>OX637791.1:0-749633 GCA_951802395.1 Volvariella surrecta | reverse complement strand
ATTAAAGCGATCCTCACTTATATTGTTCGCTCTTAAGATTGCTGTCGCACTAGACTGACCAATCTCCTCTGTCGTTTCAGATCTATTGAAAGGATAACTTCCACGAGCTCTCGCACGATCCAAATAATTAATCTTACTTACGTCAACCGGTTTTTCTCTTTTAATTTCGTCCCAATCAAGTTCTTCTTTAAAACTGAGTGTGTCCGGCACATCAATAACTGTTCCGTAAAAAGGTACACCAGGGTAACGAATATTACCATGATCACCTACCAATTGTCCAAGTTCCGGAGTCGGATACCTTAAGACCTTGGTGTCGTTAGCGTTAATAAATTTAATTTTTTCCGTTCGTAAATTTAATCTACTTTCTTTGCGAGCCTTTTCCTGAGCCTCAAAAGCCATCTCTTCTCTCTTCAACAAAGCTCTTCTTTCTTGCTCTTCTCTCATTTCTTCAAGTTCGAGTCTTACTCCTCTTTCTCTCTTAATCATCAATCGAAAGACCTCAAGTTTTTTGTTAATGGTTTTTACATGTATATATTGACCAAACTTTACTTTCTTAGGCACCCAATGTCGCAAATGTTTAGGGTGCACTTCACATGACGGTACAAAGTTTCTTTTCCTTTGTTTCTTTCTCGACCAGTTCTTCTTCTTCTTAGTTAGCGAACGCGAAAAACAGTTTTCAGGAAAGTTTAAAGTCTTATCACGCAACCTAAGTGTGGCTGCACGACTTGTTAATCGTCTGTATCTTTCGAAAAACACTTTGAATCCTTCAAAACTAGTAAGTCTCGTTATAAGTGGCTCCAAATGGTGCCCTCTCGGAATTTCCTCGTCAAGAAAACACAGATAAACTATGCAACGAAAACAAATGATTGTTTGCTCTAAAACCTAATCAAGTTAGGACGCCGAGTGAGCGCATTTTCAGAATTACTCATGAAACTGTGAGTTTAAATTCAACTATAATAAATAACAGCTAGTTATTACTTAGCTTTTGTTACGACCTTGACCTAATCTATATAGGTATAGGTCGCTTGATCGTTGTATACAAGCTTTTTGAGAGAGCTTTAACGACGATGTTATTGACACAAGAGGATAAGCTAAGGTTTACATGTAGATGTATCGAAGCTTATAAGGTATTGGTGTCTGAGTAGTCCACGTATGTTAGTACGTGGCGTATTACTAAGTCCGGTAACTGGATACGTGTCGATGGGGGAAGATATGCTGTAGCGAGGATAGAAGTGGGTCGAATCGTGGAGGATACGTGTATACTACTGTAAAGGGAAGGGGACACGTAGTATACGGGGAGAGATGATAGTCCGGTGTACAGCATGAGAGAAAGAGACAGTCCGAGGATAGGGGTGAGAAAATAAAAGACAGGGGCAGCACCTTAGTCCGTAACATTACCCCTCCACTAACCCTTGAACGTCCTCGTTCAAGATTTCACTACGCGGATTCGTTGGACGGGTTGATGCTCGTTGAGTCGTCGAATTGAAGGGGAGAGAAGGATGGATCATTCTCGTATTCCCTTGTTGGGGTCCATGGAGTGATGTGGTCGAGACTGCTAGCGCTCCATTCTCCGGGTGTAGACTGAGGCCGTAATTTGGGGGTGGGTGGTTGGGCGACGACGGGAGGGGATGTGACAGAGTGTTGCCGGGTTCGTGTTTCTGCTCGAGCGTTCCTGAGCATGGCTCGCTCGGTTCGCACTGTACGAGCATGGTTCGGGAATAGGTGGTTAAGGTTTGCTCTTCCGTGGATTCTCCTTCCATCGATTCGGCGGAGGCAGACCGTATGGCAGCGCCAGCAGACGTCGACTTTGTGCTGGGGTTCCCGGAGGGGTTCGTAGAGGCTACAAGTGTACAGGTGCATGATGGATCGGTGTCGTCCGTAAGGACATCCGTTTCGTTCACAACGGTCCGCGGGTGGGAGTTGGCGAAGGTGTTCCGGTACGATTGGAGGATTGGGGTTAGGGAGGTCTGTCGGGGAAGGTAGCAGGAGGTTTTGATTATGTAGTGGACAGAGGAAGGCGTCGTTTGTTTCATTGGGAACAACTCCGACGCTAGCTAGTTCTGCTAGACGTTCGTGCATCATCCCAGCTATGGTTTGCAAAACGTCATCTACGTCCCCATGCAAGGCGGCGATGACTCCTATGAGTTCTTCTAGTTTGAGATATGGCGTCAGGATCCTGCTGAGGTTTAGAGCGGGGAGAGTTAGTTCTCGATCTTGGGGATGGAAAGTTTGCATGTGGTAAATGAAGTCTTGAATAGCCGAGTTTCGTTGATCAATGACTTGGATGAGATTATTGATGATGTCGCGATACTGGGCGATGAGGGTTTGGGACATGATGGAAGGAGGGCGAGGGAGATGACGATGTAGGCCAAGAGATCCAGTTTTAGTGTAGAGGAGGGAGGTGCTAGTTCTATTTCAGGTGATGTCTCTTTTTATAGTCTTGAGTTATCTCCGTTGAGTGTTCCATATGTTCTTCTGATACCCAACAATTTTGGGAACTGGGGTATCCCTTCCAAGCGACCCAGAATTGTAATTGTTTCCATTGTTTCCCCTTCCTTCCTTTGGTGGTATATCGGTGTTTGAGAATGTCCTCCACTTCCCATTCGGCTTCGTGTTGTATGGTTTCTGGGGGAGGAAGGGGGAACTGCGGGCCATATTCGGGAGTTACGATCGTAGGTTTGAGCAGTGTAGTGTGGAACACGTCGTGAATTCTCCATGTTTTTGGAAGTTTGAGTTTGTACGTGAGTGGACCTAGGACTTCGGATATTTCAAACGGCCCTTCAAACTTAGGGGACAGCTTGGCGTGAGACGGGCGGGAGATATTTCGGGCGTCCAGCCAAACCTTTTCTCCTTTCTTGAGTATTCGTGTGGTTTTTCCCCATTGTATCATCTTTGAGGCTGCCAGTTGGTGAGCGGCTCGAGCGTCGTCTCGGTGTTTCTTTAATTCCGTTAATCTACGTTCTACCGTTGTGACCGAGGTTTTGGGGAATGCTAAAGGTAATCCCTGGGGTTGATAACCGTACATCAGATAGAAGGGTGACAGGGTTTGGGAAGCATGAGGGACGCTGTTATGGGAAAACTCCATTCCAGTCATGTGTTGGTCGTTGGCCCACTCTTGTGGATGATTTCCGCAATATATTCGGAGGTACGCCTCGATCTGTTGGTTGAATCGTTCAGTTTGCCCATCGGTTTGTGGATGAAATGCAGTGGATAGTGAGGTTTTCACCCCGATGAGTCGTTGCCATTCTTTGAACAGTTGGGCGGCGAATTGAGGACCACGGTCTGAGATGATCTTGTCGGGAAGTCCGAATCGTTTGAATACTAGATTGTGTAGAATCAGTGCGGTATCTGCCGCTCCAGTCTTTTTGGTACAGGGGTGGAGAAGGAGGGCCTTTGACATTCCTTGATCTATAACGACTAATAATGCGTTTTTCCCTTCCGATTCCGGAAGATCTGTAATGAAGTCCATGGTGATTTGACCAAAGGGGCGTCCTGTGTGGGGTGGTAAGGGAAGTAACGGAGGTTTCGTGGGGTGAGTGTTGATCTTCATTTGCTGACACGCTGCGCATCCCTTAACAAATCGTCTAACCATACCATACTGTCCAGGCCACCAGTAGTCTTGTCGGAGAAGCCAGGCAGTGGCGTTTTCTCCCGGGTGTCCTGTTACATTTGCCTCGTGGTAACTGCGGATAATATCTCTTCTGAGTTCTCGATCTAAGGGAACGTAACATCGTCACTCGTAGTATACCAGTTCGTCGTTCGTTGACCATTTCTCGAATTCCTTCTTCATTAACCGTCCATCCTTAGGGGAAGTTTTCCATGTTTTATATGCCGACACTATAGCGTCTTCTTTTTGACATTCCAATATTCGTCTTTGAAGGTCATCATCTATGGCTCTAATGATCATCTTGTCAGGAATGAGGGTAATTGGATCGTCTTCTTTCTCTTCTCCTAAGGGAATATGGTCGGCTCTACGAGACAGTTCGTCCGCTCCAGTGAGTTTGTTTCCCGGTACATGTGTGAGTTTTAAGTCATACTCAGACAGTAGCTGGTGCCATCGCGCTTGTCTTGGGGTGAGTCGTTGGGGTTGACGATAATAGGTCAGATTTTTATGGTCACAGTGGACGATGGTTGGTCCATTTCCGAGTAGGTAATGTCGCCATTCCTTCAGTGCGGTGACTATGGCCAGAAGTTCGCGATCATAGATTTGATAGTTTCTTTCCGCGGGTAGGAGGGTCTTCGACATGTACCCACAAGGTTTCCAGTCTCCATTTTCGTCGTTTTGCTTTAGGACAGCTCCTAGGGCATATTTCGAGGCATCTGTTTCTAATAGGAATGGTCTACTTGGGTCCGGGGCCGTTAACATTGTGGCTTCAATGAAGGCCTTCTTGAGAGTCCTAAAGGCCTGCGCTGCTTCTTTTCCCCATTTCCAGATTGTGGTCTTCTTCAGGAGTTCATTGAGGGGCTTTACAATTGCCGAAAAGTGTGGTATAAATTTGCGATAGAAATTACAGAACCCTAAGAAACTCCTGATCTGTTTGGGGGTTGTGGGTGTCGGCCAGTCGGATATTCCTGTCAGCTTCTCTGTAGACATATGAACTTGGTTGAATGATACCATCATTCCCAAGAATTCTACTGATGTCTGTTCGAACCGACACTTTTCAGGATTCAAGTATAGGTCATTATCTCTGAGCCTTTGGAGCGTCCGTTTGACGAGCTCCGAATGGCGTTCAGGGTCGTTTTCAGAGTAGATTAGGATGTCGTCCATATATACTATTAGCCATCCTTCACTGAGAAAGTCAGCGAGGATTTCGTCCATCATAGCTTGGAATGTAGCTGGTGAATTGCTCATTCCAAAGAACATTACGGTGGGTTCAAAGAGCCCTCGACGTGTTTTGAACGCGGCCTTCCACTCGTCTCCTTCCCGGATTCGGACGTTGTTGTATCCCCATCGGAGATCTAATTTCGTAAAGAGAGATGCCCCTTTTAGTTTATCGATCAATTCAGGGATGAGGGGTAACGGGTATTGGTTCCTGATGATTCTTTCATTAAGGGCTCGATAATCCTGACATGGTCTTAATTTCCCTCCCTTCTTAGGTATGAAGAAGAATGAGGAGGCCACATTAGAGGAACTGGGTCGGATGTAGCCCTTCTTGAGATTGTCATCGATGAACTTGTCTAACTCCTTTGTTTGAGACTTTGGGAGAGGATACAACCTGCAGTTGAGATCCTTCCCTTCCCATTCCGGTTTGAAGTCGATGGGGTGATCCCATTTTCGTCGTTTAGGTAATTGGGTAGACGCCTTTTCATCAAAAACCTTAAGGAATTGTCGGTATTTCTTAGGAATTTTCCATGAAGAGGGTATGACGTGGTTCACTCCCTCCGCGATCGCGGATTTTAATCGGATCCAAGTGCCTTTGATTGGGGAAAAGGTAATTCTGGGGTCATGTTGGATCTGTCGTATCGTAATCCTCTGATCGGGGTGCTCGGTACCTGTGAGAATCTGCGATATGGTTTCTTCCCAGGGTGCTGGTCTTTGGAATTCGATCGTGCCTTCTTTCCAATCGATAGATGGATTATTATCTCGTAACCAGGGGAGGCCTAGTATGACGTCTTCTTTCTCCAGGGCTGCTTCTAAGAGCTGTACTTCTGAGGCGTCTTCGGTGTCGGTAGTTATTCCGAGTTTAACTTGTCTTCGTATCATTCCTTGTCGGTTTGTTGTTCCATCGGCGTTATAGATCTGGATGGGTCGGATAATTCGTTGCATATGGATCCCCTTTTGTGAACAAAAGCGAGAGCTAATGAAGTTTCCCATCACTCCTGAGTCAATGAGGGCATTGACTTCGACGGTTTTCCCTCTATTGTCTGTCAATATGATAGGGATTCTTAAAGAATTCTTATTGGCAGATAAGGGAGAGAGATATACATGAGGAACAGGCGACGTCGATTCGATGTTCCTTTCTAAAAATCCATTTCCTTGCTGGCTAGATCTAGTTCATCCATGATTTCTAATTTTTCTCCATCGTCGGCTTCATCCAATAAGGCGCGTAATCGCCTTCGTAGTGGGGCCTTGCCCTTAATCGGTCTTCGGGAGGTTTCTGGCTTTTTTGGGCATTCGCGGGAAAGATGTCCCTTCTGTTTACAGTGGAAACATCGTTCTTCCTTGATTAGTCGGGTTCTTTCTTCCGTGCTCATTCGGTCAACGTCCATAGCGTCAGGGGCCGGAGAATTATATGTCTTGAATGCCATGTCGGAGTTTATTCGGGCTCCTCTATAAATAGAGTCTACTCTTCTCAAGTTGGCTTCCACCCGTTGCGCTAGCGCCTTGGTGGCCGCGTAGTCTACTGGTGCGGGTGTTTGGGTAGCCACGGTTATTCCTACAGTAGGATGGAGTCCTCGCAAGAAGTAACTCTTGATTTGTTCTTCCGTGAGATCTCCGATGATGTGAACTAGCCGTTCGAATTCGTTGAGATAATTGGTTAATTGTCTTTTGTCCATTCTAAGTCTTTCGAGACTTGTAAGCGCGGCTTCCTTTCGGTCAGGTGGGAGGAAGTCGGCGTTCATTCTTTCCCAGAATGCTTCTATCGTTCCGAACATTTCTCCTCTACGGGCGTTTTGTTCGTTGGGTGGGACTCGCTCGAAGGCGTTTGTGGCTGTTTCAATGAAGTTATTCTTCCAATCGGCTGCACGTTTGTTCGAGTCTTCGAAGTTGGAAAGGACCCATGCAATTTTCTTTGCGTGGTTATCGTAGACTTGGGTGTTAATCGACAGGTACAAGTTGCATGTATTCTGGAAGGTTTTAACATCATCTTCGTTTCCTGTGAACTTAGCAGGGGGTGCAAGTCTGAGTTCTCGTATCTCTGCCATTGGAGGTGGGGGAGGAGGAAAGGGGGCGGGTTCGGGAGATGGGAGTCGTGAAGGGATTGGGGTGGGTTCTCGAGTTGGGTTAAGAGAGAGTTGGGCAAGTTGTTCTAGCAGATGGTCTGCTTCTGCTGAAAAGTTTCCGTCGTTGTCGTCTAATGGGGGTACTGGGGAGACTGTTCTCGAAGGACGAAGTGAGGGGTTGGGTTGGTCTACGTTGATTTGTTGGATGGTTCGGTCTCCTTCTTCTGAAGAGTTATCCGAGTCTGAGTCGTCTACTTGGTCGGGGACGTCGAGTTGTCTTCTAGCGAATACCTGATTGAGTGGGTTACTCCGGGTGATTCGCTTGGTTTCTTTGAATTTCGATGAGTGGACGATTCGTCCGTTGTCTTCGTATCTCCACCTCCTGGAGGCGAGTTCGTAGTAGATCTCTCGGTTCTTTAACCGAAGTCGTCCTTCTAGGTATGCTGTTTTCCGGGGGATTCGGGTCCAGTCTGCACTTTGTCGAATTCGGGGTGAGGGTTCCAGAGCGACTAAGTTGTCGTTGGATTGATGAGCTTATCCTAATGTTACGACCTCGACCTAATCTATATAGGTATAGGTCGCTTGATCGTTGTATACAAGCTTTTTGAGAGAGCTTTAACGACGATGTTATTGACACAAGAGGATAAGCTAAGGTTTACATGTAGATGTATCGAAGCTTATAAGGTATTGGTGTCTGAGTAGTCCACGTATGTTAGTACGTGGCGTATTACTAAGTCCGGTAACTGGATACGTGTCGATGGGGGAAGATATGCTGTAGCGAGGATAGAAGTGGGTCGAATCGTGGAGGATACGTGTATACTACTGTAAAGGGAAGGGGACACGTAGTATACGGGGAGAGATGATAGTCCGGTGTACAGCATGAGAGAAAGAGACAGTCCGAGGATAGGGGTGAGAAAATAAAAGACAGGGGCAGCACCTTAGTCCGTAACAGCTTTCAACCTCTTTCTTTCAACAAAAGTTATACCATTATCCGTCAAGCCCCTTGACTTTCTCACAACTCCACTTCTTTCGTCAAAACCGAATAAAATGACATCGTACTCACCTTCAACGATAGCCAAGGTATTACTGTTCATATACTTTACCTTTCCCCGTCAAGAAAACATAGATTAACTATGCAACGAAAATAAACGATTGTTTGCTCAAAAACCTAATCAAGTTAGGACGCCGAGTATGCGCATTTTCAGAATTACTCATGAAACTGTGAGTTTATGTTCATATTCATATTTCATATTCTATATTCATATTTCATATTTCATATTTGTATTTATTTATTTATATTTAATATTTATTGTTATCAAATTTAATGAAAGTGGACCGTTTAACGCAGGTATCACGTATATTCAAATAAATTACTTCACCATAAGATTTCCAACAACTAATCAGATTAAACCGATTTCGCCGTCTTCGTCCTTTACGTCCTTCAACATCAATCCCGCAGCTTTCACCGTAGAATCACCAAGATGCCGCCTAGCCGACTGCTTCCCTGCAAGTACAGTATAGTATGCGTCATAGTTCCCTCTGTTTACTGGATCCATTTCGATTAATACCGCACGCGCCCGTTCAATTTCAGGCCTCAGGTGCTTCGCAACCCGCTTTAAGTAAATGTCACCAGTGGGAAAGAAATGCCTATAAAAGGCACGTCCACCGATATACACTTCGTCCTGTCCGACCATCTTTACGAATAGTGTAGCTACATCTAAGCGTATCTCCGACGTTCCACCAACAACTAAGTCCATTGCCGCAATTCCGCACACAACTTTCCGTTTTTCTCTTCGTTAGCAGCCGTTTTTCCTGCTTTAATGTAGCGTAGTAAATGTGCAAACAAATCAGGTGAATAAGGAAGCATATAATATGTGACGGGTAAAACTTCCCCAACTCAAAACGAATTTCTCCTTCCTCGTCAACTATTTCTAGTTCCAGAGGATTCTTACCTCGATTCAAATAAATATAGTCTTTATAAATTTCTTGCGCAGCTTTAAACAACTTTGAACTTAAATGCGAAAAATTATTCTCAGAAAACAGTAAATAAATACCCGCGTTGAATTCCCGAAGACTAGTCGTAACCACGTCTCTGTATTTGATTTTCCGATAATTTTTACTATACCAGATTCTCCGAGACCATTTAGTAAAACCAAGTTCAACAAGTTTCGAATCTTCAATATCTGTTTCAACTATTTTTAGAATACCCAATTCATCATACTTAAACTTATCCGTTCCAAGCTTCAATGTCAAATAACTAACAACTGCAATCGAACCACTGGTGAACAATTTATAGTCACAATTTCCGCAAAAACACTCAAAAGACAACCACATCCTATCTGGTACACCTAACCACGATGACTTCACAAATTTACCATAACGCCTTTTTCCCTTTTCTACGTCATACAATGTGGGTTTGTAATAATTTTCATCGATAATCAAGTATCCAGTTAATTCGTCACCCGAAAACTTCTTGTTTGAATAAATTTCGCCTAACTTATACCTCATTACCCTCTCAGAATAAAGTTAAATGTCACTCAAATATGCATCGTCATCGGCCATGTACGCTTGCGCATACGTCTTTCCATCCGCTTCGAAGTAATCTCCTTTCTTTGATTCAATAAAAGAAGTATTATCCAAGATAAAACAGCTAGGTTTGACATCAAAAGCTGTCCTTCTCATAGATGGAATTGTGTATTCGATTAATGATGGATGAAAAGGTTCATACCATGTTGATATGAGATTGGCTACCTTTCCTTCGTCAAAGTAAACGTAATTATCATCTGGTAGAAACCTCGCCAAATAACCGTCAATGTCGACTACATTTGTTAAAACTTTCGCGACTACATCAATCGACTTTGAGATTGCTCCAGCGGTACCGAGGTATGCAACCACAGGTATACTTGCTATCGAGACCGATTTAGCCAACAACACTGGTGGCAATAGAACTACCAACGGCACGAAAGCGGTAAGTCCAGTTAATATCAAGACCGCTCTCTTAAACTTCGCAAACATTTCGTCGTCCACCTTTCCACCACTTACGGCGTAGTCATATTTTAATAACTGTGTAGCGTCATACATTTTCTCAAACACTCGCACAAAAAGTGTAGCGCATAACGCTTCGAACTTCTCTGGTGTCAGAGAGGGGACTTGTGTAACTTTCCCCATCGATGTTACTACAGTCTCACTTAGTGTAGCTACCGTACTTCTCACTACATCTAGAGATAAGTCTGGCATAGTAACTAATAAACCAAAGCACCGTTCATACAATTCGTTATCAACGAAATAAGACTTACTCTCAAAGAAACCGCCTGGGCAACCAAATGAATAAACAGTTGTATACTTCTTTACGTCAGATAAGTCCACACGGATCCCTCTCTCACGCGTCGAGTAAAAAGACCTGTCATAAGTAGTAACTTTCCTGACAATTACCCCGTGCAATATCATATTTGTTTCAATAAGCAAATATTCGTCCGCATCGTTTAACGGTAAATTCGATACTACAACCATAGCCAGATAATCGTCAATATCGTACGAAAAAACTGATGCAGTCATTTGATCTGAAAACACTAGTTCATCACCTTCAAAAAAGTAATCCAAATTCACCCCAGGTATCCTTCCGTTTTTCTCTTCGTTAGCAGCCGTTTTTCCTGCTTTAATGTAGCGTAGTAAATGTGCAAACAAATCAGGTGAATAAGGAAGCATATAATATGTGACGGGTAAAACTTCCGATTCATCCAATAACTCGTGTAGACAATTTAACTCTGTGAGAATTGAAAAAATCCCAGATAATGACTTTTTGTCATCTAGAATGGAGATGACCCCTGAGGACAATGAATCAGGTGGAAGTGGGTCTACCAAATGGCCAAAATCTAAAGCATCTTGGTGACTCCAGAATTTTCTCAAGTGACTGTAGTGGCCAACGTCCACGATCTACAGTCTGGGAAAGACAGCACCTCAGGCGGAATTAGTTCAGAGAGTAACACAGTGGAGTCCAATGTAATTAATATATCTTGCAATAAGAAAACTTTGTTTAAAATACCTGTTACACTCTGAGTGCAAAACAAAAAAGTGCAGACTGAAGCTCTAGTACACTTGAGAGCCACAGCAAATTTCATTGACCAATCATTTGCTGAAACAAATCATCTAGAACTAAAGAAACTAGCAATCCTGTATCATGTTAGAAACGCAGAGAGCACTCCCAATGCTGCGAGACAAATTAAATACTATATCCTTGTGCAAATTGAAATAGATATCACCATTTTTCACACTACCTCTTTGTTACACAACTAGGTGACAAAAGTATGATGATCGGTTACTCATACCTATATAAGCACAATCTATATATAGATTGAGTAGCAAGAGAATGGGAGTATACTAGATGCCCGATGTCCTGTTTTACCAGTAGGGCTTAGAAAATAATCAACATAGAAGCTAGATCTGATGAACTTCCATCTAACAACCTATGGGATTTTTTGCTGGATGAAATAGGAGAGAAAGATCCCAGAAATTACTTTATAAATTGAGTTAGTCTTAACAACCCTGAAAACCTATATACAGCATCACAAGTCGCATTTTTGACTGGCAAAGATGGTTTTGATAATGACAATGAGGACACTCACAATTGGAAACAATATGTTTCCAAATGGTTACATAACTACGGTAATGTCTTTTCAAGAGTCAAGTCAGAATATATGCCTAAATGAAAGGAATGTGATCATTCTATCGAGATTATACTAGGAGTAAAACTGCCTAAACCATCTAAAGTATTACCATTTGCAGGACACCCTGGATGATGGAAGACATATGAGCTAGTCTCTAGAAATTATTGATGGCTCAGAATGTCAGTTTTTACAAAAAATTACATAGCCAGTTGTGATACTTGTTAGCGGATGAAAGATTGCAGACAACATCAATTTGGACTTCTTTAACCAAATGAAGTACCAAATGCACCTTGGGAAATTATCATCGCCAATATAATTCCTTTACTACCCAAGTCTGATAGATTCAAAGCAATATCTGTTATAGTTGATTGTCTAACTAAACATGCACACTTTTACCCAATAACTAAGCATTTCTTCATGAAAGATCTTGTGCAACTCTTGTATGATAGGATCTATCCTATTCATGGATTGCCATTTTGAATTATTTCTGACTGAGGATCTCAATTCGCATCTGAACTTTTTCAGGAATAGTGTGAATGAATTGATGGGCAAAAAATCTGCAATGATGACAGCATATTATTCACAGGCTAATAGTCAAACTGAACACATTAATCAGATACTTGAACAGTATCTATACTGTTATATTGATACAAATTTGGATGACTGATCATGCTATTTACCCAGTGCTAAATTTGCATGCAATAATCACGTGCATGAAGGAACTTGCAAGTCTCCATTCTACTTAGAATATAGATGACACCTAAGAGCTGGTCCAACATTGCTAAAAGAAACCGCTACCATAGATTTTAATGATATTATGAGACAAAGACTAGAGGCTCAGGAGCAGATGAAAACAGCTCTCAACTTGCAGTTGAATGGATGAAATGGTATTATGACAAAAGAACACAAAATGTACCATTTAAAGAGGGTGACAAAGTTCTACTTAGACTTAAAAACTATCATGACAAAAGCCAGAATGAATCACTCAAACCTAGATATGAGAGACTATTTAAAATCATTAAACAACTCTCACCAGTCACATTTGAACTTGAACTACCTTCCAAGTTCCATGCCTATCATCCTGTTTTTCATGCTTCAAAACTAGCTCCATACACTGATTTCATTGTACTTGGACAAAAAGCACCTGAACCTCAACCAGAAGTAGTTAGAGAAAACAAAAAGTGAGAAGTTGGAAGAATCTTACAACATTGTATTTGTGGAAAAACTACACAATACCTGGTTTGATGAAAAGGCTTTGGTCCTGACGCAGACACATGGGAACCTGAGAAAAACCTCACTCACACAATGAAGGTAATCAAAAATTACAAGTCTCAGAACTGAGAAGCTATTTGAGTTATACAAACTCCTGACAATGAATTTAAAGCACTTTTACAACATGATTCTACACTTCAAGTAGAACTTGTAGAAAAAAAACTTCCTCTTAAAGAATTCACAGAAGCTGCAGAATTAGACCTGTATGCTGCTTACCAACTGAACCCGCTCCTCACACTAGAACTCTTATACCTACCGCTATCAAGATTAAAGTTTCACATGGAACATATGCCCACATTGCACTAAGGAGTGGACTTTCACTTAAAGGCATCAATGTCACTACTGGAATTGTTGACAGAGACTTCACTAGTGAACTTAAAGTAGTACTAGTCAATAACTCAAGTACTGCTTTTAAGATCAATAACAGCAACCACATTGCTCAACTAATATGTGAAAGAATTGCAATGATTAATATTGAACAAGTAGACTCTATTAGAGATACAGAGCAAGAAAACAAAGGTTTTAAATTTACAGGAATGTTTTAACACTCTTGACAGAGCTCAATATTTGAAAAGAGGGTAATGTCACAGTTTTCAATATTTGGACATATTTACCTAAGACCTCTATATATTTAATTCTATTTTTGTAACATTTTTACCGATCAATGCCCAATTAGGCATATATTTAGACACTTCATTTATAAGCGCTCTTCATTACCAGTCACTTTATTACTTATTCAAGTTTCAGATACACTTACTCAGCACTCTAAAACTTTGACCCATTGTACTAACACAGCATCATAGAACGTTCTAGACACTAAAAGAGACATGCTATTGGTTAATTAAGTAGACACATAATCTATAGGTAGCTGTGTAATCTGTAGATAGTCATTTATATTATAAACAAGAAGTAAATAGGCCTACATGTATATAGGCCTCACATCTGAGGCATACTCATCAGATCAATCAATCTCTCTTTCTTTTTCTCTATTTCATTGCTGCATTATCTGTGCCAACTCTATCCTTGATTACCTCCTGCAAGCTACATTATTCAAGATAAGCAGTTGTGACATAACCCCAAGAACATGAACCAATTAATGATTCAGGAGGTATTGAAGAATGAGACATTATGGAGACACTTATATCTCAAACACTAGAGAAAGATACTCCAACACTATGCTGGAGACTACTATTTTTACCTTTACCTTTATATGAAGGATCTGATGTGCAGAAATCTGCTGCAGATGATCCTCTTGATAAAAATGTAGTAGAATTGGAGCCTAAAGTGCAGATACCTGCTGCTCTAGAACTTCAGAACTCTCACCAATTTATTATAATCCTGTATGCAATAAATGACTTGCACAGCAGTATGATGAATATCAACTGCTATCTAGTGTGCAAGTTTTCTATGGCATTTACAATACTCTAGCTCACATGTTTCTAATAACACTTTTGATGATATTTATCAGTTATCTCAAGCATGGGAGGTACAATTTACTGCATATTTGTTCGCTAAAGCAATTTCACTATACGATGAACTTCCAACCCATTTCCCTGATATTGCACATATGTCTGCTGCATTACAAAAGAAATGGAAGAATGTCTGCTGTGAAGGAAGTAATACTTTTATAAAGTGAAATGTATTCAAGCTTGTAGACCTGCCACCCAGCTGCAAGACTATTAAAAATTGATGGGTGTTTGCAATCAAATCTGATGGTTGAAAGTGTGCTAGACTTGTAGCTAAAGGTTTTTCTCATGTTAAAAGTGTTGACTTCAATGAGATATTTTCTCCAGTTGTCTGCTATGAGAGTGTTTGATTCATGTGTGCTTTAGCTGCACTTGAAGATTGGTGTGTGCTAGTTCTAGATGTCAGAAATACATTCTTATTATAGAGATCTTGACAAAGAAATCTATATGAAACAACTTAAACACTTTGTATTCAAAGTTAAAGAGTGCAAGGTTATACATCTACTTAAAGCATTATACAGATTGAAACAGGCTGCAAATTTCTGGTAGAAAGTGCTAGTTGCATCAATGAAAGAACTTGGCTTTCATTGACTCAAATCTGATGCTGGCATCTTTATATATCAACAAGATAAAGGCTTGATTGTTATCACAATAATCTATATTGATGATGTACTGTTTTTGGGATCTGATTGGAGTTTCATATATAACCAAGAAAATTCTGAGTTTATGCAAAGATAGAAATGTTGTAATTTAGGCAACAAAAGAATTTCTTGAAATGCGCATTACAACATCATGGAAAATGTTTATTACTCAACCAGACATCTTATTCAAAGGAAGTCTTGAAGCGCTTTGAAGTGACAGATACAAAATATGCTTCTACTCCACTTCCTGCTGAATATCAACTACTACCTTATGATGGAAAAGCTGGTTCACTGACTGGATTGCAGTTTCATATCACAACTTACTTTGTTTGTACTTACAGCTTGGGGTGAGCAAAGTAGTTAAGTAGTTGAGCATAGATAATGCTGCGAGAATGTGGTAGGTGCACAAGAGAGATTGATTGATTTGAGGAAAATCCTCAGAGTATTGCACTTTTATATATATGAAGGATTATTTACTATATATTTGTACAGTAAACAATAATATGTACAGTACACAATAATATACAAATTTTTTCAGAGATTGCAATGTCATGTTTGATGTGCTAACTGATCTCATGACATATGTAGTCATTACTTATTACTAAAGTATTAGCGCCAGAGTACTTAGCGCTTTTTAGAGTATCTATTCAATAGAGTGTCTAAGTTAAGTGTGCACCTAATAAGTGGTATTTATATGTAAGTAGAAAAAAATTAGAAATCTTGACTTTTTTCTAATTGTATTTATTTCTTATGTAACTAGAAAAACTGTGACATTTCAGACTATTATTAAATTATTGCTATACCTTATATTGGAAACATGCTTTGATATTGCTTATGCTGTAATAAAATTATCTCAGTACATAGCAAATCTCTCAAAAGAGCATATCAACAAAGCATTGTACATTTGCAAGTATCTTGCTAGCACTTCTGACCATGCACTCATCTACAATGGTACAAGCAACATAGGTTTAATTACCTACACTAATTCAGACTAGGACTCTGATCAAGAAAAATACAGATCTCAAACTGGATTCTTCTGCAAACTGGCTGCTTTGTCAGTATGTTGAAATTTATACTGACAGAAAACTATAGTACCATCATCCACAGAAGCTGAATATATGGCTTTATCTGACTGTAGTCGACAAGTCATATAGATCAAGTCTTTGTTTAGTAAAATTGGCTTTGACATGTCCCAACCTCTAATTTGTGCAGACAATCAAGGATATGGACAATCTTCATTGGCTCTAATCTTGTTCAGGAAAGATAAACAAAGCACATTAATATTTACTATCATTATATATACAAATTGATTGAAGATAACAAAATCTCTGTAGTCATTATATCCAGAAACAATAATCGAGCAGATATATTTACCAAGAATCTTGGCAAACATAAATTTTTACATTTATGTGAACACCTTAAGCTTGAGTTCTACTCACCATCATTATCTGCTTAGTACCTACAGTAGTTAGCAAAAGGGAGTGTTGCATATAATTACTATATATAGCATGATGACCTAGAACAATGGTACATCAATATTCCTGTATCAAAATACAATACTGGAGTATAAAGTAGATCATAGATACCATGTGTACTATTTTTATAGTAGTTCTTTGACTTATCCTCTTTGTGTATAATAAGGCCTGTATTTTTCTGAAGTTCAATTCACTTTTTTATCTGCTCTACTTCCTAATTCTAAAGTATATTACTAGGTAAGATATCACTGTTATAGCCTCTAGCATGCCCACAGGGTTGCTGCTTTGTCATCCAGGCTATATGTCCATCAGGTACTTGTATATATCTACTAAAATAAACAGAGCCAAGTAACTGTTCTAGTGTTTTTAGTTACTAGAAACAAAAGGGTTTGCAATAGATACCTTGATGTAATTGGTTTATAACTCTGTGCCAAAAGAATAATATAATGCTTGGCAAAGATGATTTAATGCTCTAAGGGTTTAGTATATATACACTTAAATATATTTATAATTTTACCATGCTTTCTCATTAAGTTATATATATAGCACTCAAGCCAAAACAAAAAACATTGCAACTTTTTTGTCTATCACTATGAATCAATATAAATAAGGTTAGTTGTGACATTATGTTGGAGATGCATACCAGGTTGTACCATTGATGAGGATCTCCTTCATCGAGATATATAGCTATATAGATGTAATGGTCATGCTTTGTTGGCAACAAGTTCCACATGAGTTTTATGGCATCTCGAATCTCATAGAAAAACCTGTCAACATCTGCGGCCTTACCTTTGAACAGTTTGGGTTCCTGGATTTTGAGTGTACCATGTTGAGTAGTGGTGGGAGTAGGATTACTAAATGCAAAAAGAAGAGGTGACAAACATAGATCATCTGACCATATTTATTATGTAATATATATAGATCTCAGTACTTGCTATATGGATATATATGATAAATAGAAATAGACTCACAGTATATAACCCTCCTTATCATAATGATAATGTGTGCTTGACACCTCAATTACCAGTACCTAGCAGAACAGTATTGAGTGAGTTTTGTAACCGGCCCCTGCATTATAATAGCTGCATTTATCAGGTTATAGGCCCTGGTAGTCATAAGAGCATTCTATGGTGAAGTTATTCTAAAACAATCTGATATGCCCTTCACAGGCAGTATCTATGACAGCACCCTAAAGGTGAAGTTAATACGTGATTGAATAAGCAAGGTTACCCAAACTCACTATATGGGAGTCTGAAATAATTACATCAGCAAATATTTCAGTCACTTATTTGGTCTGTTCAAGGATACCATCTGCTAATGATGGCGCTTATATGCTTAATCAAATTAATTAAAAAGCTGATAGTTAGCATTAACAGACAAGACTGCACTATATCCACCAACATCAGAAACTTTGTTCTGATCCTAGATAAATCAAACTATACCCTGAAAGGAGATGCCATAAAGTCATGACTTCATTTTCAAGAACTCTGATGGATCATAAATAGTGATATTAAGTGTTCAGATAAGAAAAAAAGCTGTAAAGATTTCAGAATAGGAGAGAAAGGAAGTAGCAGAAGGAGATGAGTATGAGATAGATGAAAAGTATACCCTTTCAGAAAAAAGTGTTAAGGATTACAACAAATGGAAGGAATTTGAAGATAAAGCTCTCAGAAACCGGTAGTCTTTTCAGTATTTTATTACTTTATCAACAAATAAAAAGCTCAGAAGATGTTTGAGATACCTTAAAGCACATTATACAACATTTTTCAGAAGAGGGACTAACTTCAAAATTGTTAGTGACAAGAACTCCAAACAAGAATTCAATACTCTTTTGTCTTTATTCTTTAAATTAATCCAGAATAATCTATCTATCTTTGAGTTTCAAGCAATGACCCTGATTAACACTACTCCATCCAAATGGGATAATGTCCTTTCCAATCTAATCTCATTCACTGACAATGTCAAAGATCTTGAGCCAACTAAGATTTGCTCAATCATTGTCTCCAAATTTTACCCACAACAGAATACTAGATCAAAGTCACCATCTGTCACAAATAAGATATCAGCAGTCAAAAATAAAGGCAAGATGCTTAATGGACAGACCAATTTACTGGTTGAAACTCGGGATATAAGTCGGATAGAGGAAATAAGAGCAAAGACGAGAAAAAGAAAAAGAAAGTTTGTTAAGATAAATGAAGTAGTATGAATATAAAGGAAAGGAAAAACAAGGCCACTGAAAAGTGCTATGCCTATTTTGCCTCTATGGCTAAAATCTCTGATCCTGTTATTGAGATTAATTTTTTCCATACCACCTCAGACTCTTATCTTACTCCAGCCACATTGGAATTACAACAGTGCCTACTTAATCCAACTCTTATTCAATTTTCTGGAAAGCTTTCTTCTGAATCTATTTATCCTATTCCAAAACATATACAACAACTTTGTATTGCAGCAGGCAAATTCTCAGCTGAAAGTAATTTTTGGAAGCATGAGATATTGCTTATGCACCAAATGTGCGCATATGAGGATTGTAACACAAACTTGCCAGTATACATTACCTACCACCAACTTCATATTGAAGCTCAACAACAAGAGAAATCTTTAATTAATAAGATTGTAGTAGAAAAGATGTGGTTGCCTTCTGCAAGCACTACTGCAACTATGCTTGACAAGTTCAATCAGGAAATGGCTGACCTTGTGGTGCCTATCTCTGTATTAGTACCCTGTCACAAGAAAATGTATTGTGAGTGCAATGAATGCAACATAAAAATTGTCAATGCAGATATCTTCAGCAACAACGAGAATGATGATGTAGATTCCAATGGTGTTATATCCTTAGGGTATAAAAATTCTATGGAACACGAGTTAGTAACTTTTTCAAATCAGAAGTTGCAGCATACTAACACTATCCTACAGATGTGCTTGATAGTGCCATATTTAGGTAGTATAGTAATACATGTACTACAAACTTCTGAATATGATCGATTTCACACTGCTTGGTTGTGATACAATTTCTGAAAATTGCAAATCTTCATGAATGATAGACTCTGGAGTATTGTCATATTTTACAAATCAAATAACAGATTTTATCTTGTATCACCCATATTCCGACACCTATTTCAGTAAAACTGCAAACAAAGACACTCAATTACAATTATTTGGTAGTGAAACAGTGTTGATATACCAGTATATTGGCAAGAGACCAATTGTCCCAAGACTAAACTCAGTCATATATGTGCCTGATCTTACAGAATGGCTGCTATTATTGAAACAATTATTATAGCAACAGAAGCTTATGTTACAAGCTGATAAATGAAACATGGTTTTCTACTTTGATAAACAAAATATTTTGATTGTGGTTCATGACTTTGAAGGTGATACTATTTATTGGTTACACACAATTGGCATAACCCCAAATGCTTGAACATAGTAATGATAAACACTGGCAATTATCTGACATGGCACTGACAATTAGAACATCTATTAAATGAAATCCTATGACAATCATTCCATCATCAGAAAGGAATAAAGAAATCAATTAAGATTTCAAGCATTACTCTTATTTGCAAAAGATATGCTCAAGGAAAAATGCATAAAAAGCCATATTCAGAAATAAAATCTCATGTAACTACAGCTTTTGCCTTAGTCTATTCTGATGTTAAGACTTTTCTGGTCGAATTGTATCATAAATATAGATACTACATCTTATTACTAGACAACTATATGTCTTACATCTGGATATTTCTATTGTGACTCAAATCTGGAGAAATTGATGTGCTTAAAGATTTTGTAGCCTAGTGAAAACCCAATTTTTAATGCTAAGATCAAAGCATGGCATACTAATTGAGGGAGAGAATTTAAGTTGGAAGAAACTGATATATTTTCTTGATGAATAGGTGTTGAATCTTAATCCTCTGTGCTGCATATACCACAACAAAATGGTAGAGCAGAATAATTGAATAGAACTCTTATGGACAAAGCTAAATCCATGCAACATAATACATGTTTTTTCTCTATGTGGTAGAAAATTTCTGTACTATATGCATGCTACTTGTATAATTGCACCCCAATGTGACATTTAGAGTAGAAAATCACATATGAGCTCTTTCATGGTGAAGCTCCAGATGTGTCACACCTGAAAGTTCTGAGTTGTAGCACTTATATACACATCTTGAAAGATGTTTACAAAGACTCTTTATTACCAAACTCCAAATTAATAATTTATCTTGGAGTACAGTCAGGGTTTAAAGAATATAAGTTTATGAAAATTCCTAACAATGTCATATTTTTATGGCATGACTGCCATCTTTGATAAAAAACTATATCTTCAATGTATGGAAAGACAAGATACCCCAACAGAGTATACTCCTATTTCCAAAAATCCTCCAGATGACAGATGGATATCAGATGACAGCTTGAACAATAGTTCAAGAGAAGAACCTACTGAGAAAGAGAATATTCTGCTACCAGTAGTAATACTTTTTTCAGTTTAGAATGAGAATCTAGAACCTCATTGATCTGACTGAATGAGAGCACCAAGTTCCTACTTGCTATGAGAATATATATGGTGAGACTAAACACTCTGTTGCAATTGAGAGAGATCTGTCTGGTTAAGGCTCTAGTTTCTCACAACCACCATTAGATGATGCATCTAGCAGCAATACTACTGTTTTGGTGCTGGTGAGAGAAGGAGAAGTAGACCTGATGTCATTATTTTTGGTGTATGCTATTTTATCCCAGGATGATATTTCTATATATTCTAGGGTTATTACTAGGATGCCTACTTCTTCACAAAATAAATGGCAACTAGCCTGTAAAAAAAAATTCAACACTCTCAAGAACAGAGATGTATATAAATTAGTTGATCTTCCAACAAACAGAAAGATGGTTAAAAATAGATGGGTTTTTGCGATAAAATCAGTTGGAAAAAAATGAGCCAGACTTGTGGCAAAGAGATTTTCTCAAGTAGAAGAAATAGACTTCAACAAAATATTTTCTCCAATTGTGCACTACGAGACAGTATGGATTATGTTTGCATTGGCAGTACTAGAAAAATGGTGCGCTACAGCACTTGATGTCCAGAATGTATTTCTATATGGTAATTTGGATGAAGATATATATATAGAGCAACCAGAAGAATTCAAAGATCAAAAAAATCTGATCAAAGTATGGTGACTGAAGAAACTGCTCTATGGACTTAAACAGACCGCTAATTTCTAGTGGAAAGCACTAGTACAGTCTATGAAGGAGCTTGGATTTCATTGACTGCAGTCAGATGCAGGAGTATTCATTTATTAAAAAAACAACTTTATAGTCGTTGCAATAATCTATATCAATGATAGACTATTTTTGGCCCAAACAAAAAGATTGTCTATAAAATGAAAGTGAAATTTATGAAGCAATGGAAATGTAGAGATTTGAGGAATGCAACAGAGTTCTTAGAAATTTGCATTAGAAAAAAAGATGATAATGTTCTCCTAGACCAAGAATCATACCTAAGGAAGGTATTATAGCACTTTGACATAAATAATGCCAAAACAGCAGCTACTCCTCTTCTAGCCAGATACAAACTACTTTCAAATAATCAAGAATCTACTTTTAAACTTAGATCACAATTCTACCTAATAATTGGCTTCCTCTTCTACCTAATATTAGAAATAAAACAAGACATTGCATATGCAGTAATAAAGTTATCACAATTCTCTGCTACAAGACCATATAAATTGGGCATTATACATTTGCTGATATCTGGCAGAAACTAGTCATTATGCGCTAATATTCAAAGGCCCAAGTGATCAAGAAATACAAACCTGGATGAATTTAGATTGGGCTTCTGATCCTGTCAAGAGAAGATCTACTACAGGATATCTCTCTAAATTAGCAGCTACATTGGTTTGTTGAGTAACTCAATAGCAAAAGACCATTGCCCTAGTATTGACAGAAGCCCAATACATGGCAATGTCAGATTGCTGCTGACAAGTTGTCTGGCTACAATTCCTATTTGGAGAAGTAGGAATCAAAGTTTATCAATTACCAGTTTACACAGATAACTATAGATCTATTTTTGCAAGTTCAAATGCTGTCCAAAATTCTTGCACAAAACATATTGACGTTAGATATCATTACGTGAAAGAACTTATCAAAGAAAGAAAGATTGCTGTATTTTTTTTACCAGGACACAATAACTCTGCAGACATGTTTACAAAAAATTTGGGACATGTAAAGTTTCTCGACTGCAGACAATGACTAGGATTAGAATTTTATTCCACATAGCCATAACTATGATTTTTCCTAAAATAGTACTTAAGAGGAGTGACAAACGTAGATTATCTGATCATGTATATTATGTAATATATATAGATCTCAGTACTTGCTATTATGGATATATATAGTAAATAGAGATGGACTTGCAGTATACAAACCCTTCTCGTCATAATGATAATGTGTGCTTGACACCCCAATTACTAGTACCTTAGTAAAACAATATTGAGTGAGTCTTGTAACCAACCCCTGTACTACAATAGCTGCTTTTGTTAAGAGGTGGTGGTTGTGGTGGTTGAGCGGCCTAAATATTGAGTGCTTCTTGAAATGACTGCACTATCACATCAAGCGTATTTGACAAAAATCCAATGAACTAGATCATATAAGTGCTTCTCTGGGTGTTTTGCTTGGAAGCGCTGGACAAGTTGGCCAAGCTTCTGTTGCAAACCTTCCCAAGTCAGCATTTCTACCCACTGTTGTGATTAAAGTTGTGGTTGGTAACCTGCTGGGGGGGTTGACCATCAGTGGCTGCCCAGCAATCTATTTTAGTTATACTACTATACTAATAATATTGCTGGAGTAAGCACAAGCCTTAAAAAAGCTAACAAAGTTCAGAAAGAGATTGTGAAGAAGTACCTATTAAAAAACCTTGGTGTTGCAGATACAGAGAAAGGACAGAGCCTACTGGCATTATCAATTCAGATTAATCATGATTGAGAAAAAGCGGTAATCAAATTGTCACAATAAGTATATTTCAAGAAGGTGCTGGAAAAGTGTGAGATGACTGATGCATATCCAGTCTCAACACTACTTCCAACTGGGATTGTTCTAACAAAAATTCAGACTCCAATGAGTTCTGAAGACCAACACTACATAAAAGACAAACCCTACCATGAGGTTCTTGAATCTATTATATGTTACGAGTAATGATTACCATACTCAGCATGACAACCTAGAACAATAGTATATTAATATCTCTGTACTTTAATATAATACCAGAGTATAAGGTGGATCATAGATACTATATTTACTATTTTTATAGTAGTCTTTTCACTCATCTCCTTTATATATAAGGAAATCTGTATTTCCGTACTTCTCCTAAGAAGTTCAATCTATCATTTTATCTGTTCTATCTTTTAACCTTCAAGCAGATTACTAGATAATATATTACTGTTATAGCCTCTAGTGTGCCCACAGAGTTGCTGCTTCATCAGGTTATGGGCCCTGGTGGCCTGAGTGAGCCTACATGGCTGTATGCTGTGCACTTTTATAGCTGCACTATGCTAGTTCATGGTAGCAGTATGTTATGTGCCTTAAAATGGCTGCATCATGCTTTGCCTAAAGTGCTGCACTACACCATGACAGTGACCTGTCCTATACCAAACCTATGCTGCTTTAATTAGTGCATGATAACGGTATTATGGACTAAACATGTCAGTAACAATAAGTGCCTTGGTGGTTCAGCTGTTTTACGTCATTACTGACAGTGTCTATTACTAAAAACTATGTTATCCACCATCAACACCTTTGTACCTGAGTTGAATGGAGCCAACTGCAGAGAATGGGCTGCTGCTATACACACCTATCTCCGCTTCCAGGGTCTCTGGCAGTATACTGCTGGCAACATTGTATACCCTGAGCCAGCAAATGAAAACAATGATGTTAATGTTGAGATGAGGAAGAAACAAGCCAAGTATACAAAGAAGGATGATCAGGCTTTGGGTATTATAGAAATACGCCTTGCCTCCAATATTAGACCATTCATTACCAAGGCAAAAACCTCGAATGAAGCATGGGAAATACTTGAGGACAAGTATGGCAAGCCTAGTACTGGCACTATTTTTGGTGACTTTAAAAAGGCTATTGCCTTCAAACTTTCCAGCAGGGAGCATCCCAACACAGAAATCCCCACTCTTGCTCAATACTTTGGCTGACTCACTCAGAATGACGTGAAAATCCCAGAATTTGTTCAAGCAATGATTCTTTTCACTGCAATTCCTTCTAATTGGAATACAGTCTTCTCCACTATTCTCGCTTAGTATGACATGGAGGAAATCACATTCAATATTGTTAATCAAGCTCTTACTGCTGAATGAGACCTGTTACGGACTAAGGTGCCGCCCCCTATCTTTTCTTTCTCACCCCTATCTTCGGACTATCTCTTTCTCTCATGCTGTACACCGGACTATCCTCTCTCCCGTATACTACGTGTCCTTTATCCCTTTACAGTAGTATACACGTATCCCCCATGACTCGACCCACTTCTACCTTCGCTACAGCATATCTTCCCCCCATCGACACGTATTCTATTACCGAGCATAGTAACTCGACACGTATGAACGTACGTGGACTACTCAGACACCTATACCTTATAAGCTTCGATACATCTACATGTAAACCTTAGCTTATCCTCTTGTGTCTATAGCATCATTGTTAAAGCTCTCTCATAAGCTTGTGCACAGCGATCAAGCGACCTATACCTATATAGATTAGGTCAAGGTCGTAACAAGACCACCACAACAACATCATTACCAACAATCAATCCACTAAGAAGATTTCCGCTGTCAAATACAAGTCTGGTAATCCCAATTGAAATAATCAGAAATCCAATTCAAAGGCTCAGTCTTTGTCTGACAAGAAGCATAAGTGAGGTAAACAAGGTGGCAAGAAAAAAAACAACTCGAATAGCAATAACTCGTCCAATAACAAGAACAACAACCATTCTCACTTTACAGCTACTGCTGCTATAGTTCTCTATACTTCCAATCCCAATACTATGTTTTCCAATGCCCAATCTTTTCTCCAGTGCATTCATGATGCACCTGCCCAATGTTTTACTGGGACTTCTTCAATCTGTTCAGTTTATCCTGTTGCTAATGCAGCTTGTACTTTGTCTGAGCAACTTGACACTACTCTAACAATGCAAACACTTAGTAACTTGAAGATGCTGCTTGAAAATAGCATGATCCTTGATGACAAAGCTGAAGCATCTTGTCTGACTAAACATTGTCAACAGATGTACAAGTACAACTCTGACATTGAAGAGGAGAAGAGGATTTTTGACTATTCTATGAACTCAGAAGATGTGTCTCAACTGGATGGTAATCCGATAATGAGTATGTACCCTATCTAAGTTTCAAGTTGCAATACACTAATATGTCTATACAGCACTATGTTATCCAAGTAGCTGCTTGTAAATTTAGTTTTTCTGCATTTGTGCTTGATATCAATAAAATCTTTGTTGATCATGCTGCAACTTGTGCGAAATATAAAGAAAAAAGAAAGCAGAATAATGAAGTATCATGGATATTTGACTCTGGTGCAGTTATCCACTTTACACCTCACCGAGACAATTTTGTGGAATACGAACCAAATATTTATAATCATGGAGGAATACAAACTGCTAGCACAGAGTGACTTAATATTGCCAGCGCAGGTGCAGTTTTAATTTATCATAAACTTAAAAATGGTGAATTTCTAACCACACGGTTCTATCCTGTTTTACACATACCCAAAATGATGGCTCAATTATTCTCTATGTGACAACTTTTACAAAGAGAATAGATTCTAGAAAGGTGCAATAATTTGCTGACCTTCAAAGAGAAAGGAGAAGTTGTTATGACTGCGGAGACACATATCACTGGTGATACTACATACTTTTTAGATGAAACAAATGTGAAATCTGCAAAGGCCAAGAAATTGGCATTATCTAGTCTATCTGACTATGATAAATGGCATCGCTGTCTTGGACATCCCTCCAATGATATACTCTGCAGGTTCAAAAACATGCCTCTGATATTCCTGACTTACAAATTCCAATGAAATCTGATGTATGTCCTGCATGTGCTAAAGGCAAAATGACTTCCACCTTATTCAAAGAATTGACCTCACGTGCAACAAAACCATTCAAATTAATCCACTCTGATCTCAAAAAATTCCCAGTACTTTCATATCACAAATACAAGTACTACATGTCATTTATTGATGATTATACCTCTCATGCATGGATCACATGTTTACGCAAGAAATCTGATGTGATAAATGTGCTTAGAGATTTTGCTGCACTTGTAGATACACAGTATGATACTTAAATCAAATACTGGCATTCAGATGCAAGGAAAGAATTTAAATCACAGGAATTTGATGGAGAACTTTGTAAACATAGTATTAGTGTTGAGACTAGTGCTCCACATACACCACAACAGAATGGCCATGCAGAAAAACTCAATTGCACAATTATGAACAAAGCACAGATGTTACGCTTTCAAGAGTATATTCCAGATTCTTGGTGGGAATTTGCTATTGAGCATGCACTACATCTGTACAACCGTACACCATTAAAATGTGCTGGCTGGAACACCCCATATAAATTGTTACACAATTCTGTTCCAAGCATAGCTCATTTATATGTTTTTGGTTGTGGTGCATATGTATATCTTCCAGCAGATGTTCATGCAAATAAACTCATTGTGAAGTCTGAACTCATGATCTATCTTGAGATTGCACCTGGTGTTAAAGGCTATTGCTTTATGTGCTTAACAAACAATACTCTATTTATTGGCACAACTGCTCAATTTGATGAGAGTAATTTTCCCAAGTGCAAAAAACCCCAAGAACATGAACCAGACAATGATTCTGGAGGTATTGAAAAATGAGACATTATGGAGACACTTATATCTCGAGAACCTGAGGAAGATTCTCCAACACTACATCGGAAATCACCATCTCCACTTTTACCTTCACATGAGGGGTCTGATGTACAAAACTCTGCTGCAGATGATCCTTTTGAAGAAAATATAGTAGAATTAGAGCCTGAAGTGCAGATACCTGCTGCCTCAGAAACTCCAGAACTCTC
The DNA here is from genome assembly GCA_951802395.1 of Volvariella surrecta. NCBI lineage: Eukaryota > Fungi > Basidiomycota > Agaricomycetes > Agaricales > Pluteaceae > Volvariella > Volvariella surrecta. Next base: position 722,114 of record OX637791.1, on the reverse strand, counting down.
ACCAGTTTGTCATAATCCTGCACACAATAGGTGACCTCCGCAGTGGTATAATAAATATCGACCGCTTTCTAGTGTGCAAGTACCCCCATGGCATTCACAACACTCTAACTCACATATTTCTGATGACACCTTTGATGATATTTACCAGTTATCTCAGAAAGGAGAAGTACAACTTACTGCATATTTGCTCGCTAGAGCAATTCCACTACATGATAAACTTCCAACCTATTTCTGTGATATTGTGCACATGCTTGCTACATTACAAAAGAAATGCAAGAATGCCTGCCAGGAAGAGATTGATACTCTTATAAAGCAAAAAGTATTCAAGCTTGTAAACCTGTCACTGGGCCACAAGACTATTAAAAATTGATGGGTGTTTGCAATCAAATCTGATGGTCAAAAGCATGCTAGACTTGTAGCCAAAGGTTTTTCTCAAGTTGAAGGCGTTGACTTTGATGAGATGTTTTCTCCAGTTGTCTGCTATAAGAGTGTTCGACTCATGTTTGCTTTAGCTGCACTCGAAGATTGGTGTGCGCTAGCTCCTGATGTCAGAAACACATTTCTATATGGAGATCTTGATGAAGAAATCTATATGAAACAACCTGAAGGCTTTGTAGTCAAACAAAGAGCACAGAGTTATGCGCCTACTTAAAGCATTATATGGATTGAAACAGGCTGCAAATTCTTGGTAGAAAGTGCTAGTTGCATCAATGAAAGAACTTGGCTTTCATCAACTTAAATTCAATGCTGGCATCTTTATATATTGACAAGATAAAGGCTTGATTGTTATCGCCATAATCTATGTTGATAATGCGCTATTTTTGGAACCTGACCGGAGTCTTATAACCAAGAAAAAATCCGAGTTTATGCAACAATGGGAATGTCATGATTTAGGCGATGCAAAGAAATTTCTTGAAATATACATGCAACATTAAGGAAAATGTTTATTACTTGATCAGACATCTTATCTAAAGAAAGTCTTGAAGCACTTTGAAATAACAGATGCAAAACCTGCACCTACACTACTACCCACTGGATATCAACCACTACCTTACAATGGTACAGCTGACTTGCAGACTAGATCGTGATTTCAGACCATTATTGGATCGTTGTTATACCTTATGTTGGAAACATGCCCTGATATCGCATATGCTGTGATTAAACTATCTCAGTACACAGTGAATTCCTCAGAAGAGCATATCAACAAAGCATTGTATATTTGCAAGTACCTTGCTGGCACTTCTGACTATGCACTCGTCTATGATGGTGCAAGCAACATGGGTTTAATTACCTATACTAATTCAGACTGGGGCTCTGATGAAGAAAAACACAGATCCCAAACTGGGTTCTTCTGTAAACTAGCTGCTTCATCTGTATGCAAGAATTCACACCGGCAGAAAACGGTAGCGCTATTTTCCACAGAAGCCAAATATATGGCTTTATCTGACTGTAGTCAACAAGTCATGTAGATCAAGTCTTTGTTCAGTGAAATTGGCTTTGATATGTCGCAACCTCTAATTTGTGGCTGACAATCAAGGTTCAATCTTTATTGGTTCTAATCCTCTTCAGGAAAGACGAACAAAGCACATTGATATTCGCTATCATTATATATGCGAATTAATCGAAGACGACAAAATCTCTGTAGTCTTCATACCAGGAAATGATAACCCAGCAGATATGTTCACCAAGAATCTTGGCAAACATAAAGAGAAATTCTTACATTTCTGTGAGCACCTTGGGCTTGAGTTCTACTCGCTATCATCATCTGCTTAGTACCTACAGTACTTAGCAAGGGGGAGTGTTGCGAGTAATGATTACCATACTCAGCATGACAACCTAGAACAATGGTACTTTAATATCTCTGTACTTTAATATAATATGGAGTATAAGGTGGATCATAGATACCATGTCTACTATTTTTATAGTAGTCCTTTCACTCATCTCCTTTATATATAAGGAGGCCTGTATTTCCGTACTTCCCCTAAGAAGTTCAATCTATCATTTTATCTGTTCTATCTCTTAACCCTCAAGCATATTACTAGGTAAGATATTACTGTTATAGCCTCTAGCGCGCCCACAGGGTTGCTGCTTCGTCATTATGTTTGCTCAAGCTGGCATGCGACCTGACCTATCTCATGCAGTGGCAATGTTGAGTCGTTTTGCAGCAGACCCTGGTGTATAACACTAGAAAGCCTTGGTACACGTTTTTTGATACATCAAAGGCACTCTCGACTACTCACTGAAGTACAGGGGAGACACATTGAAGTCCATTCGGTCTATCACTTACACAGACGCAGATTATGGTGCCGATGTCGATGGACGGAAACCTTGCGATGGATATGTGATTATACAGGCCAGAGGACCCACTGCATGGAGCTGCAAGTATCAACCTATGGTTGCAGGATCCACGACAGAGGCAGAATATATGGGGCGTGCAAGAGCATGTCAGCAGACACAGTGGATGTATGGGGTGACAGTTTTGGAGCTGTTAGGTAAACGGAGAATACCAAGAACAACAGTTGCATTAAAAACATCGATATCCTACATAATTATATTCAGGACTTGGTGGACATAGGAGACATCAAATTGAAGTACATACTGACCGCAGAAAATGTTGTCGATATCTTCACGAAGCCTCTTCCTCGTGATACTGATGTCAAGTTCTGCAAGATGATACATTTATTACCCCTCGGAAAGGATTGACAAGCACGGGGGAGTATTGGTGTTTATGTTCGTCGGTCACTACACACCGATTTCCGTTTCATATTTATCATTAAGTTTATTTCTTAGAGGCTGGAATGCTCGTCCCGCTACTGTACAGTTCGTATCCGCTACTATACAGGTTTGAATACATTGGTACCCGGCACTGTAATATATTTGGCGACGTATTACTAAGTGTCCAGATGGTAGTTAGCCACCGAATGCATCGAGCGCAATGACCGACTCACTGAGGTCGTTCGTTCCCTAACCTGAAACATTCATCGTCCCCTCCTACTGATGAAACCAGCATATAAAACAGGTTTCTGATGGTTTCTGTGATTTATGAGTCTAAATAAGCCGGTTTCCCCCGTTGACTGCTTAGCAACATGAAATGACGAAAACCCAGTCACCATCGTTTGATGAGCAGCATGAATATTTTGCTGCTGTGCTGCGTTGTTCTTGCATTTCGACTCAACAGATGTTTCACACAGTTTAAGCCAATACAAACGATCGCGTTTTTGACTGGGTCGCAGGCCGTGTCCGAGTCGAACTGAATGAAATGGGACAATGACTCCGATAATGTCAAGATAAGTATTATATCAAACTTTCTCGTTTCCTCATTGTTTCTTGTCCTCCTCGTCGTTTCTCGAGACGACCGTGTTCCCTGCCCCGATTCTGTCTACAACACTGGATGTCCTGTTGGTCGTTGGTTGATGTCGGTGAGCAACATGATCTCAGGATGTGACAACAGCGGCCTGGCAAGCGAGATCTGACCGCGTCGACCTGGTTGCCGAAATCGGTCTAAGGGAGCATGTCCATTTGTCAACTAACATTTCTTTCATAAAGGTCGTAAAGGTCATAACAGGTCGTAAAGGCATTACACAGGTACTACGGCTGTCTGAGCAGGGGGAACGCGAGACGATCAGCAAATGGAACGCTACGAAAATCCAGTTTCAACTAAAATTTCCGGGATAGAATTGGGAGTCATGATTTTGAAATACCATGGGTGGTCGAAGGCCGTGGGTTGGAGCTCTCACTTTGACCTCGGGGGCGTCCTTCAAAGGTCAACGAAACCATGCTACGTTTCTGCCGTATTGAAAAATCGTCATGTGAACGCGCCCAGAAATCGTCGTCGCCTTCGTATGGAGAGACAGAAGCGTTAATCTGTTACGCCATAAACGGGAACCCGTCACCGTGGAGCTCAGCACCTTGGAAGACCACTCACCCATTGGCGGAGTAAATCCCCAATTCTAGAAGCCTCTTCCACGCTCAGGCAGCAATCCGTTCCCTTCTCTGCGTGGAGTCTCAGCAATTCACTGAGAGACCACTTGCCTTTTGTCACCACGTCCGGCCTCCAATCAGCAAGTTCTATATCCTGACCCTCAGAGGGAAATGCCACTGATTTTTGCGGGGTAGCGGATTCCTCCAACGTTGCCGATCCAGCGCGCGCAGTATGGTTGGAAAGAGTAGACGAACGATCCCAATCTTCTGCGTCGGGTGATATCCTGGACTGTGTCGTTGAATTGGCGGTCATGCTCTTGTACTGGAATATAATTATGAGTGATGTAGAATATTGCAGTGGTTGAATGAGATTGTTGGCCAAGCAACGGCAAAAGTCGTAAGGCTTCACCCAAGAAGCAAGAAGTAAGAGGCAGCGATTGAACTTCTGGATTGGGAGGTCACGGTTGCGCGGAAGCAAATTTGTTTTCTCGAAAAACGTGCTTAATCCCATCAGGTTCCCACACCAATCAAATGAATATGACAATTATAAAAGACTGAAGCAACATGTTTGCTAGAGATGCAACAGTACATTTACTATATGATAGTCCTAGCGAAAAAACGCAAATCCATCGTCCGAACGGGGTTAGAACTTATACGAAACTCAGACTAAGAGCGAGAAGAAAGGATGCAGACAGAGCAAAAACTGAGTTAACGCCTGTCGAAAAGGCGGCGCTGTCATCCTGAGGAGACTGAGAAGACTGATTGCCGCCGCCAGTTTGCGGGGAATTGGTGGGTCCAGATGGGGTACCACTGGAAGAGCCTGTCGAGGAAGGGCTTTGAGGCGCGACAACGGGAAGTTTGTTAACCGGACTCCATGAAGCTGCGGCATTCGCAGCGTGATCACCGGCATTGTAAGATAGGTAAGCTACAGAACCTGATGAAGTCAATTGAACAAGGGCCGTGGTTGATGCAAAGTATCTTGCAAGAGGATCCTTCGCATCAGGTCCCTTGAGGGCCTGGGTGGTGTTGCTCTATTGAGTGTCAGTAAACACATCATGTCCAAAATCTGTCTCGCAGCTCACCTCTACATTCATAACGTACGTTGCAGAACCGTCATCGGGAATGAAGACGAACTCTTGCTGAACACCTTGATCAAGGAAGATTGAAGTGGCTTGGCCATGAGTTGCTGGAAATGGAGGATCGCCGTAACCCTGAGGTTCTGGTTGCAGGTAGGAAACTTGTGCAAACAGCAAGCGTCAATTGATATGAATATGAAGACAGGGAAGATGGCTGACAGTGAATGACAAAAATCTTCACCTGACCAGGGCCCAACCCTGGGACATCCATGAAGTGGATGTGATTCTGAGCGAGAGCCATGACTGGATCATAATTATCCTGGCCAAAGGCCGGTTTTTGGACGTCATTCCAGGTCAAAGTATCGGAACTGGCAGCCTTGAGGAGGGCCATATCCAAGGAGAACATCTCTCCTTGGGAAAGAGCATCTGGAGTTGCATGAACAGATTGTTATTGATAGGTGGAACGAAGTGACTCACAGAAGACGTTGGTATCGTGATCAAGGATGGCTTTGAAAGACGTTGGGTCAAAGGCACCAGGGTTAGTTGCTTGTTTCGACCAAGACTTGGCAGTTGCATCATAGATGTAAATAGAAGCAGGGTCAGAGGTGTCTGACCCAAGGACGTAGATAGCATTTGTGAACTGCGTGGTCACTGTTAATTAAGAGAACGAACGTGATTGGAGGTTGGGCTGACTTGAGAGAGATAGCAGGAGACGTCGGAGCCATTGAAGGGTCTATATTTGGAGTCAGACAACGTGGAGCAGTCAGACGGTTGCACTCACGGACGACCCGAGGTCGTGATATCAGTTGGAGTGCCTGTAAAGAAGATTCAGTAACGATGAGAGTGTAGAACGCGGAAAGTAGGAGGACCGGAAGCCCAAGTGTCTTGAGTGCCGGCATTGTAGTCCTTGTCGCCGAAGCCGAAGGCCAATAGATTCCAATTGACATCGAATGCAACGCAAGAGCTGGTTGCGGCTGCGAAGGAGGCGAGAGAAAGAACGGAGAAAGAAAGGAAGGAGAGTAAACGACTGGCGGACATGATTTATTAAAGAGAGACTGCGGTGGTAGAATGCAAAAAAGGTATTTATTGCTACTTTATTTAAAATTCTCGGCAACGTCACACGTCACATGTCTGCCGATCAGCTTTTCATGACAGTATATTCACGATAAACTCACTTCTACGGTGAGGATGGCAGCATCGTATAAAATCCGCACTCCATTCCTGCTTCTCCCCACCCACTCTCTTCTCTCATGCGTTACTTCAGAAACGGTCCTGAATATGAATCCAGGTATGCCATCACCGCGCACCGCCTACATATCCTAACTTCCTCCCAGGTTGAACAAACCGTTCAACCCTCCAACGCTCACTCTCAAGGAAATACACGATGCCGTGCCAAAGCACCTCCTTACCGGTGAGGTTATTCCCCTCTTATCGTCTCACACCTTCCAATCCTCTTCACAGTCAATCCCGTCAAGGGCGCATTATATGTCTTGCGCGACATCGCCCTCACTTTGCTCTTGTTCAAGTTCGCTTCCATGATATCTCCGTGGGCAGAGGGCGGCTTCGCAGGATACATCACCGTCAGGTGGCAACTCACACTGATCAGATCCACGCTATGGTGCACTTATTGGTGGTTCCAAGGCTTGGTCTCGGCCGGCATCTTCTGCCTCGGTAAATCATCTCAGGCCTTCTTGTCCGTCTTATGTCCCTAACCGCCATGACCAGGCCATGACGCTGGCCATGGCACCTTGTTCAACAATAAATTCATGAACAATCTTGTCGGCTTCATCCTTCACACGGTATGACCATCCCGTGCTCAGTACCCCACCACCTTACGTCCTTGGCAGTTCCTGCTGATTCCCTATTTTGCATGGCGTTCGACCCACCATGCCCACCACGTAAGCTCAATCGTGTCAGATAATCCCATCATGCGCTCAGACTGATTTGCGTGCCCAGAAAGCAACCGCATCAATGGAACGAGACGAAAATTATGTTCCTTACACTCGAAGCGAATATAATCTCCCTCCCAAAGGAAAGGCCACCAAATTCGACTATTCTGAGGCTTTCGAGGAGACTCCCTTGTGGACACTAGGGAGGTTGTTGATCATGCAGGCCTTGTAAGTCTTCACCGAGTGGCCTTCACAACAAAACACCTTCAATAAGTTTCTAGTGGTTGGTGGGTTTACTTGACGTACGCCAAAGTTACTCCCTCGTGTCCTATTTGCCTATCTGTTTTACAGAAAGAATACGATGGGCTCCAATATGTACCCGCCCGGAACCAACCATTTCAGTCCGAGCTCACCCCTGTTCAAGCCTGGACAGAGTAGGTCCTGAACGGTGTTGATCCATTACCCTCAATTTCATTTACTGTCTATACAGGAAATTCAATCGTTATTTCCAATATATCCCTTGTGGTTATGACCGCGATTCTTGTGTATGTTGGTCCAAGCATAGTTGGTCGATACTACCTCATCCCATACCTGGTACGTCTGGATTCATATCCATTGCTTGGGCTTTAATCTCATTTTTTCCCGAAAGCTACTCAATCACTGGTGAGTTAGTCCTGCCATGGTTAGCATCGGCTCCTGCTTAACAGGCATCATGGTCATTCGAACCATTTAGGATTGGTAAGTAATTGCTCATACTGCTTCAGCCCAGCTCACAAAATGAGGTACCCACCGCAACAGTGATGTTCACTTACCTGCATCATTCCGACCCCACAATTCCTCATTACCGGAGGGGTGCGTGGTCATTCCTTCGTGGTGCTGCTGCCACCGTCGACAGACCGCTACTCGGTTGGATGGGCCGATTTTTCTTCCATAACATCAGCCATGATCACGTTGCCCATCGTACGTCAATTTTAGACTTCCGTCGACCAAATGACCTGACAATGCCCGATGCATCAGATTTCTTTATCAGAGCCCCATTCTGTGCGCAGAATTGCCCTATTCGCCTTATTCTGTGCCTAACATTCCGCAGACAATGGCCCACAAATCACCGAAGCACTGAAGAAAGTGTTGAAGGATCATTACAACTACGACTCAACGGTACAGCCCCACTAGCTCCAAGTCGTTACAAACGCAGCTAATACAAATCACAGCCAAGCTTTTACGCGCTCTATCGCTCATTTACTGAGTGCCTCTTCGTCGAGGAGGAAGGAGATATTGTATTCTATAAGAATAAGGACGGAAAGGCCGTTCGGGAGGTTGCTACCAAGAACAAAAGGTGGAGTGCGGAAGAGCAGGGCAACGTGGATTCTGTTCCCAGCAAGTCTCATTAATCCAAGAGGCAACCTTACGGCAATGAATTTCGTACGTAAGAGGTTACCGCAGCCAATAAGCCGATACACAGGCTTGGGGTGGGGGTGGGTCGAACTTAGCCAAGCATTCCTCCACGACCTCACAATATGACATGATTTTAGTACGATTTGAAAGCTTTCATTCAGTACAATAAATATCTACTCATATATAACAATAGCAGTGATACGAATATGCAAAAAGTAAGAGGAAGTTGGGATCTCCGATGCGTCCCTATATCCCAAATAGTCCTCGCTTCGCAGCGGCTTGCGAACTGGCAATTGCTCGGCAAAAGTGAAAGGACAGGGGCTCTACTCACTCGAAGAGCCTCTCACTGCACGAGAATGAACGTAGGTACCCCAAATTCGCAAGGTGATGACAGGATCAGTGCCCCAAGTCCCATTGAGATGTATCAGGGCTATCCATTGCGTTGGAATAACTGGGCTCAATGCGAACTTTGTAGCCTAAATTGTCCTGCTTGGACTGATTTGGGAAATAGCAAGAATGCAACTCCTTTCATGAACAAGCACATAATGTCCCGACGGTGTGTACGACAGGCAGAGGCGGCCAGATTGAGGGAAAAGACGCGCGAGGAGGAACTAATGAAACTCAAAATGGTGCCTTCTTCTGAAAGTTCAGCAATGTCAGTAGAATACGACAACTCATTCGACGCACCGATGGCAATAATTGGGCCATCTCAAGCACTCACGATCACAGACAGGACACCATGCACGAATGTCCCCATCGTTTGTGACCTTGTCCAACAGCCCCGACCAACAGTCAAGCCTCATCTCAGGTTCCAGCACTGTGTAAGTCCAAGTTGCCTGCTAATCTCCAAGCGTACCATACTAGCATTCTATGCCCACGATAATTGGCTAAAAAGGGTGCATCACATCGTTTGAGAAGAAACTCATGGATATTGAAGCTGACAAGATTGTAAACAATTTCCCAGGATTTGAGGATAAAATTCACCAGGGCACTGCTATTTGCAAACGTGCAAGAGTTCAGTAGTTACAAAAATCTACTGAAATGAATAAACTATGCTTATATCTACTTCTGCTTTGGTTTCGTACTACCTTACCGCATTATCGTGTCTTGGCGACCTCGGGTAGAACCTGCCGTCAGCTTGCCGCCGGTCAATCCAGATCATCATGCCGTTCGCTTAGAGGTCAAGGTCGCGTCCGAATACGCAATGATTTCAAATGCGCGATGCATACTCGAGATCAGACCCTGACCTTCGCAACCCATTCGAAATGGCCCCCTCCGCGATGTTACGTTTCGGCCTGTATTTGTAATCGTTGAATAGATTAGGAAGGAGTCAATAAACACATATTCCGAACCAATATTATGTACGCTATCAATCAGGGCAGCCTAATCTTACAGGCAGAGTGTGGTATAAGTTCGTACGCAAGCTGATAGCTCTTGTTGCGACGAGAGGACATCTCCTATGCATCTACAGTAGGAGATGTAACGTCGGATGGTCGCCAGGAAAACCTCTTAGACAAGCGCTGATTCTGCAGAGCGGCGAAAACGGACTTCCTCCTTCCCCTAGGACTGCTAGCATATGCATATCCTGTCTCACCCTCCATCACAATTTTCATCGTTCGAGGGTCAATCCTAAACTTCTTATCCTGCAAGACTTCTGATATATCTTTCGTCCTTTGACGACCTGCAAGAAGTTCGCCCATGCCAGTTTGCGCTCCAATGGAAACCGCAGAGGCAATTGTACCCGGCTCGTGTTTGAGACGGAGACTATGTCTCTCCTCACGGTGAATTAGTTGAATTATCGTAGCACACAATGCCAACAATAGCATTGCGGAGGCGAGGATATGGACTATGACATCACTAGAAATCACGTCAACGATCTGAGTGGAGTAAGGGACAAGTCAAGGTCACGCACCTGAGCCATACACGCTTTCGAACAGTCTTGACTTGCAGAGTAATGGGTAACTGCGCTGGAAGGAAATATACCTCCTTGGCAACAAGGGCAAGGTATATGTTCTACAAAGTCGTAAGAAATCACGGCATACACTAGCAACAAATAACGTACATAAACTTCATTTGAGAGCTCAACGAAGTCGGTGCTGCGGAAGGCAGCTCCTATCCCAGACTCGGTTTGAAGGCCTGCCTGGTAGACGGCAGCGGGTAGCTGCAGTTGAATTGCATCCTGCCTAGCCAGGATAAAGCGATTTGGATTTGTGAGGTTGAAATGAATTCCATTATAAGCACGGCCCAACAGGGGTTCGCCAGTGACATTACCAGAGAAAGCGGAGAAATTGGAAGCTGAACTGAACGGTTGCAACTCTGTCACCGAGGTAACATTGCCGGTGACGAGGTCAACAGCAACATGAACATCCCAAAGGCTAAGTGAAGGATAGCAGAAGGTGGCCGATGCCATCGCAGACGGTTGATAGCTAAACAAGAGTTAATCTCAATAGGTGCTACCACGCCCAGTAGACGTACGTGAAAAACCAGAAGATCACTGGTTGGAACTGTATAGGCACGTTGTTGGAACAATCTGGACTGTCCGTACCTGAGTAGCAAAAGTCAAGATGAGAAGGCCCTCTCAGACGGGAAGTATCATACCAAATAGCGTTGTTGCATTTTTGTCCACTTGCCAAGCAATAGAGCATCCATTGTGAGTAACGGAATTATCCCAGCCAGTACCATCTGGTCGTTTAACCATGTTCACCTTTGGACAGTGAAAATTGTTGAAATTGCTAGATAGAGCAGGAGTTACACACCGTTACTTGTACACAACTAGGTTCACTCTTCACTGCAGTGGCATTCGTGATTACGGTACCATTTGAGGCTATGCCTTTGGGGAGCTATGTGGGGTTGGGTGTGAGTATGGTACCACAGTCTCACGGTATAAACGACAAACATCGAATTGGGCAATAGTGTATGGCCGATGAACGAAAGGTGGATCCGCCAATCCGTATAGAACAGAAGCCGAGGCATATCCTGCTGCAGTCAAGAATGCTGGTCATACATGACCCAGAATAAGTTGGTACTATGACGCCGAGAAGGAAGTACTCATGTACAGGTTAAATCCTGAAATTGTTGGTTCTGATTAAGGCCAACGGCAGATACGGTGTTCATTGTAATATCTGATCGATGCGTTAAAATTCGGCTGCGCGCGACGCAATGCTCCAGAACATACCAGGTTCTTGGATATAGGTATCTCGCACAACAAGGAGCGCAGCGGACAAGGGCTGGAATGTCAATGACAACACCACCATCAACGAAGCCAGTGCTACGACGTAATGCTTATTGACGGCCGCCCGCGTCCATACGATGAAGTTGCTGGAAGATAGATTGACTGTTCAGAAAGCGTCGTAAGCTTAGCAATGCACTACTTACTTTGTGCGTGTGTAATCGAGGAGAAGACTCCGATGTGGAGGAGAGTCGCCATGGACGAGGTCAACATATGGCTAAAACAATTAAATCTGGCTTGTTGTGTGATAAATCGCGCCACACCTGCAACTTTTTGATCTCAAAGTCTGTCCATGTCCACATTGAGACGAGCTATATGCAACTGTTGGATCACTATGACAGAGTGTGGGTGACCAGAAGCCTACAATCGCTGCGACCGCTACGGGAGGCAAGGTCTACATTTTGTTTGTGAGTGCGCCCTCACAGCATAATCGGTGAAACCTACATAAACATAATGCAAAACGCCAGCCTCACTGGCAAAATCGTTCGTCATCGGCCAACCTAAAGATTTTCCGCAGTTTTCATGAGAGAATGCATCAACCGGTTTGCATGGGTAATCACCGAGGTTTCGATTGCTGAAAACCAGTGCTACCTCTAAGCCAATCGCAGCGACCACCAACACGACTACCAAGGTTATCCAAAACCATTTCCGCAGTGGATAAGGCACCCATATCTCTTCTTCTTCTTTGGATACATCAGCAGCTTTGGAGAACGATTAGTTTATTCATAGCTAGATTGGTCAACACTTACGGATCCATGCACGCGGCTTCTCAGTAGATGGCAATGCGGGTTCGTGGTAGGTGATATATTGTGCGCCATCCTGGTCTACCTGGAGCAACCTTTGGTGGGGCGTTGCTGGCGGTGTGGGACTTCTCTCCTCCTAGCGCGACATAAAGATCAGGATGGATGATGCATCAAAAAATTACCACTCAACGCACTGAGAGATGGAAGGACATTGGCGCAGCAGCACCGCTGGGTAAAAAATGCACACCAGACACGCTGGTATTCCTGGATGCGAAGTGGTTGGAACTAGAATTCTCGATCATGGTCCCTTTCGGAGACTGTGGTGGGGATGCAAATTGAGGGCTATCCTGCCCAGTAGCCATGCTGAATGGGCTCCTTCAGTCGGAGGAGGATGATGTGGGATGCAAGAAGGTACAGTGGTATGATTGGTGATGAGGGACGTGAACGCTCCCCTGACACCGCCTACACTGGTTGTACCCGATCGAATCCTGATGTGAATCTTAAAGTGATGATTATGACCATACAGAGTCCTCAAGAACCCATAAAGAGTGGTGATCCGTGTACCACCAAAAATACATTTCCGAGTGTGAGCGCCGTACGGTAACACCGGCTCGACTGGGTTCGGTGAGAGATGCGAGGATTAGTAATTGTGAATTTCTAGTTAGCAATTCCTCCGCTGATATGTTCAAGAGAGAAATTGTGATGACTTCGGGTGTGACAGGTATGACCGCCGGTACCAGGGATATGATAATCAGTATATCTCACCATCTCACCCGAGTCATCAGTTACACTCAACTCATAAATTGCCTTTCGCTGCTGCTGAGAACATCGCTCCAGAGGAATTTCCCAAGATCCTAGGTCACACCTTGCCGAACAAGTCATGGAATGACGCTGACCCAGCCTTTTTGGGCTTTATCAACTTTACACTGTATCCAGAGCTTATCGGACAAACAGGTGATGAAGTCAGCGTATCGGAGGATTTAAAGCGGGTATTTGGCTGGGAAATCCGGTTCAAGAATTAAGGATTAGTGTCTGTTCCAGAGCGAGGGGAGGGAATCTGCGCGCTGAACTCAGTTCTGGAAGCTGTTTTTCTACGGGTACCCTACGGAGAATGTGGAGATGAGGAGCCAAACTATGATTGGGGGACATTAGTAATCGCCATTCTATTACTAATTTGGATTATTCACTCGATTATTAACTATCTCCCACGCTAAGTGAGAAAATGTTCGTTAACTCGACCACTAGAAAAGTTAGTAATTACAGTGAGAAATTCCTCACTAATTTCTCACCGAACCCAGGCTCGACGCTGTATTCGGGGACCCCAGAAGTTGAGTTTCTCTGATGGTGTGAACTTGCATCAACCATCAACGTCGCATCCCTGTATCATTGTATGGGTATTAGCTCGGTGTCAAGCTACCCCATTTGGGAACATTGTGCTTACAGCTATTTATGCGTGACAGAAAACGCGTCGTCGTCGTGACGGACGCGTGCTCTCGAAATTGCTCAGTGATGTCGCAAATGTACGGAAAAGAACGCGATCCAGAACAAGACGCAGCTGGTAGGCGTAAAATGTATACTTTTACTGCGACTAAAGTCTCCCAAAGACCAGGTTACAGACCCTGGTTTTATTGCCTTCTTTTCCAAGTTGCCCAAAAAATCCCCTGAAACAGGAACACTACGTCTATTTCATCGAACGGGAACTGATGCCTTTTATGCCGCATATGGCCCAGATGCCCTCTTCGTCGCACAGCATACATTTCATACCAACTCTGTCATCAAGTATCTGGGATCGGGCGGGCGCTCGACTGGTCTTCCCAGCGTGTCACTGAAGACGAGCGTCGCACAAATGCTTCTTCGAGAAGCACTAACGAGTTTGCAACTACGGGTGGAAATATGGGTACCCGAGCCAGGACAAGGAAAAAAATGTTCCAAGTTTCAACTAGATAAAGAGGTGCATTGAACATTACAGCTCACTGCCCATTGTAACGAATGAACTCCAGGCCTCGCCAGGAAACCTTCAAGCCGTGGAAGATCTCCTTTTTGCCAGTTCAGATCTCTTGACTGCACCTGTTGTCATGGCTATCAAAATAGGTAGCGCCAGCAGTGCTGTGATTGCCCAGGCGAAGTCCAAAACGATTGGCATCGCATTCGCTGATACTAGCAGCCGTGAACTAGGGGTTGCAGATTTTGCCGACAACGACCTCTTCTCAAATACCGAGGTAACTTACGTTTTACACGACTCGCCTAATAACGCACTTAACACATGGTCTTCCGACAGTCACTGGTCATTCAACTTTCAGTCAAGGAGGTCATTATGCCGGCCATAAGTGCTTCTGGCACAACAGATCGCGATGTTGAACTCAGCAAACTCAAAGCCGTCTTGGACCGATGTGGGGTTGTAATCACTGAGCGAAAGTCGAGTAAGAAACCTGTTCTAGATATCGAAGCTTCAATGACGCCATTAATTTGAAGGTGATTTCACAAGTAAAAATATTGCAGATGATCTGCCTAGGCTTCTCAAGTCTTCATCGATCACTACCACAGATGCAACTGTCGCTATTCGTAAGGCTCGAATATCTTTGTCATTCCCAGAATTTCACCATTCCACTCTTTCCTGCAGCCCAATTGTCACTTCCTACTGCGCCCAGTGCTTTAAATGCACTGTTCATTTACCTCTCCTTGCTATCTGACCCATCTAATCACGGATCCTACACCATTCGTACCCACGACTTGTCTCAGTACATGAAACTTGACGCAAGTGCTCTTCGTGCCCTGAACCTCGTTGAAGCTCCAGGCAATGCTGTGTGCTCCTTCCTTTCGTTTCTGAGAGTTGTATCTAACCATTTGTTAGGGAGCAACTCATCGTAACACGACGTTGTTAGGCCTGCTAAACAAATGCAAGACAGCCCAGGGAACACGCCTCCTAGGCACCTGGCTGAAGCAACCCCTGGTCAACTTACATGAAATACGTGCGGGGCTCCCTACTTTTTTCACGACAGGGACAGCTGATGGTTCCATCAGAAAAGCGACAAAATCTCGTTGAAGTATATATTGAAGATACGGATTCTCGAAGGACGTTGCAGGTGAGTATCAAGTCAATCTGCATAGGACCTTTGCTTAGTCAGGATAGGATGATTATATGAAATTTATGCCGGACCTTCATCGTTTGAGCAAGAGGTTTCAGAAGGGTGTCGCATCGTTGGAGGACGTGGTCCGTGTCTATCAGGTTGTTTTAAAGGTGAACACCAATACACTTCTCTATGCATGCGGAGCTTCCTCAATACTCGACAGCTACCAGGCATGATTGAGACTTTGAAAAATGTTCAAACGTCGCGAGAGGAGATCAGTGAATTGATAACTGATTTCTATATTGCGTCATTGGAAGTAAGTTTTCCCTATCCTTCGTCACTCGCTTCTAACGTCTTCAGGAATATGAGGCCAGTTTGGCGAAATATAGCGAGATGGTTGAACAGACCCTGGACTTAAACGAGTTGGACAACCACAACTACGTCATTAAGCCTGACTATGACCCTCGTCTCCAAGAGTTATCTGACAAGTTGGCAGAGGTGTGTAACATTCCACTTCTTAGTTCTTTCTGTCCTTATGCTATGCCTTAGGCCCGAGATGGTCTCGATGAAGAACATCGAAATGTAGGGCGAGATCTAGATATTGAGCTGGACAAAAAGCTCCACTTGGAGAACAACCCAACTTATGGCTATTGCTTCCGCCTTACGAAAAATGTGATTGAGTCCCGTTTGTTTCTATTTCTATTTCACGAATCGCAATCTGGGATAGGACGCCAAGGGCCTCCCGAAGAAATACATCGATTTGGGCACCACAAAGAGCGGCGTATTTTTTACCACCAAAGCACTCAAGCGTTTGGCGGAAGATTTCAAGGAATTTTCGCAAGCTTACGTTCGAACACAGAGTGGACTAGTAAAAGAAGTTGTCAATATCGCCTGTAAGGCCAATTTCCTACTTCACCGGATAGAACTCAGAGCCTGCTGCAGCGACTTATACACCTGTTCTCGAAACTTTGGACAACGTCATTGCCCATTTAGATGTCATTCTAAGGTGCGCCAAGATCGTCACCATACTGCGCAAGCTCTGAGCACGGATTGTAGCTTCGCGCATATATCCATTCATGCTACGGAACCTTATGTCAAGCCCAAAGTCAAGGCTAAAGGTTGGAACTGGATCTTCACCTATACGCTACTCGTTAATATAATCAATAGGCACTGGAAACTTGATTTTGCGAGATGCGCGACACCCCTGCCTTGAAGCACAGGACGATATAACCTTCATACCAAACGATGTAGAATTGATTAAAGGTAGGGTCCTAGATGCTCTATCCTGCACTCAGATTTACGCAATCAATAGACAAGAGCGAGTTCCAGATTATCAGTAGGCCTTCGCAGCAGCCATGTTTCTCATCTCACCTGTACCCCTAGCCGGACCCAACATGGGCGGTAAATCAACGTACATCCGGCAAGTAGGGGTTATTGCTCTGATGGCACAGATCGGTTGCTTCGTACCTTGTTCGGACGCTGAGATCCCTATCTTTGATTCTATTCTTTGTCGAGTTGGGGCTGGGGATAGCCAGCTCAAGGGTATCTCTACCTTCATGGCTGAGATGTTGGAGACTGCGACGATACTTCGGGTATGATTTTAACCCCCCCTGCAAGATGTTGTTCTGATTTGGTTCAGTCTGCAACGAAGGACTCGCTTGTCATCATCGATGAGTTGGGTAGAGGTACGTTAATCATCCAATGGAGGTGTTTCGTATTCTCACCAAAGCAGGGACATCAACTTATGATGGGTTCGGGTTGGCATGGGCCATTTCGGAGTAAGTATTCGCTCGATCATATACTATATTTCTTCACCTTATAGGACCTTAGGCATATCGCATCCGATATTCGTGCATTTTGCCTCTTTGCCACCCACTTCCATGAGCTGACTGCACTCGATCAACAAATTCCGCATGTCACCAACCTGCATGTCGTTGCGCATGTGACGAAGACTGGTTTAGCAACTCAACACCGAGACATTACACTGCTTTATAAAGTTGAACCAGGTTGAGATTAGACTTATACATCGATGTTTCAATTGCTCAGCTTGTGATATAGGTGTATCTGACCAGAGTTTTGGCATTCATGTTGCCGAGCTTGCTAACTTTCCGGAAAATGTTGTCAAGGTACATCACCCAGCTGCGCGCGTAGAATCTAGCTAACGAGATGTCAGCTGGCTAAAAGAAAGGCGGATGAACTGGAGGACTTCGGTACAGGTTGGTCCCATCACCCTCCGATTTTCCAGAGTTTGATTTACTTCTATCACAGAAGATAAGCAAGTGGAACAACAGTTTTCACAGGAGGTGATTGAAGCAGGTGTCAAGATTATGGAAGACTTTTTCCGGAATTGGAGCACTGTCAATGCCCAGAATGGTGGAGATGTGATCATGGACTCGGAGGAGGCTGGGCCCGAGGCTCAATTGGCGCAACTGAAATCTTGTTACGAGCAATTGCGTCCGCAGCTTGATAATAATCCATGGTTGCAACACGTCCTGGAAACCCTTTGATGATACACCGCTCACAGTCCTGGTCTCGTAATACCCCTGCTGACTGCTTTGCATTGTCACATTGTTTTCGTTGCGTTCCTGAAATTATACGGACTTCTTCAATGGAAGTGCTATTCTCATTTTTTTTCTATGATACATCCGGCTGCAGCTACTCTAACGTCTCGTCGACTTCGCCTTCCGCGCTTTCTTCTTGTGTGACTTCGGGTCCAGCAATAGGGATTTCTTGACGCCCCTTTCCCTTCGCTTGCCCTGCCGTTGTAAGATCTTGGGCGTATAGACGGAGGCTGAGAGCACTGTGAAGGGTACACAAAAGAATCAGAAGCCAGTGCATCTTGAATGGTTGTGTTACCTCTTAGCCTTTTTATCCACCATGAGTGTAAGTGATACATTGGACTTCCAGATGGGAAGGAGTAGGTCATGGGTGAGGCTTTCATGGTACAATAAGTGCCAAGCATTTCTGATCATGACGATAGACCTACGTGACGCCATCGGCCGCTCCTGTGGGAAAACGAACGATATGTCCACCAATTACTGTCGGCCGCGATTCAACATAACAATCAACGTTATGGATATAGCAGCTGCGTACCAAGGGCTTCAACACTTTCTTTAAATGGACTTTCAAAGCTTCCACAGAGCGGATAATACGATTCAATCAGCGTTCTCAGTGATTTGAAGTCACCAGCTAAGATGGTCTGGGGGTCGATATAGGGCAAAACAACTGGCAAAGCTTCCGCCAGCACGCGATATTGCGCTTCTGCACCTCTGCCAGCCTCTTGCTTCGTTAACACTTTCGTACCGGCAGAAGTTAATCTGATTCGTGTGTAGTCGTTGCTTTCTATAATTGCGCGAATTGTGTCATTCGCTAAATAAAGAGAGCGTATGGATTCGCCAGGTGGGGTGCGAACTAGAATATTCTTTGCGGGGAACTCTGATGTGAGGTGAAGACGAGCTCTACGGGTGGTCGTCAGCTGCGTAGGTACGGAATATGTGAGCCAACCTACATGCATGATTGCAAGATTGCATCATCAGGCTGGAGGAAAGTGTAGGGGTTCTCTTTAAAAGTACCATCACTGCCTATTTCTGTGGTCTGGTGTGTACTTGACTCCTCTGCAGCACCTTCCGATACTGTTTCTACCATTGAGGTATTGGTTTCTGCAGAATCATTTGCTTGGGTCGCAAGTCGAGGCTTTTTCGGGTCTGGAGCACCATCTTGCTCTGCTGCCTCTCTCTTCTTCTCCCTGAGCAACCGCTGTGACGTAGGAACATGTTAATCATAGTAAGAAACTTACCTTGATTGCTGAGAACTACGGGCTTTCGGAGTGCGTTCTAGGACGGCGACGAAAAAGCCACCTGTATCTTGCAGGTGCGGATATATGCGGATGCTGTGCGAGTGTTCAGTGCACATTAAACACTTAGCATCGCTACCACATACCATCGTTCGAGATTGAGCGAATGGGGGTCCTTCGGAGGAAAATGCCCCTCAGTCAGTTTTTGCTTTTGAGCGTCATTCAACTGGCTATTCATGAACTCCTCATAGGTCGCGAATGTCTCCTGGGCAGAGCGGTCACTTGTTGGCCTCCACCTCGTCAAACCAGGGCGACGTATGAGTTCAGGGAGTTTGTCCTTAACATCAACAAGGTAGAACCCTAGAGAGAGATTCTGTTTATCTCTACTCAAATCGCAAATAAGAAACCCCACCTTGCCCAACAGTAGATTGTAGAGCCTCTGCGACCACAGCTTCGTTTTCGACTGGATTTAGCGAGCACGTCGAGTAAACTATCCGACCCGTATCTTTTAACATTTTCATGGCCCGTTGTAGGATCCGGACTTGCAAGCTGGGCTAGAGAGTGAATTAAAGACCACGATGCAGGCCATCTAACTCACGCGTGCAACCCATTTCCATCTCCGGGTGCCCAACGATGCCAAATACCAGGATTTTTCCTTATTGTACCGTCTCCACTGCATGGAACATCGCACAATATCCTATCAAATAGTAATGTCTCGTTCTTGTTCGGGTTTGTTCTCGACGGTATTTTAATGATCGGGTAAATTGACGCATCGAGATTCGTAACCATAAGTGCAGGGCTGGGAAGGCGAGCAGACTGGTGGATAAGGAGGTGCGTTCTCTTGAAATCACTGTCGTTCGCAAGAAGGAGGCCAGATGGTATGGCGGCTGAAGTGATGGTATCCTGCGCGTGCAATGCCTCCAATAGTTGTGCTGTCTAATTGATACCGATAAGATGTGCAAGACAATTCGACACAATTAATTAATGTACCTTGGAACCGGGTGCGGCGCACATATCCATAACCTACGATCGTACTTCAGTTTGATCCGTCAGCTCCCAAATGGACACAGTACACACACGGTGATGTGGTTCAACGTCCATAAACAAGGGCGGTAACATGCTGACACCTTCTTGTCTAGAAATGTTGCCCTGCGGCGTTATAGTTGCCATGTAAGCAGAGAGTGTGTCGACTCACGACTTCAGTCTCATAAACCAGGAACGAGTGGAACTTCTTGAACTCTGGAGACTTGCGCAGAACTTTTTTCGGGACGTTAAATTGCCATGCCAGACCGCCAGGATACCTGGTAAGGGAACAAGAATTCAATCTGGTTAGTTAGCAGTACCTCAATACTCGCTTACCAGGGTAGCTTCTCTGGAGGTGGGATTCTTTCGCCTTCATATGTGACGTCGTTTAGATTAGGGACGTATACAGATTCAATTATATCCTTGAGTGTTTGGGCTGTTCTACTTTGGTTTAGGTGGTAGTTGTGTGATTGAAAGCTACTACGCACTCACGGCTACCCGCCACCCGGAATGTCGTAGGAAGTGTCCTCCGCAAGGCCTCCAAGAAACCATCCCATTCTTCTGCAGGAATAGCATTCTGGGCCTTGTAATAACTGAACAATCGCTCGTTATTCATCTCAGCCTTGGTGATGAGGTCAGTCCGAAATTCGTCTGGCTTATTGTTGCGTCTTCTTTGAGCACTTCTCTACGAAATCACGTCAGGTATGACCTTGCAGCGAACAGACGCGAATGGTACTTTTTTTCCCGGCATCTTAGGACTCTTGCAATTCGGCGCGTACTTGTATGATGCAGGTCTGTAAGATGAAAATATTATCAGAGTGTTTGGCAATGGCCCCGGGGCCAAACACAGAGTTCGCCTTGAGGGGCTCGAACGAATTTCCAGGTTCGCAGTAATTTATCTGGACTGTCTGGTGATACAAAGTTACAACTGCCATTAAACGCGTCTCCCATTACGAGGTATCCATTGCATCTGCAGATCCACTGCCAACCAATATCGTTTCTTCATTCACAATGAGGTCACGAATTGATTCCGACTTCCATGCAGTTGTACCCCTCCTGAACTTGTACTCTCGTTCCTTTTGGACACGCTCATTCGGCGTATCGTAATTGCGTAACATTTCTGTGTGTGTCGCAGTGATGACGCAGACATCAACGTTCGAGCCTGATCCCAAGTCATTGAAGATACCAGCTGCAATGGCAGCCCACACCAGGTTTATTGCTTGGGCACGCTAAAAGAGCGGAAATGAGGCAAGCCTGGCACAGCGTAAACGTGACTTACATCCATGTCTGGCTTCCAACCACTCTCAAAGACAGCCATTGCAGCCAAACTTCCTGATCCCATGGTCACAAAAGGAAGTTTGTCCGTTGATCCATGCGGATGGACCGTGAAAAGATGTGGGCCGGTGGAATCAACACCGCCCAACACCAAGGCGGCACCAATATGGCCTTGGTGCCTAGTGTAGCCGTCAATAATGGACACATTTTGAGTACAGGACGATGAGATTCACCTGAATAGCATCTGCTTCAGCATCGTCATGGCAGTTACCACCCTCGGTTTTCGTCCAGTAGATAAGGAGTGGAGCTCCATATTGGAGGAGATCAGAGCAGTGGTGAACTCAGTATCAGCAGCAGTCCCAGCACCACAGCACCTGATTGATTCAGTAATATAGTGGATCTAAGCAACGGTGATAGGGATAAGAATAAAGGACCATGACGCGTCTGAACGACTAACCTTTTCACAGTTCTTGTCTGCGACGATATCCCCCTCAGTCGCTCGTGTATCTGCCCCGAGGACGATACCATCTTTAAATAGGCATCCTACAATGGTCGTTCCAGTACTAGTCGCCTTTGGCAGTGGCAGGCCGCGATCATTCATGAATTTATTGCTGGACCAGCTGTTAGCGCCTCTGACCCAATCAGAAACATCAGATACCATACCGTGTTTGATTCGAGAAATCGAATCCTGCTGATCTGTAAGTAGAATCGGTGGCCATTGCAAAGTGGAAGTGAGAATTGGAAGAAGAATAGGAATTATCGAGACCGTGTGGAGGCATACGCGTCACCACGTGAGGTGGTCGGTATTAGATAAGATAAGATATCCACGTCTGGCTCTGATATCCCACTCAACATCATGGCTACAAGTCAGACGACTATCATTCCTCATTCTCAGCAGCCTCTTGTGAAGAGACAGTATCCCTCCGAGGATGAACTCGAAGGAATCGTCAATAGGGGACACGAAGCGCAGAAAGCTTGGAGCAAAGTCCCTCTCCAAAAGAGAATCGAGATCGGACGCCAATTCACTGTACGATGAAACAACATTCATTTTTTTACATTTTTTAATGCTTTTCAGGATGAATTCATGAAAACCGCGGATGAGATTCCCTCAGAATTGACACTACAGATGGGTCGGTAAGTGCACATGGTCCTCAAGCGCTGGCCGCCTAGTCACCACCTCTTTATCCTAGCCCAATATCCCAAGTTTCTGGCGAAGTCAAGGGCTTCATCCACCGTGCTCAGGCTATGCTGTCTATGGCAGAGTCTGCTTTAGCGGATGTATCACTCGCTGATTCCGATGATCATGGCTTTCGAAGATATATCAAACGCACGCCTCTTGGTGTAATATTGGTCGTTGCTCCCTGGAAGTAAGAACAATTGCTTCTGTGCTTCTCGTCACCCAGATTTATCTCTCGTTAAAGCTATCCATATCTCACATCGATTAATGCTGTACTTCCTGCAATCATTGCAGGAAATTCAGTCCTTTTAAAGCCATCGCCTCAGACCCCTTTAACTGCAGAGCGGTTCGCTAGTGCCCTGACACGTGCAGGAGTACCTGAGGACGTCATCCAAGTTGTTCACCTATCGCCTGAGTTAACTTCCCTGCTTGTTCAGCACCCGAAGGTCAATTTCGTGTCCTTTACAGGAAGTGTTGCAGGAGGGAGATCTGTTGCAAAAGCTGCTGCGGAAGGTCCTGGATTCACCGGCGTTGGACTTGAGGTGCATATATAGTCACGAAGATATGGTCTTGAGCTTACGTTCTGTGAAATCTTAGCTCGGTGGAAAAGATCCGGCCTACGTCAGACCAGATGCTGATATGAATTACACCGTCGAGCAATTGGTAGACGGTGGGCTCTTTTGTAGAATACTGCTTCATCCGTGATTGATGTCATGTAGGTGCTTACTTCAACTCTGGACAAAGTTGTTGTGCAATCGAGGTGAGTTGGAATCATCGCCGAGTCAACACTCCCTTACACCAAATAGAGAATTTATGTCCACGAATCCGTATACGATGAGTTTGTTCAGCGATTTGTAGATCTTGTCAAGGTGTGGCCAGATCACCCATCAATATAGGCCCGATCCCTGATCAGCCTTCAATCTGAACAGAATTATAAGTTGGGTGACCCCACACTCTCAGAAACGACTCTCGGCCCGGTCGTCAGCCTTGCTAGCGCGCAAAGAATCCGCAAACAAGTTGCAGATGCTATCAAATCGGGCGCCAAAGCATTGATTCCTGAGGAATTGTTCAGTATCGCCCAGCCGTTCGTGGTCTCTTGTGGCTTGCGTATTATGCCTCTAATAGCTTCGCTAGTGGCACGACGTACGTAGCACCTCAAGTTCTTGTGGATGTCAACCATAGTATGCAACTCCGTTGATCATGCTAATGGGTGACCAATGACCGTTCATTTTCTAGGTATGGATATCATGATGGTAGCATATGTTTTTATCTCTTGCATCCTACATTCATTCCTCTTGTAGGAAGAAACATTCGGCCCTGTAGTTGGGATCCAGAAGGTATATCCAGGTATTCTGATTTATGGTCCAGCCTGAATATTGGTTTATAGGTTTCGGGTGACGAGGAAGCTATCAAATTGATGAACGATTCACCATACGGGCTGACTGCAACTGTGTGGACCAATGCCGCTGGAAATCCCGAGTCAGAGACTGCTTTCTTAAGGATTGCCGATGAAATTGCGACAGGAACAGTTTTCTTGAACAGGTAATTGGATTGTACTTCCTGCTTCATAGTATAATCGACGAGTTCAGGTGCGACTATTTGGACCCATGGCTGGCTTGGACTGGAGTCAAGGATAGTGGTCGCGGAGTTAGTTTAAGCAAATTTGGTATGCTTTGGTGCACCACTCTCGAGTTGCCTTAGGCTGATAGACAAATCCTTAGGATACGACCAGCTTACACGACCGAAGTCCATCCACATGAAGATCACAACGTCATAGTGCCAATTACTTAGCTTACTAATATCATTGCACAAATGTACAAATAGGAACCAATATACGCGACCGCGTCTCGCGCGACTGAGTCACGGTCGCATGTCTGTTTCATCCGACAATGCCTTCCAATTGCTTCCAGTCAAAATCCAGCGGATTATAGACCACGCTTTCGATAAGCATGGCGTTAAGGAAGGCATTAAATGATGTTTGTCCCGGTCTATTAGTGCATCTGACGGCGTGTTTATTTCAGGGCAAAGGCTTGACCAAAAGCGTGTTCCTGACGATTTTGGTGGAGGCTTCATTGCAAGAGAACAGTTAGACGCTGATGCCGAGGGCGATTCTCATAATTCATCAAACCTCCCAACACATATCACGTCAGCTGAAATACCTTCAGCATTGCAATTCCTCGACCTAGCACCAGATGACGAACAGGTGCTTGGTATTTTCCGAAATGCGGCATCTGGATGGAGCTCCGCATCCATGGTATCTGCAAGAGCTACAACAGATGGTGATCTCGTGTGCAGAGACGATTGGAGGGCCGTCTGCGCTGTTCTGCTTGAAGGGCGTAACGATGACACCGTTTCACGAAATGATGACGATCAAGCGGACAGTAGGGCCAAGAAAAGGGAGAGGGACGAGCCCATGAGAACCAGAAGACAAAGGAGGAAAACGTATGAAGGTAATGAGGATGACGACGTTGGTATGGGTGGAGGGTTTCTGAGAGACGGCGGTGAAGGGGATGACGATGTCGATATAGACGACGAGTATAACTATTCCGAAGAATCCGCTGAAGAAGATGAAGATGAAGAATCTGACGACGAATATGCGGTTGGGGCGTCTACGAGTACCAAACGCCGCCGCACTCGTAGTTCACGGAAGCCGACGCAGTCACCGCCACCGTTAGGTTCTCCTACCGGGAAAAAGGGGCTCACCTCTCGTCAACAACAAGGATGTCGTGATGCCTATGCCTTATTTTTTCCCAATACTCCAGAAGAGCAATTATTGCAGCAGCGCGTCATGATTAAGGACATCCAAAGGGTAGCCAAGACCCTCAGTGAGCAGATCAAAGCTGAAGAGGTATGTATCATTTGTTGGATAGTTCTTTGCCACAAACACAATACTACTTGCCCAGATCATTGAGATGCTAGAGATGTTCTCCACATCTCCGGACAAGTCTATGAACTATCTCGACTTTTGTCGGATGATGGTTAAGGCAAAGCTCGTCTGAGGGTCTCCGGAAAAAAAAATTGAGGTGGTGAAGTTTGATTGGAATAGGTGCTCGTTCTTGAAGTCGTTTCTATGTCCCATCCTGGTGCCATAATTGCTCTGTGTAAATTACGGACACATGAACAACCCTTGACGAGATCGTTTTGGCTAGTCGTACCAATGCCGTCCGTGCCAACCTCCGCTACACTTGGCAAATGAGAAGGGAGAAGAGGGATCGAATCTGCTCGCGAACATGACCGCAACTCCACTTGACGCAAAATTAGCATGACATCTTGCTGAGGGACGTTGACCAACAACCTCAACCTCACATGTGTATTCAGGCGGATTGATCTCCACCAGGACCGAAAACAAGCCAAGCAAGGCGTCTATACCAAAGACGCGAGTGGTGTTGATCTCGGAATGAGAGCGTAATCCTGCAAGGAGAACACGAAGCTTCCAGCTCTCCAGTTCCGGGCTGGGTCCTCTGATCTCGATCCCATGGATAGCAGTCTGAAACCTCGATTCAGTTCGTGGAAATATTCGAAATTCGAGCTTGGGGGAATATCTCGCCATGTCCACATGCGATCCAGTAAAACCGTCACAGGCCGACGGTGTCTTTAAGACGCATGCGATACTTGCTGTCTTCTTGTAAGATAACGGTAGAATGACGAGTTCCAAAATTTGTTACGTTGGACTCCTCTGTACGAATAGTTGGATGACTTCAATGGCAGGGTTGCATGAGTTCAGGCTCTCAATGTCAACTTTTATACCGATTCTCAGCTGCTGCAGGGATGGACAGTCTAACAATCCCAGGAGCGTCAAAGATATTTCGGGTTAATAGAAAACCTCGAGGCGGGGAAGTTGGATAGGAGTAGCTGCTCATACTTCAAGTTGCAATTACTCCCATGTTCCCCACGTCTCACCATCGTGCCATCCTAGGTTCAGTAAATTGCGGACCTATGAACAACGTCTGATGAGATAGTACTGGCTAGTCACACCGATGCCCACCATCTCGAGCTCGGTTACGCTTGGCAGATGCGAGGGGAGCAGGGGACCCAATCTGCTCGCGAACACGACCAACTTACACCGCAACTTGCGCATAACCTCCTGCTGAGGCACGTTGACGAGCGTTGGGACTAGACGATGTCCCCTTTGCCATCAGAGATCAAGAGAACCCCCCCCCCCCCCCCCCCCCATTCAGGGGCTGGTACGCAATACAGCAAATCCTTGGTTCGATGGATTGTGCATGTGCATGAAGGTGTAGTTCTCGGATTCTCTGCATATTGGCAACGAGAAGTTGGAAAGCGTCGTCGCATTTGCTGTCCTCGAAATCCTAGCCATGCCAAGTGCCCACATCTAGGAATCGATTCCGCGAGCGTTCGAGAAAAGTCTTGAAGGCGAGGGATGGATGTAGGTCCATAAATTTGGGTTGGCCATCGCGACATTTCGCCAATGGGCTGAGAATTGTGTGCAGCAATCCACTGAGTGTAAGATTCGTGTGTGCCAGTAGTGGGCCGATAGTCCACGTTGTGCTGTTTGAATTTGGGGATTATGTCGTCGATGAAGAAGCCTTAGGATCTCCGTAACGAGTCACTCGGAGCTCGGCAGGAAAAGGCAGCGACAGTGAACTCTGTACTGCCGGAGGGCGATTGTTGTGGTTTCCGAAGCAGTAATTTGTGCCACAGTGAGATGGGGAGAGGGCATGATCGATCCGTTCAAGTCTCAGCCGCTGTTCAGGTTGGCTGTTTACGGGGGATGGCGTATATACCTTAGTTTGACCAGAAACTGTGGATAAGGGTAAGTGCTGAAGAAACGGTCAAGATATAACAGTCACTGCGATGAATCAGAGTAATACAACTGTCAAGCCTGGTAGTTGTAAACTGTAGCTAAAACACGGAAATTTTAGGCTTATACTACGCAGTCGCCATGTGAGTAGCTGGCAATTCATTGATTCCGACCACGTCCATCGGCAATGGATATCCCTTGCAAGTGATGTGCCGACACACGAAGAAACGGTCCCCTGAATAGTGGGAACTTAGTAAACTCTCAGAATACCACTTAGCTCAAACCATCTCTTCTGCATCAAAGTGCCGGACTATTGCTAGGAATCATATCTCTATGCCATCCCCCCGACTTGTATGCTACAATCTGACGCGTCGATGTGGTGGCAATGTGAACTAATAGTGTTGTTTACACTGAACCTTTCTTCAAAAAATACCAGAGTCGATCTGGCTGCAGGCTCGACGAGAGTGCTCGCCTGTGATATGTTTGTTAGCTTGATTATTACAAAGTTGCAATATTCGCGCAATAATTCTTGATATTTCATGATTTGACTGCCATGTTGGATAAATGGACGAAAACATGTATCGGAGCTCTTAATTATCTAGTCTCCTCCAAACCATTATCCTATCCCTACCCTTATGAGCAGGCCTACTAGTCTCCGGGTCCATGTCTACCAATTTAGAAAACTTGTCCTTTCCTCCGTCTTTCCTGAACCCTTCTAACAGGACATCCTCATAATGAGAGGGACGAACGGTGTAAGGAGGACCAGTAGTGGTAGGAGGGTCGATAGGGAATGCCAGGGTTATCAGGAACCCTCCTGGTTTGAGGAGTGACGCCATTTGGGATGCCCATTGTGGGCGCTGAGCTGGTGGAATGGCAACAAAAAAGCTGGGGAGGACATGAGTTCGACTTTCAATTGCTGTGGTACAGAAAACTCACGTATAATCGTAGATGACATCAAACTTGTCCGAATCGGCGAGGTTGAGGGTAAAGAAGTTGTCGATTTGGAATGTGGCATTGCCCTTAGCAAGAGGGCCTCGGGCTTGCAGGCGTCTGTAAAGTGGATTAGTGCAAGAGACATGGATGGTGGGAGTTGACTTGCTCTTGCGCAGCTTGAATGGCTGTGGAAGAGATATCTAGACCGACAACATCGGCGTCAAGGGCCTCTGCTAGGAAAATAACATCATAGCCCTAGGAGAGGTGGCATCTGATATCAGTTTTGGTACATGATGATGCGAGGCAGGATCCTCGGTCGTGAAGTGGATCATGACGCGCGACACACGCTTCATAGGAAAATTCTGAGGATCGAGGATATCAAGCACATGTGTGGCAACGACGGAGACCCGGGGATTAAAGGAACGGACGATGCTGCCTGAGTGGTGGTAAAACGCAACTCACAGCTCCACTTCCTGGAACCAGGACTCGAGGCTTTCTGGACCCATCGGTTCCACGGGGAAAGGGTACTTTCCCTGATTCGATGATTTCTTCCAGAGGTGGCTGAGTGGATCCCCCATCCCACGGGGTGACACCTGACTTCCTATAAAGGTGTGAGTATTGTTGTAGACCAGACGAAAGACATACCAGAGTTGGTCCCAGGTGGTGGCATCGTCGTCTTTGACCACACTTTGGACCTGGGAGACTTCTGCTCGCGAAGCAAATTCGACTATCATGGTGGGGGTTGGATTGGGGTCAAGATTGTCCATGCGGATATTTAACCGATTTACCAATTTTTTAGGACTGAGCTATATTGGGAGCATGGGCTGGCATGCACGTGCATTGGGGATGTATAGTCGTTGGCGTCGAGTATGAATACTATTAGTGCGGTGTGGTGCGAAAGCAAAAGCCGCAGTGCCTTTGCAAAAGAAAGAAAAAAGTGCGAAGGACTTGGCACCCACACCTGTCACATACTCTACAACCATCTCTTCTGCGTCAAAACGCCCTCAATTCATATTGCCACCACATCGACGGGGGATGGTATAGAGACCGGAGCGGATAGGATTCCTAGCCATTAATAGAGATGTCGAGTCAGTGCCAGACGAGCTATATAAGCTAGTCCTGTATTAACAGTGTTCTTTATATTGAACGCTTCTTCATCGAATACCGGAGTCGATCTGGTTGCAGGCTGGACTCGACAATCTATATCTATATCTCTATAAATTATAAATTATAATAGAACTGAGCTCGCGGATTTGCCACGCCCCGATTGGCTGGACAAGACACATTTGACGACTGGGCAATCTGATTGGCTGCATAACGCGTTTGTGACTCGGTTGCAGTGGTCATCCATCTGTAGATTCAGAGGTGTAGATAACAAATGCACCGGTGATATTTTCTTACATTGACAGCGCCAACCTGGAATGGGCATGCTTTCTGGCGTGGCGCATAAATAGATCACTACCTGCGTCACACGCAAACAAGCCATCGCCGTGGGAAGCAGCTAGTTGTTTATTTACTCCGCATTCCACATAGCATCCTATTAATAGTCAACATACCAGGTGCTATCATTATTACTAGTATAATCGCATACCAGTCTGCCGGCATACAACCGTAAGTGCGAATTTGCAGTCATGACGCTGTTGAAGCAATTCGAAAAATACTTCTTGCCTGCAATCAACCCTGAGGAGGTCATTCGGATGTTAAGAATGACCCTGTGCACCGAATTTGAGAGTTTACAACGAGGAGGGACGCAGGGGATTACTGAATGGATTGGATGGCATGCACTGCGTTGGACTTGGAAGCAACTGTACTTGATCATATGACAATTATGGAGTAAGATAAATGTGCCACTATAACGCGGTTTTTCGGTTTGCTCATTCGACTCTTGCTGCTGAAGCCCAATAGCGTGACCAAATGGCTTCATTAAGTCAATGAATTTATAGCCCATATGCAGTCGAGCCTCAATATTAGAGCATAATGGGGCATGATATTTTACGCACTATGATTTTCGCATCATAACATTTATTATGAACGTCGTTGTCCTACAATCCTTTTTCTTATAACATACTTGCACTCCAGTATTTAATGTTCATGTATTCTCAATGTTTTCTGGTTCTGTGATGGCATACGTGCTCGCTTGTGACAAAGTTGATAATCTCAGTAGTTGGTATCATGATTTAATGATTCTCTTCCCCGTCAAGTTCAAACGTCTTGGGCAAATGGAAGCATATCCCGGCAACATATTTTCGTCTCTGCACTGTGCAAGGTATAAGTTATGGATGTATTAGCTCTCTGCGAAAACCGTTAATCATCCTGTCTCCTCCAAACCATCATCCTCTCCCTACCCTTATGAACAGACGTACTAGTCTCCGGGTCCATGTCTACCAATTTAGAAAACTTGTCCTTTCCTCCGTCTTTCCTGAACCCTTCTAACAGGACATCCTCATAATGAGAGGGACGAACGGTGTAAGGAGGACCAGTAGTGGTAGGAGGGTCGATAGGGAATGCCAGGGTTATCAGGAACCCTCCTGGTTTGAGGAGTGACGCCATTTGGGATGCCCATTGTGGGCGCTGAGCTGGTGGAATGGCAACAAAAAAGCTGGGGAGGACATGAGTTCGACTTTCAATTGCTGTGGTACAGAAAGCTCACGTATAATCGAAGATGACATCAAACTTGTCCGAATCGGCGAGGTTGAGGGTAAAGAAGTTGTCGATTTGGAATGTGGCATTGCCCTTAGCAAGAGGGCCTCGGGCTTGCAGGCGTCTGTAAAGTGGATTAGTGCAAGAGACATGGCTGGTGGGAGTTGACTTGCTCTTGCGCAGCTTGAATGGCTGTGGAAGAGATATCTAGACCGACAGCATCGGCGTCAAGGGCCTCTGCTAGGAAAATAACATCATAGCCCTAGGAGAGGTGGCATCTGATATCAGTTTTGGTACATGATGATGCGAGGCAGGATCCTCGGTCGTGAAGGGACACGACAAACGCTCAATAGGAAAGCGAGCATCGAGGATATGAAGATCACAGGATTGATAACGACGGAGACAGGAACGGATGATGCTGCCTGAGTGGTGGTGAAACGCAACTCACAGCCCCACATCCTGGAACCAAGGCTCGAGGCTTGGTGGACGCATTGGTTCCACGGGGAAAGGGTACTTGACCTGACTCGATGATTTCTTTCAGAGGTGGCTGAGTGAATCCCGAGTCCCATGGGGTGACACCTAACTCCCTATAACGGTGTGAGCATGGCTGTAGAGCAGACAGAAAAGACATACCAGACTTGGTCCCAGGTGGTGGCATCGTCGTCTTTGACGACGCTTTGTACCTGTAGGACTTGTTGACGCCGTTGTGGTGAAGCGAACTCGAATGCCATGGTGGATCGACGACGACGACGACGACGAGTAAAATAATTGCGGTGCAAGCACACTCGCAGTTGTGGCTGTTGTTCAAAAAGTACGAAACGAGATTTGTTGTGCCAAACTCGTCCGGCGCCGCCCATTTCGCTCTTCGCTCTGTTCGTCAGAGTCATGGCCGCTCAGCACTACCCGCATCCCGCCATGCCTCCCAATTCCTCATGGCCGCCCCAACCCCCTCCGTACCCCGGCGCGCCACCCATCCCCGCTGGCTTCAACATATCCCCTCAACAATGGAACTATGGAGTCTGGAAGCCAAATCCCGCCTATAACCCTATCCAGGCCCAATCCACCCAGCAGTTCATCCCTTGGGCCGCTGCCCCAGCCTGGCAGCAGTATGGCGTATCCCAGCAGTCCATGGCTTTTACTTATCAGCAGCAGCCTCAGCAACAACAACAGCAGGCTTCTCATAATCCTTACAAACGTATAGTTCGTCCTCCAAGCGAAGAGTATTACAAGTCAAAGCTGTCTGATAATCCTTTGGGTCTCGAGAACATGGTCCCTGCGTGCGTTTTCACCGGCTCCTTATGTGAATTATCCTTCTGAAATGTGCTCTTCATTTCTCTTTTTTATCCAGTCATGACATTATCTTCACTGACCAGCAACCCGTCCCACAAACACCCTGGTTGTGGCAGCCTCGAGGCCTAGACGACAATCCACAGCAGCCGAGCTCAAGCACCCCAGAACCCATATCCCGCACGTCCTCTGGCGAAACCTCCACAAACCCACCATCATCATCTCGCAAATCATCCAAGCAGCCCGCAGAATCTTCATCATCAATCACAACTCCCCATCGACGACAATCGAATTCTTGCCGTTCCACAGAATCTCCATCTAATGTCTTTATACCCGACTCACAAGCCCAGTCAGGAGTCGGTTCTTCATATACCATATACAAGTATCCTGATGCTGTAAGTAGAGATACACTGCCATCCTTTGATCGACCACTCGATCGACCTAGGGATCCGAGCTATGGTAGCAAAAAATCCTCATCATTGGGTGATGTCAATCGAACAGGCATCTCTTCAGCCTCCGCCTTTGCCGCAGCATTTTCAACCTACACCACACCCACCAAAGCTCCATTACAGAGACCCTCATCTGCTACACCAACGCCGCAAAGACACCTACAGCAGACGCCAGAGCCTTACACAGCCAGAGCGGAGCTAAAGCCGACCTTTTCCACAAAGATAATACGTACACCCGATTTCTATCAGAAGAAGACAGTGGTCGGGACTCTCCACCAGTCCCCTGGGTCCGTCAAATCCATGGCAGAATTGGCTGCTAGGTTGAACCGATTAGACACCAGTTCCGCTCCGCCTGTAGCCCGCCATTCTTCTCTTCCTCAGCCCCTCAATACCAACTCTGCCAGTGGTTCGTCGTCCATTTTTGGTGCGCAAAGCTATGCAGAGGAACCTTCGGGTGCTGCGGCAGTACTCAGCCCATTGGCTATTCCGTTGCGCGATGGTATTGACCCGGCTTCACGCGGTATGGTCAGACACGCCACTGTGCCGATAATACCACCACATTCCTTGAGCGCTATACCAGAAACGATATGTGATCCTCCTGTATTAGCCAAATCGCCTCCGCCTTTGCCTATACCCCCGTTCATACGACCCTCATCGGTCACTCCTGCCAGTTCGTCAAGACGCACTGCATTGGATGATTATGGTCCTTCGATCTCTCGAGTACCTTCAAGAGCAACTTCCCGTCCTCCATCACGTTCCGCCTCTCGTGCCGCCCATCATTCCACGTCTTCAGCTCCAGTGTCAGCTATGCACTCTATGCCTAACTCACAACACACATCACCAACGACTTCGTTGTCATCTTCATCGTCGTCTTTGGCGAGTACGAGTGGTGGGATTGGAGGTGGGAACTTGTCCTCGTCTTCGTCGTCTTCGAGGTCGAGCACCAAGTTGACGACTCCTCCGAGTGCGACTATGGGAGTTGTAGGTGCTGGTGCTGGTGCGGGGGTTTATTGGCCTACCACCATATCCTCGGCGTCGGCTTCGGCGACAGCAGCTGCCGCTGCAAATGGACATTCGTCGAAATCGGCTGGATCGAAATCGGCAAAGGTATATTATTCGGTGGATGAAGTTTCGCCGACTGGGTATGGGGGTGGTGGTGGACATTCGTATCCATATCGTGAGGAGAGGGACAGAGACAGAGATCGCAAGAAGGATCGTGAACGCGAGAAGGAGAAGGAGAGAGAGCACGAGCGTGATTACGATCGTGAACATAAGCACCGTCATCACAATCACCACCTCCTCCTCCGTGAAAGTGTCAGTGGTGCCCGAAGTCGTGGTAACAGTCTCAGCAGTCCTTCTGGTCCTCATGTTGGTGTACCTGCCCCTTCTTCCACCCCCATTCCTCCCCACTACTTCCCCGGCCAATTCCCACCTCCGAAACCCTACCACGGTAAACTGCGTCAAGGATTCTGGAACAGCCGTGGTGACCATCTGACGCACGAGGGGTTTGTCGTATATGCGCCGAGGGGGGAGACATATCCGGATGAGTTGAAGGAGTATCCGAGTAAGGAGGTTGGGTATTTGGATGAGAGGGGCAGGTTTGTGCCATGGAGTGCGGACAGGGAAGAGTTGAGAGAGAGTTTACCGGTTAGAGGGAGGCCGGCGAAGAAACCTTATGAATTGGTAGGTGGACTTGCCTTTCCTTGTAGCATCAAAGGATGCTGATGAGTTTTGATATTTTTTCCGCAGTTTAAGATATATATCTCAATGTCGAGCTCCAGCTCACGAACGTGATGTGCAGCGATGTGTACACGAACGACTACGACTTCAAGACTCGACATATATACAAAAAAGTGCTAAATTGGCATTGACGACTCAAACACTCTCAACTATAATAAGGCAACCGTACCACAATGATTTATTGCGATATCCCCTACTCTGATCTTTTGTGTCCAAGATATTCATGAGAAGAATACGTACCTACGTTTCTCGACTTGCTATTACTGATGATGACCGCGTGCTCGTCGTTACGACTCTTTGTTTTGTTCGATATTAACTTCGCTATGCGCGAATGTTGGTATCACATACATGTATACGTGCAATGATTTCATCACTCAATGGGTGATGTTCTGATGGCTGTTTTTCTGTTATAGCTAGCTCTTGCAATTCGGACTGCTTTTCATGCTCTCTCTCTCTCCACTTCTCTCGTCTCTTTGATCCTTCTGTTGCCATCTCATCTCATTTGACTTCGATCTTGTCCTCTACTCCACACCTACTCCAAGTTACCTTGTTTCATCTTCATGTAATAAATCATTGACTCTTTCCTCGTCATCGTCATCATTGTGATTACATCTTTTTTAGTTCATATTATGATATCTTTCCTGTTCTTATCGACGTTGTAGGCGATCTTGATACCTCTTACATCAATATCTTGTACATGTGCTCTGAGCCCTCCCCTTCAGATACCCCGTTCCATACCCCTCATACAACCTGCCCAACCAATCCTATGCAGTGTTGCATCACCCCTTGTTCGGTGCTGGAGGATCCACTCCGAGTCGTCTTCAAGTTACGCTTTTTATTTATTAATCTCTCTCTTTGTCTACTACCTCGTGTTTTTTCACGCCTACCGCTGTAATTGCCGTGACTGTGCTCTTGCTATTTTGTTGTTTCGTCGTTCCCGAGCCCTTTTACCACTGTTCTCAAGGCTTCTCGTCCCCGGCCCCCCTCGTCTCTCAACTCGAATATAGTTATATTACACAATACATAGATCTTACTGCTCCATAGTGTCTTTTTTTGTCCCGTTGTTTTTCATTGTCCCTTTTTTGAATAAATTTGAGTGTTGTCTATATGATGATCGTAATTTATGATGCAGTGATTCGAAATTGAGCTCATGAGCTCGAAGGCGATGCTGCTTGTGGCCCGAAGCGTCCGAGCCCGACTCGTCCGAGTGATATTAAGAGCTCAAGATTGAACAGTATTAATATTGATGATGTCAATGTGAGTAATAGTGGGTCAGTACCGGTCATCGGTGTAATCAATATATCATGGTACAAACGCATACCATCAGCGCTCAGTCTCGGAAAGTGCGGTGTACTAGGACTCACCCATTCCACTGCCCTGGGTTCCCGGACCTTGCTATGGTAAAGATAACTTACGTTGCTGGGGCCGTTGCGGGTGTCCGAGTCGGTGTACTAGCACTGCAATGAGCCACCCAAGCCACTCACGATCGCACAACCCCGTTCTTCTTGGAAAATCTCGAACCCATACGTTAACGTTGTTGCCCTAACAGCACGCGCGTTGCAACATTTGAAACTGGCAGCATGAAGGGCGTGCACCGCTTCTCCAGTGCCCACACACTGCATATCAACTATTCGCCTGGTTGGCAAGGCCGTGCCTGCAATGACGATTGACGCCCTTGGCCCATAATTCCATTGATGGCGGAACCATTGCATTCATTATGTTTTATGAATGTCCCGAGTCCGAATCGATATCCCTGCTATACTGATAGGAGCTCGAGCTCAGGAGATGCCATCATGATCATAGTGCTCAGGCTTGATTGTGATGCGTTTCATGTCGTAACACCGCCGGTGGGCCAGTAGGGCACAGTGCCTAGTAGAGCTTCAGCCCTATATCGAGTTTTGTGTCGCGCAGTTGAAACTGAAACACCAGATTGCACATTACCCCGAGCTCGGGAAACGGCCCGGGTCCGAGGATTGCCAGTGGGAAGGAGGGAAAATAATTTTATCAATTATCTTTAGAAATTCAAGTTCACAAACTCGGCCTCGTGACTAAATTTGCATACGATAGCAGTAGCTGAATGCGAGACATGTAAATCCAAGAACGATGACAACGATAGATGAACGTATGTTAGATTGTGATTTAGAGTCCATATGCTGTATCTCGATATCTGGGGTCATGTATAGCAAAGCCGAGTTGGGGATACTATGCAAGACGGATTTGTATATATGACTAGATATCGAATATGATGGAATATACATTTTGGAGACGGAGCACGAGACAAGAAAACTATATCTACTTAAAGAGACACGGAAGTATTGTACAGAGGACAGAAAATGATCCGAACGAGATATGAAACGAAAATGGCATGGGAAAAAGATGCTGAGTATGGGGTGATGAAAGTGGGGAGATGGGCACCAAGCCCATGAGTATGCAGTACTACACGATACAGATATTACAATGGGGAGGACTGAGTGATGCTAGGGTCTTTATGTACGTGCATAGGATGATCGGGAGGGTATATAGCATGACCTCGTCGAACCCTGCCAATGCAGGGGAATAGATTTGTTATGCACAGAGATGCAGATACGAACACTCGCCTAGAACACTTCGATCAGTGGTATCCCAATACCTCCATGCACATTCCGCATATGGTCGTAAATGCCGTTGCCTCCAGGAAATGTGGCCATGCATACCCAGCATATATGCGTCTTGCACTGAATACACATCATGTGATGACAGCCTTCTGCCTTTTCTATCACTACGTTACATCCGGGACACCTCTTGACGTCGTGGGACTGGATCCAGTCTTGTAGCAGGGACTCACCACCATTACGATCCTTGCAATCGAAACCTTCGTGATCCTCGACGTGACAATGTGGACAGAGCCGGAGTAGACATGAGGGGCATTGCCGAACGGTATTGGGAGGTCCCGTCCGGTATATCTGCAAGCAACCGGGGGTCAGGCAATAGTGGTACTCGTTTGATCGTGTAGCCATGTAAGCAGTCAACGAAGCCTCGACGACGCTGTCAAATCGCTCTTGGGAGAGAACCTCGCGAGCCAGACGAAGCGGAATCCTCTCCTTGCATTCTGTGTTGCTGCCGAGACACGTCAGGGGGAAGTGCTTGGCGGAGGAAAGGTAAGCGGTGAGACACGATCGGCAGTATACGTGACCGCATGAAAGCTGAATTGGTGGGAACGCATGCGTGAAGCAGACCGGGCATTTCTGGGCTGGAGAGTCCTCGGTAGCTCGGCCACATTGCATATATTCAATGGATTTCTTGACAGCATTAAAAGTGGTGTCATTGCCCCGAACGACGATGGCATGATTCCAAAGATCGAGGATGATCGCGTGCATACCAAAGGCATCTTGCAGTTCGTTTAAGCCCTTTGCGATCAGGGCTTGAAGGAGCTTGCCCCCAACTGTAATCCTCCGGGTTGCTTGGGAGTTCAAGTGAGAAAGTTGACCAAAAATGGATGCTCGTATAGCACCGCGACTCTTGAGTGGTCCTTGAACCCTTATGGTACGTTTGGATCTATCCGGTGTAATCGTGATCCCGTTGTGGTTTTGCTCTAAGTGCTTAAGGTACGCTAGCCCGAGCGCTTGCCCGAAATATGGATCCCAGAGTGGCCGCCCTTGCCTTTGTACGACTTCTCCAAGGACGATCTTCTCGAAATTTTCCTTCATCCGACAGAGACCTTCGCGGGTTGCGCTGTAAAGCTTGATGGTGATGGTCTCCCCAGCAGTATCGTTTACAGAGACGCTGGCCATCTTCCGGCAACATCTATATATAGAACCGCACCAGCCTTGGATATCGCTCTGCGCTCTCTTGTATGTCTCCATCGGTAATGGATACGAGATACCGTGCATGTGCTGTACATGGATCCTGGTAAGGTTTGTGAAGCCGGGTTTGCGGCCGTGCATGCTCTCGACGGCCTTGAGAGCTCGAGCAGATGAGTCGAATCGCACCCAAGCGAACGCTACCCCATCGTTGTAGGGTGGCTGTTCAGGATCAAACGACAACATCCCCCCAACTTGACTCAAATTCCTACGCAAGCCCTCCAATGCGCGCGTGACTGGTACATCATTCTGTGGTCGTTGCCAACAGGCATCGTTACCGCCCGAGAAGTCTTTGAGCTGCGGAACTGTGGCATCAGCAGGCACGCCCTCCAGCCGGACCGTTGCGAAGCCAAGAGCGGGTAAGCCCTCGTGAAGGTATGCACGAACGCAATTATCACCCATTGCGGCCTTGTCTATCCTAGAGATGGCTTCTGTGGCAATTAGCACAGACGAATAACCAGCATATGCTATCTTGCAGGGAACCTGCCATTGAACTCGTACGATAGTGCTATCCACGTAACCATTGCGATTGCTGTAGTCGGTCACGGGTAGCTGTACTGCTAGGCGAGACTTGAATCTCTGTTTGCCATTCAAGGCTGTGTAAGCCTTTTGCGCTTCTGTTGCGTTGGCCAAACAGACTTTGACAAGGATGCGTGGCTTGACGGGGTTTGACGGAAGCTTCACGCTGAGTACTGTTCCATGCGGCCGAACGAGGTCGATAACCTGCTGTTGGGTGACTTTGGCAGGCAAGTTATTTATCGTGATCCATTGCGTATCGAAACCAGTTACGACATCTATGATTTCAAATCCATCGGCTAGTTTGACTTTGGTGTATTCATGTAGAGACACCTCCAGTGGACCGGATGGTTTTCTAGTTGGCTGGTGCAGCTTCTGGGATGAATGATCTGTCGAAACTACAGGAGGACGCTAGAATATAATCAGATAAAAGCTACCAGAGCCCGTAAACAAGACTAACCTCCTCGTATTCAAGGTCACCATGCCTAAACTCGCACGAGTAACCACGCATGCATTGGTTTCTCAGCCATTTGCGACACAATTCCTCAGTTGGTCTGGGTGGTAGGCGCGATACCATATTTACACAAGGCATTGACTGGCTGTGCAGATGAGTGGGTGCTATATCCTACAAGGGCAGGTAAGTTTGTGAATGCTGGCGAAAAGAATGATATCACATTTGGCGTAACTGAACTGAGCGTAGACGCATCATCTGGATCCCGAAACCAAGCCTCAGCATCAGTACCAAATTCCCAACCAGGTCTTGAGCACCAGTTGTCTTCTGCTCCTGATGGATCATCGGGCGTCTGATAAGTCCCAGGTGCATGACGTTGCGGAGTTGTGGGTCGACCCATAGGGCCAGTACGAGCTGAGGTTTCGCTAGTCGGATTTACCAATCCAACTTGATGATGGTGACCCGAGGAGGACATCGACGCGCGATGACCCATAACAAGGGACTTGTAGTAATCTGCATCTAGGGGATGGATTCGGTGGCAATGCGGCCCGTATTTGCAGTGAGAAAAGAGAAAATTTTCGCAGAGTTCGTCTTTTCTGACGTGTGTTGGGTGCCTCTGAAATTTTGTGAGAGCTACGCCAAACGATAGAGCGCCTACGACGTACGTCGACCAGGTGTCGGGAGATTTGTAACTCGGCAAAGTTGTTGATACTCTGGGTAGCAGATGTCTGCACCGTAGATTAGCCTTGAACAAAGACGGGGGGGTTGCGAATGACTGACTTCGAAGGCACTACCAGCAGACCGTTCGGTGTATCTCATCGACATGGAAGAGTCTCGGAGGCCCGCCATCTATATGACAATTGTAACTCATCGCAGGAGAGATGTCACAATATACTTACCGTTGGATTGCGACGGCGTGTCCCGGACATATTGGGATGCGTGCGCTCAAGCATATTTTGGGCAGTGAGACAAAGATCTCTGTCGTCGTGTGGTCGTTGAGCAGACATTGGGGGGGCTGTTTGCGCAGTCAGCAATATGGGGGCAGTAAACCAGGGTGGTGGGGAGAAAATGCACGCGCCAGGTTTGTGGCTTGGTGGGTCCGGTCGGCAAGGATATCCACGCTGCAGGCAAGCACAACAATCCAGATCCACAGCTCGTCACACACCGTCACACTTTTCGAGTCACAGTCAATGCCGATGAATCTTCGGTGCCGCGGTAACAATAGTGATACACTCAAAACAATCCCTCTCGTCAAATTAGCACCGCCATGATGGCCCTTTAGTTTCATCACCTATTTACGTGAATTGATTGGGCGTATGAGGTTACAGTATTATTACTTGATTAAACCTGGAAGTATTTCCCGCATACATCCTTGAGAGATTTATTATTGGCCCCAATGGGTACCCGTGTGATACGGCACACGAGGAATTCTTGTGAAGCCTTGTCCGCTGCGGGCATAGAGACCTGTTCTATGGCTGGGCGCAATTCTCGAAGCTAATCTTGACCGGGAGCTGCGGTTCAACGTCAAACAGCATCAATGGATTGACACAATTCCGTCAGAAGTCAGCATACTGCACGTTTTCCGCGGGTGACCTGCGAAGACTGCGTCTTGACAAAAGTACGATAAATAGACCCTGGCTGTCAAGATTATATAAGAAGAAGCAAAGACAGCTGTCCAGAAGCATGCCAACATGAAGGACTGAGCGAGATACGCCACGACACCGAGTAGACCCTCCAGGAGTTGAAGAATAGGCAGATTCTCGAGCTTGTCTATTTCAAAAGTGTCTCAACAAATCGAGAAGATGAGGAGAAACATCTCCTTTCAGCCAACGTACTTCGCCATATAATGGAAGTGATGGCTCCAAATACTTCTGGCCACCATCTCCAGTACCCGTGATTGACCATACCAAAATTCTCGATGACGGAGACTGCAGTTCCATTGAGCGTTGAAATCTCATGCTTCGCCGTGGTAATCAATGAAGTTATGGAATCTTGTAGCTCCGCCACAGAGGCCGTTGCATTTTCTTGTGCAAGGGTCAGCACAGCATATTGCCGAACCTGCGTGTCAAGATTTTGAGCGAGCTGAGACGCGGGAATCAGCATGTTTTCGATTTTCTAGAAAGCATCTGTCTCAGAACCCTAGTGCTTGAGACCAAGACTGAATCAGCAGACCTCTTGCAGGAGTAATAGCTGCTCATTCAAGGCATATAAGGAATTACGCATACTTTCCTGAAGGAATGTTAGCCGTCAGCCATTCACAGCGCAGAGGTACCTCTAAATGGAGAACGCTATCTCGTTGTTGCGCGAAGTCCGTTAGGAAGGCGTCATAGTGTTGATGAAGGAGCGAGGTCAATTCTGCAACTGAGCGTGTCAATGTTGCACGAGACTAATCGGGTGCATTTAGCCACATCCATAACAATGTAGTCAACCCGCGCACCCGAGTAAGACCATGATCAAACGCGAATTTTGCCTGAAATATCCTTGTTAAGCAGTCCCAATGCCCTAGCCTGCGCAACTTACTTTCTCCAAGAATTCCGTCTCTATTCCATCGTAATGCTTTCCAATGCGGTCCAGCATTTCCCGAACGACACGGGGAAGCTGATAAAGGTTAATTCCTCAGTTTTATGATTTTGGGGGGATTCTCATGCCCTACTTGATCGACCTGCTGCTGGAATTGTTCAAGTACCGAGCGGATTGGAAGATGTATATTGCGAGAAGTTTCTGTCGCTTCGTGCAAGTTCTGTGATATTTCCTGATTTAGTAGCGAAGCCGTTGTCCACGATTCAGCATTACGATAAGTTGATCCCCCAAAATGCGGAGTTGCTGATCGAAGCCCTGCATAATTGCTATTGTCTTGTCGTATAATGTCAATTGCTTCGACGTGACATTGCGATATATGTCTCGCGCAGTGTCTGGAATCAGTTCCAGCGGTTGCAATTCGATCGTAGAACGGAGATATTACCGATATCGTTCCATCGCCTGAATGCGAAGCATAACTGCGCTAAGAGAAGCATGAGCAAGGTCTATGTAGAGCGGAGATTTTGTAAATACGAATTTCGCGTAGGTAGCCAGAATAGCTGGACCATGTCTGTGGGCTCCTAGCGAGTGCGCTAGTGTGGTAGTGTGAGATAAGAAACACGGATATGTGCTGATACCGACTCGACACATCGACCTTGAATTTCGGGATTCTGCGAATCTTTATCGAAGCTTGACAGGGCACCCGGGGAAAATGGTTCACACTCCAGGGGAATGGAATGGTGTTTAGCGGTAGTAACCTCGCACAAAGCCATCGAAAGAGCCGCTGCTCGAATTAGATAGGATCTGATGTGCAGGACTTGCGACAACTTCACCATTTATGCGGGCGTCCTCGGTTGTCTCTAACCTACCACAATGGCCCTGGATTACGCCAGCGACCTGACGAAAGCAGTCTGGTCTGCGGGAATAATTCTCCAGATTGGCTTTGCTAGATGATCAACCAACAGATTGAGTAAACCTGACTATATGCGAACCTATACCCAGGCGAATGGCCTCTACTTCTCGGTCGGAAACAGAATGCGATAGTTCCTCGAGGGCTGCCATATCCGAGAGAGAGGATCCATCAGACAGGGACGGCTTGGTCCTCGGCCCTTGCGTTTGACTACCCCACAGAGCAAAAGCTTTGCAACAGCATAAAAATCCGAGGAGAACCAGAACGAGTAATGGGTGGGTAGCCGAAATGTGGGTTTTTTGAAACATAGGGATTGCGCTGATGGAGGTACAGTATATGACAAGGTTTTGACCAAATCCTACACAGCGCGCGAATCTCAATGAGGAGGGGCACGTGCATAGTATATGGATCAGCTGCAGACAAAGATGCTAACTGCCTTCAATGCCCTTCATCGACTTGCCCAAAGGGAACAGGACTGTTCGAGGGACATTTTCCGTTGGTGCCAATGGTCTCTCTCGGTTAAGCGAGCATGTTATCAAATGGTTGCCTGAGTGCGTTGATGCCGGCTCAAACAGCAACGGGTACTGTCCGGTCATCAAATGAAGATATGGTCCATCACCTTCAATGATATAGTCGTGGTAAGGGTTACTATATGCTCCCCGCAAGTTATTTGTCGTTGCTAGCTGCGCTGTTCCTGCAACACTATCACAACTTGGGATATACAAGATCTTTCAAAGAGCACCCTCGAATTCCCTAGCCACTCCTAGAATTCAAACCGGAACGTCCG
Source organism: Volvariella surrecta (assembly GCA_951802395.1). Lineage (NCBI taxonomy): Eukaryota > Fungi > Basidiomycota > Agaricomycetes > Agaricales > Pluteaceae > Volvariella > Volvariella surrecta. The sequence continues at coordinate 678,694 of OX637791.1, read as the reverse complement.
GTGCAAGTGGTCAGGTGTCTTTGGATCAGTACTATGTATTTACTTCGGTATGAAATAAAGTTGAGAGAATGCTACAAGACTGCTGTCTCAAGGATTATGTCACACGAAGCTTGGCGCCTGCGTGGGATGCTTGGAGGCTGTCACGCATTTTAATTCCCCCCTGCGCCTCAACATACTCAACAATGATTTATGTGGGTATTCTGAAATCTGGTATAGCAATTCTTTAGTAGGTATATCAGTATGTGTGCAAGTTTCAAAGGATTCCTCAAGTACCGGCTTCTGTGGGCTCAATTTACTCCAAAAGTGCACCAATCCCACAGGAAGATCTGTGTCTACAAAATGAAGCATCTATCAGATCTGCTTAAATATGGAGATCTACAATGCTTAAGTGTTCCTTTAGGAAGGCCGAGCATAACGTTTTAGGTGAGAGCCACCGTTGTGGAGGAAATTACGGTTTTGCATTGCCCTAACCCTTTGAATGCCGGTAGTAATGATGTAGGCTGACACATAAACGGTCAATATCATTATCGTGCATCAGTGAAGTGGATCAGTGCATCACGATGGAGAAGGGCTCTTTCAAACTGATCCACACAACGAACAGTAATTGTTGCATTACCCATAGATGGCTGATTTTCTTTTCCAACCTTGACCACCGACGTGGCCATTTTGATGGTATACCACCCGAGTTGATGCAGCAAAATGGGGCATTATATCATCACGATAACCAACGGTGTCAATAAATACTAAGATGGAATAATACATGGAGTTTGTCGGCGATCGCGAAAGCTACATGGAGGACAGATACACTCAAAAATGTATTTAGGCGAATAGAAAATTTCAGACGAAGGACTAAACGGACGAATGAATGCAGTCTACTGATGATAAATACCTCGAAACCCAAAATATCGAAATCGTGAATGCCATAAATAACGATAGATATAGATGCTTCAATGAAGCATGAACCAAAGCAACCAAATAAGGGAAAGAAATGAACTCATGAACTAACATAGAAAGTCGAAATATGGAAACAAATGAAAAATTGTGGATAATCAATTGCGGTCATTATCGCTGCCAGTGGCGGCTCGGCGGCGTGGGGGTCCCATCTGAGCACGTTGCTCCCAAACTGTAGGTCCTTCACCTTCCATCCAATCACCGGTTCTGGATTCTCGTTCAAAGTCACCATCCCGGTAGCCATAGCGCGTTTGAAGCAATTTTAATAGCGGATTCCGGAGAGCGGGGTCCATACGGACGCTTTCTCCTGGATGGTAGCTGCCAACGTAGTGACGAGCGAGACTTTCTTCAAATAAGGCCTCCTCAATGGTACACCCGCAGTTGAGGTAACCATCGGGAGCATTCCTGGGAGGGTAGGTGCGACGTTCCCGTCGCGAATCATGCCAGGCGCAAAGTGCGTTCCCAGCTCTGTTGGGGGAACATAAGTAACGAATCCGGGCATCTGTCCTTGCTTGCCATGAACGTTGGAAAGTGGCAGAAGTTGGAGGAGATGATTGGGGGGAACTGGAATTAGAGCCGGGGGCGGATGAAGAGGATCGTAAGGCATGCGCTCTCTGGGCTTGCAATCGCTGGAACTCTTGCTTAAGTGCTTGACATTCATATTCAAGGGCCTGCTTTGTTCGTCTAAGGGCGTTGACATCGCCGTCTAGGGTAGCAGGATCGCTGGTGGGTGGCGATACGCGACGTGAGAATGATGATGATGAACCAGCAGAGCCACTTCGAGGGTTTTGATAATAGTCACCATAGGGTGGGTCAAGGGGAGGGGCTGCTGAACCATAGCTATCGTAGCTGAGACCCTCTATTGCGGCTTGTTGGGATACAGAGGAGAAGGGCATGTTGGGATGAGTTGAGGGGAGTGAAGAGAAGTTCGGGGGATGGCCAGTGATCGACATGGCTTGGAGCTGGGCTTGAGCCTGGGTCGTACCAGCCCAGTTATGACGCTGAGGTAGAGAGTGGTCACCGATAGCTCCACTTAGACTTGAGGTTGAGCCAGTTGAAAGAGGAGAGCCTGTCATGGTACTGTATGTGTTCTGTGGGTGTTGAGGTTAAGTCAGTAAGAAGGGAAGAAGGCTCGTAGAAATATGAAAACCGACGTAGGGGGTCCCAGGGTAGGATGAGTGATCGTTCTGATTTGGGGAATCGGCTGTACTTGGGCGGCCAGTCCGGGAGGAATGGTTCCATGTTCCATAAGGAGGAGTAGACATATCGGATATCAAAATAGGGTTATAATAGTTAGATGAATTGTCGTCTAACCCGTCTATGCAGACCACCGATGCAGAGGAGAGGACGGACTTCATCATCCAGGAGCAGCTGCATTTATGTTTTCCGAGAACATACGCAAATCAATTATAAGGCAATTGAATTGCTAATGCCATTGTCAGGGCATGACGAAACTATGCGGCAGTGCAGATCCTGTCTTGGCCAAAACAGACAACCGGGGGTGTGTCGTATACATAGATGAAGGTCGTCAAACCACGATCAGCTTGTCGCGACGGTAACTCGAGGAGATTGACTTGAGATGGGGCTGTACGAGAGGGATGTTGTTGATGAGCTGCGGGTCTGATGTTTCCATCGATCAGCTAAGCGGTGACCCTTATGGTCTATTCATATTCCCAATTGAACATTTAATGATGGCACAAGCTCCGGAGGTCTCTCCCCCGGTGGCACCAGCTCCTTGTACCGGAGGTCCCTTCCCCGGTGGTTAAGCCCCCTTCGAGCTCTGAGAGTACGGGGTCGGAGACAGGCGGTGATCGTTACGGGTCTATTCATACCAATTGGACATTTAAGGATGGCACCAGCTCCCAGTACCGGAGGTCCTTTTCCCGGTGGTTAAAGCGTCACGACCTGAGAGTACGGTGCCGGAGACCCATTTTCGAACTCAACCAGACACTGATGGGACCTCATAAGTGACGACTACCAAGGCAACGAGACTGTCGGAACTCAAAGATGAATGATCCCGTTCCCTTCCGCTCCTAACATGAGTTAGGCTCAGTTTAGGACCTCGGCGCCCTATTGTCTCTCTATCACACAACGAATAGTTTGGTTCTTTCAACCGAACAAGAAAATTCAGCAAAAAGTATGGAACTTCCGACGCCCCCGCAGTGTTTCGGCAGAGGTCCCTTTACCCTTTGGGTATCGGGAACAAGGCGTGCATATCCGCAGAGAATCCTCAGGTTATGACGATATGCAGGGCATGCTCTAGAGACCGCATTTTTTGCACCAAGGCCATCGCCCTTTGCTGCTATAGCTGTGCCATCACTTCTCTAACTCGTTTCCTTCTTGGCTGTAGCGCATGATATCTCTCCAAGGTCGACCGACAACTCGTGACTCTCTACTCCTTGTAAGTGCATGATTGTGAATTGAAAGGACATTTGGGATTTACTTTGATTTGGAAGGTAACTCTACTTCCCCAGTATCGACATCGATATTCGTTATCCTTGTTACTTCCAAGGCGGGGCGGCCGGCACAACTAAGGACGATCAGAGACGCAGCAGAGTTAAGGTTTGGGGTAGACGTACACCTTGAAAAATCGTGGAACGGGAAAGCATCTCACTTGAGGTTTTCCATTATTCTGCTCTAGGTCGCAGCTGAATTGAATGATTTCAATGATATGACAACTCGGTTCTTGTGGCCCTAGGGTCATCACGCGTACGACGAGCTGATATCACCAAGTCCTACTGTACTACTGACACGTCAGATCGGCAATCCCCATATCACGTGATGTAAATAAAGTCCGAGGCTGGCGCAACTTTACTTGATTACTTTTCTTATCAATTATCTACCTCGTCCCTTCAGTCAGTTCTATCTCGTGTTTTCTGCTTAAAAATGTCCTTCAAGGTTGCTGGTAGGAAAAATTTACTCGACTGAGAGCTTGAAGGCTTACATCAGTTCAGATATCTCTCTTGCTGCCTTTGGCCGCAAGGAGATTGAAATCGCAGAAGTATGATCATCAAGATGGCAGATTTTCAATGAATTTACCATCGATTTTTCAGAATGAGATGCCTGGTCTAATTTATCTGAGAAAAAAGGTAGGACATTCCCATTGTGTTTATTCTATCTGCTTCACGCAACTTTGATTAGCATGCAGCGCAGAAGCCCCTTAAAGGGGCACGTATTGCAGGTTGCCTCCATATGTACGTATAATCTATGTCAACAAAGCTATCCCTGATGTGATACACATCAGGACTGTTCAAACAGCGGTCCTCATCGAGACTTTGATTGCACTGGGTGCAGAGGTCGCTTGGTCATCTTGCGTGAGTCGAGAAAAAAAAAGCCGATATAGCTTCCATCGATGGCCGATTTTTTTATCAGAATATCTTCTCTACTCAAGATCATGCTGCTGCCGCGTAAGTCTGCCGCCATATCAATCGAATTATGATATCCTGATTCGTTTCCTTCAGCATTGCTGCAACTGGTGTCCCTGTCTACGCCTGGAAAGGAGAGACTGAAGAGGAATACACCTGGTGCATCGAGCAGACCTTATCTGCTTTCAAGGACCGACAGCCTCTCAACATGATTTTAGACGACGGGGGCGATTTAACCAACCTCGTTCACGATAAGTATCCTCAATATCTTCAAGGTTCGTATATGCGCATATTTCTATTACGAAAGACTTACATTATGCAGGTATTCGAGGTATCACCGAGGAAACGACCACTGGCGTCCACCACCTTTACAAAGCGTTCCGAGAGGGAAAGCTGAAGGTCCCTGCCATCAACGTCAACGACTCGGTTACAAAGTCCAAGTTTGACAACTACTATGGTTGCCGCGAATCCTTGGTTGACGGTATCAAGCGAGCTACTGATGTGATGCTTGCTGGCAAGGTTGCCGTTGTTGCTGGATATGGAGATGTTGGCAAAGGGGTAAGCTCCTTGAAACTGCCTTACCCAATTCCCGTTTGACTGTGCTCTAGTGTGCGGAATCCTTGAAGTCGTATGGTGCTCGTGTTATCGTCACTGAAATCGATCCCATCAATGCCCTTCAAGCAGCAATGGCGGGCTATGAGGTTACGACCATGGAGGAAGCTGCACCTCGCGGAAACATCTTTGTCACGACCACTGGAAACCGTGATATTATCACTGCCAGGCATTTTGAAGTAATGAGCGAGGATGCGATTGTGAGCAAGTGTGTGAGAAATGCATTGTTCGAGTATTTTGTCCTAATTCCAAACCACGCAGCATTGGTCACTTCGATATTGAGATCGATGTTGCCTGGCTCAAAGCCAACGCCAAGTCAGTTGTGAACGTCAAGCCACAAGTCGATAGATATACCATGTCTAATGGTCGTCATATCATTTTGTTGGCCGAGGGTCGTCTCGTCAATCTAGGGTACGATTGTTCCTCCACTCGGTTGCTCCTGCCTAATCAATCCCACAGTTGTGCAACTGGACACCCTTCATTTGTCATGTCCTGCTCTTTCTCCAACCAAGTTTTGGCACAAATCGCCATCTGGACCAACCCGGCCCGATTCCCTCTCGGAGTGCACATGTTGCCAAAGGAATTAGATGAGGAGGTCGCACGTGCTCATTTGGCTCAGTTGAATGTCAAGCTGACCGCCCTGACCTCTGAGCAATCGAAGTACCTCGACATCCCTGTCTCAGGTCCCTACAAACCTGTATGTTTCATTGCTACCTGCGCTGACATCTGAACTGAGTGATCATCATCAGGATCACTACCGCTACTAAATGTGTTGTGACAAGTCCACAAACATGATGGCCTCAACGCCCTCGCCGACTATGAAGAATAGGATCTTCAACGTCCTTATGATGTGGATGAATGCTTGGAAGGTTCTTATTTACTATTCCGGCAGGGACACTTTCGAGTTGAGTGGACAGTCCCTTGCGGAGTACGGGACTAGTTGCTGGATGTCGGGCCTCAACGAGCTCGGTTGTAGAGTTGCATAATCTATGGTGATTTTCGATAAGTTTTGAGGTGTAATTTCCAACTAAGCTCAATGGCTCAAGTCGCAAGGTAAGGAGGAGATCAAACTGACTGTCTGTGTAAGCCACACGGATCACATCGTGCACAATGCGTGTTTGTTTTCTCCATCACTCCTGACGATACACGGAACCGGAACGGACGTATTGTTTCGTGAGTTATTTGGTCATCTTGGTCATGGTATAAAGAGCCATTATAGGCCAGACCAATTGTAACAACTTCTCATCCGGACAGTCATCATGCCTCTACGAAACCGAGATGAATATGTCTACTTTTGGAAGACGAATGAGGTCCAGTAAGCTGATTTGATCCACAGTCGTCACCGTGGAGATTGTTGATGGCCCCGAACTCAGTGGCTGGGGATCGCAATGGTATTATGCACCATTCACAGCCAAAGTTGAGATAGATAGAGAGGAGGAAATGGTTGTATTTGCAACAGCAGAGCACTGGATGATGGTACAGAAGGCATTATTATTTGGAGATGCTGGCATTGCACGTCAAGTGATTGAAAACGCTGGGCAAAGAAGCGGAGATCTAGCATATGTGAAGAGCCTAGGGCGGCAAGTTCAGAACTTCAATGAAGACACGTGGGTAGAGAGAAGGGAAGACATTGTTGTTCAGGGCAATCTGCACAAGTTCCGCCAGAATCCCGACTTGGGTAGGAAGCTACTTGCGACGGGTGAGAAGACGATCGTCGAAGCGAGCCCCAGAGACAGGATTTGGGGTATTGGATATGGAGAAAAGAATGCTATCGACAACAGGAAAGCGGACTGGGGGTTAAATTTACTTGGCAAGGCACTGATGGAAGTGCGGAGAATATTGAAGGAGGGTGGCGACGGGATGTAGATTAAGCAAGTACAAACACAGGGCCATTTACGTGGGAAAAAGGACGCCCGAGCGGGACTAACAGCCATTTGTTGGACGCAAGCTCAGCAGCGCTGGGGTCTCTGCCACAGTCAATACTCCTGCTCCTCGTACCCCCACGCCTGCACCCCGTTCGTCTCTGCTCATCGTCTGCCTCAGATCCTATATATTTCTTGTGTCTTTTGTCCTGAACGTCGTGTTCCACGACTCCATTGTCAATCAGAAAGCTATCTGAGCATATCCGCCCCGTCTTCTTCCAGACCTGATAGCTTGTGTCCATGGTTTCATCCTCGTCTGGCTCTACTGCAAATTTCCGTCCTTCCTACGCCGAACGCGCAAAGAAAGCGCAAAATATCAAATCCGCTTCCTCAGCCCCTGCATCGCGTAACCCACCGCAAACGTCATCCACGACTACGTCTACCGCCGCAACACTTGCCGCCAATGGTGGTGCTAACTCTACCTCGATAAGTCTCAAACATTCTCCATCCACCATCACAACCCCCGATCCCTCCCAAGCCATCTCCCCAAATACACCTTCATCTACCGCAATCGCACCAACGCCCCAGACAACGAACGGAAGCACCATCCCATCACGGGATCTATCCACGAAGTCTTCAACAGCAGCTACAGAGCCCAATCATGGCCCAAAAGTTCCGCCAGTCAACGTCTGGCATCGCCGCCAAGAGGAACGAGCCGCTCGTACTCAAGCAGCACAATCAATCACTTCGCCTCAAACACGTACATCCGCCACAACACCTCCATCACTTGAAATCACACCCATATCTCAGACTGATGTCAAAGATACAAAATATCCCTCTAACGACCCGTCTCCGAAATCAACAACTCCCTCTCCTAACACCAATGAAACTGAACGCCTCGCAATACCTGAAACTCATCATCCTGTTGTAATAACACCTGCAAGAACACCTCCTAGTTTGAATCGACCACCTTCTACATCAATACCCCTTACAGTCACTCATAATTCTGACGATTGGCCTACTGTTGGTCAAGCCGCTGCTACACAAGCAGCGTCATCCACTTCGGGTGTTAACTCAACCCCACCTGACCAACACCCCCATACGGATCCTGAACAGCCAGTGGGCACACCCAAGAAAAGTGAGTATTTGTGACGTTTCTTAATCGTTATCTGAGACAAACCCTGGTCCTAGGCGAAAAGACCAAATGGGTCTCAATACCACCAGCGGAAATCCAAGTGGTAGTTGATGCTAATAGGAATACTGATAGACAACATTCGAGAAAGGGCTCTCAACACACTTACCAGCCCAATTCTTCGCGAATGAACCATTCCAATAGCTCTCGCACCCCAAGTCGCAATCATTCCGATCGAAATTCGGCATCTCATTCAGTTGTGCAGTCAAGGGTTAATAGTCGCACCGCGAGTGCACAATCAAGTCCGCAGCTACCTCGTGGCAAGCGCTTACCGGGCGATGACTCGACTACGACCCTCGTAGGGGGTCCGTATTCACATAAATCGTCGGGCAGGAATTCACCCCATATCCAGCAATACTCTCATAGAACCCCACCAACACCCGTCGAGCACGGTTTGATGACTAACATGCCAATGTATAATGTTAGCGCAGTGCCAGCACCGAATGGAACTACATATTATAATCAGGTTCCTTCCCTTCATCAACCCCTTCTCTCCCCCGACCAATTTCCTCATTCTCCTCACTCACCCTTGCACCCACCTGTTGCCATGTACCATGCACCTGGGAACACGTCGCCGTCGCAGCAATATTCTGGTGTACACCCTTACGCAATGTATGCACCGTATGTACCATATGACTATTCCCCTCAGCGATATCCACCATGGAGTGGATCCGTCGAAGCCAGCCCCGATGGGCACTACCCACCTGGTGCACACGTCCCTTATTCCACTATCCCACAACTCCCGCCAATTCAGCATGATGTAACCAATTCTGCTGCACAAGCTGATGGTCAAAATATTCCAACACTTTCCCTTCATTCTACACCCGAGGAGGCGCAGCCACCCAAATCAGGTGCTGCTGAAAAACAAGACCAGCCTGTGCTCTTTGGAACCATTGAAGTATCCGATACGAGCAAATCACCTAGCCCTACGCCGCAGATTAGTCGTAGTACATCGACGGGTAGTGACTCCGAGACTCTGAGGAAGATGTTCACAGGGTTTTCTGTTGGTATTGGTCCAGATGAGACCGCGCCACGATCAAAAGCTCGCCAACGGCCATCGAAGAGCAAACTGATTTCAACCATCCCAACATCCAACAACGATAGCATTGTGCCTGGTTCAAATAGCACGGGAGGTGCTGAACGAGCAACTATGGCGAATGGAGAAAATCGACAGGAGCCTGTGGATTCTGTGGCCAAGTGGGAATTTGGGTCTACGGGACAACCAGCTGCGCATCCTTTAGAAATGAATCCCGCAGACAAGCAGGAAGAGGGTGGCAGAGAGGATGTTAATACCGATGTCGGTGCTTTGCCACTATCATTTCAAGGCCTTCCTATCGAGCCGCCAACTCAGCTCCCACCAGGCTTTGGTCATATGGTGCCAACTGGGCCGCCGCCTCATCCGCCTCCACCACATATGCATGTAATGCCTAGCCACGGCCCGCCACCTCCAGGGTATGTCATGCCCCCAGCGCCGTATTTTGATCCTTCGCAGACAGGTGATGAATGGGCCTCTTATGGCTATGGATTTCCATCGGGAGCTCCTGGAGCGCAGCCTCCACCACCTATGCCACACCCATATCAGGTCTCAGCATCAGGGTCAATTGCTGTAAGCAAATCTGATTCTGTGAGAGGTGATAATGACGAAACTAATGAGGCCCCAACCGCCTCTAAGACCACGACTGATCGGCGGGAGGATAGGCAGAGAGATGAAGGTATATCGGGTGGCGGAGGTCGCGGAAGGAGGGGTTACGGTTATGACCGCGGTTATGGCGGGCGCAGAGGGCGGGGAATGAGCTATCGAGGATTTGGTAGAGGTTATCGTGGAGGAGGCTATCAGCACCCACCAGGACCTTCTGGTCATCCGCCACCGGCTCAACAACGGCAACCGTATACCAGCACCCCGCCACCAATCTATCAGCCTCTGGTCGTCGGAGAACCCCCTGGTGCATTCTATCCGCCGCCGCGTCAAAGTGGCTATATGGGTATGGGATATGAAGGGTTTTCACCGATGCCACCTATGATTCCACCGGGTGCCCAGTACCCTCCACCGGTCCCCATCGCCCCCTCACCCGGGGCCTACGGACAGCCGAATAGTTTCACGAACACACTACTGCTCAAGCAGTTGGAATACTACCTCAGCCCTCAAAATATGGCACAGGACCTGTTCCTTCGCAAGAGGGTAAGCTGCTATCACCTTTGCCGAAGCTAGACTTGCTGATCATTGACTCGGGATAGATGGACTCACGGGGCTGGATTCCTATTCCATTGGTTGCGTCATTCAATCGTGTCAAACAGCTGACTCAAGATGTACAGCTAGTGAGGGATGTGTTCATGACATCACCCCTGGTGGAGGTAAGAGATGACTGGGTGCGTACCATAGGATGGGAGAAGTATGTGTTGCCCGATGCGCAGCAGAGCGTGGTGGAACCAGGGTTTGGCTCAACGGGTTCCGTAGTGGCAACTGACGCAGCGGCTATCGATTTGGGAGCAGCGTACACTTTTACTGGCATGCATCCTAATGCTGACGCATACGTTGGGATTGGCGGTGATAAGAGTGGAGAGAAGACGAGTGGTTTTGATAGACCTATTCAGGGACGGGCTGGAAATGGTCGAGAGGGTAGTGATGGTGAAGACGATGATGAGGAGGAAGTGGAGATCGTCATGGGTAAGGAGACAGGGTTGTGGACTGGTGGTGGTGCTGGCGGCGGCGGCGGCGGCGGCAACAATTACACACCACCGCCAACTTAAGGAATTGTTGGATTTGGACAAGATCATTGACTGCTCCGACTTCAATGCCTAAATAAGTCTTGTTTATCTCGCACTTGAGCCTCTGGTGGAGACTTTCTTCGTCTCTGATGGATTTCCATCTGTGCCTTGTTGGACTGGCTTTACTATATCTTGCCCCCTCGCAACTTCCCGTCAGTTACTTTTTCAGTGTTTGTGCACATTCCTGCTTTACGTGGTTTCGGCTTCGGTTTCCTTTCTGTCTGTATCGTGCTGGGCAATCTTGGTGTTTATATGCTTTTTCTTCCCATGCCTTTTTTTAGCATCATTCCTATTCTTCCTGTTTGCGTTTACCACACTTGCATGCGTACTAGTACTTTTGCATTCTTCCACGCCGTCTACGGTCTCCTTGGTGGCCACGTCGTGTATTCACGCTTGGCGAACACACTTTTATCGCCTTATGCGAAAAAAGATATCTGCCATGCACTACCGTAGTTATACTATAGCCCATGCTTAGGAGCTAGTGACTTTAAAGGGAGTTATGGCCAAGACTGAGTAAGCTCTCCTTTAAAATAATGTCGATTTACCGTTGTAAGCATACATCAAAAAGTCATCACCACCTACGCTGGGAACGACATAGTACCCAAAATACTCTTTGGGCCTGTAACTCATTGCAATCTATCCAGGGTGTCATTCACACAACGTCGGGGACATTGTATTGCCTTCAGGGCGACAATGATCGGAGAGAGAAGCGCAAGATCCAAAAGGTTTGAGTGATAAGAAAGGGCCCAGAAAATGGATTCAAGCGTTATCTATGACCTCGACCGGGTTACTGGTTGCCAATAGATAGTGACCGAGCAATCGAGGGCTGGAACTGAATATGAGCCGTTGCTCTTGCAGGTCAAATAAGAGCGACTAGGACCTTGCATAGAGATCTGAGCACATGTGCGCCCATCAAGCAATTATAAGCACCCAATGATTCGCATTTCAAAAAAGAATCGAATCTCCACTTTCCAGGATCCTCTCCTCCCTGTCCCTCTTCGAGCGCTCTCCCCAGTTGTGACCAGTATTATCCCCATTCCACTATTCCTTCGTTTCCCTTCACTTAGCTGCAACTAACGAACGAAGGACATCTATGGCAAGGGGCTCCTCTAAGCTCGGGGCCCAACACCGGCCTCTAGATGGCGATAGACTAGCGAGCCCACCGCCATCTCAAGTTACTGTCATCCCCTCCACCCCTTTGCAGTCTCATCTTCGGACCCCAGCTCCGCCTGAACTCAAGTCGAAGGCAGCGGGGAAAAACACTAAACGACTCGGACAGGCGAAGGTAGTTAGCGAAACTATCGATCGAGCGCTGGATGATGAGCGCATAACACTGAAGAAGGATAAGGCGGCTAAGATCCTACTGCTAGGTAAGGAATGACATGTTGCTATCCTCTCCACTGTCACACTCTCCTCGTTGCTTGGTGGAAATTGACACTCAGATCTAAAATTCTGTCCTTATTGCCACGCGGATTAAATGGAACCATATATCCTGGCCAATTTCCGCTCGGACTGTCCATTGTGAATTGTGCTATGCGATGATTTTGGTGGGATATGTTATTATTATGTTGGTGGGCTGGCGGTGTAGGTCAAGCGGAATCCGGAAAGTCCACAGTCTTGAAGAATATCCAATTACAATTTGCACCCAAAGCGTTTCAGGACGAGGTATGTAAACGCTCGTTGAATGAATTTATTGTTGTCCAAGGGAAATAACATTGCGGCGTCGTCTCGTTCTCGTGCATAGTGTGACAATTGGAAGCCAATTATATTCATCAATCTAATACGCTCTGCCAATTTTGTAATGGCAATATTAGAAGGAAGGGATCCAACACAAGAAACCGAAGAACTTGGACCAAATCTATTGAACGATGACAGGGAGCTGGCCATCCTCTGTAATCGATTGGCCCCACTACGTACAATCGAAGAAAATATGACAACAAAGATCACTGGGACGAGGGATATACTTACTACCACGGAAGAAGAGAAGGTTTGGAGATCTTGGTATAATCCAGGGAAGGCATCGGAAGTTACATTACGCCCAGGATTCGGCTGGAAGTCCAGAGATCCCAACGGACTCACTAACGACAAAAAAGTGACTTGTGATCCCCGAGACTGGCAAGTCCTGAACTCGTGCACAGAGGACATCGCGGCTTTATGGGAGTACCCACTCGTGCGACGGGCTCTGAGAAGTTATAAAATCGAGTTAAAGGATCAACCTGGCTTGTAAGCGCTCTATCTCTTTCTTCCAACACACAGTCATGGTCCAGAGATCCGCGGGGTTCCATGTGACGCCACTGCTTCAGGCATTGACGGCGGTTCCCTTCATTTAAATTTCGAGATAGGTAGGACGACCGAAGTACTGAAACTTACTGTTCCATCACAGTTTCTTGGATGACGTGAGGAGGTTGACGGCAGAAGATTACGTGCCATCACCTGGTACGGTGTCCCCGTTGCACGCACTTGCAGTCCTGACTGCGGATACACGCATTGCAGATGACGTCCTCAGAGCCCGTGTACATACGATCGGTCCCGAAGAACATTGCATTAAAATCGAAAACTGTAAGCGCACACGAACGCCTCTTATTTTACCCTGCTTATCTTATTTGCACTTCGATAGCGGGTGGCGGCTCCTCCGAATGGAGAATATACGACGTTGGTGGAAGTAAATATCAGAGGCGTGAGTACTGCCATTCGATCCTGTATACGACACCTGACTATATCCACCGACTTATCAGCTATTTGGGCACAGTTCTTTGATACCGGTGAGTGCTGTCGTCAACAGCGACGAGCATTGTCGACGAGCCAAGAGACAGTTAATGCCATTATATTCCTGGCCCCCATGTCGGCCTTCAATCAAACCCTAATTGAGGACGCGGGGATGAACCGATTGGTAAGCATTCACCTCGAGACGATATGAGTAAAACTTAACTTGCAGCATCGTATTCAAGACGGATTCGATCCAGTTATGGCAGGAACTATGTAGCAACAAATTGCTTGCGAATATCGAACTCATCATATTCCTCAATAAACTGGATGTGTTGGATGCCAAACTCAAAGCAGGAGTGCGGTTCGCAGATTACGTGGTGTCTTATGCAACTCGTGCTAATGAAACGAAACCCGTTGCTAAGTGTAAGTAAAGGTCGTTACTGGTTCCATTGTGACCCTCGTTCTGTCTACTTAAATGCTTTTCCTCGCTCCATCAACTTTCCAGATCTATTAGATGTATTTGTAACCTTGCACCAGCGGCATTCACCCAAGAAGCGGAAGGTTCATCCTCATCTTACTTGTGCGATCGTACGTGACATAGTAATTTCATCGAGGAATGTGCTTAGCCTTTGACTGCCCTTCCTAGGACACTCGTGCTACCGCATCTGTCATCAGCCAAAGTATGTTGATTTATATGCTCGTTGTTCCCATCCACTCAATTGTCTTACAGTTAAAGAAGTAATTCTGATCCAGCTTCTCGTGGACACCAATATTATTTGATACCGTCACGACTACACTTGTATCTTTTACATCACCACTTTATCTTTCTATCCTCAAGTCAACACCCCTAGTTATGTATACGACTCCCATCCCAATCCTGTTCAATTTTATGTTCATGGGGGAATACTTTCCCTAATTTTCTTTCCTTTTCAGTTGTATAGGTACGTACTCTGCCTAGTCATAGGGCTTATACCCAGTGGCATTTCCGACCTTCCTCACTTGCACCAGGGTCGTGCGCCTTATGACCAGTATAAGTATACCTCTACATTCCACCATTCGTTTACCATTGTATCAACCATTGAATTACCTGGGAGTAATACCACGATTTAACGGCACTTTGTTATCGTCATAAAGGACGATATGTCTGGCTGTCTCTGGAGGTACTAGATTGCACGTCATTCACACTTTCCTATTTGGAGGTTGTTGACTCCGAGTGTCTGGATGGGTTGGACCCATCTTGACATCTACGGACGATCTGACACTCCTGAGAGGATATCATTTGTACTTTTTATCCGCTGAAGTTACTCATAACCCAGTGCAAGCGGGAAAGTTAGTGTTCTTTTTGACTCACCCTTTTATGGACCAATGAATTTATTTTTATTTTTAAATCTTTATATACCGGATGGCGTGATCACCAGTTCCAAGGACATAGCTACTAAGTAACTAAGGGTAGATAATCGAGTCTGTGACCAGAAAAGGGAGAGCCATAAGGCATAAGAAGGGGTGTTTAGCCCAGGACCAATGAACTTGAACGAAGATCGACGTGGCTAGTTCCGGCTGCTTAGTCAGCACTCTACTCCCGAGTCACGCGAAGCACTACACTGCAGGCCAGCTGCACAGCAGCATAACGCCACTCCGCTTCTTACTATCACTACAAATAATCGATACATCGGCAATGGCCAGGACTTCTGACATTCTGCTTATTCTTGTAAGTAGATTCTGATGCGCGTTCCACGGAACGTAGATCTGATGTGCTCAACCAGGTTGCCATCTTGTTTCCCCCTGCGGCGGTCATCTTTCTGACTGGTTGCAGTTGTGACCTCCTAATTAATTTCCTCCTTACATCGTGAGTCCATCGTCTTTGTCTTGTCTCATCAATGCTCATTGATCCCTATCGCATAGTCTTGGGGTTCTTCCTGGCACTATCCATGCCTTCTGGCTTATCTACTGCAAGATGAAGGCCGAGGAACGCTTTGGCTATGGACGTCTTCACTGTGCGTTGGTCTCATAATGTTTTAATTGCTAGTGCCACTAACATCTCACAGATCTGGGAAGTGGCAACTTTGAGCCTTATCCTGGCGTCGGCTATGTGCAACCTGGTCAACCACAGCAGCCTGTATACTATGGTTCGACCGGACCTTGATCAGAGATACCTCGGGAGCGATTGAGATTTTATTGTTGTACAGATGTATTGTTGGTAGCAATCCCTGGATTTAATGCGATATCTCCTATTTCTGGATATCATATCTCCCCCCCTGTGAGAATCGTTGCATCACAAGGCGGGAGAAACGCATCCCGTTTGCATCATTTTTGGGTTTGGCGGGCTCTCATCAGTTTTGCATCCATCATAACCCATCAAATTGCATCGACTACAACTACAGCACATCGAACCCATTCATATCTACCGTTTCACATCACATCATCCAATCCCACACAGCGCGAATCAAGAAATGTAGCAGCTGCGAATTTCGAGGTCATGAAATGATACACCCCGATATCCTCAAAATATGCTGTGGGAAATACGCCGTGGATGTTGAGTGGAAGTGATGTGATTGGCATCTTACTTTAGACGATCAGATGGCTTGCCCACCAATAATGGCACGCATGATGCACGGTCACGTGGTTGCAGAAGAGACCGAACCACATTGCACAACGCCGACCTCCATTTGTCCGTCGGCGACGACAACGCTCCCGACATCGACCTCGCCGTTCTCCCAAAGAGGCGTCCATTCTCAAAACTATTGAGCGCAACCATGTCAGCAAGCCGCCAGAGCGTTGAGCCCCAATCAACGCCTGATCCATCAAGACAATTGATCAGTCCACCTCCAGAGGAGACCCTAAGTCTGAGACGCGTCTCCGTGAGTGCCTGGCTAATCTTCTTGGGGAATCAAGGCAGTTGACTGTGCGTCAAAAGAGATCGACACCTTTGACTCCATTGCCGTCGTATAGCAATGTCACCGCAGCCGTTCCCAATCCAAAGCGCAAACGCCCCATAGCGGCCATCGTATATGACCAAGTTTTTTCATCTCCAGGATCAATCGAAGCTACTCCCAATCCTAAACCAAGGAAGCAACCTAAGCAATATAGCAGGAATGTCTCATCAGTTTCGCCCACCAAACGATCTATGGCCATGTCCCATGGAGATCTAACGACGCCAACCAAATCCTCAAAGCAAATTTCTGTGAAATCGCCTCACGTGGATAACCCACAAGCAGATTTTATACCCCTAATCTTGGACTTAGGTGAATCCAACACCCCTACCCGTCGACCGGCCTCCGCGAAGGCGAGGAGGGGTACAACACCGATACCACCATATGAACCACCGACTGTCGTTTATTCTCCACCGAGGGAAGTCATCATGACGCCTGCTACAGGAGGGTCCTCCAAGCGCAGGTCAACCCAGAAGAAGCCTCGGAAATCCAAGGTCACCGCCGTAATTACGGTAAAGAAGGAACCGCCCTTTATTGACCTCAAGGCGCCCATCCCACCTCCAAGTCCCACAGAAGACCCTATCCTACTGCTTGGTCCCCCGGTAACACCTGCCAGACGTCCCTCGAAGCAGAAGAAAAAGGAAGTCAAAGAAATCGGAATTGAAGCGAACATTCCTACGGAGAATAAGTCGAATACGAATACGAATGTAGATATGCGAGACCTATTTGTTGTGGACAATGAGATTGTCCATCCGTTACCCCCTACCTCTTCTCCCATGGATGGAGCAGGGTCAATCGATCCTGTCTTTCAACAGGCCTGGAACCCGCCCATAGGGTCGGAGGATACAACAGATTTCGACATGGATTTAGATGAAGGTGCACCGGTTGTCCTGCCATTGGATTTGATCAATATACCCTCAGATGGTGCTTGGACTGAGAGCGATGAGGAGGAGAATGGAGATGAAGACCCCGAACTGCGGCAGGGAGAGGGTGAATTTACTGGCAGGTGGCAAATGATGAAGGTGAGAACGAAGGCCGATCCACCAAGTAGTGCCACCAAGGTCAGGCAGGAGAAGTGGGGTAGACCTGTCAGTCCTTTTCCCTACAGGAAGCGGCTGTCAACCGTACCTCAGGAAGAGGAGGAAGAGGAGGTGGAGGAAGGAGAGGTGGTTCAGTTATCGAAGCTGGACTTCAACAGCCTCGACGCAAAGCACAACGATTCTGAGGGAGACGATGCAGTTGTGCAAGACGAGAAAGCACGCAGACGACAAGAAGAACGAATGTCCAACGACAGAGAGGATGTTAACAGGCGATTGGACGCAGGTGAACCACCCCTGGACTTGGACGAAATAGTGAGCGACGGGGACTTGGCCGAGGAAGAGGAGGTCCGGCGGTTGTCGTCTGAACTAGACCCAGAAGATGGAGATGAGGATAGAGGTGTCGCACAAATGGGCAACCCGCACGAAGCAGAGTTGTCGCAACTGCTCACACCCGCCCCTTCGACGGAGACAATCCAGTATCCATCGCCACCGGAGTCTTCACAACCTGTCCAACCCATCCTCTCCAAGGGCAACTCTATTGATCAGCATGAAGCCGCAACTGAAACAGACTCGGACGAAGACGAACTGGAGGAGGTCCTGCAAATGTCCATGCTGCCTGACGAAGAGACAGAATCCGAGACGGATGATCCACTGCCGGAGCAGATCCTTGGCTTCCTCGATTCCCCTGCTGGACCGTCGGAATCATTTGATAGCGATCCTCCATCTGAAACGTCGCTGCTATCAGATGAACTTGACCCACCCGAGGTCACTCCTACTGACCCGATTTCACCTATTGAAGAGATGCCAGATGTGCCAGTGACGTCGGAAATGTCGGAGATGCTAGATTTTGCGGTTGCAGAAGGCGCCTCTGATGATCTTGAAGACGATGACAGCGATGACATTGATGTCTCTGGTTTGGGCGTCGTTAAAATTACCAGCGCCGACCCCAGAGCTGCTGCTCGTGCGGCGGCCATCCTCAAACAAGTATGATGTCCGTGTGCTTTTCTTTGAACTCTACTGACGAATCTTCTCGTTAAATAGCACAACTACGATTGTTTCACTAAGATGCTCCTTAAGAAAAGCGCGGGAGACTCGCCAGTGGTCACTCTCAATCGAGAAGATAAAAGACGCCGCGCCTCGAGTTTCGGAGTGAAGAAAGCATCGGCTGATGCAACGCGAAACAGAAGGCGCACGTTCGGGGGTGTTATTGGGGACCTTGTTTATGAAGCTGGAAGTCCTGTCACAACATTGCCGGATCTGCTCCGAGAGGCAGAAATGGAGTTAAGCAGGGAAATCGAGCTTAGTAGGGATTTCAACCCGGATGTCCTGAGCAATCTAGCGTCTACGCCCAAGCCACCAACTGATATATACAAGACGCCTTTGTCGAACCGACAAGTTCCAATCACACCCCAATTGGAGCAGCACGAGCTTGAAGAGGAGGCTGGGGAAAAGAATTGGACAAGAGACGATTGGAAACAATTGGATGGGTGCTTCACGGATGAGAGACTGGCTATCGGTGCTGAAATGGGTCTCCATAACACGGACGGTACCGATGGACTGGCTAGTGCCGATGAAGTTGATTTGCAAAATGTTGTAGAGAGGTTTGTAGGGTTCATTGGTGGATACGATGTCCTTGATAAGTATGGGGAAGCGTGGAGTCGGTATGTCTTCCCAGCCTCTCAGGCAACCACAATGCTGAACCGCTTTACAGGGAGAATCTACTTGATCGTGCTCAGGTGCTGCTCAAAAAGCAACGCACTGGAAAACTAGCACCACCAACGACACCAGCCTTGTCTCCTGCACCCTCTTCCACCAGCAGGCGGATGTCGTTCATGCAAGCACTTGAATTTACGCCGATTATGCGGGCGTTGAGACCGGTGCTGCCTCCACCAGTCGACAGTGGTCTCTTCAAAGAGATCCCAGCAGAAACGCCAATCCCGAAGAATGTACCTCCGACGTCATTTACGTCTCCTGGGTATTCGCGTCTCCTGCAGGAAGCCGTTGCTATTAGCCAAGAACCGTTGCCCTGCCGTGTTACGCAGACTCGTTCCGGAGGGTCATCGGCCGAAACAAGCGCATCCTCCATTTCTGTTGATGCTTCCACTGAACCAGAGACGAGCTTTACGTCCGCTGGGCAACCCCAGGTACCGCTGACGCCACAGAAAACCCACGTACCGGAACTGCCAGCGTCTTTGGGCAAGCGTGTCACGGGCTTCTTGACGTCCTATCTTTCTTCTATTACTAAAGGAGAACCTCGACCTACCCGGCTAATGGAAGATTTAAAAACGAGTTTGCCTGTTCCACCATTGGAGGTTCTTGATAAACCGAGGGGGCCTGTAAAAACACCATCTAAGCCGAAGCACCCGAGACCTAAAGTGCCAAAGGAATTTGTACAGTTACACCCGGCTCCGCCGCCTCCACCGTTGCCATCGAAGATACCCAGACCGTCACGACCAAAGAGATTGGTCGATTTGCATCCCCCAAAGAAACCGATACCACCGAAACGTGAACCAGCCAAACCAAGGCGAAGTAGTGGGAGTGTCAAGGATTTGGTAAAGGACTACGAGGAAAGAGATGCAGCTGCGCAAAGGAGTAGCATTGGGCCTAAACGCAGCGTTAGCGGTAGCAGACTTGGACCATTGGGTTTGGCAACTACCGCAAATCCTGCTGCTGGACTGAGGCGTGTTCCTATCAACTCTAAGGCGTCCAAACCCAGACCTTGGAGGCCATAAGTGTTATCTTGTCGCTTCAGTAACTTTATGTCGTTATGAATCCTTTACGCAAGTGATGAAAGTAGGAGTCTCTCTGGATTTCTTTGTTCACTATGGCATCATGTTGTTCTCCTTTCATCTACCAATTCTTCTCTCAAGTTTAAACCTATTAAAGTTCAAATTTATTTATCGGCGAGCAAGTATGGTTGTTGATATTTGCCATCTAATCCGCTGTTATTATCAGAATACCTTTGTATTTTCCATGAAAGCAGGATCCCTAATCTCATGCTTGGTATGATAGAGATTATATATTCACGCTCCCGATATGCATAAGATGACTTAGTCGCGATACTGCAGCTGTGGTAGCGATATGTGTGCATGCATAGCAGGATTCAGGATCAATTCGGCACGGAAACAGGAGTAGTCCGGGCACATAGCCTGGTATCTATACCCCCTCAAGCTCAAGGCGTGAGAGCATTAATGACAGTAGTAAATCGCGCTCAATTATTGAAGGTGCAAAAGTCAACGAAGGAAATACACACCTTCATCACCCAAGTATACGTCATAGTCAGGTTGGAACCGTCGTCTTACACCTATCCAAGAAGTCTTGATCCAAAGAGCAGTTCACGAGTTTCAATGTGTGAAGTGGCGGAAGCTTCCGTGCTTCAAACAAATCCCTGCACTGCTTCCCAGACGATGTTTCCAGTTATGTGCTCTAGGATAAGCTAGGGTAGGACATAACACGTACATTATGAACTTTGAGCGAAATTAACAGTAAGATCCAGCTGTAGTAATGACGGAATAGTCAAATGAGCCAGCACAGGCCAAGGTGGGTTCTGTGCTGTTGGGTGTCGAAAGTAGGGAAGCACCAAGTTGGTCGTGTCAGCTCTGGCGCCCATCAAGTCGTCGTACAGATAAGGAGCTCATTGATCATTGGGTAATACATCCTGGAGAATAATACGGGTGACGGTTGGGACGTTGTGAGGAAGTAAGCCATCCCATTGACCCATCAAGCATCGACTTATTTCTAGATGGCGAAGTCTTGGCAGGCAATGAAGGCGAGAGGATGGGTGCTCGTACTGGGGAGAGGCATGCCGGGATCTAGGGCCCTGAGCACCACTGGGGTGCGTGTACATTCCTTAAGGAGCTCAAGCAGCAAAGCCTCTCCGAGGAACCTTTAAATCCCCGTGCAAGGCGCAAGACGTATCCTATGCATTGGGCAGCCACGATTTGGAATATTTCATTGCACACGTCATCTGTCAGAGTCTCCATCTCCTCCTTACGTAGCATATAAGTGGTCAGCGACGTGGGCCATGACTTTGATGAGTTCTGGTGGGAGTGTTGACAGCGGCATCAATGCATTCCTCCGTCGTTGATGCTGGACGATTTTTGATTTTCCAGAGGATATTTCTCTCTACGGGGGGTTTGTACTTTAAGGGTTAAATAATTCATAAAATCATCTCTAAAATGGTCCAAATAAGGCAAAACGCCCTTTATTAAAACTCCCGTAATGTCTGCATCAATTTTGGGTGGTTGGTAGCATTGAGATTTGAAAGATGAAGAGATCTAACGAAATCAGCTAACCTATTGTGTGGAGCCCTAGACACCACTACTTTTGTACAGCACACTCAGACTCCTTCGACAGACCTCGATTCCTTATCCCGTTAGCCAAAGCACTCCTTTCAGTAATCGGAACAAAACCCCTAAAAGGTTTTTCGATAACTTCGGACCGACTTGCAAAAATCGGAGCATGTCGATTTGCCGCTGCTCCACCTTCTAATTCAAGCGCTCCAGCCTAAACCTTGTTTCACCAAACTGTGGAATCGGAGGGGCCATTTATATATGGACACACCTATAAGTACATGCCTCAAGTTATTTTTGAGCCATGCTCATGCTATCCTGTTCTTAGTCTCGTTCCCGTTCCAAAACTGGACCAGACTATCCTATTCTAAGCAATACAAAAGCCACATCAGCCTATACTGCAAACCACTCTTTCATACCCGCCCGTGACCCTAATAAAAGTTGCTCGCTGTAGACAAGTAGAGCTGACTAAGCGCTCCGCAGAGCCACCTCAAGCTATTTTGTCGGACACTCGAGGCTACCATGTGGGAGGGGTCCAAATTAGCCGAGCACTCCACAACGACCACACGAAATAACTTGATTTTAGTACTATTCAAAAGCTCTTACTGAGTACATTAAGGATATCTATTCATACATAACAAAGGAGTAACATGAAAATGCAGAAACTGAGAGGAAACAGATCCCCGATGCGACTCTATGCTCCCATCAAAAGCCAAACAATGCATGGCACCATTATCAATTACTTGGCAAATCTGAAAGGACAGAGGCTCTACTCACTGACTCCAGAATTGAGCCACGCACTGCACGAAACTGACCTTGGATGCCTTAAGTCAGCAAGATGACCATAGCACCAGTTTCTCGAGGCCTGTTGAGATGTATCAGGGTTATCCGTTACGTTGTAATTGTTACAACCTTGTTTAATCTATATAGACTAGGATCGTATGCTCAGATGATATTGCTTATGTTCTCGTCGAGTCGATAAGATTGAACTAGGTGGGCTATAGAACAAATGAGTACCTATAGCATGAATACAGGAAGATAAGCTGAAGTACATTATAAAATATACTAGCTTATATACTGTAGTTGGACATGTAGTTGAATACGTGTTCATATCTTACTATGGAAACTATATATGTGGCTTGTGGGAGATTGGTGTACTGCAGGGGGGTGTAACTAGATAGCTGACGTGGAGGAGTGCATGTACTTTACTGGATATGGAAATAGATACATAGGGTACTTGAAGAAAATATTAGTCTGGTATACAATACGAAAGAGAAATAGAGGTCTGATAAAGAGAGAGATAGAAAATAGATGGTGGGCCCAGGGGGCCTGTAATAGTAATTCCCAGAGTCAACATGAACTTCGTTGCCCATATTGTCCTGCTTGAATTGGTTTTGGAGATGGCAAGGATGCAGGTTAGTTCATGAGCAAGCACATGATGTCGCAGTGGTGTATACAAGAAGCAAAAGTGGCCCAAGTGAAGGCAAAAGCATGCAAAGAGGAGCTCATGAAGCGCCAAATAGTAGTACCCATTGCTGAAAGTTCAACAATGGTGGTAAAACACAACAGCTTATTCAATGGACCTATGATATTGATTGAACCACAGCAAGCATTGGTATTGGCTAATGCCAGTTGTTTCTAGTTAATATTTTCATTACCATTTAATTTTTTTTATCACTATTTCTATTGTCAATGCTAATCTCCATGTCTTGATCAGTTAGATATCAATTTACTCAGATTTAAACATCTGTTTACTTGAGTCCTATTAGCTGCATACATCAGCTCTCCCACTGCTCTCACCATTGTCTGAGAATATGTGAAAAAAAGAGGTCACAATACTACAATCTTGGTTACCTGGTCTGTGATAATTGTTCACTTTTTTCTTTGATTCTATGTCATCAACTCCTGTTTCACTCTAGAGGTTTTAAGAGTAGTTGAGTTGGGAGCATCGTTTCTCATCTTTATTCTTTTCGACGCTTTTGGTACCTCTAGTCACTTCTCTAGTTTTTGTCTACTTACCCTTCTCTCCTTTCTATCTGTATTTTCAGCACTGTACTTGTATTACCACAACTTCTAAATATGATGGGTGTTTTCAGGATCACCATGAAACCCTATATATTCACCTGACAACCCCTAGTTGCCACTCTCCAGAGCATTCCAAGTAAGGTGATAAGATCCCTATTACTTATACATCACTATCGAAGTATGGATCCAGTCAGCCCCTGAAGATAAATCTAAAGACGTTCTAGATAATCAGGTTAGAGAGACAACTATTCTCTTGAATAGTTATGCGAGAATATAAGCCCAGCTATGAGCCTGGCCTGTCAGCGCCCTCTATTATCAATCACCTTATTACTCATACATATTTCAGATGCAATTACTCAGCGCTCTAGAACTTTGACCCGCTATATTGACACAGCGAAGAGAGATGCTATTGGGTAATTAAGTAGATATATTATCTATAGGTAGCTGTGTAATCTGTAGGCAGTCATTTACATCCTAAACAAGCCTACATGTATATAAGGCTCTACATTTGAGGCATACTCTTCAGATCAATCAATCTCTTTCATTGCTGCATTAACTGTGCTAAATATATTGATATTTTCATTGTTTATTCACGGAAACAACCGTGATCGTTATCTTATGTAAGTTCAAAATATATCTCCAATACGTCCTCTGTCGGGGATCAGAAATCCCCATATCCGGACCGCAGTTTCAGGGTCCATCCAGAAAAGGAAGCTCGCGCGTTCGCGCCAAGTTAGTGCATGCCCGAGTAAGGGCTCTCGATCGTACCACTGCAACCCTTGAAGCTACCCATTTATTGAATGAGCCACCGAGTGCATTTCGTCCCAAACGATAAAGGACATTTCCTGTAGGAGCAGGTGTCGCTGGATTTCCGCTCATCGATGCGGATCATCGTCATTCGTGTCTATAATTATCATTCCCATCTAGATTTACTGCAAAAATAACTTTGCCAGCATTTATCTGATTCCATTGAAAGACGATTATCAAGTTGACTGGACTTGCCATCCCCGAGAATTCCTCGGAGAACGCACGAGATATGATCGTTATCCGATCGTATCACCACCTATAAAACACCTTGATGGGTGTTCTCAACATCAGAACATGTCTGCATTCACAAACGAGCCTTCCTATGATATTATTTTTGCTGGAGGTGGCGTCGTTCATGCTCGTGATCATACCACGGAAACTCATCTTCTTTGTTTGACATTCCAGGTGGTGCTTGCGGATGCCTGACCGCTGGTCGATTGGCTGCTGCCGATCCCTCCTTAAAAATTCTCGTGAGCTTTCCTATATCCCGCGTCTGACAACTGCCTCAGATCGCCCCAGATTGTTGAAGCTGGTGAGACCACTCACAATGACATATCCCATCGCCAGCCTGCGCGTTTCCTGCAGCACCTCCTTCCGACCAGCACTGCTGTCACTCGCAACATCGCAAAGCCCAACCCGAGACTCAACGGGCGTTCAGTTGAGGTGCTAACCGGCCGCTGCGTAGGTGGTGGGTCGAGTGTGAATTGTAAGTCGCTTCGAATCAGTATCCAGAAATAGTGGCTGATGTGCATTGCAAGTCTCAATGTACATCCGTGCGGCGGCTTCTGACTATGATGACTGGGCGACTGAATTTGGGAATGAGGGATGGCATTCAGATGATCTCATCCCATTACTCAAGAAAGTAATGAATAATCTATCTACTGTGATTGCCGCCGACAAATTGACCTTCCCTGTAGACTGAGACATATCAAGTAGAACCTAACCTGCCGACCCACGGCTATTCCGGTCCACTCAAGATCTCCATGGCCCAATCCCACAACAATATTGGAGTTCAATACTTGGAAGCCGCGAAGTACTACAAAAACCGTGGTCAAATTAATGATGGGCAGGGGTTGTATGAGGCTAATTCTTTTTCAGTAAGTTCCTTTAGATCATCACACCGTTAGATAGCTCAAGTGTTTCTTAAGCCCTGGGCAAGGTAAATCAGCTTCGACGTGTAGATACCTGCGTTATTTACTGACCATGATCGTAACAGATGGATTGATGGAGAGACTGGACTACGATCTGATGTTCCCCATCACTTCATCTATAATCAATTACACAACAAGAACCTGCAACTACTTACAGGCAAGCGTGTCAAGCGTGTCATTTTTGAGTATGTACCGTATCTTATTTTGCCTTCGGCATATGGATGACGTGTTCCATACTTGTTAAATAGGGGTGACCGTGCCGTTGGAATCGAATACGTGAATGACACTATCATCAACCCTGCGGCCGACCAAACAATTCATACTGCTCGTGCCTCCAAGCTCGTCGTCGTATCTGGAGGTGCTTTTGGTTCACCAACCATCTTGGAACGGTGAGTAGCAACGCCTCAATTGCGTGATGTGCGCGAAGCTGATAGGACCTCTTGACAGATCTGGTATTGGTGGTGCAGCTCTCCTCTCAAAATTGGGTATTAACGTGAAAGTTGATCTTCCCGGTGTTGGAGATAACTATCAAGGTAAACGACATTCCAAATCTTCCAATGCTCTGAAGACCTATAACGTGCTGATGTGTCTGGCACCGCTTTTCCCTTTATCAGACCATCATCTCGCCACCCCTACGTTTATCGGCAGTGAAGATGCTGAAACTTTCGACGGTTTAATACGTGGCAAGCCAGGGGTCGAAGCAGGTTCGTAACATCTCTACTCTAAACTCTTTGGTATGGCCGTTCGCTGATACCCTGTTCAGAACACATCGAACTTTTCAAGCAAGGAAAAGGTTTGCTTGCGTCAAAGTACGTTGACTCTGCCCGGATTCAATATGAGTCGGGTCTAACCTTCTTTCTTCCAGTGGTATAGATGCAGGAATTAAGCTGCGACCTACGGAGGAGGAGTTGAAAGTAGCGGGTCCAGAATTCGAAGAACGTTGGAAGACGTTCTTTGCGAACAAGCCCGATAAGCCCGTTCTTATTTCCGGCACCCTTGCTGCGTTAGTACCTCCTTGCCCTATGGAGCCTATTTGGCGCTGATAATCGTCCTGGTGTACAGGCTCATGGGTGACCCCTCTGTCGTGCCCGATGGCCGTTATTATCACCTCCCATACTACGCAGTAAGTAAGAGGATCACGCCTGCTAAGTACATATTGCTGACTCAACCCAACCCACAGGCATACCCCGTTTCGACCGGTAGCGTCCACATCACCTCGGCCGATGATGCCAACGCACTCCACGATTTCGATCCTAACTTCTTACAACAGTGCGTCAATTTCAGCATGATCACTCTCACTTGCTAAACCTGTTGTCATCAGCACCGCTGATATGGCCACTTTGAGATGGGCTTACAAGTTTACTCGTGAAATTGCTAGACGTCTTGATTTATACCGCGGAGAATACCTACCCGGCAATCCTGTATTCCCCGAGGGCAGCGAAGCAGCGTGCAACGCACAAGCTTCCGGCCCAATTCCAGCCTCAGATCCCCCAACGAAATACACTGCTGAAGATGACAAAGCCATTGACGAGTTCCACAGGAATTTCGGTGCGCCTTCTGCGTTTCCATTGGTCACAAATCACTGAGTATTTTATTCTTCAAATTAGTTGTTACTTCATGGCATTCGGTAGGTAGCTTTGTAGATTGGTTCGCAGGCTGACACACTGACTATTTTTACCTAGTCGGGTACTTGCGCAATGAAATCCCGTGAAAGCGGCGGTGTTGTAGATTCCAAGCTCAACGTTTATGGTGTCAAGGGATTGAAGGTTGCCGATGTATGTGCTCCGTTTCCACCATTGATATATCGCAATTAATGCCCTGGTGCCCACTTTTCCTTGATTTATATAGATTTCTATCCTTCCTCAAAATGTTGGTGCAAATACCTACAGCACTGCAACCGTCATCGCCGAAAAGGCCGCAGTCATTATTGCTGCTGAACTTGGCATCGCCAACGTCTAAGCGATGACGGAGGGAGGCCCGCACTACCTGGAGTGCGTTTGGGCTGCAGCTGAAACCTCGAATATTGCGTCATTGGAAATTTGTTTATACTGGCTTGAGATGCGGGAAGGTGGTCTGCTATGGAAGTTATGTACATGAAAATTTTTACGATTTGTATATTGATGTATCAAAGTCAATTAACGTCGTGTCGTCCGGGAACCCCTAGGCTTTTTGAACGATTAAAAGCTAATTTCGACGGCGTCACTGGCCTTTTGATCAGGTTTTTCAACTTAGCCAGCCTATCTATGATCTCGTCGATTCTACAGCTAGTTGCAATATCGAAAAACCTTTGCAGCATCCGTAAGGCTCCGAGGGTATTGTGTAACTAGTGTCTATACAGAGTAGGTAGTTAGTAAGCAATATTGGAGGATATGTTCGTCGGACTTATCCAACCTATATTAGGACTTCTATATTTGCTAAGTCAGTTCACTTTGGCGTCGCTCAGCTATATACCGACATTGCTTTGACCTTCTTCATGCAGGTTACATTGTCCTTTCACCGTCGTTGAATGTGTTTATGGGCCACGAGCATCCCTATTGTCAAGCTGGACCGGGATACATACTTGATTGCTTCCTCACTGTACTGCCTCGAAACAAAAGCTCCTATTGCCTCATTGCACGTGCTTCGAACCTTGAACCAAGCTCTCGCTCAAGAACAGGTTTCTGCTCAAATCTCTTGAACATTCCTCGGCGTTTCCAATCATTTCCCGCATTGCCCGAGACTACCTTCCAATACCTGCGACCAGTGTATCCGTCGAGAGAGTATTTCCAAGGCTCGTCATATATGTACCGACCCGCGAAGCTCCTTGAAGCGGAAACCATCACGGAAGCCCTTTTAACAAAGGTCTGGATTCGGAGCGGGTTGTTGGATATGCAAGGGCCTCGAACTGAGCATGAACTGTGTAGTATAGTAAACCGTATTACTGTATATATAGTGTAGGTATACTGTATGTTAGTGTTTATGTGTACCCACCCCCTTCGCCGTATACGCATACTAAATAGTTGGAGACTCAAGCATCCGTACAACTCGCTCCGAGTCTTTGAAGTTACTCTCCTCCACGGTCGACATACGACAAGTAGAATCATTCTCAATCGCGAACCGCTTTCAAACTGGATGCTTTACGGCGACCATGCGAAAGCTGTAACACGGCGCCGAGGGGTCAGTGGCATTGGTGGAATCCTGAACACGCCTCGAGGCCTCGAGGCCTCCTGTCTTATTGTATCGGCCAAGGGAAATGCCACGCGATGACGCTCTTTTTTACGTTGCATGAAGCAGCCTTGTTGCATTACATACAAGAAGGTCATATTGGTGGTATGCGGGCGCTGTCTTGCTTTTGGGGCTGCTGATTCTTTGCTCGTTGTTTATCCCTCCCTGTTCTCTGTTTTTTGGAGCAAAATAGCCTTTCAAACTTGAACGCCGAGGCGGGCCCTTCTACTTGTTTTCATCTCCACCAACATCCCGACCACTGCCTGTATACCATGAAGCATCCGACGGCGCCCACCACTCGAGTGACATCCGAGTCGGCACGCTCCAGCCGAAAGCTTTCAATGGCATCACCATTTCTTACATTTATTCTGCTCCAACAAGCACTGCCAGGCTTACCAGTCGTACAGGGCTACGACCTTGTCCGAGATTATTCTGGGAGTGGCTTTTTCGACGGATGGGATTTTTGGGACAATTCCAGGGATTTGACACATGGTAAGTGTAGTTTGGGCTCATAATATAGACGTGTCCTGGCGGTACAGGAGGAGGACAGTTATTCTGGTGTATCTCGTGGATGAAAACTGTCGTAACTGGGTAGGCGGTGAGATCGCCTAGGTTCTTTCGGTCCCACCCTTGGCGCCAATCGACATGAACCCATCGTTCTTCAGTTGGACTCTGATCTAATCTGTCTCCATCTTTTCAGCCGGTGACGAGGCATGGGTAGACCGCGAAGGTGCCATGGCATCTGGAATGGCAATGGTAAATAGCAACGGACGTGCTGTTATGAGAGTGGACAACCAGGCCAATGTGGAAGCGGGTGGCAGACGGAATTCTGTTCGTCCCTGTTCTTTAACTCCCCTCTATACTCATCCCGATAATTGTCGTGTTATTCGCCTAGGTACGAATCACGTCCAGGGATACATACGACGTGAGCAGCTTGTGGATCACAGATGTCGTCCATATACCTTGGGGATGTTCGGTTAGTAGCACCAAGTTCACTTGACTTATTTTATACTGACTTTGACGACTTCTAGATATGGCCGTCGTTTTGGACAATGGGCAACTCACTACCCAACGACGGCGAGATTGAGTACGTTCTCATAACTCATACATCGCCCAGCCTAGTAGAACTTACCACCTTCCTCAGCATCATAGAAGGCGTCAATTTAATGCGTGACAACCAAATGACACTACACACCCTCCCAGGTTGTTCCCATGCCTCTCCTGTAGACGAGACAGGCCATGCTGGAGAACAGAATTGCTCTCAAGCACCAGGGTGTCTGGTCAATGAAGCAAAACCCAATAGTTTTGGATCCGGGTTTAATAATAATGGCGGTGGTGTCTGGGCTACTCAATTTGACGTTTCTGGGTACGTTAAATCATCTGCGGTAGAACCTGGTGGCTTAAAAACTAAATCTGGTGAAGTATATTGTAGGTCTTTGTTTCCTCATCTGCTTTCCCCCTCCTTGACTGGACTCTGCGGGCTCTTTCCGCGATAGTATATGGTTCTGGCCGGTGAGTTAACGCCACCTATTACCTACCAGTGATTCGTACATTTCCAGTAATGCCTCCCACAGCGAAATGAATTACCAGAATCGATTGTCCAATCCACCTCTACCTCTTCAATAGATATCTCGCAATGGGGCACACCTTCGGCCTCATACCGCACGGCCTCATGCAACATACAACAGTTCTTCAGAGCACAGAAGTTGGTATTCGACATCACATTATGCGGGAGTTGGTGCGTCATCCTGCACTTGGTAACATTGAAGGAGCTAACATTGGAGGCCTTTCGTAAACCTATAGGGCAGGTCTTCCAGAAATCTATCAACAACAATGCGGCGATGCGGGTCCGACTGGGCGATGTGTAAGAACAATCATCAATCCATGCAGTATACCAGGCCAACTAATCCACTTGATAGTATTCTGACACAGTAGTCGGGTCAGGTAGCCGATATCAAGATGCATACTGGGAGATCAACTACGTTCGAGCATATACAACTCCACTTCCAACAGCGACCGGCATACCTGCGGAAACGTCCACTTTATTACCAGCTACTCCTGAAATACCGTCTACTGCCCCAGGTGTGAGCGTAGTGGTAAGTCGATAGTACGGGTGAGGGGTAATTGAAGTTCCTGACAGGTATTACTTCGAATTCAGTTCACGGGAGGTCCGACTCCGCTACCTGTCTCTGTCTCACCGAATGTGGCTACTCATGCAGGAATGGACGTTGGAGGTGCAGTGATAGCAATTTCGTGGTGGTTGGGGTTGATTGGAGTTGGTATGGTCATAGGATTTTTTAGTTGAAGAGTGCTGCACGTCACTGGTCATTATAGCCCCTATGCAATTATTTATCATGTTGTGCCTGGTAGATATTTTCAAGGATAGGACTTCGTGTTTCTAGCCCACATACAGGCCTGTCAGTCTTGCAGCGTTGTGTGACGGCCTGGAGCGTGACGGGAGTTTCCGGGATTGGCCTTTGCATCACAATCCAAAAACACACCTATTACCTACCTTGCTTTCATTCATCAACAATCATGTCCTAGTGCGTTCTTTCATACGTCTTTTTTCCCAACTAAAGGGCTAACATTCTCAATTGACACGTCAACGTTTTCGTGCGGAATGGAAATTGGAATTGTCGCTGTACAATTTATTGGGTGGATCCGGTTTTCATTGGAACTTGGTCCTGGCTTTGAAATAGCGTTATTCTCGGCCGTGCCATCAAGAACGAGCACATTGCTTTGGGTGTTTTCACGACGACATTCGGCGGCGCTTGGTTGGCTACCCGTGGCAAGAAGAGTCAAGCTGCACAACCTACAACCGTTGCAGTTGCCAAGGATTCTGTGCCTTTGAACGCAAGCTCGAGGTACGTCTTCTCTTATTCCTTAGTTGATCTGCTCATTCAAACGCGGATTTAGTGAGGAAGAACAATTGTACGTTACTTTAGTTTTCTTCATCCCGGAATGGTCTCTTAGCGTCACATTGTGTCTGGTCGCGTTGTAGCATCACGCAGTTCATTGCAGAGGCAGAGAAGGAGGGAGCAGGAGCATCAAAACACTAAGAGTCAGTTGGGATGGGTTTCGAGTGGTCGCTGTATCCCGCATGGATTATGTATAGATTTGCGCTGGAATAGAATGCCGCCAAGGTCGTGCTCTGCTCCTGGTCAACGTGCACCATTATTTTTATTGAGCATCTCGGAGTTGTAAATACAAAAAGCCGAGTAAAGCAACCGGAGAAAGTTGCCAATTTGCGAGTTGCCATCACGGCGCTGGAATCGCTCTCACAAGTCGTGGGTTGTCAGGACCCCTCTTGGTATCAACCAAATTGTGTCAGCCTGAAGGAAAAAGGGGAACACTTTTCACCGCGACGTCTACATTCGAGTTTAATTATTGCTATGGTCCCTCAGTCCCCTTCGCCAACGACATCTACATATTTGACCTCACATCCAACACGACCGGCACCATCTAAACGACATTCACTCAATGGGCCTCGGTCATTACACCTAGTCGATGGAAACGGAGTCTCAACACCTCCATTAACTGCTCCTCTTACATGCACATCAAGTTCTCCGACGTCCATGAAATCCCCGTTATCGAAAGAATACCCCGTTACGACAATGTTCGGAGGAAAAGCAGCTAGACGATCCTCAATATCGTACAAGTCATCGTATAGTACTACTCCCACCATCCCGGAGTTTGGTTCTATCCATTCTTGGTCTGACCAACCGGCGTTGGAGAGGAGGAGTAGTTTGGGAAGTGTAAGGAGCAGTCGTGGTAGAGGGGGCAGCAAGGTTGTCAATAGGCAAAATGACAGAAGGAGGACTATGATGGCGAACTATGGTTCGTCTACGTTCGCTGAGCCGGAGAACCTAGACCACGCCCAAAGACCTCCTCTGACGTTAATGGAAAAGTGAGTTTGCGTTTACTCTATGGGATGGTTCACCTGCTGACGAGGCATCGTCTTAGGCATGCAGAATTGCTCCAGTTCATAGCCCAGAAGGAATCAAAATGTCTGGAGTTGCGCTCTCAGCTGTCTACACATGAAGCCGAGTTACAACAGCGTATGTTCCATCTTGCTTCACTCTTATTGACACCCGTTGAGCTTGACCTCGTTATGCACTCTAGTGAAACGCAAATGGCAGAGACTCGTGAATCGTGGCATGGAACGAGAGTCGATTGATGGGAATTCATCGCCTCCATCCCACAATGTGGTTCTAGAAGGGTTAAGAGAGGGAGTGCAAGGCGTCAGTCGAATGCTCGTTGCAGGGCTGACGATGAATGAACCGCCGTCAGCGATATCTGGTCAAGCACGTTCGCAGCGGATTGCTCATTCGGCCACCTTATCTAACTCTTCGGTGTCTACGACGTCAAGTAAATCAACTCGGTTCTCCCAGTCGTCAATGTCTTCCATCGAAACGACTGGCGATGAGAGAGTAGGCGCAAAGGTCAAAGAGCGACAAGGGGCTCAAGTGCTGATAGTTCAGGATACAGGAGCAACACCTACCATGAACCCTAATCCCGAATTTCTACTGCAACAAGCGCAGAGACAAAAGAGGGCGAGTCAGCCAGCACAAATTGCACCAGCAACGAAGGACACGTTTCAGGATCAAGCCGCGGGAACGACTAAAATCCACCGACGAAAGTCCAGAGAAGTCAAATCCGTTGACCTTGTGGACTTTTCCGAATTCGAATCCGGGTCGGCGTCATCTGTCCCAGCGACAGCAGGCGCCTCCTCTTCCTTTCGGTTCCAAAATCAAGTTTCTCAAAAAGACTTCGTATTCTCGGATTCTCCGCGACCCAATGGTGGTCATGCTTCTGAGGGTGCTTATGGTGATTTGTTGTCGGCACCCGAAGAATCAGCAATGGAGAAGGCTTCTCGCTCGTCTCATAGGAATTCACTCTCTGCTCAACAGCAGAAAAGGGCCAGTGTGGGCACGAATGGGCTCCCTGCTGTGTCTTCAATTCCTGGACTGGTGTCGCTGACCACCGTTGTTGGTGGAGGTAATTCAGTCAATGGCGCTGGATCAGTTTCGTCTTGGGTCGGAACTGTTGGGAAGAAGTGGGAGGAATTGCAAAAGGGGTCTACGTAAGTTGAACTTCTGCCGTTCTGTGCATGAGTTGCAAGCACTAATGAATCGCTGAAAGGTTTACCAAGAATCAAAAGAGGGCATCACTGCTGCTTTCAGACGTTTCACAGTCCATTGCATCGGTACTGGCACCACCCCCATTGTCAATTCCAAGTCCTTCCTCCACGTCACCCACGCAATCATCTATCGCAACACCGACCTCGAGATCGGGATCATATTCATCCTTGCGTTTGCACAATGCTCATGCACTCTCTGCCCCCATTCATTCTCCCCATTCTGCGTCGTCATCGAGTATCTCCCTACTTGACGACGATGATACGGACTTGAACCGAATGTTGTCGTCCTCCGTTTTGACGCCGGATGCTAAACCATTGTCGCCAGCGACCTTGAAACCAACGTCCCCTTCACCCTTGTCAGTGTCAATGTCAGCTCCTGGTAGTGCATCATCCGGCAAGAAGAGTTTGTTGGATGACGATGATGAGTGGAATTGGTAATTGGGCAACTGCGTTGTCCGCTCATCTTTTGTTGCTTTTGTTGTGCTATTGGTAACCTACCTTGCGATCTTATGTTCCCGTTGATGTTGTCTCTTTTGGTGGTGCTTTTTACCCTCTGAGTGTCGCTTGCACCATTTATACCATTTGGAAAAAAAAAGAAGAAAAAAACGTATTAAGATCACCGCTTCCATTCGTTTCAAAACGAGTCATGACATATGCCACATGAAACTCGTGTTATGGCAGTAACTAATTTCAGTCCATCCATGTCGTGGGAGCGAAGTAGTTAAAAGATCCGAACGCTTGTTGGATCCGTGCGACCACTGACTTCATAAATCGCATCTCATTTGGCTCTACGTTCGCTCTTCTGCGTTGCTCTTTGTCCTCCAATTTATCCATCTCTTGGCCCATTCCAGCAACAGCAATTGACTCGACATTTCAGTAAACCTCGGCATCGCAATTCGTGGCATTTTCGAAGCATTGGCAACAGCATGTACTAGTCTGAGCAGATTCTTCAACAATTTAAAGCACACGATAGCACCGAATTAATTCGCATAGAAGTACGTTTGACACCGGCACACAAGTTGAAGATATCCCCAGCCACCCCCGCCCTGACCCACCTATAACTGAACTTGAGCATATATACCGCTTTGTCAAAGGCTAGACCTGTTCCCATCTCAGACTATCACATACCCTCCAATAATATCAACTCAATTCCGGTATTCAACAAGACCACGAGTACTACTTGAACATAGACACGCGGAACAACGATGACCGTCGGCGACTCATCTCATTCCAGTGGTGATTCTGTCGCTTTGCGTGCGGCAAAGGATATCACATTTGGGAGCGTAAGTCCCTTTATTCCATCTAGTTATCTTACCCCCATCATTTGACTTGTACACTCAACGAATCACTTACTTTCCAGATCGCAGGCATGGCGTCCAAGGTTTTCGAGCATCCATTCGACTTGACCAAAGTCAGATTGCAAGCACAAGTGTTGGATGCCACTGCACGATTTAATGGCCCAATAGATTGTCTAATGAAGACGTGGAAGAATGAGGGCGTACGAGGACTGTACAGGGTGAGTCTCTGTCGTGGCTCTACAGCAAAATCCCCGCATCCCTCATTTCTGCGATTCCGAGTGAGGTATTTCATGTCACCAACGCATTATACCTTTGGCCATATTCGCTCATGCCTCAAATACGACTCGAGGCTGATCTATCGCGTTTTGTAGGGCTTACCCGCACCTATAGTTGGTGCAATGGCAGAAAATGCTTCGTTGTTCCTGTCTTACCGTGAATTCTCAAACCTAATCCACCGAATCGATCATACACCTTTCGATGCGCGACTCTCAATACCCGAAATTTCTCTCGCCTCTGCGGGTGCAGGCGCCGTGACGAGTTTCTTCTTGTAGGTTCAAGTTTTAGTAAATGGGAGAGACGCATCATGCTTATGATTCCTTTCAGGACACCAATAGAACTAGTCAAATGCAAGATGCAAGTTCAGATGCTCGTCGCACCACCTGTGGTAGCCAGCGCTTCTGGGTCTTCTGCGGTACTAGCGCCAGTAAAGCCACCAGGTCCGATTTCGGTCTTGCTCTCAGTAATACGTAATACGGGGTTCCGAGGACTCTGGTTAGGACATACTGGAACACTTATCCGTGAAACTGGTGGAGCAGCAGCATGGTTTACAACCAAAGAATTCGTTGCGTCCTTATTGGTGTCCCGTCGGCAGCGATTGCAACAGAGCCAAGACTTGGATACGTCAAAACCTCAATTACAACTATGGGAATCGGCGGTATCAGGTGCTGTGGCAGGAGCAACATACAATGCGGCTTTTTTCCCTGCTGACACCGTGAAGAGTGCTATGCAAACCGAGGAAGAACTACGACCCCAAAGTGGCAGAGGCGGACCGGGAAACCAACAGAAACCATCTTTTTCGAGGACCTTTGTGGCTATGTACCGGGCCCAGGGAATTAGAGGGTTATATGCTGGTTGTGGAATCACGGTTGCAAGGGCTATACCCAGTAGTGCGATGATTTTTCTTATTTATGATGGATTGAGTACGAGGTTTGGCTGAGAAGGAACGGGATCGCGAAGGTAGATCTTGAAGCTTGAAGGGGGCGCTTTTGTGTGAATATTGAGAGTAAAGCTAATAATAAATTTGTTTTCGACGTGGGTATGTGCCGTATACTAATTTGCTTTCGATGTGCCGTGTAGCTGAGATGTTGTGTAGGCCCTGTGAACGCCATATGGTGATGGGCACTTCAAGCTTCAATACTTCGACTTTATCCTCTCGGTCACCTAGGCTGTACCGGGTATTGGGCGGAAATAAGTCCATCAAAGGAACACCTGACCTGGTGCAACCCGAACCCACTTCTAGCAGGAATAACAAAATAGGGTTGAGATAGGCTGAGATACCACCGAAGGATCAATCAGAATGGATCCTACAAGATTGTCACCGCCACGCGAGATCGGCACGCCCAACTTGAAAGCCCCAAAATAACAAGATGAGCATTATCCCGAACCCTCTTTCTCACTCGTCCCTCGACTACCGGAACTTCTTCCACCCCAAACCCGGAAACGTACAGGTAACCAACCCAGAGTCGGTGGGAGTGATCGGGAGGGAAAAGACTGCGACCAGACCAAAAATGAAACTAAGAATTAGCTCGCAATATATCAAACTGCATTTTGGGGTGTAGGTGCCGTATGGTACGTTTGACACATGAGGCTAATAGAGGGTGTCTGAAGCTCCTCGGGATGGCTTACATTGATGGCATCAGGCGGTATATTCAGGGGGATAGCTGAACAGCCTGTCTTAATCAACGACACATGACCTTAAGACATTCGACGCTCTAGAAAAAGTAGTGCACTGCCATCGCGCTGCTAGCTCTCATATTAGCCAGTCCGTTCTACGCGTCAACTTGAATGTTATGGAAGACTACTTCTCACCCAAGGTCTCTTCGTATTTCGACAACGTACACGATCATTATAATGAACATGGTGGTACGCCTCCTCAACAAAAATCTGAGGAAGTCACTTGACTGATGAGTCATCTTTAGAGCTAGAAATAATCCCAAATGACCATGACAACTATTATCCGTATGGTCCACAATTGCTACGCACATATGATGTCCAGAGCGCCTCAAGTCCAAGTTTGAGTCCTCCATATTATCGTAAGTTGTAATTCATGCCACTTCACCATTGATCCCCGCAACAGACGAGCAGGTGAGGCAGACGCGCCTAAACACATTATCCAACAAAAGGTGCACTCCGCATCACTGGCAGCCCTTCAGCGTAAGAACAGCTCAGTCAATCACCACGGTATGTATTAATATCGTTGCTGAATCTCGGTAGGTTGACACTCGACGATTAGGCGCTGCACTAGCCGCCCGAGATTCACCAGTTTTTTCTCGGCGTACTACATGGCCACAGCGTAATCCAGGTCTACGTATACCCGATATAGCTGGAATCAACGCAACATCCAGGTTCTTCTACCCGCCACCCTCCCTTACAACTAGTCCATTTAGCCCACGGAGTCCTGAATATATTACTCGCGGTCCACGCCCCCCGGAGAGCCCAAGGAACAGCTTTGGTTGGCCTCAAAGTCCGTACTCCCTGCATTATCTAGGAAGCTACGATAGCAGCCAGGAAACTGGCCATTTAAGGAATAATTTGGTGCTATCACCAACACTGAGTCCGCAAAGTCAGAAAGAGTACTGCAGCGCTGTGCCACCTGCCGTTCAGACCTTCGGGCCAGGTAACTCATTGCTATGTAGGTCAGCGACGTCTTCAACTAATCCCCAGGTTTAAGTGCCCCCTGGTGTTCCTTCGAGTAATAACAGCGGATTTTCTGAGAGACTTGGTCCGAACCACGTAAACGCAGAGGGTGAGTCCTAATCGATAGGATCTCCCGCGATATTCTGTTGACTCTTTCCTACTTATGGCAGCGATCAGTTTCTTTGATCGTGCCAATGCGCATTTCTACAGTCCCGTACAAAATGTGGTCGGTAACGTCAGCACCACCATCTACCAATCACCGCATATCACACCTATCGGTGGGTATGCCCCCTACTACATGTGGGCCTAGTAATCATTTATGCCCCATTCCACAGGACGTGACATCCTTCGCCTGCTGATGGCGCCAAATGCGCTACACAGTTGTAGGGGCGAGTATAATGAGCGGCTGCGTTGTCATCCTGAAACCCGCCTTTGTATTACACGCGATATCGATGGCTGGGTACTGGATCCAAAGCGGTCGCGCGGTATTTTATGGATGACCGGGCCACCTGGGACGGGTAAATCCGCAATAGCCAGGACGTCTGCGGAGAACTTGGACATCGAGCACCACGCTTTAGCTGCAAGCTTCTTTTTCTGGAGGCAGGATGATACAAGGAACACCCCACGATGTTTTGTACCGACTATCGCTGATCGTCTCGCCGTCTGGAACGATGGGATTAGCAAGTATCTGGATGATGTGCTGAGACGAGACCCGTTCATATTGGATGGGAATATGTCATACCAATGGCGAAAGCTCGTCATTGAGCCTGTTCTTGCAACTCCTGGCCTATCGCCTGCTGTAATCATCGTCGATGGTTTGGACGAGTGTGGATCGCCGCGGGATCAGGAAGAAATCCTCAAATTGATATCAACATGTAGCACCATCGGCACTTTCCCCATCGCTTTCCTTATTAGCAGCCGTCCAGAATCTCATCTGAAGACCGCATTCGATCACGACGTTCTTCGCGTACTATGTCGTGAGAGAATAATGCTGGGGGATACTACAGAAAGCAGAAGGGACATGAGACTGTACCTAGCCTCTGGATTTACAGCCATTCGTAGACGAAATCGCGCTATCTTAGGATCGGAGTTAGAGTCCTGGCCACCTGAGGAGGTCTATGACCGAATTATTGAATACTCATCTGGGCAATTCATATATCCGACAATCGTGCTCACGTTCATTGATGACGACAACCGCGATCCCAGGGTAAGATTGGATCAGATCCTCAACAGTCAGGAAGCGGCAGAATCGGGAGCCTTCAGCTCTATCGACGTACTCTATCATGTCATCCTCAAAAACTCTGGCTTCTTGCAAACTGAAAGCATACCAAAGATCTTATTCCTGCTCCTCGTACCCACTCAGCCGAGGCGCATGTACTCCATGAGCCAGAACTTCACCAAATTTTCATGGATTACGCATATTGTGGAGCAGAATATGTCCAGTATTCGATTCGCCCTGAGGAGGTTGCATTCTGTCCTGGATATTCCTGATGCCGACACGGGTGGGCCTTGCATTCGGTATTATCACCGGTCTTTCGGGGACTTCCTACTCGACTACCGACGAAGCCAGGAATACTTTATAGATATCAGCCACCATTCGGCCTTGATCGCAATCCGCGCGCTGGAAACGTTGAGCAATGCTTCTTACGAATCGAATTGGGATACAAGCGAGTTTATAAATGCATCTTTGGTTTGGATATTTTTCTCGTGTTATGTGGAGAGGGACTGGGTCCCGGAGCAGCTCGTCCAAGCGATGGACGAGTTCAATTTTGCGGCGTGGCTGGACGCGTACGCGAAGCAGCCATATTCTCTCTGCGATTGCTTCGACGAATTTATATATCATATCAGAACGTGGGTCAGTCACCTCCCTCTCTTTGAGTATTGGCCAAATCCTGACCCACGACAGCCATTGTTCCGTACCAATAGTCTGGTAGGTACAACCTTCGACTCAGGATCTCATCATAATGTTTTATCGATTTACACATAGCCAAGTTCCTCGAGGGCCGGCGAACTCAGCCTGCTAGACCACGCGCGCTTCACATGGTATACTGAGCTCTGTTCAGGAAATGACAACTTAGCCAAACTATATTACCTGTTCCTGGTCACGATCATTCCGAAGGGAGCTACACTTAGCTGGACGGGGATTAACGTTCTAGTCAACATTTATCAACAGATTTATAGCGAGAGGGCTTTCAGAGGATGGCCTATCAAGGAGGGCCTCAGTGTATGGACTCGATACGATCCACAGGGTTTCTACGCGACGTTAGACAAAAGCCTTCAGCTGCAATTGGCAAAAGGAACATCCACCGGCGCTCAATTGGAATTTACACGAGGATCGTCTAGGAATTTTGCCCACATAAGCAGAGTCATGGTTTGTATCATTGCTGCAATCACAGAGGATACGTGGAGAAGCCTTCTGTCAGTTCGTCGTTTTTGCCGTTTTGGCACCCAGAGCGCAGCAACTGACGT
The DNA here is from genome assembly GCA_951802395.1 of Volvariella surrecta. NCBI lineage: Eukaryota > Fungi > Basidiomycota > Agaricomycetes > Agaricales > Pluteaceae > Volvariella > Volvariella surrecta. The sequence goes on along the minus strand of OX637791.1, from coordinate 637,968 downwards.
TTTTCTTAGCCCCATTGAAGACGTCTTGAGATTACTGGCCTGCGATTGGGATTGCAATATTAGTCATTCCACAATGACGGACGTATCGAGCTATGACGACATAAAGTGCGTTGTTCCAGGAACCTTTGAAGGATTCCATGGTCTACTGTCATTGGAGAGGCATGACTCGGATGAATTTTCCTTGACAATGCCGTGGAGATTGGCAAAAGCCGTAGGTGTTGAACCACTATCATTTAATCCTAGGCTGATATTTGTCTTAAAGTCATACCTTTCTGGAGAGAAGCGCGTGGTACTTGACTTCCAGGAGTCTAACTCTACTAGTAGCGGGAGCTCGGTACTAGGGAGCTGGAAGAGAATTACTGCGTTGCACGAGAAATATTTATGATTTACTTATTTCACACATATACGTCGTAGAAAAAGTTATATCGCTGCATTTAACCCCGACTCTTATCGCCATATCATTACACCCTGTTGCTTCTTCTCGGAGCCATGATGAATTTCTACACAACTTACGCCACGTGGACCGGACGCGAGCGCCTTTCCCAATCGGGATGCAATTTGTGCGCCACTCTTTCACCCCGACAAGTTGCTCACATGCCGATATCCCCTCTTCGTCCCGCGCTTTTACGCTGTTCGCAACCCCGTTCTTTTGTCGTAGCTCGCTCTTTGTCCACCACTCTCCACAAATCATCACTTCTGTCCTCAACGGCAACGCAGACGCATACCATCATTCGGCATGCTTCCTCAAAGTCCAAAGCCCAAAGCACCTCCAATTTAGTTCCTGGTTCGAAGCAGCCCATAACGGATTCCGTGGCATTAGCAGAATTTCAAAAAACCGAGTCGCATATGCAAACTTCTGTTAACTGGTTCCAAAGAGAATGTGCCACAATGGAGTCCAGGGCTTCCGGACGCGTCACTCCTGCTTTGTTGGATCCCGTTAGAGTCAAGATACATGGAAAAGACAATAGTACTAGCACTTCTACCGGTGTACGCCTAGAAGAAGTCGCGACAGTTGGTGTGAGGGATGGTGCAACGTTGCTGATCACAATGTTCGAGGAGGAGGTGCGTCTTGATATAACGACCTTCATTCATCTCACATTCTCCGCATAGAATATGAAGGCCATTGAAAGGGCTTTATGGGAGTCAAAACTACCCAATATCGTTCCACAAAGGCAGGACAGCCGCACTATCAAGATTCCTATTCCCAGGTTCGTACTGCTCCCTTCGCCCGCTTATTCCCCAACTAATAGTATCTTAGACCAACTGTAGAAGCCCGACTGACTTTGTACACCACCGCATCCCGCAAAGCGGAAGAAATACGTACGCAAGTGCGAAAACAGCATCAAGCCAGCATTAAAAAGGGCAAATTTGGGAAGCATTCAATTGAGCTCGATGAGGTGGGTCAGGCTTCGCACTAATAATCAATTATATTCAAGCTAACTTATGTTCGTAGTTTCAGAAGCTCACAGACAAGTATATCAAGGAAATTGACCAAATTCTAGCAAGTTTAAAGAAAGCTACTGGTGCCAAGTAGACTATGCTAAAGATTGTCACGTTAGTGTAGGTTGGTCGCATTAGAAATAGACACGGGAAAGAAGGGACGAGGGCATTCGAGGTTAGCGTAAAACGTTCAAGAGAATTAAAACGTTCAATTCTCTTGAAGTACATTGCCGCGGTGGTCAAGGCCGAAGAGGTTTGCTGCAAACGCAGTCAGCATTACATTACCAACGCATATACTGGCAATAGACACATACCCAGCTCTCTGACGGTTAACTCTGCGAAATTTTGGATCAGCAAGGTACAAACGGTTGGACAATTGTTATCACGTACTGCCAATCTTCTTTCCCTTGCCCTCGCCCAAGCTACCATCCGCCAGAATTTGCTGTAGAGGCGTGTGAGTCATTCGACATTGCACTCTGATTAAAGCGAACGTTACCTTTCGCTCTTGCAAGGCCAGAACACGGTCTTCTACGGTATCAGCTATAACAAGTCGTTGAACGTGTACTGGGCGAAGTTGCCCAAGACGGTGGACGCTGTGTGCAGTCATTAAACCATTGAACCAATATGAGAGATAGGAGGGTTATATGTACCGGTCAAATGCCTGAGACTCTACCGCCATTGACCATCCCAAATCGAGACAAATGACATTGTTGGCCCTCGTTAGATTTAATCCAACACCACCACACTTCAAGGACATCAACAAAACCCTAGCCTGGTCGTTCGACATAAACACTCGAACAGCCCGGTCCCGTTTACGGCGATTCATATCACCTTGATACCTATTGTACCCCCACACACACACATCAACACAGCTCGAATTTATTACGGGTTCACTTACTTAACATGTGGGACGTTATTCTCGGCGAGGAAATCAGAAACAAGGGCCAAACATCCAGTCCATTGAGATACGACGATGACCTGTGTACAAGCGTTTGAGATACTCGCCCCAGGAGTTATGAGAACCAAATCAAGATACCTTCTCATCTGGTTTCTCATTGGCTAATTTCCTAATTTGCTCCATCATGTATTCCATCTTCGTAGATGGCAAGAAATTCTCATCTTCCTTTCCCTTTCCCTTACCAAATTTATTCAGCTTCGCCATACCAAAGATAGCGTTTTCGTCATCCTCTCCCGTTGCGTGGCCAATATTCTCGTCGTCACTATCCAAAACGACGTTGGCACGCCCTCTTCGTACCCGACACCCGGGCCGTTGCCCACTAGAATAGGACCCTGTGTCCTCTTCGGCGTCAGTACCCTCTTCGTCACCATCTGATCCATCGTAAACAAATTCCTCATCTTGCTCTTGTTTCGTGGGCCGAGTTTCCTCTTCGTCATCTGAAAGGATAACTCGAGCGCGCTTTCGTGGTGGTAATTCACGTCTTGCTTGCTCTTTACCCTTTACATTTCTTCGGGAGCCTCGTGACTTCGGTGGAGACGAGCTTGGTATCGGTTCATCCTCCATCTCGGAATCGCTCAGCTCTATCACTTCGGGCGCGCTTTGCTCTGGGAACAGCTGAGCGTCGGTAGGTTCAAATGCTGAGAGCTTGAAGAGTTTCTCCACACATATAGCGCCGCGACAAACGGGACCTAACCTGTCTTTTAATACAGAATACTTTCATATTTCAAAGAAATCCCCACAAGGTCTTGAATTTCCAGTATAGTTGTGCGTGTCAGGAATGTTCCCAGGCAGGGGTGCCGAGAGGATTTCATCTATGGAACGATAAGCACTTACTTCAGCCCATGCAGAGCACTCACTAATGCACTCTTTGCAGAAAGTATGAGTACACGGCGTAACCACAGCGTTTGTCATCATGTCAAAGCAAATGGGGCATTCCTCATCCAGGGTAGCATCGGTAGACTGGAAGGTAGTTTTATATATCTCAGAAACGAGGGGCTCAATATTCAGCTACCAGCTCACCTCCTTCTCTGCCGCAATGCGAGCGAGCATCGTTGTTTTGAGCTTATCCTTCATTTTCTTCACGAATTCGGTTGATACAAGTCGACTGGCTCGGTTGATTTCATCTAATTGCTCAGATGACACGCTTTCGGTATCATTAGAGCTGATAATTGCTTCTGCACCCTCCTGAATGAGAATGGGATGAACGCAGATCTGGCGAAGTCGGAGTAGAAGAACCAGAACTTGATGATAATTCCTGATTCCAAAATGTTCTCTCACTGCAGCTGCGAGATGCATTGAAAATGCTCACTTGAGAATAGTGCCTTCCCGTAAGTAGCGGTTGAACCTTGCTTGAGAACGGGCTTCAACCTAACGGTGGTGTTATATAGAGGGGTATGCAGTGTCTCGTAGGCGTACCATCCTATATATCTCCCGCTCTTCTGGAGAGAACTCCAGTTTGGCCAGATCGATCTGCTTGGGCGGAAGCTCAATCAACCTCTTCCCATCAAGCATCGAATCCTTCATGCGTCGTAACATAAAAGTCGTTATGACAGCCTGCAATCTGTAAACGGCCAAGTCGGCTTGTGGAAATGCTTAAGTCCAATGCGTCCCTGAGATAAGGGCATGGCGTACGTTTTTTCCGTTCAAGTCGACCAATCTGCCTTTGAAAATACGAGAAGTCGTAGAAAGGTCGAATTTGGAGGAACCTGAGGTATCCATACATATCAACAAGACTGTTGATAATTGGGGTTCTATCACGCAAGTGAGTATTTCCCGTAGTTTTGACGCCGGCAAATTGTACCCTGTAAGACACCATCTATACGTTCCGCGCAAGTCTGTCGCAGCCTTGGAAGCTCCTGTACGGCATACTGTCAATGATCACGATATAATATATTTTTTTAGGCGCCGTACTTGTGCGCCTATTTCGGATGGCCTGCGCCTCGTCGAGGATTATGCGATAAAACTAGGCTTATCAATACATAGCTCGGCAAGGGAGGTGGAAGCTCACGTCAACTTGGAACAATGGTCCGGCTATATAACATTTTAGAGGCATGGTATTAAGGACAGTATGTGAGCCTTACGTTGCTTCCGGCTGCCCTTTCCAGTCGGCGCGACTTGATTATCTGATTCTGAGTCGGAGGCAAGGAAAGCGTCAGCTGCCTTATTTCTATTCTTCTTCAATTTCAACTTCTCTTGAGCTTCAAGATCCGGCCACTCGAGCGCCATCGTCTTGAGCGAGAGTCAGATAGTTACTTTGGAGAAACTGATTAATCTCACCGAGTACGTTGTGAGCACAATGTCGTAATTAAGCAAATCCTGCTTGCGCTTTGGCTTTGAAGATCCATGATAAACTAGGCATTTGAGATTACAGTTTGTCTTCAATTCAATTTCAAGTTTCCATTGATCGAGGAGCGCCAGGGGCGCAATGATTAAATTCGTCTTGCACAGAGGATCATCTGAGCGATTCTTCGCCATAACAGCAATCCTGTAGGCAACGTGGGAGTCTGTTAGTCTGTATCAAGCTAAGCCCTGTACGCCACGAACATCTGGACAGTCTACAAACGCAAGCCCATCAACATGTGGAGAACACGCGACTGGACACAGCATTGACCGACCTTTCCAAGCCCCATGTCATCACCCAGACAGCCGCCCTTGGAGGCGCCCAGCTCCTTCTCGTACATCCAAGCGACTCCAATCGTTTGGTGGGGCATCAGAGCAACCCCCATCCCTGGAATGAGATCGTACTGCCTGCGAAGCCCCAGATAGTCTAGGGCAGTTTCGACACGCGCATTACCATCAAATTGCTCCGCGTTACCAGCTTCAATCAAAAATTTGTCGATCCTGTTTAAATACTGCGTCAATCGGATGTCGAGTAGGTTATTATTCTATCGTACTCATCTGCCTTCGCCTGGGGCCCGATGAAGAGGTCGCGACCACGACCAAAATAATCACCATTCTCGTCTCTGTCGTCGTGCATGGCTGAGAGGTGCGGAATAATGGGACCATTCTTCTGCATAAAAATTCCAGCATTAATGATCTCGCGGTCATCTGAAAACCAACCAGCCTCATCGTCCAAGTCGGGGGATTCTGCTGGGTCGGACTCATCCTTGATAGGACGACTCCGTTTGAGTGAGGTACTCGTCTGAACCTGAGGCAAAGGTGCCACAATTGGTACTCGGGAACTTCCAGGATTCTGGAAGGATGGAGGGAGGGGCAGGGAGTGCATGGACAACTTGGAAGAAAGAGGCTCGCGCTTATGCGAACTTGACTCCTGTTTAATGATCGCATTGCTGTTCAGCTTCACAGAGGTGGAGGGGGGTTTGAACACCGCAGGGATAGCTGAGTGACGCTTGGCCTTTCCCGCTTGAAGCATTGCTATCTCAGCACTTAGGTTGACGATTCTAGTCTGGTCCCCTTTCGTAGGACGCCTTTTCCTCTTTAGACGATCGAGGTTGGCTTGCTTGGATGAGATTTGCATTTGTAAGTCGCTCAGCTGCTGACGAATCGCGTCCAAGTCTAACGAATTATCTTCTTCCAGCTTTGTACCAGAATTACTGATAGTAAGAAGGGTTCTATGGCTGTCTCCTCGTTTCAAAGAATTTGCAGAGGTTTCTGGTGTAAGTGTTTTGTACGTTGAGGCAAGTCGTTGAAGGTGGGGGGTAACAGGAAGTGTCGGTTCCGGTTTGATACCACCGGTCCTCTGTGTAGAAGGTCCCGCGATAGGAAGTCGTACATCAGTCGGTTCTGGCTTGATGCTTCGAAGGTCGCGGATGGAACCCGCGCTCGAGAGAGAAGATTCAACTGGTTCAGGTTTCACTCGGACCATGTGAGAGGCTGAAGCAGCCCCTTCAATGGAGCTGACAGAGCTCATATCCCAACTGCTTAGTCTAGAGAGCCCAGTTTTAGTCGAGCCGCGACCGAGAGTTCTGGGACCCTCGTCAGAATCCCGAGCCGATTTACCACGTAAATGTGTTAATTCCTGGGCATGAGCCTAACGTTGGTTAAGTATGATGAAGAGATGTTTTTTAAAGAAGGACGCACGCGGTAGACTTCTAAAGATCCAAAGCCAAGAGCCAGCCCCCCGTCCTGCGCGACGCGTCGAGCGCGAAGGGGGAACGATACCTGCGCACAACGTGGTTCAAGGCAGGTAATAGCACCATCTAAGGTACTGCGCTGAATAACTCGTGAACCGATAGGGGTTGTGCAATGATACTTACAGCCGTGGAGTGGTTGCAATTTGACGCGAAACTATATAAAAGCAGTAAGATGACGAGTGCATGGGACTGACGAAAGGAAACTCACGTTTATATCCGATGGATTCGTGACAAGATGCATACGGAGTTCATCCAAGTACTCCGGGGGTATCTACATTACACAAAAGCAGTTTCAACACGCTATCGGCCAATGTTTGTTTTACGTCTGAAAGGGGTCGTACATCATCATTAGGACCGAAACCAAGCTGGGACCTCGCCAATTTATAGAGTTCTTGTGGTTTGAGTGCCGCGTTGAAGGACATTTGAGCGTTGTTCTGCGATGCAGGGCGAAGGGGAAAGCAAGGAAAAGCGAGCACAGGACCTGATATTTTGACGCGCAGATATTCTCCCAGTCCCACGCTCATTAGGATCTTATTTTGGAACACGTGATGGTGACGAGCAAGCAGCTCTCGAGTCATTAGCTAATGATTGACCCTCGAACCCACAAAGACATGAGTCAAAGAAATTTGAAACAGTACGTACATATAAGCTGTTAAGCGAGTATCAAAGGGCGGGGCGCAATCCCATCGAAACTTCAGTGAAAGGACTGCGCGTAAAAAGCATGGGGTGTGTATTCACTGGACATCAATGCATCAGCGACGAATGAAATTGGTCAGCGCAACCTGTCAATATTGCACTCCTATTGGAGGCGCCTTTCTGTTCACTGAGTCACCGGTGCACCGGTCATCGGGATCGAAATGGTATGAGCACCACGCTCAGACTATTGCTTAATGAATGGGGACAGTGGAGTTTGCAGTCCAACATGACGCAAGCGCTATCATCGAATCTTGCAAATGGTGAATCATTCCATCAACTTGAAAGCCCATCGACAAGGACTACAACAAGAGGACATGTCCATGCCTACCCGCAATGACGTGAAATCAAGGCTGGGTAAACTGCGCTGCTGTTTGTAAATATTTATTGATTTTGGTTATTGATTTTGGTGACTCGGTTCTGATAAGTGCTGCATGCAGCAGCAGAAACGAGGGGCGTGATATCTCCTATGGCCCCAGCTCTAAATTGACTAGAAACAGTTCCAATACACACTTACCTGTCTTTTAATAATCAAATAGCCAAGATCGGGAGACAAATGGAGCCTAGTGGGGCTTTCTCCGTGAAAGGGGGTGGCAATTCCTCATCAATAGAAAAACGAGCCTCAAATCATGCAAATGCGTTCACTGGTTCTGGTGCGCGAAATAAACACCCCATTATCTGCTCCATCAACGCCGACCAAACCGGCATCCGTTCAGATGGCTGCCCAGCCAGTCCAAGTTTTCATGGCACTGTGACGGAATAATGCTTGACCCACATCACCGACGTCTTCTGGTGTTCATGTATTCACAAATAGATGGAAACCAGGACTTGCCAGTGGAATATGAACGTTAGAGATTGGTGCATAACGATGAAGTCTGTCTGATACATGGTTGAATACAAACTGCTATACCTGCATTGGCGGAGCAACCGGCAATTATACGGGCCGGCTTCCTGTCTTGGTCTTTTCCCGACCACTGTCACCAAGAGCGTGATGTCAACTAAAACACTCCTGCGCTCACTCAACAATGTACGCCCACTCTCCCCAACGCACAAAGGTACAAATTTTGAGGAACGGTCTTTGCAACTCCTTCAATCCCACCTTTCTATGAGACTCGAACGAGTAGGCGGCAAGTCTGACGGGGGAATAGATCTCCAAGGCTGGTGGTGGCTTCCTACCTTAAAGAAGCATCATAAAGGGGCTCCCCGCAAATCCCATCTTACAAAACCAGAGTCCCGGCTACGATTTCGCATCCTAGCCCAATGCAAAGCAGAACAAACCAAAGTGGGGCCTAAATACGTACGTGAGATGGAAGGCGTTGTACTTGGTCAGCAAGCTCGAGCAAGTAAACCTGATTTTTCACGCGACACGACGGACAGCAAAAGCATCCTGGAAATGACTAGGGATTACCTCGATATTTCTCCTCCATCTGGATCACTACACGTACCAATAGTCGCCTTACTCATATCAGAATCGCCATTCACCAAAGCAGCACTACAACACGTCCAATCGTCACCGGTCCCTTTTTTCCTCTTACAACTACCACCCCTTTCTGAAGATGCATTCCATTCCCCCGATTCTCCAAATTTTCCTTCAGAGGAATCCATCAGCGCAGCATTCTGGAATCCCGCCCTAGCTAGCAAGCACGGTTTACTCGCTGGAGAATTCGAGATACGATGGGAATTGTCTATGAAATCACGTTCTGAAGCCTCCTCTCCCTATATGGATATGTTGAATCCAGGTCGAGGGCGACCTACTCTGTGGATGGACAACCGGAGAGTACAAAACTGGATTCCTCCAGTACCGAGTAGACGATGACATTTTTCGGAGCATTGGGCCGCGTTGCTCTGGGTTTAAACCTTTGACTGTCAAGGATATTCAAGGCAAAGATGTTACTCCATCAGGCCGGATGACAGGTCCACATGGCACAACCTTCTGATGCAAATCTTTTTGTCGCCAAGACACAGATGCACGCACCACCCCGAGCAGGTCTAGCGTGTCACGTAGCTGTAAATAGCAACTACTATCGGTTTTTGTATGGTCTTCTGCAGACTACTTAGACGTTCTGAATTTCAATCATTTTCTCTCGGTTAGGCGCTTTAGTTAACAGATCTCGCTTCTTGATATGCATCTAGCTATTCACTTTCTGTCCCGGTTTGGCCTAATCCCCTACGGATGCACTGCATTATCGCCGAAATGGTTCTACGGGGGTAAATAGGTGGCGCGCAAATCATCGCAGATGATATTGCTATATACACATATGCAGGCGAGTACCGTCCAGATATAACGGCAGCACAGATAAACTTAGCGAGAAATACTGGGACAGAGACCTATTTACTGTAGAGCTGATGAGATAACAAGGCTGGGGTAGTAAGGTACAATGTCTTGACAGTGCATAATGTAAGAGGAAGGTATGCATGGACGAGAATGTGCAAAAGCAACAAGACTCAAGAATGCTGGTTAGCCATTAGGAGGTCGAAGAACTGCGTGCAAATTGAAGAGCGGTGTCTATACTACAGAAAGGCGAAATCGACACACGCTCGAAGAGAAGCGTCACGAAATCAATGCAATCTTCGCTAGATTTTGTCTCATGAGGACATCCCTGACTGGAAGCAGGAAGATGACGATAAAGCAAAGAAGTCGATTGTCAGGTACAGCAAGGCGAATGGATTAACATCGGACAATAACGTACTATTTGAAATAATATATGATGTCGACTTGGGATCCTGTGGGAAAGATCACATAGGGTATAAATTTATGATGTTCTCACTTCACTGATATCATATTTACCGTCACCGATGTTAAATGGCAATAAAATCCCCTGGGTACAGGCGAGTTATGTTTGAAAATAGCACCTGGATTCGCGCGCTGTAAGCTTTCATTTCACATTTAGGATTAGAAACGAGCCCACCGAACTTCTTACTAAGGTCTATATCAAGACGGAATTAGAAACGACAACATCTGTAGGAGTATAAGTGTAGCCGACCACGTACACGCTGAGGCACGTTCGAAGTCGTTGGGACGATCGCCATAGGACACAACGTAATCAGCTAGTCGTATCCCACTTGCTAGTTTGGTCTTCATGATATCAATTTTGTTCAAGAAGAGTATAATGTTGGATTCCTTGAGTAGCGGGTTGGAGACGATGGACATCCATAGGTTGAATGAATCCTCCTAAAGGGGTAAAGTTGACCATCAGATTCATTGACGGCGCATCACGGACCCTGTTGTCGATAGCTTACCAGTCGGTTGATCTTAGGGTCCTCAGCCAGGACTTGATCGAAGGAACTACAAAAATTAAGGGGGTGACAAAGCAAAAGTCGTCGGCATAAGAACCATAAAACAGCTAATGCAACCAGCCCTACCTTATTGGTGCAAGGAAAATGATGGCGTCAACATCGTCGAAGAAAGGGACCCAAGCAGCTGATGCACAGAGACATTCTCAGTATTCTGAAGCTTCAAAGGATTTAATCGGGATCGACGTACACCGCTGGAACACCAGGAGTTCCGGGCTGCCATGAGAACAAGAACACCCACAGTCTGTAAATACACACTTACCAATGATCGCTGCCCTCCCACGTCATAGATTCGCCAGTCTCGACTAATAGAACTGCCTGGGCAACATGAGAAGAAAGCCTGTCAATATTCCGCAAAGGTAGCTCACTACTCATGGTAAATCGGTGTTCTGATACACCTATCGTGAAAGGTATCAATTATGGTTAAATCAATAGCAAAGTCCAACAGGTTTCTCACCGAGGGTTTTCAGCCGTGCACGAAGAATGTCATCTAAAAATAACGACATAATTTCCATGATGCAACTTCAGACGCAAAAGGTAAGGCTTCACTCACCGTCTGTTGGTAGGTATCTCGGAGAGGTCACCCGGTCTAGTGAATCCAAGAAGCTAAAAACGACGCAGTACGTCAATCCAGCGCGTCAAATGAAAGACACCCAGGTACGCACAAACCAGCGACCTCCTCCATTCTCAGACTCCGCTTCTCGAGGATGATGCGGATCGTTGGGTCAGTCCACAGCTTCATCATATCCTCAGCGCAGGCGTGAAGTAAATGCCCTGGGTCTTGTGGGTCATCATAATCATATGTGTCCGAGTCTACGCTGACCCTCCCATTGGCGACAAGTTTGCTAAACGCATCCTTCCATCCTGAAGCAGAGTTGATGGCTACCTCTTTCAAAGTTTCTTTGAGGCCCGACGCTTTATGACTGAGTTGAAGCCTAGTCGGTTCTTCCTCTGATGAGCCGGCAGGATTAAGCTTTCGAGTTAAAGCCTCCTCGACCTGGAGCAGAGGTTGCAGCCGTAATTTAAGCTTTAGATGTTCCGATGACAGAGGTGGTATATCTGGATCTCGAGCATTGATGGCATCGAGAATGAGATGGATTGAGCGAACGACATTGAGTTGAATTACGGCTCTCCAGGAGGCTCGTTCTGCACGGAATTCCTGAGAGCATAGCCCTAAGTCAAGCCGACAAGGAAAATAGACCGGAACTAACTTTCGGTTTACACATCAGCTGGAAGTCTATATACCCACACCGCCGCATTAAAATTTCCAGCCCAGTGAAATTTGCAAATTATTTACGCACTCTTCAACAGTGTTGATTTGCCTTGTCCATTTAAACATCTTTTCATTCCGTACAGAGTTATCGTAACGTACCTGATTCGCTTTGACCTACAGATATACCATTTTGCTTAATCATGAACACATCGAAGGAACCGGGAATACAACTCACCCAACAACAAAACCTTCAACGGCTTCGGCCCTTTTTTCTCCGCGACTCTCTGCCTCTCCAACTCAGCATCAATCGCATCAGAGACAGATTTGGCTTCTTTCTCTGCTGAAATTCTCAACTCCTTTTCCTCCGAGGTTTCATTTGTTGGTGGAGCAATGGCTCTGTTGAGTGGGTCGTCATCCATCGTCGGTGCTGAACTGAACTTGCCCATCATGCTATATGGAAGTGAGTCCTGAACGTGAACGGCAAGGGTTCTTGAGGGCACAGATTAGTAGTGAAAGGGTGGCTGTGTGCGTGGGAGTAACACAGTGTTCGTATGCGAATTCGGTCCTGGGTCAATAAAGGACAGGACAGGAATGGAAAATGAAGGGAATGAAGGAAGGGGAAGCGAGAACAGAACAAGGAAGATAATATGTATGGAATGGGAACTTTAGAATGAGAGAGTTGAGAATATATAAGCTTAATGGCCTGTCCATCACTTCGCCACATCAAGGCCCTGTCATTTCAGTTTTCCCGTCTCCCAGATTCTCCGTCCCCACCCTCCCACCCTTTATAAAATTTATTTCTCTCTAACTTATCTTATCAACCTCCAGCAGCCGAATGCGCTTGTCGGGTGATTCCGCCTAAAATGGTACTACGCTGGATTTGTCAGCAACAGTTGATTCTTGCCACGACTGCGTACTCAATGTAGTTAGCGAATAGAAGATGACAAGACCATTCCGCGCCCACTTGAAAGAGATCGATCCTTTGGTTGTCGTGAGTAAAACGCCACTGAGTCCGAGATGTCACCCGACGCTTCAACCGGCAGATATTAAGTTGGCGACAGCGTTACCTAGGCGCTCAGTCTATGACTGCCTGGCCAATGTTTTTTGTATCAATCTTACGTCCACTCATGGGCGTTTTCTGCACCGCATCGAATATTTTGAGATGTGCGCTTAGGCGTTGAGCTCGCCAAGTAGGAAAACGTGCAACAGCTCGCGGGTTGGAAGAAGCAAAAGGTCCTCATGCGCCGCAGAGCCGAATGTGATTAGAACCCAATGCTCGGCACTCTCTTCCAAATCACACAAGAATTGGCGACCAACAACAGTCCAATAATATGTAATCGCGATCGCTTGCGCTTTCGCACAGGACTACTCCACTCAGCTACGCGCTTCCCGACACGCCGCACACGCGACTTGGCGACCTGTAACCACCGGCGTCGTTTGACTAGGACACTAAACGTCGACGGGTGCGTGACATGGAGTGTGCTAGCGTTAATTCCATAGTGTTCAAGTCATTCAACGTTCCACCGTTGCCTAACCAATAAGGCTTTCAATAGTCAATACGTCCCGAGGCTGCATCTCATCGATATCATTCCTATCCTGCTTGATTACATTCGTGCAATTACATTCGTGCACAGGGCGGTTAAGCCAGTATGAGAACGTCACCCCGACAGCACAACAGAGGGCACTATTCTTCCTTACCTACAATGCTCGTTCAATGGACATTCCGTTCAGCTAAGAGTCTTTCGCTTGGTCCCCCGTCATTTTCACACTGGCTCGGGGTGATTTACTCTGTCCTTCATTGCAGTCAAGGGTATCGGAACAGCTGGTGCTACATCTGATGACAGCCCATAAAACATCGGAACAATCGCCAAATATGAAGTGCCTGGTGCATAGCACATGCCTGCATGCTTTGGAGACACATTCAGTCGCGACAGACCCTGTGACGACCGAAAATGGCATGTCGTTGATCCTATACCTTCTGCCTTGTACAAAAAGGGTCACGCATACCAACAGGCTACTCTTATTTCAAAACCCCAGGATATCACCTCAATCATTACTACACCATTCGGCAGCGAACTGGTTTGAGAAACACCTAGCTTACCCCCCTTCAGGGGTTTCATCAGAGTGACAGCGTTTGAGCAGGTCCATGCACTCAGCGATAACCCACTCTCGGTTTACCTTCTTTTGCCCGGCTCCTCTGATCGTTTCGGACTAGACTACAAATGGTACAGAGGGCCCGTCTCTGACCACGGGTTCTTCAAGGCTGTGGGCCTGTTTTCAGGTGTAGACCCGCAGTCGAAGTCACAAGTTCACGTAGGCGTGATGCAATCAGTCATCTTCGAATGGCGTCCCATACTAGACAAACACCAAATCAAGCACGTACATGCACTGAGAATACCTTGACGCCCTCCGTACCACTTCAGGCAGTCATGAGGAGTGGCAATGACTTGATCGAGGGACAACTCGAAGTGCCTTGACAAAGATCAGCAACGCTTCTGTACCCTTCGAGTCAAGTAAATCAAATCTATCCATATCGCTCCATAGGCCGACTTCGTCGCTGGCTTCGTCACACGAGACATGTGCGGTGACCAGCGAGCAGGTTCTCAGATGGCAAACAAGTTTTGAAAACCTTCCTATTGGCCTCAAGATCTCACTACAAACCATCGAGCCCACGTGGTTACAAGTCACTTCCCCCACACCACTTGGGATGTGCAAATCAGCAGTTGGTCCACCGATTACCCTGGAGTCTCCAGCCATCCCCCTGTCCACACTCTCCAAGGAAGGTGTTCTGCTCGACGTCTCAATTCCGACGGTCGACCAAAATTGCTGACCAAATCGCTCGTTATCAGCAATCACCTGGGTATCGCTGCTTCCTTGCGTCGGGGTGACCGACATTTCGCGAAGATTCCAACTGGTCCGTGGTTCGTACGTGCACCTGAGTTTCTTTTCAGATTGGTATTCTGACATCTTCCTTCGCGCCACCGGACGTTTGAAGCGACTTAGCGGGATCGTGAATCCATGAATATTTGTGGCGAGGCGTGCATATCAAGTAAGCGCGCACCATGAATTTACATATAATCGCGGCAATCTCGTTATTAAATCTCCAATCTATCGTCGATTCTTCTGGTGGGTCTGGGGTCGGGAAAGACCATGCTTTATGCTGCACCGTGCGGCGCTTACTGTATGCCCTGAACCTTATGCGGCCAAGGTCGTGAAACGCCGCACAAGAGGATATCCGAACATGGTCCAGATCTATTTCGAATAATCATCAATGGATATGTTGTTCCGACCTTTCCCACCAGGAGTCGGCTCGCAGAATAAGCAAGATTCGGCCACCACCAACATCTCTAACGAGATTGCGAAAGTAAGGAGATCTCGAAACAAGGAGATCCCGCTCGACACATACGCTCCTCAAATCCTCCGTGCTGAACGCCAATCCTAAAAACTCTCACAATTTCATTCAACAGCAAAGAAAAAAAGATGTGCATTCCTTTATTCCATAAACCTGTCATATATTGACTAATCTCAACTGACTACATACAGTATATCCAGTATGGAGAAAATCGTACCTTATCACACAGGGACGATCCTGACCTTAAGGATTAGCGACACTAATTCCTAGGCGGCCGTGTAACATGAGAATTGTCATGCAAACTCCTGGAAGCTCTCGGGAAATGAAAAAATCACCTAAAATACATTAAGCTTATATGGTATGTTCTTTTACACGATAAGCTTAGATGCGGACAGCCGAAGTGAATGTATACAAGGTTGTCAATGTGATCAGATGTGATAACCCCATGGTATGATATCATGCACACCGGAGTCGAGTGGCTGTGCTTCATGAACTGGTGACGCCGTGATATGGATCCTTGACATTAACTTATGTTGATGGTAGGTCGAACACACTGATGTGAGCAGCAAGGTGTAATTTGGCATAAGACATTGTGCTTCCCAATTGCAGGGTAAGAGGCTAAACATTTGCTCGGCCAAGCTCCATGCCCATCGGTTGTACGGGATCCGTCTGGGCAAGATGCGTCCGCCAGTTCGCAAGAAAATTGTACATGCCAGAAAATCTGAGATGGGGTGTCGAAGACGCTTGGCTTTAAAAATGGGGATAGGTAAGAGACGGAAGGCGTCAAGTAAAGCATTCTCACTTGGCATGTCGTCTTTGACACAAACTTGGCTTGATCACCGCGTGATGTTTATCCAAAAGACATTATGTGCATTATGTGATAGGCCAATCTACCGCAGGTTCTGGAAGGGTGCTGAGCATAAATTCCTTAGAAAACGTCAATAGGCAGGCCAACCTGATCTAATAGTATCTGATACTTACCTTCTCCACACCTAGGTCCTATTCAACAAGGCGCCCGAAATTATAATACCCCTAAAGACCGACTATGGGGCTGATGCCTCGTGGCTCTGCACAATCCCCCAATCCAAAAACAAACAATGGAAAATCCCAGAACAGTCTACCGCGGGCATATTGAACGCTAAATCATCGAATAGGCCAGCTGCCATACGTTATCCGGCGAGGACTGGCACAATTGATATATTGTGAACGGGGTTTGCAGGGAAGTCAAGATGATGGGTTTCTTTGCTGCTTTCTGAGCCCCGAGATTTGGTGTAGGATGTAATTAATTGGACTTGGGTGTTCTTGATCCACAAGATGGGACCTCCGTCTGTGTGCGGGGAAGGCACATTTTCTACACCCTTTCCATAATAGGACTGGTACGGCGGTCAAAGCTGGCCAGGCATGAGGAACTTTATCGTTAGGCTTGTAGCGTGTGTAAGACGAGATCCCCATTCAGGATGAGGAACGCGCGGGCTAGAAAGCGCGCATGGGGGAGACCTGGCGTACAGCGAGTTCCTCTAAGTCTGGTCCAACATCGGTGATGCTATTCCGTCATAGGCACGTGTTATAGGCTACTTTTATGAAATCAATGGACCTAATGGACATGGGTGTCCAAGGAGGAGAGGGCACGCCATCAGAGTTAACGCACGGGCTCCTCTAGCCCCGCAGACTACCCAAACAAGAAATTCGAATACGCACGATTGGGGAGTGTCACCCACATACGCGACCATGATGGAACGATAGATATGCAGTAGAACCTACGTTTCTCATCGGATAAAGCAATCTGATTGGTTTCTGATTGGTTAGTGAATCAGATCAACAACAGCCTGAGAAAGCTGGACTGATGCTCAGATGCACATAGTGGCAAGGGCACGCGCAGCTCACCTCAAGGTAGCCATATGAGTACAATATCCGTGCGGCGCGGAGAAGCGCCCGACGCAAATATGAACATGTTTGTTTTAGGAAGAAGGGGGACTCCTATCCTTGGCGAGGTAGCAAGGACCCCCGGTTCACTCAAAGGGCGACGCTGCCCAAAATCAGATTCCGAACTCGCCGGGGAACTTTCACCCACCGCATATGAGTGTTCCTCACCTCAGGGAGCTTCGAATTATGGTGTGCACCGTTTACCACCAGGAACTTATTCCTTTGGGAGATGACCGAAGTGTGATGGTCACCAAGTCAGAACTCATCCACTTTCAAAATCCGTGTTTAAAAGGGCAAGGTT
This sequence comes from Volvariella surrecta, assembly GCA_951802395.1. Taxonomy (NCBI): domain Eukaryota; kingdom Fungi; phylum Basidiomycota; class Agaricomycetes; order Agaricales; family Pluteaceae; genus Volvariella; species Volvariella surrecta. The sequence continues at coordinate 620,700 of OX637791.1, read as the reverse complement.
TGTTACATCGGCAGTTCGTCCCGTCGGAATGACAGTTACGACCACGGAAGTCGTGGTATCATTGGAATATGACGAGGTAAGAGTAACAAGTGACTAGTCAATATCGTATCAAGTGTGGATCGTGATGAAACTTTACGGAGCCTGTTGCTGGTGGGCTCCGGAACACCCGGAAGTAATATAAGGGAATAAAAGAATGAGCTGGTTGAAGAGGATATGCTTTTGGGGAATAGTAGTAACACTACAGTGATGACGGACAATAGCGATTTCCAAGCAAGTGAGGACCAGGTGAGGAAGTAATCGAGTGCAGTGCAGCCCAGCCCAACAGATCTGAGATCCAGATCTGGGGAATGATTACATAATAGTATTTCGACGACCACGGACCACATGCAAAGCAATCCACTCTGATCTCAATTTCATACAAATACTCTGCCTCGGCCTCCAAGTCTTCTTTACCTCCTCCTCGTCTCAAACATTCACAGTCTCTTCTAACCTAGCATCGCTCTTTCAAACATGCCATCTCAATCCTGGCAAGCCCTTCCGGCCGAGATGAAGGCGACCATCATTGGCGTCCTTGAAATTGAGGATATCAGGTCCTTTTCTAAATCCAATAGAGACGCATATGTGGTTTCTATCCCATTCCTTTTCAACGTGCGTCGCGGTTGCTTCGTTGGTCCACCCAAACTCATCTCAGCTCCAGGATGTCGTATTGAAGGATATGGTCGCATTGGATCAATTTCTGAAGCATACTCCACGAGAGTACTGTAACTACATCGAAACGCTTTCCATCAGTACAGAATCCGAGGACCTTCTTGCATTTTCACTAGAAGAACGTACCGATGCAGTCGTTGCCATATTACTCGCCTCTCGGAGATTAAGTGCATTCAAACTATGCATTGGTGGAGCGTTAGGCAAAAGTATCATCGCTCCATTCTCTTTTCTACCAGATTTAAAGCGCCTCTCTATCTGCAACGGGAATGACGAAACCGTCTATCCACTGTCAGTGCTCCCCTACTCGTTATGGTGTTCAGTGCCACTCACACTTACTAGGAGCGAGAGAATGGTTGTCTCTATCGCCGCTTCTCTCCCTGCCCTTGAAGAACTCTCTTTAGATCGCATCTCCCGTTCTCGCCTCCATGCACCTGAACGTGAAGGAGTGTTCCCCTACATTCCCCTCGTCGTTGGAGATGAAGATGTCCCCAATCACCCAGTCCTCGGGTCAGAGCTAGCGCTTCCGTCGCTTCTCCGTGTTCCCACCTTGCGAAAGCTCACCATTCGTGATACACACCTCGGCGATCCCAAATGGTCCTCTACCCCCGTGTCCTGTCAGCTTCAGGTAGTCGACCTGGGTAGTTGTTACCACGAAAGCGAGGACTTCAACCGCATATGCACAGAGCGCATCATGTCCGCCGTAGGCCGTACCGTTCATGAATTCTCTCTTACCACATCGGTCTTAGATACTGTATTCGCTAAACCCTGCATCACCCCCCTACCCCGCCTTCGTAAACTTCACATCAGTCCATTCTTCCCTGTTGAGAGCGTCGTCGACACCATGTCGACTTTGGCTGGATCCCCGATAGAGAGCCTATCAATGCAATGCTTCGAAGAAGATGTCCTTGATGTGTGCTCCGCTTTGGACGAGTTTTTGAGTGTGAAGGTGGAGAAAGGCCCGCAGTTCTACCAAAATTTGGCACAGATACATGTCACGGTTGCGGCAAGTGAGGATGGGGATGCCACCACCGAGGAAAGGGAAGAGCGAAAGCAAGCCACTGAGAGGTTGCAGGAGTTCTGTCGAGATCTTCACCTCTCGAGCGCTGTCGTGGAGAATGCGCCATCACTCGATACTAAAGGACTATACCGCATCCACAGTACTTACGTCCTGGAGTACGACCCAGCGGAGTGCGCTAATTTTTTCTGAATGCATATATGCTGCCATTTGGGACTTTTGTGAGTTATAACATGACATCCTGTCGCTTTCTGCTCTCTGCATTGGGACGCTTCCTCCACTTTAATTACAACTAAGTTATCTCATTCCCTTCAACGATACACTGGAGTACGAGTTTCTCTATGTTACAGCCACCCTTCTATGTACTCGAAGCGGCAATCCTAAGATACCCCATTACTATTACTTATCCATTACACCTGCTCTTAGAAACCACCCATCGCTATTAGCTGTTCTGGCCATCAGAAGCAGCCTCTGTTGTATCTCCCAGATCTATCTATTGTATCAAATGGCTAATATGCATTATATTAGTGTACATCACACCTGCTGTCAAACTCACCGTTCCCCGAAACACAGGGAAAAGTTTTAAAGGCAACTGTGCAACATATGGGCATCAGACATCACCTTTGATTGGATGTTCCGTCAGTGTACGGTTATGCTAGCAACGTCAGCACGCAACCGACATCATACCAAATTTCTGGTACTGCACCACTTTCCAAATTCGAATAATGATTGAATGCACGTTGATCATCACTCAATGTCTGCCTTAATGGCACTTCCATCAACATGCCAAGACCCAACCCATTCCGCATTCTTCCTATACTAGAACAATTGATCTAAGAACTTGAACTTCAAAGGTTCAACAGACCATTTGGAAGACTACTGGTTTTGTCGACGAGGTTGCCAAATGGTTTTAGTGGCGTAGTGCCGCTTCCCATGGTTATGGCAGTGCTCCGGGGCCCTTACGTTTCACAGTTTCTATCGGCTGACGTACAGGCATATATATATGCACTGGGCTGTTGATATCAAGGATCAAGGGCTTTCCAATATTCTGTGACAACTCGGATCCGGAGTCTAAGGTCCAGCAGTGGATACATAGGAGTATGGAATATACCATGTTCTAAAAATATAACCATAACGAGTTCTTATACCCCTATGTCAGCTTTCCATTGACAAGTGCCATCTTGGAACGAGGGTGAGTCATTATCTCAAGACAGTAATTGCTCCTCAGATTGACGTTAGCAGAGCCCACTTTCAACGTTAAACTTGTCAGCTTTGTACTCAAAGCGGGTCAAACGGATAGTTAGACCGCAGATGTCGTGACATAGACATCCGGTTCTTCGTCCAACGCAGGCACGACTCCACCTCCTAGCTGTGCCGTTCTCAGATGACATCCATCAACGCAACTCAGCCTCCTGACCGTCACCGTCATACCCATTCCTTCGTCACTCTGCACCACGTCTCGCGTTCTGCACTCCTTACGTGCCTTCGTGTTTCCTATTTCCCGTCTCCACGGGGGGGTTGGCTTATTGCGCTGAGTCATCGTGCATATATACGTATTTCCCGAATCTGCAACGAGGCGCCAGCATCAGCTTTTGACATCGCTCCACGGGTATAAAATAAAATAAAATAAATAGGATGTTACAGCCCGCTCCGGTTCCGCTGGGGTGGGACTATCATAAGCATCCACTGCTTCGTTCTACAATACACGAATCCTGACCGTCTTCACTCATGCTGATAACTTGAAGTGACAACTAGAGCTGCCTACTTCTGTGGCTAAACGAGAGCTAATTATAGGCTTAAAGGCTCAAGGCGTACATCTGGCGGCGAATCTTCAGGTCCATAAGATTCCATTTATGGATCGATCCTTTCAGAATTGACGCACCACATATATTGAGCTGACGTCAAAAGGCCGTAGTCATAAATCGGTTACGACGGTTCGAAACTTGGCCTATGGAGTTCATGTCATCTTCGGTAGTACACACATCCGACAATGAGCGTTCGTGCTTGATTACTTGCTTGCCCATTGAACACAATACTATATAGCGGACACCGCGGAGTACTATTTCTCAATGATTCATAGCAAACTTGCCGCGGAACAGAACGCTGATCCTCCGACGCGTACCATCCCGTCAGTGAGGTAAGAACCCGTCAGCGCCGTCCCGGCTGTGAGAGGATAAGTGTGCAGGAGTTTCACGCTGACAGCTACCTAAAATTGCTTAATACCACTTCACAACATATCAGCCAATACAAAAGCTGCCTTCCCTAAATTGTTTGCAGACTAGCAGCTATCCGTGCTTCGCACGGGTTTCCCAATTGCCAGCTTCATGTGTATTAAAATTTGTGAACATGTAATGTGACACAACTCTCCTTTAAACAACAGCGGAAACAGCCGCCCTAGGCCAACCTCTCCCCAGATGATGCAGCACCCAGTTTTCATATCTACAGAGCTTGCATTTTCTTCCCAGGTTACAATTATGCCACGTGGTTTGTGTAGAAACCGGTCAGTTGTAGTAGAGATTGAAAACGACCCAATGACAGATGTGGAGTATGGGGATGGGGATGGTAAGGCAGTCTACCTTCCAAACTAGGGATGTGCTACGCGCACAACAGATACCTTGTCATTTGGATCAACTAGTGGCAGAACAAACATATGCCTGTTCTTATCCCCCGTTTTGATCCCCTTAAAACATCCTCCTAGTTTACCGCGCAACCTGTCCATTGCAATGCTTGGAGTGTATGGAGACTCGGACTACATCTGGGCCACCACCGGAGACGCCCAATTGGGGTCCCAGTAGAAGAGCCTCACGGCGCACGACATACAAACCGAGTCGAGGCTCCGGCCGTCCTACCTCAAGAACAAGTGGGACATGCTGTAGATTCTTTGTAAGCCTGCCTCTCCATGCGGTAGCACGTCTTCACACTAAAGGGCCCATCAAAACCTTGAGGGTGGCAGGCGTAACGTCGGGTTCGAGACCCATCTAAGCAGCGTGGAAACTGCTTTATTAGAATTCATTGCTCCATTCACGCGCGCCTGCTTTTCAATCAAGTTACTATGAAAGGTTGCTTCGATCCGCATGGCTCCATCACTAGTTAATTTGGCAGTACCTGACGATTTGGTCAGTGAAGCAACCATTGGCACCCTGGTTATAGCATTGATCGTGCCAGTAGGTCACGCTGTCCTTAATTTAGCATAAAGATGGGTCAAGGAACCAAACCTACCGTTTCAGAATTATTTGTTGCCTGTAGGGTGGAGATAGAGTCACAAGATTTCGATCATTGGTTTCATGCTCGTCACTTAACGGCCATACTCGGAATGGAATGATAAAGGTGCTCCCAATTTGTCCAACTGGAGGGCGATTAGTTGTTTTGAGGGCGTGAAGCAAGTGTGTTTCGAACATCCGGATTGAGGGACAGCATGACTAAGTACTATAGGCCAGGTGGCGTCACGGATGAGTTGACAGCTAAATCCTCGCCCGGATGGGCGCTCAAGGCGTGTAAGAGATCACGGCGTTACAGCCGAGTGTGGGGTCATATTCGACAAGGACGCTCTGAGGAGCAATTGGATTGAGGACGACAGACAGGTGCATTGTACTTGAGTACGGCAAATCCACAAAGTTGAGGAGCTGTGAACGGTATGCCGGACTATCAAACACTTGCTAGTCCCCTGCCTCTAGGATGACCGCCTCGGGCGGATTTAAAGGCACCAATAACCGGATGAGAGCTTACAATACAACTGTATTGGAAATGAAGTAATGGCCGTCGTGTGGCCAAGGTAGCCTGGATCTAGAATGATGAAACGCAGACTTAGGAACTTGGCTGATGGGTGACCATACCCGAATGTACCTATCTCAGCAGGTCGAGACGACGATGGGAAAAAATCATGACGGCAGACACGTAGGAGTTTGACTGACTCCGTAAAGGTGAATGTATAATTGCGAGGAAGACGGAAATTTGCCGGGGACGCGTGCCTGCATCAGTAATGTGTGATTTGGAGATGAACATAATTTTGCCAGTGATTGTGATAGCATCAAGTCATCACCAATGAACTCGAACTCGTAATTGCTACTCACACACAAAACTTCAACTTGGCCCGATATACGTTGACAATAATGCTATCATTCTGACCATGCTATGTAACTGCGCAGAATAAATCGGGAGCGCCTACTGCCATACCCTGCTGCACAATGGTCACCGTTACTCGTCCGGCTTGGTAAAAATGAAGAAATAAGCCGCCTTCAACGGACAAGGACTCAAGAAAGGCATGATTATTCCCGACCCCGCCGCACATCCCATAAACCATTGAAACGACGGCGTGCAGACCCACGCACGGGATAATCTTTAAATAGCCTCGAAGAGAAACCAACAAGGCACCTTTCCTGTATCTCCAGTAGCAGATAACCCGTGTGTGCGACACGGAATACGGCTCTGTATCCGAGTCAATTGCTATGGAGTACTTTCCTCATCATCGAAGCCGCAGAAATGTCCGCTGTGCACAAACTTGTATGCTTTACGGCATATACGAAGCAGCTTTTAGGGGCTGTGATCACGACACTCGATTCCGACCAAGGTTGTTTACGCTTCTTTGGTTTCTTTCCCAAAAGAGTCAATGCTGTCGCATTTTACCACCGCCGCTTTTAACCTCCGAACTTCATATTCACATCAACATTCGAGCTGTATTGTCTTACGACGAAAAATGACGCAGAAAGACGCGCCTTAGGGACAATTATTTCGAAACCGCGGCCTTAGGATCCCCGGCTTCTTTACCCAGCCTCAATAGACTGCAGATTCCTGGGTGTTCTTGGCTTATGTTTGACAATCAAACGGCATTATGAGGTATGCGATGAGAAGATTTGGTCTCATCAGAGTGAGTTTATTATTTCATATCCTATTTGTTTTGCTCCTTCTTGGCGGCTTTATTTCATTGGCATATGATGCGAACCTCACACCTTGGATGAAGACCGTGCGAGCGCGCGCTTCGGTGAAAATCAAGACTTGCTAATCCTTTCAGGTATACAGCATTGGCTGGAACCGTTTGGAGCAGCAAGTCAAGAACGGAAAGCTGATGCCTTGAATTGCCGTTTCATTTTGAATCACCACAGTGTCATACAAGTAACTCAACCCTTGCCCAACAGAATTTCTCCGTCGTTGAACTTTTCCATGGATGAGGGATAGGCTTCGGTGACAGGAGTACTAGTAATACTAGCAATGATGCTCATAGCTTTGTCTCACTATCCTCGGCTCCCGAGTTCACTGGTTCCTGAGCAGAAAGGAGTCCATCAAGGATCTTGAGCCGTTTCTCCCAGTTTTCGACCTCGGCCAACTTGTCCTCGAGCATAGCAATCTCTCGATGTAGCCCTAAGCGCTCTTCCGCTGTTCCTACTCGACTCAGTGTCCATTCAGATGTTCCATCGCCCATCAATGTCAGAAGTTGAGTGTGGTATTTCATCAACGAAGGACTAAAGATAGGTAAGTGTCAGTTGATTATGCGCTGCAATGGTATCTTACCGCAATGAAATAGTGATCAAGGTAATATCAAGCGATTTCGCATGTTCGTACATCCGGCCTTCAACATCACTAGACACAGCACTAGTACATTCTAGGAGCAAAAATGAGCCTCAATGACATTGACTCTGACACTGTGCAAAACTTACCATCCAGGACAGCAAACCTAGGGCGATGGTAGAAGACGCGGGCCATACCCATCTGCGAATACAGGCTGAATTAGTAACGTTTGCTATGCAGGCGGCTCAACTCACTCGTTGCTTCTCACCCCCACTCAAGACATCTCGCCATTCCTTCCTTGTAAACCAACTGCCTTCGCGCTCGGGAAGATACTCAAGAAACGCCGCCTCCAAGATCTTCTGCAAATCCTCGAATGTCTTTCCCGACTTCAAGAAATCCGCATACGAGTGTGGATAGATCATCTGGTCCAAGAGACTACCTGTAACCATGTACACCCGTTGTGGTACAACAAAGAGCCCTCTTCGGCCATCACCCCCGTCTGCTGGCCTCCGAACCTGCGCTAGTGCTCCCTGTGGGGCCCAAAGTCCTGCCAATACTCGCGCCACTGCAGTTTTCCCAACTCCATTGGATCCGGTGATCATCAAATGCTCGCCCTCCTTCAGGACTAAGGAAAGGTCCTTAACCAGCGGAGGATGCACTAAACCTTCTTCAGAGCCATCTCCTGTGGATGCCCCGCCTTCCGATTGGATCACTGTAGCTTGGAGTACTCCTACATCGACTTGAGATAGCTCTACCCCATCAGGATTAAGCGCGCTCGACGGCAGCTTGGGCAGATTATGTAGTGTGGAAAGTAAGGTATACAATCGTGTTGTCAGTCCTGCAAGTTCCAGAAGGTCCTTGTATGCGTACATCAGGCGGCCGCCAGCGTCCGCCAACGATAACAATAATCTTCGGTTGGAAATATATGCTGTTTTAGGGTTAGATTGGGATTTTACGCTAGAAGCAAACGGTGGAGTACTTACTCTCCGTTCGCCCAGCAACTGCGTCATCTTGCCCTGGCCTGGGTATAGCTTCGCCACCATCCAAGCCTAATGATCGCTTGGTACGCGTGTACAGTAATGGTATTGCTATGAGTGCGTAGCCTGCTGCAGACCAGAGATATTTGATGACGTAGTCTTCTGTCCACTCATAGGCAATACGTATCTGAGACTGTTCAGTACTAGCACCACCAAGTACAGTAGCACAGGGTACAGACCTTGTAGATTGAATTAACGTGTTTGATTAGTCGGAGATAGGCGTTGGTTAGAATATCTCGTTCTCTTGCTCCGCCGTTGTAGAAGCTAACAATCTTTCAGTTCAGTTGGCATAAAGCGGTAAAAGCTCTTACGCAATCTCTTCTGATTCTCTGCCCAGTCTACCCATACCCATTCTGTACTCTCCCTCTAATTTTGCCTCTACGACGGCCAGTCTACCAAACGCAGGGGTCACTGCCCTCAGAATTGCCACTGTTGCATAATAGTTGGCAAATAGCAACACAGTCCCCCGAGCACCCAGAGATCGCGAGATTTGACTCGTAAACAAGATAAGGTCCAGTGATGGTTTTAGGACATTCCCGCTGTGTTGATGTCAAGATTTAGTGAGCGGAATGTCAATAAAGTTTGCAGCAGGCTTACTAAAGCACCGATAGCGCCTCCGACCATGCTTCGACGTCAGCGGTTATGTATTGATCCGCCCCCTCGAGTCCGGCACGGTAATACCTTAAGTCTGGGGAAGAAGATAAATATAGATCGTGAATATAACGCGTTAGCCGTGTCCGTAAGCGGAGTGACAGTTTAGATTGTAAATGGCGAATCTGTTCAGAACCGTTATTGATGAGTTAACCTGACGCTGCGGAATTTGGAAGCCGTATCTGACTCACCATGGAATTAGTGTACGTGCTGGGAATAGCCAACAGGAACCAAAGCCCCAGTCCTTTCAGGAAACCTTTCCCATCGGCCCTGACCTAATAGGCGGGGATGAAGTGAGAGTAAAATGGGAGTATGAGAAGATAACGTACCAAATCTCGCACTATGCGACCGTCCAACCGCGCAACAGCAATACTAAGAACTGTTCTCAGAACCAAGAACAGAGTATGCGATAGTACAATTAGCATCTCCTTTGATCTCAACTTTGGGAAAGCGATGCGAAACAAGATAGCACGGAGTTGGCGAATGAAAGCAATGTCGATGTTCGGTTTGGCCTTTGAAGCAGGTGGGATGTACGGAAAGTGTGCTGCGTCGGAATCAAACGTGGATTGGGGGATAGGGCGGATATTGACCTGGTGGTCGAAAAGTGGTCAGCAACAGAAGCATAAAACACAGTTGATGGGACATCACGAGAGAGCCCGCCTTTATTTTATACCAGGAGTGACGCAGCAACGCGATCGCGTCAAACTCACCATAGATATCCGGTCCCTATGTGGCACGAGGAGCGTTTTCGTACCATCCCCCTCGTCCAGGTATACCTGCTGTAGTGCTTCAGCAAGTTCTTCCCGGGTTGCACGATTCCCTCGAGATGCAGTTGTGACGCGCTTAAGTACTGACTGGGCTCCTCGCTCTAGTTGGCCGCGTAGTAGCAGGACCGTGGCGAGTGTAAGGATGATGGCATTGCGAGAAGAAAGTGGCCAAGCGAGCTTGGATTGCAAGGCCATTGGGGGCAATGTTTCACTGGATGTTGTGGGCTTGCTGTGAGAGCACTTGGTTGAGGCAGTGGAGAAGTGTTCAACAAAATTGGCAGGGATTGGCATGTGATATCCACGCACTCTGTTTATCTAATCAGATGAGCAGGATCTAATCTCGTTGAGATACACGCCGAACACAAAGGCTGATGCAGTAAGTCTACGCTACTTGTATTAGCAAATATCACTAGTCACTCTAATTTTCTCTAGAACCTTGGTCATTCAGACCCATCTCTTTGGCTTTCGAACAAGTTGACAAATGCAGCCACTACTTCTCAACCAAGCGGAACCCCAAGTTCAATCAAGGCGCGCTTGGCTGCCTGATCCTTTGCCAATCTCTTTGTTGTTCCTCTTCCTTCCCCTTTAAAATCACCGTTAACTTGGTAAGCACAATCAGTTACTATCCCACTTTCCGTACCCGCGAAGCCTTACTGTAAACTCTGCAAATCCAGATGGTGGACTGCTCTGGTTGTTCAGGATCTGCATTTATGTCATGATCCAGCTTGAAGTGATTTCTATCCTTCATTAGGAACAGCTTGTGCCAGTATTCTGTACGTCCCCCTGGGTCAGCAACGACTTCGGCCAGCAAGATGCACTCCGCTTACCTTCGTTTTGCATTTTGCTTCTACTGTTAAGGGTCGATTCTTTCTTCAAACTCGCGAATGTGGACGGTACTTCTCTCAGTGGCTCAGTCCATTTATACGCTGAGGAGATCCCGATAACCTGTCATTTTGGCTCACCTTGGCCATCCCGTCAATTCGGCATTTGGATCTCGTGATTTTGCGAACAATGGACACCGCGCGGGAACAGAAGATTCAACAGCATAAGGTAGAGAAACTAGAAATACCCAGCCAGCCCAGTCTAAATCGTCGGCAAACCCATTTAGGTACGTTGGCCAGTATTCCTCTTCAACAGAAAATCAGCCGCAAGTCCATGATGCGCTCAAAGGGCCAGTCACTTCTCTTGTAGGAGCGCCCGTTCATTGTGTGAAGAAACGGCACTACGATCCCGTAATCCCTCCCTTTTTCAGAGCGAAAACAAAAAAATCTTTTAGCCATACAGCACGCCGAGGGGCGGACACCCGACTCCAAGAGGCGCCAATAACAAACTTGAGCCAGGTTGAACATGGGTGTGCAGCTGTTATTTCACTCCTGAACCCTCTCAATGCTACTAGGAGGTAGCTAATTGTATTGGCCCGGTCCTAAAAACCACTCGTCGTGGTATTTGCCCGTCCGTCCAGATTCAGGCAGCTTTGAGCGCTTATCACTGCGAATATTCCCTCGATAGCCATGGATCTGCTGTATCAGCGTGCCAAAATACTACAACTACTCATTTCGGGTTCCTGTATGGTGCTATGCGTCTGACGCAAATGTAGAAATGCCGTCGCATCAGCACACATTATGGGTACAATCCGATGGTATGGAGACTAATTGATCAAATGTCATCAATTATTTCTCAGGTGGCCGTACTCAAGGTGTCCGTCGTGCCAGCATTTGAAAGGCCGAGAGAATCATGCTGTTGTACTTGTGCCCTTGGGTCTCAGTTCGGTTGCACAGCAAACATGCTGTAATCCAGTGCTTCAAACAGGAAATCGGGCTTAATGCACAAGCAGTGCAGATTCCAGTACACAAGATGTGAGAAGATGCTACACACAACAGCTCTGATGGATACTGTAGTTGCAATTCCATAGCAGCATCCTGACCTTCGTTACGGAGTCAGGCGTCGGAATATAACCGTTCCATGACTTGCCGAGCAGCGTCATTTTCGGCGGCAGGCTTGTTGGGCCCAGTTCCCATCCCTCGTTCTTTCCATCAACTGAAGATTAGGTCTTATTAGTTAGCTTTCAATAGAAGCCTCGATCCTGATACCCACGGAAAATTCTGGCAGCCCAACTCGGGTCATGATCAGGTCCCGTCTTTTGCTCAGTAAAGGTCATCTTTTGGGGAAATTCCTTCCGAACCCTGCGGACGTAGAGGTTGTGCCGGTACTCTGCGACCATTAGATTAACCGCGTTTTAGTACCACACACGCAGTAAAGTAGAAGTCGTGCCAACCTGAGTTAGGCATGTCTGGATGCAGTTGATACAAAATTTAGGAGGTTTCCATTTACAGAAGGTAGTTTTCAACAGGTGAGGGGTCTTTGGGATGGCAAATTTGCAGCGTACCACCGACCTTTTTTATTCGACGTGACGGCGGTGCTAATGTCCATCATCGTCAGCGATCTCTGTCCAACGTTCTGTTTGGAAACCCCGGAATAGTGAAGGATCATTGTTGGCTCATCGTGGCGTATTCCCAAAGGTACCTCACAACCAAATGAATTATACTCCAAAGGAATTAGCAGCTGGTAGGCAGCAGCGGACAAATGGCTTTACCTCCTAGACGAGTCCCCTGCAGGAAAAAGGTCCAAAAGCCAATTTCGCTATTGTGTGGCACACTGGCAGACGCTCAAAGAGATGCTCCTTAGTAGCGCAATTCCAAGAGTTTCCGTCCAATGAAGAGATAAGACGTCACCAAAGAGTCCTATCACTCCTTGCTAACGAAGTCCTAGCCACGCGATAAAAGACAAATACAATGCCTTTTTTTTTGGACAACTGGCTCTGGTGCTGCTTCCTATTGGCATCGTTCGTCCCGCCAAGGCTAGTAAAGGGTTGGACCTTCTATTGCAAGTAGCACGCCATGGCGAAGAGGCGGTGTCTTTGACGGAGTAATACAGCTTGACATTGGTCTCACGGATGAAGCTCAATCTCGGCGTCTAGTGTCTCTAGAATGGAGAACGACGAGCGCCTATTTTTGCACCTGCGCAGCAGTCCATATTAAACCCATAGGACCAATGAATCAAGGACAGCATATAGTAGAAACGTACTACTAACGCACACCAATGGCCTTGTTCAAGTAGCCAAATTAAGCAGCATGAGACTGAGCCTCCAGCTCTGCTCGGGCACCCTGGAAGCACTAGGCCTAAAGCCTGCGGGCGAACATCACCGAGATTTAATGCACAAAATGCTGTCCTGCTGTAGACGCGCCGGGACGTGTTGCAGTTGAAAACCCTATATAGCACGGTTATTAACCACAGACCGAGTTTGTCCGACTTTGCCACTGCTTGTTTGGTGAAAGTTCAGCGTTCATTGCTCTGTTAACAACTTCTCCCTCCGGAAGCTTCAAGCGATCATACGGTCCGTTCCAGGATAGTACTCCATTCTGCTCAAATTACCAAAAAAAAAAAAGCCAGTGTCTATCTCGGGAGGCTACCAGCCAGGTTAGTACGTCTTCACTCCCGTTATTTCACACAAGCCTTCCCCATGGCGTTTGCACAAATGGAAGACAAGGAGACAATAGTTATGCTCCGTGAAACGTGGGGCAGAGGGATAATTCAGAGCCAATTTAACTCGATGGAGGTATGCCAGTGACTCGGTTTCTGACGTCAAAATGGTGTCTGGGTAGATAGCCGCCATAGGCTAAGTGATACCATTCATTTCATTGTCAGTACAACTTTTTCATGTCATGAAGCAAAAGCCATCACCTACCAATGTCATCATTGTCGAGATGCTCCAACACGAGCGTCTCTCCGGCAATTGATTTTCTTGGGTATACTCACATGCATTTGTGGCTGTTTGCATGCGGCGTATCCTCCATGGCAATCAGCACTTCCACCAGGACATGTTGGCACGTCAAAAGTGGTGAATTAACTCTTGTATAAGAACACATGTACCGTGAATGCATGGTTAATTCAACATGTATGCAGGTAATGAATTGTCTGAGAGATTGCAATGTCCCTCTATCGTCAATGTGCCATACACAACGTCCCTGACAGATTACTTCTTCGCAGGCTTGCCAGTCGTAGCTTTCGCAGCGCCGGCGGTGGGGCTAGCCTTAGCAACCTTGGGTGGACTTGATGGGGTGGCGGGTGCCTTGGCGTTGGGAGCAGCCTTTGCAGGTGGCTCACCAGTTGCAGAGATCTGAATCGTGATGAGCGCATCATTATGCAAGGTGGATGATACGCATACTCTAGCAGCCTTTATCTTGGCAGTCTCGCCCTTGGACTTTGCAGCAGGCATAGCGACTAGAATTTCGGTCAACTATAGCGATGGGGGCGAGTGGGCATCACCTTACCTTAGAGCAGTGGGGATCAAAATTCGAGGGTGGAATTGAGCGAAGGAACTTTGCTGGAGAAAGAGAGACTCGCTTAGCCTTTTATCCTCCCCTCAGATGCTCCAATTCGGTCTTGGCGTACACTATGGACAACACATGTCGTGAGTGTTCAGAGGGAATTCCGCCATATCAGCAAATGAATGAGCAGGAGATAAGGCGATGGAACAGTCTCGGTCATGAAAACAAAAAATTTATCGTTTTGGGCTAGCCCTACAGCCAACTAGACGATAGGAGTCTAGGGACTGCACCTTATCCAGGCGATTACCTCAAGGGCTGTATTCTGATCGACCAGGATAGTATAATCGATATGGATGTTGAGGGGCGGAGGGATCTAAGTTGGACAAAGTCAAATCGTACAATCTCACTTCCATGTTGAGAATATGTGCCTCATCGAACGTGCTTGAGGAGTCGCGCAAAGACAGCGGCGGACGGACTTCGAAAAGATTGTATTTAGTTCCTTTGTATGATGAGCATATGAAGTTTTTAATAACAGCTCGGTCACAGTCCCTCTTAGCTCAGTTGGTAGAGCGCGTCACTAGTAATGACGAGGTCAGTCGTTCAAGTCGGCTAGCGGGAATTTATTTTGTTTAATTTTGATCCGCACAATATGTGCAGTCCATGCTCCATGTTCTATTCAGCTAATGGCTAGCATGTGCTCAAATTGATAGAGCCTTTTTCAAGAAGCTTAAACACCATAATACGAAGTAAAGCATATGCCTGATATACCAATAATGAAACATGGTAGGTAGTACGTGAAAAGTAATAGTAGTATGGATAGTTGATGAGAGGAAGTGGCATATTACACACAATAGAAGACCTGAATAGCAAGTCATTAGGTAAAAAAGGACCTCACGAAAAAAGTTGTCATGGAAATTCAACCGATCCCAAACGAGCACACGAAAAAGTGTAGGAACAAACAACGCAAACATAGAAGCACTGAACCGAAGCGTCGTTGGCCATCACGAGGGATAAACGGTCTGAATTGGAAAAGAGTAGGTAGACCGAAGTGTGGTGGACAGAAAAAAGAGTAAGAATTAAGAACCACGAGGAAGGTCGAAGGTGATTATATACAATATAGCAGCAGGTAACGTTATCGGTGTGCGAAATAGTTTGGTCCGTTGTATTGTAGGCAAGGAATGGGAATGTCGTTGGGCATGGTGTTACATTATTGATTTAGTGTTTCATTAAAAATGTTGATGTTTAACCACATTATTGCGATACCCAGAAGTCGATGATACGGAAGGGGAGGAGGACAGAGATAAAGGCGTTGTTGAAGTAGAGTTGAAACCAGCCTTTGTGGGTATCATGGCCTATATGATTGAAGCAAAGGCGAATAATGATAGAGTGGATGGGATCTGACAGCCCGCATTGAACTCCCTATCGCCATGGCAAATGATCAAGGTACAACAGCACCGGACGCAGCGGTTCCCCAGTTACTCGGTAAGCCCAACCTGCTGTTTCGTCCATTCGTACTCCTTCCACTGCCATTACCCGACGTGTTGCTGCGTCCGCTGCCCGTCCTAACTCTTCCACCAGTAGCTTTCATAAGCTGCGCATACGCCTCCTCATCCGTTTCTATTTGGTCGTATATCTGATCGGGTGAATCGTGATATGCGCGCCTGAGACGACTTCCCTTTATGTCCTGCTGGGGTTGACGTCCACTGCTTCGATCGACAAGCCGAGGTACATGAGCAGAACCCTGAGGATTTTTCTGGCTCAGAATACTGTCAGTATGGATGAGATTTGCATTTGCTCTCGAAGTGACGGCTCCAGAAGTCGGCATATCATTCTCGCTATCCTCCTCTTGAAGGATGTCAGGAGCAGGGATCATAGGGACAGCTAAAGATGAATGGAGATGCCGTCGCAAGCTTCTGATTGAGTTCTGTCGCTTAGGGGGGACCAGAATCTTGGCGAGGTTGGGTTCTCCGTCATCTGAATCGTCCTCGTCTTCCTCACCATCCTCTTCATCACCCTGATCGCCCAGATCACCGCCGTGATGCGTGCTACGCAGGATCTTCGAGCCAGAAGGTAATCCATCCGCTCCCCAGCCACTCAAATACCGATTCCCAGATTCTGATTCAGGGTGTTCCGAATCACTCTTGCATCGTCCTTTCTCGTGGTCCTTGAGCACCTCCATATCACTGGCTCTCTGTGCCCTCGCCCAAGCATCGCCTTGGGCTTTAGTCTTTGCCAAGGTTGGAACTAGCGGTTCATGCTCTCGGGTTCTCCTTCTACCCCTAACTCTATCCACCACAGCACTGAACCCACTCTCCTCAACTTGATGCCTACCACCACGTACACGTGATCCTGCTCTACTAGCAGGAGCGCTTTTACACACAACCTGCATCATAATCACCTCTCCTTGACTTCGCTCAGATCTTCCTTTTCCAATCTTCGCTAATAGTTCAGGAGGTGGGAGGAACTGAGAATGGCGGAACATCGCGGCGGGATGAGTCCGGTCTGAGAGCGTAGTGAGGCGCCCTTCACTTACCGCAACTGGTGTAGCACTACGCCTCGGCCCGCGCATGTCTCGATAGGGGCTGCCATGTGATATCGAGTGAGCATGATCCTTCTGGTTGGCATGATAGGAGAAGGGAGTGCGGGATGAGGGGCTTTGATATTGAGAGCGAGTGGTGTAATACGAATTCCTTGAGCTCTGACGGCTGAGGCTAAGGTCAGCAGGTCGGTGGTTGTGGCTGCTGCTCCACTGTATGGGAGCGCCCGAATGAGTACCCGCACCGCCAGACAAAACTGCCTTGGCCACACTTTCGAGCCAATTCTTTGGCAATGGAGGCTGCACCATGCCTCCTGGTCCTTGGTTTGTGGGTAACATTGCATCAACCTCGCCATCGCCGTTACCCCTTTTGCGGTCCACTGCTTCGGGACTTTCTGAATCACTGTCATTCAGTAAGATGGTTCTCCGTGACAGGGCTCTTTTCTGAGCCGAGGTTGAATTCGGGCGCTGTGGGATACTCGGGACAGAGGACATGTGGCGGAGATGTGCCCTTGCTCGGGGAGCTAGAAGAGGGGGTGATATTGACCGAAACTGTGAGAAGTTATTGTGTCGCACAGGTGTAGGGGATTGTATTAGGGGTTGGTTTTGACGCTGAGTCGAAGCCTGGGAGTATCGACGTTGAAGAGAGGGATGACCATCCATAGGAGCCAATAACGGGGGCATATATTGAGATTGGACAGTGTGTCGATGCACTAACCCCGGTCGGTTGGACTGCGGCTGAGTCTGTTGTCGAGAATTCGTGGATTGCGGATGATAGGATTCCGCTAGGCTCTGAGATGAGTAAAGGGGGGTGTGGGTTTGCGATGTAGGTTGAAGAGCTTCAATGGAGTTTGTCATCGTCATCAAGGTCGGAGTCAAAGAACCCTCACCACCTTGATCTCTGCGAGATTGTCTACGTGCGAGCGGCGATGTGGGCGGTGAATATGAATCAGGGATCAATGGTGGTGAAGCTGGTGATGGTGCGACCATCTCGTCATCGCCCGCCACGTCCTGTGTTCGCAAACTCTTTGTGCTTGTGGAGGATTGCATGAGGCCCGCCAGGAAGCCCACTACGGCGCCCATTCCACCCTTCGTGCCACTCTTGGCATCCTTCTTTTCTTTGCGCTCACCATCGCCTCGCTCATTCTCCGGTGTGAAGACTCTTGTTTCTTTGTAGCCTGCCTCACGCAACAGATCCTCAAGGCGTTCATAGGTTTTTGAAGTTCCCCTACGATGAAGCGGGACACGACCGAGGTCCGGATAGCGAGTACGGGACCGACTATGGCGTGGCGGAGTGGTGGGTTGCGGCGGCGAGCCCGATGAGTTGGAATTTGATGTTGATTGGGTGAGGGTTGGGGACGAATGAGGAGGCGATGGCGATATGGGCTTCGCACCGTAACTTGTCTGATTTCCAACAACAACGACATAGATATGAGCAGGCGATACTTCAAGACCATTCTGTTGATGAAATGGAAGACATACCTTATTATTATTGTACCCAGCAATAGGCGACCTCCTACCGTCCTCATCCCGTACCCCGCTCTGGTCCTCCGTATCTGCCATGTTCGGGGCGTTGAGAACTTCCCTGACGGTTCGAGTGAGACTCGTGTTTACGAGGCGATTGAGTGAGCAGGAGGTGCCAAATTTCCGAAAATCCCCAAAGTCGGCTGGTCGGAGGTCAATCACGTGCTCCTCCGCCAGTTCGGCTCCCTCGCAGCACAATCTAAACAAATTGATACCATGCAGCCTGTTCTGCCACAACGATGCGGACAGACTCGGTGTATTACTGGGATGACCATGGGAATCTGGAATATAGATGACGATCCCCGAAACCCTCAGCCATGGCTGCCTTCTACTCGCGGCCTTCCCGAGTCTGGTTTCTCTCCGCTCTGGAGTCGAGTGCTACCATTCTTGGCCTCACCTTGCTCTGATGCTCGTAACCAAGTCTGACAGACCCGGGTCTTCAGGCTTATCATGCGGGCAGTTATCTAAGGCAATCTGACGCATATTCAGAATGCTTTGATTCTCAGTAATCATGAACACGCTGCAGAAACTGGCACGAGTTAACACGCACAACGTGAAACACAAGTAAAACTTTTGCATAATGACGTAAAATTACACTCGAGGAATCGGCTCAATCTTCATCCATGATGCCGGTTGACCACGCTGGTTGCAGGTGGACAATAATCCAAGCCCAAAACAGGGTACCAGCTTGCACACCATTCCTGCTCCTTAACGTCCGGCGGGACAACATACCACAAGGACCTCAAGGTGAATCCTTGTTCTCGCCTTCCCTTAAAATACTGGCACAATGTATCGAATTCGCCACGCGATGGAACTTGATAGAGTGTGACCGCCTTCAACTTCAAGGACAAATCCCACTTCGACAGGGCAGTGATGAATTCCGTTTGTTGCTCGGCGCAATATATACCCGAGAACATGATCGTTTCCAGATTTTCTAATCTGCTCAACGCATCTGTCCACTGTATCTCTGTAAGGGGCAAATAAGTAGTCGTCAGACGTCGAAGCTGCTGCGTAGGAAGTGAATGGAGCAGCGCGTGGAACAACGTTGGCAGAGCGAGATGCCACATCGAGGCTGCAGGATCATAGGAGACGCGAAGCGTTAACCCCCCGCCGGTGTGACCTCGTTCCTCCGATCGCATCACAGTTCGAATGATAAAGCCACTCATTGCTTGCCCAACGATAGCCGTGAGATCTTGAATGTACGCGACCTGTCTCCCGTCCTCATCTTTGCCAAATCTTCGGCAAAATGGTAGAATATAAACCTGAATGTCACTGTCACTAGACCACGCTTCGATGTTGACATCCGTTTCTGGCCCTAACAAAATGCTTGCCAAGAAAGCAGCGCATGCGCCAATAGATGTCCTGATTTGCAGCGAAGCCAGCGAATTGAGCCTCACCATCGAAGTGGACGATGAAGGCTCGAATTCTGGTAATCCTGCGGGGAATGTCTCCGGAAGTGATCCGTGTATCTCTAGATGCTTCAGGAGAGGCATGGAGCGGAAGATGTCCACGAATTGGGGTAATAAAACGCTGCGGTGAACATATATCAACGTGAGTCGGGTCAATTTGTGAATTGATCGTATAAATGGCGTCTGCCCCTCCCAAAACCAGAAGCACTCGGCAAGATTAAGTTCTTCCAGATCGGGAGCATGCTTATTGAAAAGAAACACCTCGGGTGGAAAGACTGCACGACTGATTGAGAGACGGCGAAGGCGTGGGGCTGGCCGGGATAGCTGTGAGAGGATGCTCCCGGACAGTCTGTTGTTGAGTTTGAGGTCGATTTCTTGGATCATATCGAGTTGCTCAAAGGCAAGAGCAACAGTATCCTGCTGTGCTTGGGAAAGCCGACTGGAGCGGGATCTGAGAGTGACACATAGCGGGTATCCTTTGGATCGTCGAATCAACTCTGTCACCCAAGACGCGTTATTTTGAGGAAGTTGGATAATCGTCCACAACTTTCCATAGCCAATCGCGACGCTGCGCCATCTACGACAAACGCCGGTGATCACAAGATGAGAAGAATGCACCGCCTTGTCGAAGCGAGCAGGATCTGAGATTGGAAGTTCAGTGTGGAATGTAAAGATGTGGTGAAGCAATTCAGCTGGAAATTCCGAGATATGGGTCGAGGTATCCTCGTTCGCTGCGGTCGCCATTGTGAATCTGATCAAAGTCGCTCTAGGCGATCAATGCATTAAATGATCTGCCAAACCTTACGTCCCTGACCATCGCTAAGCGCTCAAGACTCTCGGTGTCGATTCATTTGGGGCATAGGTGCCTGCCAGAGGACAATACCAGCTGCATAAGAATTGCGCGTACAGTACATGTTGACTCCTATGCCACATCCTCTATGCACACCGACATTGTCAAAATAGTGAGGAACTATACAGTACCGGATACGAATGTATCCAAGCCTGTATAGTAGTGGGCACAAACTGTACAGTAGCGGGACGAGCATTCCTGCCTCCAAGAAATGAACCTGACAATAAATATAACTGAAATGATGGAGATCTGTGATGGAGGGCTAGGACAACATGCACAACTTTCTACATATGACCCGCAGTAGCCCTTGATCGCTCATGATACAGCCTCTGTCATATACCGTGCGGCTGCTACTTAAATGATAGTATCCTCCATGCATTATTACTCACCATTGTGCAAATATGCACATGAAATTCTTGCACCGCATTCAGATGCAGTACGTATTGTCATCCATCTGTGCATGATGCTAGGGACTGGCCAACACTATCATAATCTTTCAACTGCAAATGATGTGGCAATGATGTTTCCAAATAGTCCAATGCCTTGCTTAATTTGTAGCGGAATTTGACGACTAATAATTACTAATGAGAGTAGCATTGCAATGTATTAATGAGAAAACAATATTAATGTGATCACAGCAAACAATTGATCTGCAATGTTACTCCGCCCGTAGCACGGATCTCAGCTAGTATGCATATACAGTATATCAACGTCACACGCACACCTCATCAAGTAATGCAAATCACTCGCATTCCAGATCCTCAACTACTTTCTTTAAACAAGCTTTAATTGTAACCATCGACGTGTAATGGTCCTGTCATTTTGCGCCTCAAAATCGAACTTATACGTCCACTGGCACAAAACCAAGCTTCAAAAAGTTCCGAACACCTCGAGAAAA
This sequence comes from Volvariella surrecta, assembly GCA_951802395.1. NCBI lineage: Eukaryota > Fungi > Basidiomycota > Agaricomycetes > Agaricales > Pluteaceae > Volvariella > Volvariella surrecta. The sequence continues at coordinate 599,475 of OX637791.1, read as the reverse complement.
CACACGCATAGAAACAATTACGGAAAAGGGCTATAGCGTAACCATATGCATTTCATGTTTCATCATCGTCATTAGAGGGCAGGTGAAAAGGGAGAGGGGAAAGGGAAGGAAGGAAGAAGGGGAGCGGGGTCGCATGTGGAAGTAAAAAATGTAAAATGTATCGTAAAACGCGTGACTATAACAAGTACGACGTACGAAGATTAAAGAGGTCACCAGGATCATGAAAACAATCAGTCATTCGGAAGTGGGAGATGGAGAGTGGGGTTGGATGCAAATTGTATGAAAATTTTTAAAACATGACGGGGTTGGTATGATGGGATGAATGGTGGATGGATGGTTTTGTGAGTGGTGAATGATGTATGCATTTGCAGAAAAACCGAACCGAAAACGACTACGACAGCAATGGGGATGGATGTTATCTTTATGAAAGCAACGGACAAAAGGGGGGAAATGGGGCAACGGAGTGAAGGCAAGGCAGAAGATCGATAAGGAACAATCAATTCAATAGAATATAATCACGAATCAGGTGGATAGGTGGATGGGAGAGTGAGTGAGGGGCGAGGGAGACGGAGAGAGCTGCCGAATTCTTTTTTTTCTGGGGGGACAACCGAAGAAAAGCTTTAGCGCAAAGCGCTCAACCTCTGAGCCAACGCTTGCACCAGTTGCGCTTCAACGCCAAATTCTTTCGCAATATCATCAAAGTGCTGCACCCCATTAGCATCGCGCCTCGGTAAACCGCCTTTCGTTGCTGCCTCAACATGAACAGTCTGGTTTGTTTTGCTTTCAGATACGCGGGTAGCTGGAGTTAATGGTTCACTTGGGCCAGACCCCGAATTGGAGGAACGTTCGTCATCAGGTGTAGAAGGAATGGGAACAGAAGAAGCTTCCATGAAGGACATAAACTGAGAGACTTGTTGTGCGGTGAACGCTATAAGGGCGATGAGAATCAAACTTCAATACATCGATGAGTCACTTACCATGGCATCGCATGATAACGGCAACGAGCTCTGTCACAAGTTCCGCAGTATATTGTGAATCACCTCTTGTAGCTTTAGGAATCTCATTTCGTGAGAGCAGCATTTGAAGAGCAGCATTTGTAACATCTAATCGAGGATCAGCCTCCCAATCTCGAAATACGTGTAACAGATACACACCAAACAGCAAGTCCCGGACATTCGCATTCCAGAATACTCGACTATCCACATCCGAAGGGAACTTGCTCAAGATGCTAATCAAAGAATGGAAAGGCAGAGAGGGCACTTTGAGGAAATGAGACTAGTGTCGATCAAACCATCAGCTCAATCGCAATGGGAACAAAAAGGGAGCAACACACATCAGGTTCTCGTACGAGAAGAAGTAAACCCTTCAACTCAGCCTCACTAATCAGCCCCCCCTCAAGAGCAGCGATGACACGATCACCGTCGAGACCCGCGAGGGATGGACGAGAGCCATCAAAAGTTCCTCTCCAGTTAGGGAACAGCTACACCAATATGAAAAAATGAGAAACGATCGCAAAAAAGTCTAAACACCTACATCAGCCAATAATTCTTCTTGGCTACTCCTGGTAATCGTAACACCTCTGGCTCTCCTTCCCTTGCCCAAAACACTTCCCCTCCCCTTTGTCTTGATTACACCATTTTCAACCACCCGTGCTTCGCCACGAAGGATGGCACCGGCGGTAGCAGGTTCCCGTACTTCTACGTACGCATGACTCATCGTTTTACCTTTAGGGTCAAGTAGAACATGAACACGTTCAACGGGTTGCTGTAGCCAACGCTTAATTTGAGGTGGTGTGATGTCCTATGACAATGAAATCAGTCATCGGTTACCATATTTGCTAACAATGCTTACCCAGGGCACATTATCGATACGCAAGACAGCACTATCACCTTGCTGTATAGCCTTGTTCGGGGCAGTAGTCTCCGCATCTGTTCGTTGAAGCTTGGGAGTACTGGCCCTCAACGCACCAAACTCGAACATTCCATCAATATCAATATCGTCGTTGACAGATAACGGAGGAGAGGGTGTAGCTGCTTCGGGTTTCAAAACATGATGGGCGACCATGTCTTCCACATTGTGTTCGTTCTTTTGTACTGGTCCATCCTTGTTGGGACCAGCCTTGCTCTCGGTGCTTGCGTTAGAAACAATCAACTTGAAATCTTCGACGCTCTTCTTGCAAACAGCACATTCCATATCCTTCTCCCCAACAATATTGAGCGCGCTCGTCAAACATCCAGAGCAAAGAGGATGGTTGCAGGGAACGAGAACAGCAAGGCTGCGGGGACTAGGATTCAAACAAACCGAACATCCTGATTTCTTCATGATTGTAGGCGATATAGCTCGTGCTTTGTCGGTATTTCCATTCGTCCGACTGACAGGCTCCACAAGGGGTTTCGTATCTTGCTTAAAAGTAGGGTTGGCGCCAACACTAAACCCATTGGGTTGCGATATGATGTAACCTGCACTAAGCCCTGCCATCATGGTACCATAACCTGGAGCTGCATGCTGAACACTGGCAGGGGGGACCGGCACGTACGCTGGTGTAGGATAAACACCAAGGCTGCGACCTTGGGCCTGCCCCATGAATGGGAAATATGTTCCTTCTTCAGCAACCACAGGAAGATAGGCGCCTTGTCCTGCATGGAAGGGATGTTCTACTGGTTCCGTAAAGCTGTTGAGTATATGCCCACCACCCATGTTAGTTGCGGTGGTGGCGTGAAAGGGGTCACCGAATGCATGATTAATAGGTGGAGGCGGTGGTGGGGCGTAACGGTCATTGAAGTTGCGATATTGGGATTGCGAAAGAGATGCTTGAAAGTTGGGGTTGAATGCAAAAGTATTGTTGCTCATCAGATCGGTGCTAAAAGAATCGTCATAGTCGTCGCCTGGTTGTTGATATTCATATTCAAAGTCATTTTCGTCAATATCGAAGAGGTCCAATGAACTGTCGTGATGGGTCGTATTTTGTTGTGAAGGAGTCCGGACCTAACAACATCGTTCAGCAAACTTGACAGCCATTTTTGAGGATAGATGTACGTACAACACCGAAAGCTTCCCGTCTCCTTGGTTGAGGAGGATCCGTTAGGGATCCCTTTTGCTTCAGCTGCCTGGCAAGCGCGCGGTTAGGAGGTGGAGTACATGTCAACTGTAGGTTCTGTGATTGATTAAGTGAAGACAGGCGACGAGCGTGAAGAGGAGACGCCACTGAAACTCGGTTGCTTTGCCGGACGTTCGTGGGTGAAAGAGGGATCGTCCTATTGGGTGGAAGGGATGCGTGGGATTGCGCGCGCGGTCGGATGGCTGCGGTCCGTCGGTGTGTGGAAAGGAAGGGTGGTGGTAGCAGGCCTAATAATTTCTGAGTGATTAAAAAGCATATAGTAGGAGTAAATGGCTGATGTCGTACCTTCTTCGGTGACAATGAAGCCCGAAGTGTTCGCTGCCTCTGACAAGGCTTGGTCGCTGACTATATGCGCAAGATTAGCCCGAGAAATTGTAATAAGTGATAAAATAATACAGACCTTCATCGTCCACATACTGCGAGTCAGTATTGTGAACGGAAGGGAGCTTGATGCCGCTGTCATTAGCTCTAGATCTCCAGTTGTCTGCAATATCCGCAAGGCTATGATCCTTGCGGGCAGACGAAGCGATCGTTGACACGTCTGGCGACGCAAACGAGAGTCTTTTCAGACTCAAGCTATTGTCCCCAGAGTTGTTTGGGGTCGTGAGGGTGGATGAACCATTAGAGGTGGAAGAAGTAAATGAGCGAAGACTAAGCGGGGTATAAGGTGAGTTTGGGGTGATGGGAGTTCTGAAAAGAGAATGGGAATGGCGTGGCCTAGGAACTGATCGCTGGGGAGTAACTGGATTGTTTTTTGAGGAACGAACGACTGCGGGCGACGTTGGGACCGAGAACGACTGCATCTTCGAGGCAAGGAACAACTCAACTGTGTGATGTGACCACCCCTTGTCAACGCGTGTGTCACGTCACACATTGTCCGTCACGTGCTCGTACCTTGTTTTTCAATTAAAGTAGTGTTGCAAGGGGAAAGTATCCTTAAACCCAACCCTTTGCGGTCGCGAAGATAATTCTCTGATCCTGGGCGTATTCAGTCACGCGCATGGATTCTGAGACTTCTGACACAACTGTCACGCTCTGGCAGCATGCCAATGTCCGACGGCGGTCCGGAGGTAGTTTGTGGCCGCGGTGCTGAAATTACTGCGTGATCGATTCATTGGTGCAATGTTCATACATCTGACTAATAATGTAGATGGCCGCAACAAAAAAAAACATTTGGTTCGAGTAGTGATGACCACATTTCTCCTCAATAATTCCCCAATGCTCTCAAATTTCCTCCATCCACCCAACCCCAGCACCAAAATGGACCCCAAGCACCAAAATGCAATCAAATCCAAGCGCTACCAAGCCTTCGTCAAATCCAAATTAGGAAACTTGTAATTATCACAAGCCAAGACAATCCTCGAGGACACTACCCTGAAAAGCGCACGAAGTCACTCACCACAGCTGGCGAAGCTAGTTAATATATCGATATCCAAACCATGCCAGAACCTTGTGTGATACTATTTGTGATACCCGTGTTCATGCATCGTGCCTCTCTCCTTTCGTTGATGCTAATCGCCTACGCGTTACTCCAAAAAAGATCATCTGCAAAGTGTGCACACCTGCCCACCCTCCAACCACCCACATTGCTATTCTCACCGAGTCAGATAGACCCATCCCTGACCTGGGCATTTCACAACCTCGACCCTACCTTACCTAGTCATCACCACTTCGAAACGCCGGTCATGACCTCGGGCTCTGATTTGGTGACAATGTGCCTTACCAGCACATTCAACAGGAGTCAAGGTCATCCGGCTCTGTGCTACGAAACCATCCCTTCAGTCCGAGAGCCAGGACTATCGGAGCCCAAAACAAACCCCTGTCAATCACACATAACCGTCCGCGTCGGAATGAATGATGTACCTGGTCGTGCAAACGTACATCAACTTGAATGAGCAGGAAATTCACGAGCATCTCACAACACGCCGTCAATGTCTAATAATGCATATCATTCACTGGCAATCTATAGCTATCGGCATATCCTCCGTCTATCATAATAACTGTGCAAAAAGGGCCATCTTTCCTATCTGCTTAGACTGAATCACTTGATCATGATATACACAGCGCGAGTCCATACCAGTTCTTACCACCGAAAAATAGGCGAAAAACGTCCCCAAACTGGGAATATTAATGCAATATGCTCATGCATTTTTCTCTTTCCTCCTGCTTCCGTCCATTCTCCATTGATTGATCCCTGCCAGCGATCCCAATGCCCAATAAAAAGAGAAGTACGTGCAAGCCAGAAGCCAAACGTCATAGTCTAATATCCACCAAGCATACCCTCCCCATCCGACTGAGCAGTACTACTTCCATACGGGGAGCTGAGTTCACTATATCTTGCAATCCTTAATCGTTGCGACGGTGGAATAAGTTTATCCTCAGTCCCATGTGGCGCACCTCCATGAAGCACACCAACACGCTTCATCGCCAAAAGCTATTTAAAAAAATAAGAAAATGCTCCACAGAGCAACCACAACCAAGCGACTTACGTTGTGTGCAGCGTTAGAATGGTCATAAACACCACCGAAGAACGCCGTTGTTGCGTCCTTGCCAATCATCTTGACGAGCAAGTGCGCACCACCAGGATGTTCTTCAAGAAAGTCAGACACGTCGTGAATGAACCCAGCGATGAGAATCAAGGGTCTCTTTTGTGCCTGTTCTTGGACTAAAAGATACGCGTCAGTGAACAGTGCAAGCACGAAAATGCAATCGACCTACAAGACTCCCAAGAGACGATGGGAAGGTTGGACGATTCCGAAGGCCATGCAAGTTTTTCTTGCGTCTCTCTTAGACGCTTCAGTTGCATGGTGAGTTGACCTTTCCTGACTTCGTTTTCGGGGAAGACCTAAGTTCGCCAAATTGTGAGTTGAATCACAGACTCGACAACGCGCAGCCTACCTTCAAGTGCGAAGCAAGTCCAAGCTTTTGCATAGACCAAATGAACCACTTTGTAGGATCATATTGATACCACTTGATGGCGTTTCGGTAATCCATGGGGAATTGATGGTGGAAGTTATGATAACCTTCGCCGATCGTAGCTAGAGCAGTCAAAACATGGTCCCGGGGAGTGTGCTTGTCATCAAAGGGCGCATCGCCAAGATAATGGGCCAAAGAGTTGACACAGAAGGTGGACTGGTCGGAAGTCAGCATGATAAACAAAATGTGGCAGCATGCGACTTACATGGTGGACGAAGCAGAGACGAAGGACAGCAGAGTAGACATATCCGCCCCAAAAATCGTTCCAGAATAACCAAGGAATAACGGTAGGAATGGCAAAGCCAACGAGCAGGATAAGAGTCAGGTAGTTGCGGTGTTGCCATCTGATAACCTCGTTCTTGGTCAAATCACTAACGTCGGCGACACCAGGTCTTCTACGTGGCTTGACCAACATCCAACCGATGTGAGAGTGGTACAGACCCATGTGGGCACCATATGGGTCAAGGTCGGTATCGGTATATCGGTGGTGCGAGCGGTGATTTCGCGACCACCATTTGATTGAGCCTTCAACGGCACCAGCACCAGCAATAGCGTAGAAATATTGAAGAGGCTTCGAAGCGTTGTAACTTCGATGTGCCCATAGTCGATGATAACCTGCGGTGACTCCTGTTCACAAACCACGCAGTCAGCGGCGTTGTCCTTGTTGCGAAAGAAATACAGCAACCACTCACCCAAACCGGTGACGTAATAATAGAAGATCGCAAAGATGAAAGTTTTCCATTGCAGCTTTACGAAACACGCTCCGACGATTCCAATTAAGGGCGTGGTGGTCAAGATGATGAAATTTAACCAATTCATTTCCTTCCACCAGTTACTCCACGTAATAGGTGGAAGAGCCTTCTGAGTCTTGAGCGTGTGGACGACATAGTTATCAGGAATGTCAATATCGATAGGGTCGTTCTCAGCACCGTTGGGTTTTGTGGCGGGCGTGGCTGGAGGCGTCAAGACTGCAGACTTGGCCCCATTAGCCGCTTTACGTGAGTTAGCGGACATTAATGTTTTTGGGGGGTGGGTAACTGCGAGCACAATGGCGAGGAGAGAAAGAAAAAGAACGAAAAACGCTGCAGTTACACTGGGGTCCACCAAGATTCGAACATATATTTATTGGGCTCGGAAAATTCCGTTTCTTTGGGGTTGTCCAATTTTACGGCGAGATTGTGGATTCACCCCACTCCGTTCGGTTCCTACAATCGCGAATATCCTTCACCGTAATTATCCCTTTAACCCCTCCAACGACTGCCTCAACGCCGACGGTATGAAACTATGGCACAGGAGGTCTTGGGGCTGACGACCGCGACCACTTCGCCGGACCGTCTGGCTTCCGAGTAGATCACGTGTCATCGTGAATCTTTGGGGTTCCCAAAACGGGTAATGACGTCGCATAAAGTGCATTCTAGCCATGGAAATTTAAATGATCAGTGATCACCATGGAGTCTGGACAGTGGCTTTTTTTTTTTTTTTTTTTTTTAAATAATCTCGTCGTGTTCCGTGATCAGAAATCGGCGGCTTATCAAAGATCAGCAAATACAACTAATAAATAATGAGGGACTGTATATATCTGAACGCGGACTGGACAGTGGCTTGATTAGAATTATAATAGCTCCGAGCCTTCTTCGCGTGCAATCCCCCCAACGCGGGTTGACGGTGCCAAATGGATTAATATTGGGAAACCCGCCACAGACTCGACCGGTTTTGAGAATGGGTTTCCCAAATTATCAGACGTGGTGGATTTGAATCGCGCCAATGCAAATTGTAATCAAAATCATGCATGATCCACCTGTCGCAGCCATTGTTCGGCGAGAGTAGTTTCGATGGTGCATTGGGGTCTCTAGATCGCCCCAACCAATCGACAAGTTTAGAACAGGCGTCCACACCAGTTCCCCCAACAACGTCCACACCAGGCTGAGGACCCCCAGAATCAGCACTGCATTAGTATGACCCAGACTCTTTGGAGCTTTCCATTTAAAAGTCCAGACGTACACGACCCACAGGCGATCAACGACGGCACAAAATTCCAATAGCCATGACAAATACTTCTTAAATCGGCCAGACCCATGATGCCGTTTCATTGAGGTAGAAGCGCCTACTTGGTTCTGCTCGGCGGATTCTGATAAGCCATTGAGGATATCACAGTCGACCGACTTGCCCGACGTCGACCTGTGGTGCGAGAGGATTCCCGTAACAGGGTGCCAACGATCCCTGTGCTCGCCAACGTAGGCACAACCCATTATAACTAAACGAGACGTACAAAACCAACGCATCTCCATCGCCACACTTGTGCGTTTTATATTTCCCAACCTCCTCCTGCCCTCTTTCATTCCTGTTCTCCTCCCCAGTGTCAACTCTATATACCCGTCATCGGTGGCATTACCTCCATTTGTTAAGGACGATCGAACGGAGGGAATATTGTCCCACCCAGCCCTAGATTTACTTAATTCCGACATGTGCAGATAAGCATCAATGTACTAGTAGGCTGCCCTTTAATCTTATTTTTATTTGGTACTGTAAAACATGGAATGCAACATGTTTGAATTTTCGAGTTAAGCAGTTGTGAGGTAGGATATATTATAGTCTGTTGACTATCATAAATCCTACCTCACAACTAACATGTCGTTGTCAACTAGCGCATCAAAATCGAGCTCGCACTACCTTCATTCCATCACTTCTCCCAACACTTCGTTGAACTCACCATAAAGCACGGGGTAACACTCGAACTTGACAAGCCTTTTCACCCTCGTCTGAGTCTACAACAAAAGTAGACGCCTGACCCTCCTAAATAAGCCTAGCACCATAAAACAAAGACCTGCGAACTTACTTGGGCGATACGCAAGAACCACTCGTTGGTGTTTTGTCCGAGTCTGTGTGCATAAACCGGTTGCAACTTGAAGCAACTTCATGCCCAAGACTTCAGGTGGCGCTGAGGTTCCAACCGCACGGATTTGAGAGCGTCGTTCGACGTTTTTGTCGACTCTGAGCCTGAGCTCTGTGGGGAAGTTGTCGTTTGTCTTAGGATCCAAACCTCTAACGCCCTTCTCGATATCGGAGGGTGTGCACCATCGCACTATTGTGATATCTCCCAAATGAGCCTTGCCGCCATAGACTCTAAATATTGCGCCTGGTTCCAAGCCAATAGGGGCGAGCTGACCTAGGGCATCGTCAGCTTTCCCTTTAGCCAGTTTCCGCCAAGCGTACTGCAACGCGGATGTGCATTAGTAAGGGTCAAGGATAACGGGAAAATAAACAAGAGGAAAGGGTTGTCGATACGCATGGAGTGAGGGTGCTTACCTTTGTGTGTGGGCGTCTCTCCTAAGTAGATGCTTTACTACGGCCCTTCATCCTCTCCATCCTCTCAAGCACTATCCCACCAGCACCAATCGCTTCTTTATCCTTGCACTGAGCTTCACTCAGAGCTTGTCGAGTCCGGGTGGTCAGCGCCACCACGAGCATCACAACCGCATGGAAGAACACTAATCAAGGAGCACACCCACCAAAGCAGTCATATCCCCCTTAGTCAACATGTGCCGAAGTCCGTCGAGGAGGGACACACTCGCGAACAGCAAAGACCATAATAGAGAAAGCTCTCGTAATTTGATAGGCTCCACAGACCGAAGATAGCGTTTCATCACTGATTAGGAGTGCTGTTCCAGTTGTGGCATATGGCAAAAAGCAGTAGCAGTATCGGTCGCATAATAGTAGGAACAGGAATGTTAGCCAAATGTTGTATCTGTCATGATCCATCCCAAAATAGCACTAGCACTAAGACCAGTACCGGTACTGGCACCCTCACAGTGCCAGGACTCGTGATCGGACGGGAGCGATCCACGATGAAACGTCAATGTATGTAACTCACCAATTGCTTCGTCGCTGTTCAGTGCTGTATAATCGACCTTGAACAGGTCACATGTGTACAATGTCACCGTAACCGAATCATTGGCATTAACCCTACTTTGATAGTAGGGTGGCGTGAGTATTGGCAAAAGCCACAGGGTGCCTGTCCAAACTATATTTGTATATGACGGTAGCAATGAATACAAAATATCAGGCAGTCGGAAAGGAGATATATATTCGTTTAGATTTCAAATACGATTGTACAGCGACGCACTCACCGGCAATATTCACACCCAAAAACATGGCAAGGTTCTGCAACCTCCAAGCCACAGGAGTTCTTCGGATCACGCACCCATGACATCGAAAGCACCAAAACCTTCTAAATGTTGAGAACAAAACGCAACCACCTACATTATGGCTCTTTCAATAATCGTCTGATACCCCGAAACGAACGTGTACACAGCAAATCTTATTTTCTCCGGCACATATTGTCCCTTGTCGATGACGAGCGCTGGGCTTGTGCTTCCGGTCACTACGAGGAACATAATGGCTGTGGACGCTGATATACCACATGCATCGAATGGCCAAATGATCGTCTAGGAGGATAACTTGAAAACTAGAGTATCACACACCACACACGAGCGCCATTTCGGCACGTAAGATGGTTGGTTATCGCCTACTGGTAGTGGTATTGCCCAATGGCAAGACGGCGAGTGAGGTGCCAGAGGGTAAAGTCGGGGTTGTAGGCATAGTCATTTGGGGGTGCTAGTGGTAGAAACGTATCGAAGTAGACGTTGGGGGAGAGTATTTTATAGTTGCAAAAGGTGCAGTTCAAACAGTTCTTCGCCGCATCGCCGCAACCCATATCCTGTCGCATCAAGAACTGTGAATGATATAGGATGGCTCGGAAGGTCTTCTCAAGTATATCCACATAATGCGCCTGATGCATTATGCATTATGTCCGCGTGAGTGGTGCCAGTGGATTGAGAAGTGGCTGCCCGGCTAACTTCTAGATCTGGTAGTAGGGACAAGGTATCAACAATCTATTTAAGTGATACCTACTTTACAGAGACATAAACAGAAACCTCAAGGATACCAGATCAAAATTCAGCTTACCATTTCTGACCATGACCAGCAGTAGTACACCTATCGAATCAAGTCAAACGCACAGCCAACAATGTGCATGTACCTGCTGATGCTGAGGTTGAGGCGGTTCGTGGATCTACTAGGACAGTCATCTCAACTGGATGCAGCGGCGCAATATTGCAGTAGATCCATAAATGTAGATGAAAATGCTGGCCCCGGATATCGATGTTTCAACAGCTTTTGTGTCCTTTGGTGAACACGTGAGGTGTAATTTGACAGGCGGTGCAGCGAAGACATCAAGCTCACGATCAAAGGGTTATTGGTACTTGGATGATGGCATAAAACTAGATCACATTTACATTGTCAATCCTGCTAGACTCGGAAAGTCGCGATTGTTCAGGACTCCGTATTGGTGCCCTGGGATTGCACGGCTGTGAACGTGACACGAACAATGGCCCGGAATATGCCGCCAGTCACAAGTAGAACAGACGAATTAAATTAACCAAAACGTACAAAACGATACAGATAGCATAACCAGCCAGAGCAAACAGACGATACTTACGCTGAGCAAAAATGAGGGGAAAAGTGAGAAAAAAAGGAAATACAAGGAAAGACAGGAAATTTGGTTGAAAGGAGAAGAGGACGATGAAGATAGATTTGCAAAACTCGAATGATCCATCTATGGTTCGAAAAGAGGAAAGGGGAAAAGTGGAGGTGAACAGAAAAGAGAAAAAGAGAAAATCGAAATCGAATAAGACGACGGAATAACTCTACGCATAGAAGCGTTGGGGATATGGCAGGGGATATGGCATGGGGTATGAGCATAGGGATACGAAAACCATGACGATAAAAAAAAAAGGACAAGGAAAAAAAAATACGAAAAGAATACTGAGCGACCCCTCCCTGAGGCAGCGGGCACCACCAAATTTAAAATAACTAAAAAAAAATTCCAAATCCAATATCAATAGTTATATGACTCATAAATAAGAAGAAATGCGTTGCATAATATTATACAATTGTGCTTTCACCCATCAATCAGCCTGCGGTGAAAAAATCGAAGTTCGAATGAATCGAAGTCAGATGCTCGTGTAGTGGTGTTCTTGATAATAAGGATAGGTGGTTTGAGAGACCGAGTCCGAGGGAGGTGGTATGGTTAGGATCGGTGTCCGGAGTAGTAGCGCTGTCACGTCAATCAGAAGACATCATCTTCATATTCCCTTTGAAGTCGTTCAGCTTCCTGTTCTTGTTCTATATCCGCCTTCAGCCAAGGAAGGTAAAATTTCAAATCGATATCATAGTTGTTCGGCCATCGATCTAGCGCCCATTCGCGTAGAACTGCACTGCACTATACAGCATAACGCAATACAGCCCAGGTCATCAGTGCGCAGGATCAAATCGAATTGACAGGTTGGATATGTACCTTGTAGTACAACTTTGAAGCATACTTCTTGAATAGTACAGGAAATACTTCAGGAGCATCAGGCTGCACGATAAAGTTGAGCATTATACTTGCAATAGGTATCAGATCTTCTTCCTTGTACGTCGAATAATGTTGCAAGTTGGGTGTCTACAACACGCAAAGCACGGCAGCATCAAAAGTCCAAATACGTCAGTGTCGCTACTCGGGATCAACAGGAAAGCCACTTACCCATTCAGTCCGTCCGAGGACCAGTCTAGCCAACCACATCGCAGCAGCTGCTAGCAACGAAGGTGGAGTCCCCACAAGACGCCATTCCACACATCCAATCTCCATCAAAAATTTGGCAACTGTTCGCGCTCGTTGTTCTTGATCATCAGCCTTGCTGATTCGCCTCAACCATCCCATAGGTCCAGGATAGCTCAGGTCCCAATTAATCGTTTTGAGAACATATTGTTCCGCTTTGAGCAGTGCCTCAGGTTGGAAGATGCCCTCTGATTGTTCAACGATTTCCGGTACTGAGGGTGCTAGAGTTTCTTCGTATTTGCAAGCGATGAGGAAGCAAGCCATAGCGGCGAGTTGGAACTTGGGCAAGGAGAGACGCCTCAAAGTGAGGAATCGGTCGAGGATGTTGGTGAATAGGAAGAGAGTCTCTTGAAGGAAGCGATAGCGGAAATGAATGTTGGTAATCCACTCCACAATAAGTCCTCGCTGCTCCCAATCAATATCAGGTTGGAGATCCATATACTTGGGATTAGGAAGAGTTTTCAACTGCCAAATGTGATGAGCTCAGGGAATCTCCATTTAAAACGACGCGACGTACCTCTAATTCCTTCAAGTAAATGGAGATATCCTTGACGTATTCGGCGACCAGGATGCCAGTGGGATCATCGTCCAAATCCTCCGCGTCCAAGTCATCCCAAAGCTCCTCAGTTGTGTCTGGGGATATGTCCGGCGATGTCGCACGCTCCTCGCTGAGCTGCCTGGCAACTTCAACCGCGTCGGCTTCCGACTCGGGCTCTACCGGTTTCGTGAACACGGGCCCATAGACCAAGGGTTCCGATGCCTGTACTGGACTGGGCTCTCGACATGGCTTTTTAAATACGCGTTCCACTTCCACGGCATCTTCGGTGATCGCGACACGTCTTTTGGAAGAACTGCCCGCGGATCCAGGCTCTTTCTCTTGACTTGATGAAGGTTGAATGATATCCGCGGTGACCACTGAAGACTTGGACACAGGCAGATGAACCCCGCTGTCTAATGACACGGGTCGACTCCTGCCAGTGTGGGCAATTTTATTCAAGGCCGCCACGTAGTCCTGAACAATCGCCGACTTTGGCCGTCCAATTCGTGATTCCGCTCGCGTGGGGGCGACTTCTTCGGTTGCTTGAGGTTCCTTCTCCGTCTCCATTCCCTTCCCACTGAGAATGCCACCAGCTTTGGAGAAGCTACCACGGTGCTTGTTCGTGACAAACTTCGTGACTTCGACCAGGACTTCTCGCTTCTTCTTCACCGGCGGGGCCTCGCTTGATTTTGTGGGTATACACTTAGCAAGTGATGCGGCTGTCGGAGCGGTTAGCCTACTGGTCACCTCGGCGAGCGTGGTGGTGGCAAATGTGACATTCTTCGTTGACGGGATGATGAGTGATGTTGGACGTGAAATGATGTTTTCGGATTGCTTGAGGATGTTGGACTGGCCTGCTTTTCCATTGCCACGACGAACCTAGAGATCGCTAAGCAACGACGCTCGCAACGAGTAGTGTGAGAAAAAGGAACTTACCGGGATTGAAGACATGACGCGTAAATGGTGTCTGTGGATGCTGAAGCAAGGGTTAGACTTCCTATGTGTTAAGTCGTGGGGATGGGGGAAGGCGGAGGTGGAGGCAGGAGGCAAGCCGAGGAGGACCAATTTATGATATGGCAATATGTTGCCGACGGGCGAAAATACAAACCCAAATACTGCGTCTTCGTCTTCAAGTTCTAACGTAATACGCACAGTGGCCTACCAAAGGCGCGATTGTCAAGCATACGTTGAAAGAGCATTGATATAAACTCATTATTGCTGGGACTGTCTTCCCTGCAAACATGAGTCTAGAATGGAGCAAGGTAATGAGCTCCTTCATTACCTTTAGGGTAAACCTATTAGCTTTTACGTTACGCCCCTATTACTGCAGAACGCGTTTGCTCCACATCACGATAGTATTCATGGCTTGAAAGACTGTCGATGCGCAACAAGTTCGACGATATGGGACTTGCATTTGCGTCGCATTGTCCGTCGCTGTGCCTCCCAAAAATTTCCGGCTAAAATCAGGGACAGTGAGGGGCATCACGATCACGACGTCGGCCAACCACGATTGTCACATCACGAGATGATGTGACGACTATTGAAAAAATCTATTGCTACACCTCCCTTGATGTCATACTTTCACAACTACCACTCAAAGCAAATCTCTCTGGAAGCGCACAACAGCTTTTGCAATATATATAGTCATATAACACAAGGAACCATGTACGAGTAAGGTGATTCAACCTAACAATTTGAGGAAGACGCGTTGCAATATCCAGCTCTTGTCTCTGAGCTCATTGTCTTGGCAAGAGCATATTCGCCAGACTTCTTCAGAAGTGAAGCCTATTGAGAGGATCACGACAAAGTATCGGCAATGTGACTTCACACGTACCTGAGATAACTGGAACATCGAACGATGAAAGTTGGCATATGAACTTGCTCAGTCGTCGTTTTGGACTTGAGCTTGTATAAAACTCGCTTTATTTGACACTGTTGGTGCATTAAGGGCATCCTCCCTGTAAATTCGGGCCCGGGTACGAATGCACCAACCTCAATCCATAAAGAAAACATGTTCGATGGCAATTTGTGATAACGTTTGCGGTTCTGAGCGACATGAAGGCTACGCGCCAATGCGCTGTCACAGAGATATTCTGTTGTAATGAGATGTTCACCGCCCGCGAAATCTCCACTTCGTCCTGTAAGGGATTCACGAAAAGAAGGCTGGTGAAAAATGTCAGGTGCGGCTTGGAATTAATAGAAGAGACTTGAATAACCGAGTGAGGTGGTCTACTAGAACAGCATGTACTTTCTTGGGATGATGGCCAAGCAGCGACGATATCAGCACTATGGTTGCCAATGTACAGAAGGTAATAGAACAGCTGGTTTCGAATTTGCACCTGAGGTTTTGTGAGGATGGAGGGTCTCCTTATCATATAATCGACGTATAATACGTCTACTTCATGATATAATCCGGGCCATTCCAAGTCATATATGCTAGCTTCCTGTTCATTTAACACAGACCCGAGTTTACAAAGTGACACGTTCGAGTATATCCCCTGACCCGCGACTCCATGCACTACACGGTGGAAGGTTCGCTCGATCTCCACAGGATAAGTACGATCAGGATATTGATATCGTCCGAAGGTCCTGGAGTCGGCAAATCGCGAACGTATGACAGAACGAAAAGCATTCGAGTCTCCCAACTCGACGAGGCGAAAGAAGCCAGGGTATAATTGTTGGTAAATAGATGGTCTAAGTTCGACAGATTCCAGAGTGCCAACGACCAGTTCGTTCCATCGTCCACCGACGAATATAGTAAGGAAAGGCGGATAAAAAAGACAGGTGCATTCGGGGAAGAGACGCGCAGTCTATGCCATGGTTAGAGATGTTTTTGGCCTAAGGATCGTCCGAATGGAAATGGAAATGCCCTCCAATTTGTTTGTTTGACGATGTGTTTTCTCCAGGTATGTGACCAATTAGGTTTTGCTGGTCCCAATGGGTCTAGTGATGCACTTAACCCTGGACCGGCAAATGATATCATCCCTTCATGACTGGATGCCGTCCAGTATATCCCGCCGAACTTCACGAAGCCAACCGAAGTGCAGCAGATGGAGGATTCGGTGGGGATCTGCAGATTCACAAACCCGAAGAGCCACTTTTTAATGGAGTAACATTTCAGGATCTAATACGAGGTGGGTCATTTGTATCGAGCCCAGGAATGGTTTAAGCACCTACGTATTGGAAGCATTAGGGTTAGGTTGCAGCAAGAGACAAAGAGGCATTTGTACGGCATCCAAGCCATGACACGGAGCGTCACAAGATAGGTGAACTTAGAGGATGATTTTCGGGAAATAGCTGCCAAAACAGCGTCAGCTGAAGCATCGCATAGGTCCGAGAGTCAATGCGAATCGCACGGATGTCCCCAGCAACCATGTGGTATTCCTGTAAACAGACTCTAGCCAAATATGCAATATCCGAAAACAATTGGGTACTAGTATTAGTACACGATCTCATGATCACTGACGCGAGCCATTACACAGCTACTCGAAATTGTCCGAAATCACAATCAGAAAATTGCAAGGTCGTGAGGAAGTGGGGGAAGCACAGCCAGTGCGGGGTTAGTTTGTTTTATTTGTATCGTCATCGATAAGTAATCGGGGTAAACATTGATAGTCATTTGCTACAGGGGACTTCCACCGGCTCTGCAGAAGCATCGGAGATACAGCTCGAGAGCACAATTAGGCCGCGGGTCGTTTGCCTATTGCACTTCACCAAACATCTCATGATCAGGACCTCGATCAATATTGGCCCTCAGATGGAGAATATTCATATCTTCTTTCCTCGATTTTTCCATAATTCTACCCAGCGCATCGATCCTAATTAGGTATGTAACGATACTGGGTCGATGTGAGTCTTATTTTTGCTTCAGCTCTAAAAATAACAATCCTGATCTTATTTTTCTTATTCGTACTTGAGATATACTCAGGACTAAGAAAAGAAGGCCTGCAGAGTACCTTGGGGCTTCATGGTGGAGGGACGAGTGCCAACGTTACGGGACGTACAACAGGCTTGGAATTTGGGCTTGGCCATGACCTGAGTGAACGCCACACAAGGTGCACTCCATCCAGCCTTAGCCAAGACCTTCAAGATGGGCACAGAATTCAGTTCATGACCGCGCTACGGGATTCTGCTGGGTCATCTTCGTCAATTTACACTGTCGCATCTAGGGTGCCATTGTGTTGTATGCATTGTGTGATAGGCAGAAGCTTGACTCGGGTCCTTGTTGGAAGTTCTCCGGTAAACGAAATATAGCTCATGAGCAAGTGTTTCGCTGCTAGGTAGAATTATTTAACGGCTGACCTGCAATGAGTTTCACAGACTCACCGCCAAACGATCCAGTAGTGTTTCACGTAGCCATTCGCGTGGATTGCTGCCCACCGCATATTTTCCGTCTCAACTCGTATGAGGGCGTATAAAACGGCCAGAGTTTTGGGCATTTACGATCCAACAGTGCTCACTTCCGTCACTCACATTAGCACATTCATCATGTCCCCCAAAGCAGCTCTCATCACTTGCTCTCTCTTCGCCATCGCCTACGGTCAACAGGGCGGTACGGTGCAGGCTGAAAACCACCCCAGGCTCAACTGGCAGAGTTGTACTACTGGTGGTGGTTGCACCGCCGTATCCTCTGGTTCCGTCGTTCTCGACTGCAACTGGCGTTGAGTCCACGACAAGAACGGCTATACCAACTGCTACACTGGCAATACATGGAATTCCACCATCTGCCCCGACGCAGTCACTTGCGCCAACAACTGTGCCCTCGATGGCGCCGACTACGAAGACACCTATGGTATCACCGCTAGCGGAGATAGCCTCACCCTCAAGTTCGTGACTACCGGTGAAAACAAGAACATCGGTAGCCGTGTCTACTTCCTCGCAAGCGACAGCCAGTACGAGATGTTCAACCTCCTCAGCAAGGAGTTCACGTTCGACGTCGATGTTTCCCAACTCCCTTGTGGTCTCAACGGCGCCCTCTACTTCTCTGAGATGGACGCTGATGGTGGTATGAGCTGCTTCTCCATCAAAAGGCTGGTGCAAAGTATGGTGCCGGTTACTGTGACTCTCAATGCGCTCTTGACATCAAATTCATCAATGGAGAGGTACATGCATCGGCTGCCCTGCTTTCAATGCCCTAGTGGCCATTTTTCTCTTGTAGGCTAACGTTGCCAATTGGGAAACCTCCCCTACAGACCCCAACGCTTGCCTACACTCCTCACCCATGTACTTCCACTGGGCAAACACGCCGCACTGGGTCCGCTTGTGGTGGTACAGACAACCGCTATGGTTCCGTTTGTGACCCCAACGGTTGTGATTTCAACTCTTACCGTCAAGGTGTCTACTTCTTCTACGGCCCAGGTGCCTCCAACACAGTGGATACGACCCAGAAGATCACTGTTGTCACCCAATTCCTCACCAAAAACAACAGCACCAGCGGTACTCTCAGTGAGATCCGCCGTATCTACGTCCAAAATAGCCAAGTGATCCAAAACTCCCAGACTACATTTGACGGGATTGACCCCTATGACTCGATGACTGAACAATACTGCACTGATCAGAAAACGCTTTTCGATGATGAACAATCCTTCGCCAACAAGGGTGGCATGGTCGGCATGAGTCGCGCTTTGGCGCGAGGAATGGTCTTGGTTATGTCTATTTGGGATGATCACTACGCACACATGTTATGGCTCGACTCCACCTACCCAACTGACGCAGACCCATCCGTCCCAGGAAAGAAGCGTGGGTACTTGCGCATCTACCTCCGGAGATCCCAAGGATGTCGAGTCTTCCAGCCCCAAGGCTCAGGTCATCTTCTCCAACATCCGCTTCGGTGATATCGGCTCTACCTACCAAGGTGGAAGCAACCCAGGCAGCCCCACCACCACCACCGCCTCTGCTCCCGGTGCTACTCAAACTCATTGGGGCCAACGGTTAGTTCCCCCCCTCTGATCTCGTATATCGATTTACTGATTCATTTCATCCTCTCTTCAGCGGTGGCAAAGGCTCGAATGGTCCCACTGCTTGCCAGAGCGGCACTCGCTGAGTTGTTGTCAACCAATGGTACTCCCAATGTCAATAAATGTAGAGCTTCTTGAAATTCTGTTTTCAGCTACATTTTCCTTGTAGCGGCTTGAAGTGGTCTCTTCTTGCATTTAAATAGAGGAACCTGGAATCGACTCTTTTATTTTATCACTGAAATCAAGCGCTCTCGTGGGCTAAAGTTCTTCCAGAAGATGGAATTTCTTATCATAGGATGTCCTATCCCAGTCAGCCGTTCTTGTACAGATCGGATGGGCTCCGTGGGAACAGTTGCCTGAGAAAGTGTATTCCCTCGAAGAGAATACCTAACAGTTGCGTCTTGGTCAAGACTCGCTCGGGCCACGACATTTCAATTCAAGGTGATGTCGACCGAAATGATATTTCAAAACACCGTGTTGTTGGTACATTATCACGTTCAGGTACTCAAGTGACAACTATCTTAGGACAGATTTGAACCTCTTTTGTTCAGTTTCGCCTCTAATGCCTCTCGTAAGGTGATGATCGTGCTATTCTTCGGCATAAAAAGTGCTGAAGGGAGGAAAGCCCTTGATATCCTGTAAAACTTGCTGCCTCCATAGATCAAGTGCCTGTCGAAGTCTGGGAGTGACATTGCTCATGTCTGCCCAGTTATGTGAAGTATTCCAGGTGTCTTCGAAGCGTAGTATTGCCCCGCCAGGAGATCCTGCGAAATCGCGTAGCATCCAGGGCACAGCAATTTCGATAAAATCTGGTCGGCATCTACGACACCATTTGCACTGGACATCCTGAGCACCGTTCTGCGTCGTTTCATCAATTACTTCATGGGCAGAAGCAACAGCCCTGCGACATATATCCTCGGCATGTTCCAAGTAGCGAGCCTATTATCTCAAGCTTAAGACAGTTTCCACCATCCAGAATGCAACGTACCCATGCCATAATCGTGTCTGTGTCGAGCGGATCCAGGAATGCTCTTTCCGCCGTTTCAGCAGTTCTAACATCTGACTTGAGTATTGACAACGCAACTTCATCTGCAAGGTCATGGTATCTGTGCTTGGTAGCATAGGCGAATAGTTCATTATGTTCAGTAGCTATAAAGCGTCTAGAAACACTTCTATTTGAATATGTCCATCACGCCTTGGGTCATGAACACACCTCATCACGATTTTGCATTGGAGAATGGCGATCCCGACCTGATACCGCTCGGCTGCTTCTCCTAGCTCGAACAGGTCATGAATAGGTATTTTGTCCCAATCAGGCTTTGGCCGAGCATATATGAATCGGAAGAGCTTATCGAGGATAGCTCCAGATTCGCTTAGAGACGCCAACAAATCGGGCGTTGTGGGGTAAGAGGATAATAGGGATCTCCAGTTGGCACAACCGGCCTCGAGTATTTCCTTATGGAGATGAAATTCTACACCATCAGCGCTCCGAATTCTGCATCAGTGAAAGCGACTGCACCAAGCGATATCAGTTATGGTTCATCTTCTGTATATCGTGACAGATGAACTCACAGAAGCTGGATTTCCGGATCAACCGCGGCGGCTCGGGGACGTCAAATGCCATGCGAGGTGCAAGTTGCTGGTGTTCTACGATATGGAAAGCCTTCATCTCGGCCGCTTCATCTATATCCGCCTCGAGGTCCAATCTCCAGTCTTGTAATTTTTGGAAGTTACTACGTGCCCTTGTCGTCTTCCTTTCTTCAATATAGTTATCGATGGCATTCAGTCTCTCAGAGTAGATGGGTGAGCCAAGCTTCTCTAAGCAGATCAGTAACGGCTTGTGAGAGACATAATCAAATATTGTATAAAGTTTAGGCAACGGCTTGGGGGAATAATTATCATCATCGTCGGGTAACGCTTTGGTCAGTGATGGACAATGGCAGACTAAGGAAGGCCCTGAGCTCGATTTGTGGTGTAATGGTAACTTTTGGATGGATCTTTGTAGAACAAGCTTCTGTCGACTGTGATAACAAAACTGCAACGGGTTGGTTAAATAACGAAGTAGTGGTGGTGTCATTACTCTTACCCATTCAACTTGCAAGCTCTTGGGGAGAACCTCTAACACTGCCGAAAGTGAAGTTCTTGACTTGGCTATCAATGGTGCAACATGATTTAAAAGATATCGATCTTGATTCTGAGCTTGGGCTGCATATTTGAGAACCACGAGGGGATTGCTCGCCGCGGAGTTCCTGTTAATTGGCTAGTTATCGTGTAGATACAGTGGATAGCAGAATCCAATTACCGAATTCGCTCATTCCAACAACCTTTTGCTATTAAAACTTCATATTTTGTGATTGCTTGAGCAATATCTAAAACCTCATCAATTGAGAGATCCCGTGATGTTGATGCTGACAAAATCCCGGGATAAATATGGTCGAAGACCCAGTTGAGGATCGCGCTTGATTCTGGGAGGAGAAACTCTCCACTGGAATTTTTTGTACATTCAGGAGGAGGTAGCTTTGGACATTGCCACTTCAAAAGCGCTCGATGTGTCCTGTATCTGACCCCATCACTGGATTGAAATGTGGTATCGCCGTCATCAGGCCCACTTAGTGCGGTATCAGTCCACCGGTGGGCCCAAGGGAAGAAATATGGTTTTGAGTATGACGTACAGGTTTTGCGACCAGTGATGGTCGCCAGGCATGGTAGGAATTTTAGCAGGACGATCGTGTGCTGGGGCTTGAAGGGTTGGTTGCCACATGTTTTAAACGTCTTAAGGGCATTTTAAGCATACGGTTCGACCATATGAATGATGTGGAAATAGGGCAGACGAGTTCTGCGCTATCCCAGACTACGCGCTCTGCGTAGTCATGCTGCGCGACTGTGCACTGCTAAGCTGCACAGACAGTATCAACTTGAATGCCGGTCTCCGTTTCTGATCTCTATGAAAACTGAATGCTGCGTCTTGATGTTCAATTTG
Organism: Volvariella surrecta; assembly: GCA_951802395.1. Lineage (NCBI taxonomy): Eukaryota > Fungi > Basidiomycota > Agaricomycetes > Agaricales > Pluteaceae > Volvariella > Volvariella surrecta. The sequence goes on along the minus strand of OX637791.1, from coordinate 577,248 downwards.
GCGGCGTTCAGTTGCGTCGCCAAAATTTGGAAAGTGGAGATGAATCGCAACCCACGACCGCAGTAGCCAAAACACAATGACCAAAAGTTTGAACACAAAGTGCTGGGTGCGCAAAAATTTCTCGATGTCTTAGGGATCTGCTTTGTCACAGGCATCAAGTGCTTGCTCCAATCTGAAAGCGAGAGTACTGTCATATGTCTGCCAAATACTATAGACTGCTCAAGCTACTTTTCCCCCCACGGGGCAGTACCTCGGTAACTCATACGATTAATCGCTCAACTCAGCAGATTTCTCGGAGCAACTAACTTTGTCCACAACTATAAAAAAGAACTTACTGCCGTCTGATGACAGAACATTATGTACTGTACACAGTCAACATTCGTACTATTTCTCCCGTTCCTGTGCATTTTGGCATTATATTGATAAACAGCTTCGGGAAATTTGGTCTCTGGTAAACAAGATCACCGTCAATGGTATATCTGGTTCTAGTGGCGATCAATCCTTGTGAGCAGTACTTCTTTGCCTATGCATGGAATGGAATGGTTGAGCTGACTCGTGAGATAGGTTTGTATTCGCAAGCACATCTTGAATAGGTGCTCATTCCAAATGCGTGATCATGAGAGTATCTTAATGAATAAATGTCTAATGGCAATCTAGAAACCTCACTATCGACTATAAAGCCAATGTCAAAGCCCCCTCCGCGAAACAAAGTTCTCCAAGTCTTGAGCAGTAGCAACTCCTAGCACGAATTTCCGACCATTATCCGTGACTATGGCAAGATGAGATAGCGGATTGATCAAGTGGAGTACAGTGCGCACCTAGTGCAAACTCGTTACCTTTCAAGAACTTTTCCAAATCGCCAAGTGGAGATAACGGCGTGATAAGTGTGTAGGGCTCTGAGACTTTGCGATTGAACTTGATCATGTATTGTGCGACCTTATCGTCCTGTAATTTACAAATTTAAGGAGGCATTTTATGATCCATTGAATCAAACGACGATAGGTGAGAGTCAGAGGGGATTGACGTACAGGACTTGCTTGACCAGCCTCCCATTTCGTTTTCAGCTGTGCAACATCGAGGTAACCCAGTGGTCTTCGATTCCGATCGAGGACCCTACCGATTGGCCCTTTTAGTTTCATCCCTCGTAAGTGGCGTGTAATGCGACTCACGGAATATAGGAGAAATCGCGATCATAGGCAGCCTCAATTGCTCTTACGATGGGTTCATCGTGTGGTAATGCAAATGCAGGTGGCAGTTGTAGGTCCTACTTCGTGGTCAGTGATTTGTCAAGGCATTTCAGTCAGATGATTCGAACCTCTACGACCGCACCACGATACTTGTCTTGTGTCCAGGCATCGAATAAGTGGGGAGCATGGGCGGTCGACTGAGTTGTGGTTGCCATGAAAGTACAGCCAACGAAGAGACCGGCTGTATGGATTGGTTGGAGTCTAAAGCTAGGGCAGCCGAAAAGGGGCAATGCATGAATATTACGTTAGGGTTTAGCTGACTCCAAATTAGGGTTAGGGGTTATACACCTCGAATCATATTCACCAACTTCACTTTCATGTCGACACAGCAAGAAGAACCAAGGTCTTCGTCTCCAGAACCTTCTGGCCCTTTGCCAATTAAGAAATTGAAGGAGTCTCTTGTCAACAAAATTGCTGCAGGCGAAGTCAGTAGCCTCCCGTGACAATTCCAGCGAACTGACACGCATTTGCCAAGATTATACACCGGCCAGCTTCTGCGCTTAAAGAAATATTAGAGAACTCCCTTGACGCGGGCGCGACATCTATATCTATCACAGTCAAGGATGGTGGAATGAAACTTTTGCAAATTCAGGACAATGGATGTGGTATTCGGGTTCGTACTCCTACATCATGCGTATATTTCGCATTGCTTATGTCCAAGTAGAAAGCTGATTTACCCATTCTGGCAGAGAGGTTCACGACTTCAAAATTGTCCACCTTTTCTGACTTGTCGCGGCTGACTACATATGGTTTTCGTGGAGAAGCATTGGCGTCAATATCCCATGTAGCTCATCTGAACCTGATAACCAAGACCAAAGCCGACTCATGTGCCTGGAAGTGTGTTCGTACCCATAAGTTGGAAACGAATCAGATGCTGACGATTCGAAAGGGCATGCTACTTAGACGGCGCACTCGTTGGAGAACGGCAGGGGCAAAGCCCAGACCCGAAGCCCTGTGCAGGCAATAATGGGACCACAATCATCGTGAGTGGTCGGTTCTCCTTCAAGAGTTGGCTGTATACCCAAACAAATAGATTGAAGACATGTTTTACAACGTGCCAACGCGACTCTCTGCGCTTCGCAGTTCGTCGGAAGAATATTCACGCATACTGGATGTGCTCACAAAGTATGCCGTGCATAACTGCGAAGTTGCCTTCTCATGCAAAAAGGTGACTTTACGCTCATCGAAGTTGTCTACATGTGCTCTTGCTCAATCTTATTACCAGGCAGCCTCACCCTCACTTGATCTTTCAACACCGTCCAATTCCCAGGTTCCTAATACTATCCGGTTGCTGTATGGACATTCCATTGCCAAAGAGCTGCTACAGGTCCAGGTTTCGTCAAAGAGCGGTGATGGAAAAGCTGCATCACGGACTGCTGATGATTCAGAGTCGTGGGCTGCTGAGGTGCATTTCACCAACGCCAACTACCAAGGCAAGAAAACCGTTTTCTTGTTGTTCATCAATCGTAAGTGGGTGATAAAATTATACACTGTATGAATGCCAATTTTACGGCCAGACCGACTGGTGGAATCATCTCGAATAAAGCGTTCAATGGAAGGGGTGTACACCACAATTCTTCCAAAAGGAACGGCTCCTTTTGTCTATCTCAGGTACGTATCTCCTATGCTCATGCGATGCTGACACTGATAATTCTTACAGCTTGTTGATTGACCCCCGCTCCGTGGATGTGAATGTTCATCCGACCAAACGGGAGGTCCACTTTCTCAACGAAGACGCCATCACCGAGAAGATCGCAGATACCATACAAAAAACGCTAGCCACACAGAGCCAATCTAGGTCCTTTCGATATCAGGTCCGTTGTTCAATCTATATATCTCATTGTGAGGATTAAAGGTTGTGCATTCAGACCTTGTTAACGGGCGGTGTAGCATCAACAGAGACAGCCAACCCAAAAAAGCGTAAAGGCAAAGATAGAGAAACCGAGGGCGCGGATATGGACCCAGGGGAGAGGCCTTCGTCAACCACAGTCTTCATATCTCGTATGTAGTTCTTTTCTCCGTGGGCTTACTGGCGGTGCGCCACTCAGCGTAATGCAATCTAATTGAAAAATTTCTGGCGTTATTCGAGTAGCCATTCCACAGCCCCAACGAACTGCATCTCAGCGCAAAGTTAGGACTTCTCAGAATGACCGGACTTTGGATTCGATGTTCCCGGTTGTTAATCCTGCTCATTTAGAAAAGACAAGGGGCGGGGAGAGTGCGCTCAGTACGATTGGCGGTGGTGAAAGTACAGGAACAGCAAGATCAAGGATGAAAGAGATTAAAGAATCCGAATGTTATTTAACTTCTGTTCTTGCATTGAGAGAGAAGGTGAATAAGGGCAAACATCGTGGTCAGTGCTGTCCCTTGTTACACCAACGGATTGAAGTATTGAGTTATTGCTCCATTTTAGCTCTAACGGAGATCCTCGAGAAGCATATTTTTGTTGGCATTGTTGACCTTGAGCGAACGATGTCGCTTATACAGTTCTCAACTAACCTGTATCTTGTGAACCATAATTCGCTGGCGTATGTGCCTTCCTCCATCGTTTCGCCAATACTCAGAATGTATGCTTCGAATTTATACACAGCGAGGAACTTTTCTACCAACTCGCACTACGCCAATTTGGTGACTTCACCCGAATCAGACTGGACCCCCCACCTTCGCTACGCGACCTCGTAGAAATAGCCGTCAATGCGGAAGGAGATTCCATAAAGAACACTAGCATTTCGAAGTCACAAATTTTGGAAGTAGGCATACGTCTTAACATCTAGCGACCTGCTCATCCATGCTCACATAATTGAAGCGTATCGTCAGCATTTTAATGACCCGCAAGGACATGCTATCGGAGTATTTCTCCCTGGATATTTCCAAAGAAGGCAATGTGGAAAGCCTTCCCTTGCTATTACCAGACTATACGCCGAGTTTGGATAATTTACCGACGTTTTTGATGAGGCTTGGACCACAGGTAAGGGTCATTGCAAATGGTTAGATGTGGCATTCCAATGATAATTTCCTCGGCAGGTTGACTGGACATCTGAATTGGAATGCTTTGATACATTCTTACGTGAATTAGCGTACTTCTATGCCCCTAGTCCGCCTCTAATACCAACAAGCGACTCAAAAACGGACACAACGCAGACAGGCGCCAGCTCATCAAGTTCACTGAGCAACTCAGAGGGAGGTGCTGGTAATGCAAACGAAAACGCGAGCAATGGCGACCAAGAAAGTGACAAGGCACAAGACGAAGCCCAGGAGAAGGCTGAACGATGGCAAATTCAACATATACTCTTCCCTGCTTGTAGGAGGTATTTGAAGGCGCCGAAGAGTTTGTTAGATAGGGACGTCGTGCAAATTGCTAGTTTGCCGGAGTTGTACAGGGTTTTTGAACGGTGTTGACCGCGAGCCATGCTTTCGTACGACACACGCTTCGCTAATACAGTATACGTTATGACCATTCAATCTGTACGGTACTGTTGCATCTGGGTTTATAGAAATTGTAGACACCATGATCAAGTTCATGCTGATGTCGATTCTCAACATAAGGGAATAAAGATAGTGACATTGATGCGGGGCTGGTCTCCATGAATATGCATACGTAACGACGGGAAATAAGCGTGCTGTAATCAATGCTCCTCACAACGAAGAGCGCGGGTCATACTATAGGCTAGTAATATACAATGTCCACCATGGAAGGAGACGGGATGAGATGCGGAGCAATAAAAAAAGACCAAGAGAGCAAGATAGCAGGAAATAGAATTCAATCTGTGTCTAGAGTATAGAAATTGCAAGGTATTATGGGTGGCTGATTGTGTATCGAAATGCAAGAATGTCGAAGTGCGTGCAAGATATAAATCGAGTTGCAAGATTCGTCTGCCCAAATTAGTGATACCTATTCCCGTTAGGCATCGAGCTATAACTCGCTTGCGAGTCAAACATAAACTCGTCATTGTCCTCCACTTCCTCATTATCAGAATACTCCTCGTTCGAATCATCGTCGGTGTTTGTCGTCTCAACTCTGAACACGTCCAAGAACGGCGTTTGTGGGACAACCGTATCGGCAGTGGATTTCGCCAAAATGGCGGCAACTCGCGCTTCAATCCTTCTGTCGAGTGGAATATGTGGCGTTCCAAGAACGTTCGAATCATCGGACTCTTGGAAGAAGCTTGTTAAGTCGTGAAGATCTTTAACCAAACCGCCTATATCTTCTTCAGCCCCACTGAAACTGGTCTCCATGTCTCGCGTACCCATTCTCATCGGTCGATCCAGGGATGCCAACGCTTCCACCTCGGGTTCGAAATCGATTTGCGAAGGTCGTGTGGGCATGGAGCAAGTATCGAACACGGCCATAACATTTGCGCGACAGATTTCTTGTAAGACATCAGTTTGGGCAACGCACCATCCTGACTCTTTTGGTACTCCAAAAACAACAGTAACAGAGTTGGCTTCTTCGACGGCGCTCGTGATATGCATACTCATGCGAAGGACATGTTTGGCAGCTGGGCCACCCGACATCGTCATAGGTTCTTCCAACACCTCCAATGCCTGTGAGGCGAGATCTGTTTCAAGCAGACGTAGCAGCGGCATAAGGAGTTCGGACCCAAGCCTTTCTACAGGGTTTCGAGTTTCACGTTGTTGGAAGAGCACTTTGAGAATTTGCATGGCATGGACCTGCACTGACCGCTCGGAGTTGAGTACCAGACCCATGAGAAGCGTAACGATATCAGTCCAATATTCTGCTCCATAGTGCTCTCTTAAACTCGCCACAGATTGGCGGAGGAAGTCGTCACGAGTCCTGAAATGTCCTTTCGCGAAGGAGGTCATGATCTTGAAAATACTTTGTCGTCTTTCCATCGCAGCTAAATTACCGATGTCTTGGGCAAATTCCTTGAGCTTGTCATCTGGATTATCCGCCGTCATGTTATGCAGACACCATGGGAGTGAAAGCGTATATAAATCGCGAACTCGGCCTTCTGAGGGGTCGATAATCTCGTCGTTCTTGACCTTTACTAGGCGGCACAGGAGCTTCAGCGTCAGGTCAGATGTTTGTGACGAGCGGAGACCCTTGAGAAGCGCAGGTTGTAATGATGGCGACCCCTTCCAATCCACTGGGCAATGCGACAGGAGTAGCGAGATAGTATTCTCGTTGTTGAGATCAATCCTATCAAGCAAAGAGTGCAGAAGCGTGACAATCTCTAGGAATTCCGTCTCTACTGTAGTAGAGAGACAAGCCACAGCACACCAGAACATTTGTGGGAGGAGAGAATAGTCAAGATCGCCTTGAATAGCAACCTTCTTGATAGTAAGAATGATCTCCGAAGTAAAGGACTGAATATTATCGTCTGTAGCAGCGATGGTGTTGGAGAGTCGGCCGAGGAGGAGAGCAAGATCAGATTGCTTGACTCTAGGCATAAGCGCCCTGAAGATTTGCAGAGACCTGAAGGCAATAGCTCGGATTGAACAGGCAGTTCCCCAGGAAAGGGCCAGAGAACCCCAGCGATCTGCTAATGACGGCGCCAGTGGTTCTAGGAAGTTGATGACTTGAGAGCATAACCACTTCATTTTGGGTTCGAGCTCGGCGTTCACCTCATCATCCTTCCAGATCATCCCCTTGGCTTCCTCCTCTAATCTGTCGATAGTGTCCTTCACATCGTATCGCGAATATATGCCACGGTCTGGAGATTCATCATACCCCGGTGCCCAAGCACGAAGAAGTTGTAATAGCATCCTTTGTGCTCGCTCACGAACGAAGGGCACTCGGTGGTCCAGGTGGGTCATCAGCGCGTGCAGCAGCACCGGGAGCTGGGGTTTAAGGTCCCAATATCGTTGCAAAGCCACATCTGCGAGGAACAACCACGCGAATTGGGCTGACCCTAGTTGTAATCGAGGCTGATCGGAGAATAACGCATTTAGACCATCCCAAAGCTCGATGTCGTCGTTATCGGGCTTGTTCAACCTATGCTCGATCGTTGGTAACATCCGTGCCGGCTCAATGACAGAGCACAACTCCTCAAAGACTTGACGTCCGATAGCGGTATGACAAAGGCATGCCACGATATTTGCCGCGCAACTGATGAACGTGATGCTACCCACTTTATGCGATTGCTCCAGAAGAAAACGAACGGTGGCATGACTATTAGATTGATGCGGGTGTTCGACAAGTCGGGACCAGATGACCAGTATTTGCTCGGTGTGTGTTTGTCCATAGCGGAGTGTGAGGGACATGAGGTGGTACAGCGCACTGAGGCCTTCCCTGGACAATCCTGATTTATCTTCCGTCATCAGGTCGACGTTGGGAATCCAGAATTCGAGGCTTTGCAAAAGCAATAGTACGACGTTGGTGTTTGAAGCTGCTTCAGGAAGCTGGGGTAACCACGTCGCCAATTGTGCCAGTATGTGAATTGCTTCAAGAGGGTGCTCTCGTGCCAAAAAATCGGCGACGAGCTTGTGTGCGTGAACATAAGTGCCTGGTGCTAGACTTCCAACCGTGCTTTCAAATAATGACATGGATAAAGGACTCGAGGATTGGAGGTGGATTGCTTCAAGCATATTGAACGCTTGACGACGCGTCTCAAGAAGAGGGTGTCGTAAGTTGGAAAGACCCAGACAGACAATCTGGCTGAAAGTGAACCAATGATTGTCCGAACCACCCACGATGTCGGCGATGACTTCGAAGAATCTGCTATTGCTATTGTTGGTGTTGTTGCTGATTACGGCAGCTCGTTGCAGAGATTCATCCATGAGTCGAATATCGTGCATACTATGCGACAGGATAGACCTCAAAGCTTTCCTGTACCCATAGAGGTCAGACAAATACTCAAGGAAGTGACCATATCAAGCAGTAAGTACTGACTTTCCCCTAGCTTGGCATATAGGATTATCGGATGCAAGAATTGCTCCTAGCCGATCTAGAACAGCATGTGCGCTTAATGGACGAAGGTACTCAGGAGGATGCTTGTCCCCTGTTGGTGAGTTGGAAGCTTGTTCGGGTGGAAAAAATGCCTTTTGCTGGAGCGTCATCAACGATATAAGCCACAGGATTGCAAGGAGAATACATACACAAAGCGATGCTAGTGCTCCGACTGCGGCATGAGATAACATTGTAGTTTCATGCTGGAATTTCTCCGCTGCCTGTGCGATATTTGAGCTTCCATGTGCAGTAGCCATTGCAGATCGCTGCATTTTCAATATTCTTTGCTGGATATATTCTGGTTGTGAACCAAGATGACACCACTCCTCACAAAGTCTAAACAATGTCAGGTGCATATTTGCAGGGATAAAGCGGTCAGAATCCTTCAGTGTCGCCAACCCTTCAAATAACCTCTCGACTGTTCCGCAGAAGTACCTCCTCAGACGTTGCAAAGTGTGATTTTCCTTCGTCTCTGGGGTGCTCAAGAACCCTTGGGTATTCCGTACAAATTTGAGAACATTAGCCAATGCTGCTTGTCTCCCAGCCGTCCGTTGCTGTTGTAGTAGATGAGCTGTGAGATAATAGATTCTGGCTACGGCTGAATGCAGCCTCTCCTGGCGCCTTGTCCGATCGGGAACGCTCAATGCTGCATGTTTGGACCGTGGTTGACCATCATCATGGGCCTGTCGTCCACCCAAGAGCCCGACGTTGCTTTCTGCAAACAATGCCGGCGTCTTTGATCTTGGATCATCGTAGAACTGTCGGCCAGCCAACAAGCTCAAGTCTTCCAGGAGTTGCGAATATGCGCTGGAAGGGAATGAACTGATGCACAGCACGGCTGCATCCCTAAACAAGGTATACTCCGAATCCAGGAAAGGGGTCAGATATCTGAATAATCCACGCGTGGTCGACATTCGTTCGCGCTCGAAATTAGCGTCAGAAGGAGCCCTTGAATGCTCCCTCCCAAGTTGCGTTAACAAAGGACGTGATGTTTCTGATAATGTTGCAGTCGAGCAGAGGATCTTAACCCAAATATGCCATTGAATAATGAGGGGCTCGTTGTCTCTGATTAGTCTGTTTCCATCCCGCTCCGTATTGATCGGCGTACGTCCAACTGCGAAAGGACGAGTGCTAAGACCGGCTAATTGGGCAATACCGGGGTGATACCGAGTAGCTGCAGCAATAATAGATTCCCGCAATGATGCTAAGGAATGTCCGGGATAGCTCATGCAACCCTGAAGCAAAGATGGGAAGACATATCGCCACAATTTCCTGTCCTTCTCGTGGTTGCTGTCAACGATTCGTAGGGGAACGTCCGTTCTCTTGGAATGCCGCCATTGTTCCAGCCTCGCCACTTCTTGCTTGTCCAGTAATTCGTCATACCCTTGGAGATACGACTTGTCTTGACCCTTCCCGAGCAATTTTTCTACCAAATAAAATGGCCCATGGATTTCATCAGAAGAGCCTATTTCACCGGCTACATGCGTCGAAAGTGAACCTAATGCGCGCACAACCTTGACCCCAGAAAGGTGTACAGTACGCGAGCCGTGGGCGAGCAGGAACAAGGCAGCCGCTTCTAGCTCATGGCACCTCAGCAGTAAGGTCTGGTCTCCCAAAGTTTTCTCGGGATCCTTCAAGAGGCCATTGATCCATTGATCCACCAGAGTGACCCATAGCGTGAGAAGGGGTGATACTTCAACAAAGAGCCGAACGCCCGACTCCTGTGCGATGCGTTGAGGGCTAAATAGAAATACATTGAAGCGGGCCAAGACAGTCAGGGCGTGTGTCGGTTCTGCCATTAATCGTTGTAACGCCCCTCGTGCGGCCTCGCCTAAAGTGGGCTCAATATGCACCACACCCTGGAGTAGTAGATCTACTGCATCATTGAGGGAAATTGATGAATGAAGGCACCGAGGCCAAGCTTGGAAACATGTGTGTAGAAGATTGATTTGTGGGACTGAGGTATTCGGGTACGCGACGACGGTGCCATCCGAATGCTTCCGAACCACGAAACTACTTGTATCCCCCTCGAATATTGCATGAACTCTTGCCAAGGACCACTGTTCATCAAGTAAGGACATATGGGCCACTGCGTTGCCAGAATATATTGCTATAGCCGCTAGCGTCGATCCGCAGTGCTCCACAAATTCTTGCAAACCCGATTTTGCGAGTAAATTTTGTGGAAGGAATTCCGAAGAAGCGGGGTAATCTTCCCAAGATGGCGGGGTAGTAAAATCCGATGATGAGGGCCACGTGGGTGTCAAGACTTCCCGTTCCATTAGACTCAGACTGAGGAGGATTGCCTGCATGGCGACAGAAGTTTTCTCTGGGGCCATAAGACGTGACAAATCACCTGATGATTGAGTCGATGCTGTGGAGGCGTCTTTCATCAAATCCATGCAAATTTCCCGCCCTGTGTCAGGGTGTCGAGAGAGGATAAAATGGGTGATAAGGATAGGGAATTCCAGGTGGTCGTCGAGACAATGGATGTGTTGCCCTTTGGAATTTTGGGAGAACAACCGGCTAACCAGATCGTTGAGTTTACTCGCAGTTGTGGAGGCTGATTCTTGACAGCGGTAGAGATAAGTCCAAACGATGCGGATCACACCATTAAGGTGAATAGTGCGCAATAGCTTCTCCTAAAAATAACAAAATAAAAATCAGGAACAGAGGGTAGTTTTTTTCGGGATGCCAACGAACCTTTGGCTTCCCAATTGCGTCAATGACGGAGTTCCAGTTCTTCAGGAAGAATGCATGTGATGAGACACACAATAAGATATATATTAGAGGCAGTGCTGCTGCCCACTGCTGCACATTCTTCTTCTTTGTCTCCGCGCGCGCTTTTGGGAACATCCTCTCGATAGCTTGTGCCCACTGGGGATTATTTGTCTCGGCTTGAGCAGTCTGAAATGGGCCGTTAACATTTTGATGTCGCGCATATAATCAACCATACCTTGCCAATGGGATGTAGCATATGTGAAAGTACTTCAGCGAAGGTAATCTTGAAACTTTGGCCGCGAGAATTTGCGTAGGACTTTGATAATGTTTCCATGAACTCGGCACCGTCTTCGAAGGCTTCTGGGGGCCAGACCTAGTGAAATTATATGGGCACACGATATGGCGATGGAACCAAAGGAGTACAGCACCTTAATCTGTATATATCTCAACCCCCGCACAAGATTCTCGAATTTCATATCAGCATCCTTTAATGTTGGATTTGCGGCGACGGGTGCCAGTTCTGACAGGAACCGATCCGTGACACTCACGAACCTGTATCACGCATATCTCCATCAGGTATCACGACGGAACCTAAAAGTCTAACGTACCGAACGTTTGCAATATGGCCCAGCAAAGTTGCAAACAATTCTGCATTGAGGCGGTGATTAACAGACCGTGACAGTCTGGCCTCTGGTCGCCTAAATTGCTCAAAAGTTGTTTCCTCCAACGAAAAGCCCAGGACCTCCTCCAACGCATTTCTCGAAATCGACTGTATTACAGCGATTAAAGCACGACACATGACATATATGGACGCAAGTGACTTTCTTTCGTTGAGCATGGTTGTTAAGGTGTAGTAGTGACTTGCACGGCCAGGTGCTGAAGCTTGCATAGTGTGCAATCGCGTGATATCTTCATTGACGCCTTCATTCTGGCTTCGCCTCCACCGCATTATGGAATCAATAACTGACTTTGCATGTCTTTGAGCAATTTTGCCGAGGGATTGCAGTATGTCGTCGAATTTCTGGTCGACTTTCGGTCCCATGAACACGGAAAGCAAGGGCTCGGGCTCCTGAACGGTCTTTATTAGCAATCCAAGGGCCATGCTTAACCAGTTTACATACCCCAACTTGCCGAAGGAACACATCTATTTTGCTTTCTGCGGAGGCGGCGAAACGAATGAAGACTGCATGTAAAGCGTAATCGGCAGGTGTCTTGGGGTCCATCACAACTCTGTCCTCTTCTACTTCTACAGGTGGGGTGCGACTCATTTGCAGTTGACCAAGCGCATTGGGCATTCGGGGAACAGGAGGTGGCGAAGAAGGAGAGAAGGGGAATCCGTGATCACTACCGCCGTCCGACGTGTAGAAAATGGAGCCAGACTGCGAGTGTTGCGACTTAGCATACCCATGACTCTTCGACCTCGTTGGGATTGCACGCGCATTCGAGCCAGGTGTCGGGGGTCGATGTTGGGGAGTCAATATCATAGTTTGACGCGTGGTAGGCGAAGATGCATGATTCAGAGACGATGTGGATCGGTTGAATGGATTCTTAAGCACAGGATAAGGTTGTTGATCATGTGAAGGAAGAGGTGGGGGGTCCGGGTTTTTCTTGAATGCATTACGGATCGACGCAAAGGAAGGTTTCTTGGTGAATGATGTACTAGTTGTAGTGATTGAGGATTGAGATGCGTGGCCAAAGGTTGCGATTGATCGACCTCCATAACGCGTGGTGGTAATAGACTGGCTAGAATCCTCCGATGCAATAGAATCCCCTCGACTATGTGACTGAAAGTAACCCCCTCGGTCTCCCCAATCAAGACCCCCAGTGGGTGTCATTATCGTTGGCGAGTCTTGTCCCGACCCCACATTGGCCCCAAATGCTCCAAATGTCCCGAACCCGTTCCCAGCTGTACGCCCGAAAGGAATTGGTGCCGAAGAGAGCTCGTCTTCTGTCAAATCTATGAAGCCATGTCAGATAAACATTAAAGAGTCGGACCCAAGGAGAAGTCACCAGGGATAGTGATTTGAACCCCTCTTTCACTCATCTCTTACTAGCGTGAAATGGCACGAATAAGTGCTTGAAGGATAGCAGAAAGAGGGGTTTGCTATAGTAGCTATCGTGAAGGTACAAGGAAGAGTGCAAGACGTGGTGGGGAGTGAAATGACAGCTTCCCACGTCCTCCAAGGCAATTCCGCCTAAACTGGCGCCTTCATTGTTAGGCCTCGCGTATTCATCCAAAGCCACAAACTCCTAGTTGAAGGTTCAATTCAACAGAGGGCGCGCACATACCTTTGAAAAGCGTTGCGGTGTCATGGGCAACGATCCCAGTACAAGCGTGCATTGTATGGTGACCTTCTGACCGTCGACCTGAACTGGAGCGTTGCTTTTCATATCCTTTAGCTACCACTTTCGACGGTTCAAGTTGGAAGACAACGTGGCAGTGAATTTTATGCATAATATGATAAGAGAGCCACTGTGGACAAAGTCCTTCGTTGCTTCCCAAGATAGGCCCGCAATTGCATAATTTAACTTCCTCGCCGGAGACCAATCGCCAATGCTAGAATTAACCCCCGTAGGCACAATTTGTGTGCACATTCAATTTTACGTGGCAGGCGGAGGTGCAGAACTGCTCCAACCCGATGAGCACTTTCACTGACATTTGTATTCACTACAGATATGGGACAGCCCGAGATCCCACAGGATAGACAATTGTGTAGCGACTTTCTCGTCTTCATCTGCTGGAGAGTGCGCGAGTCACTTCTATATTGACCTGTTTCTAACAAGCGTCAATTTGAACTGATGCTATCCCATTCATAGTAGAGGTGTTGACGCCTTGCCATGGTAGGGCTCTCTGCCGGTACTACTAGTAAGCTAGCTGCAGGGCCCCTTCAGTCACAGTTTCCTCCATTCGTCTCTCGAGCAGACTTACTGGAACCGCTATGAAGCTAAGTCCTTTCATGAATTTTCATTAAAAATACAACCTCCTCTACTTCCCTTGTATACCTTTCCATCAACGGACCTGCTTACCTTGGTTCGTCGCCTCCGCGCACGCTCCCTTTCCCTGCATCATCGCTCAGCCCCGGCTCCGAGTCCAAGGGCGACTACCCTGTTTTTATTGGAATACATATCACCCTGGTATCCTTTAACAGCAACCTGGACCAAGTTATCGTTATTCCTGTACGCTGCTCAGAATCATTCGCATGTTCGCCACGTTATGGACTTCCCGATAATGGGCAATATAGGGGTCGATTCTGATATGACTCCATTGCAAGTCCAACCCTAAGGGTGAAGTCAATATTTGACCGAAGATCTATCCCAGATATTTCCCCGTCTCGGAGTAAGGAACCACAGGGGATCACGATTCATTGTTCCACTATGGTACCTTAACACCGAGTAAGTGATTTGGAGCAACGGAACAGCGCAGTAAGAACTCTTCGATCTTTTGTTCTTCACTTTTGGATTGCATCAACTTCTTTTTGCGCCTTCTCTGCAGGATCTGTACCCTCGAAAATCCGCAATGCGGTGATATTTGAAGTACAGCACGGACTAACTAGGTCGTGCTTTCGCATCCTACATTCAGATAGAGCAGAATTGTCGACCGATCCTTCACTCAGCTCCACGTGGCCTCTGGGGAGTAAGTGCAACACATTAATTTTCCGGAAATGCTGTTCTCAAAATGTAGTAATCGTATCGATTTACACTGACCTCTACCGCGGTTGGACGGGCACTCTGCTGGAACCTCACTTTGCACTCGCATGAATGTCAGTCGATTCTGCCCTGATGCAATGTTTGATCAGTGCCGTGTCATCACGTACAAACGCGACCTAGAGCACAGCCTGTGTAGCTATTGCCCTCTCTCTCCGCTCCACCGTGACATCCTTCAGGTGAAGCGGTGAAGCCAGATTATTGGAGTGGGTTGTGCCCTGGCCTGGAGTTTGTTCAAATTGTTTGTCGTCCGTCACACAACTGTGTGGATCATTCATGATCATCCTTCCGTTATCTACGTGATCATGACAATACTTCCTGGAAGGCGACCATTGTGGTTGCGCAGGCGTAAAACATTCAGAACTGTCACCATCCATCATCCACCCTGCTACTCTGCGCTACATATATGCAAACGATCAAATTTGAGATTTATCAGGTTTGGAGAATATCTCTCACCAGCAGGCATGTGAAAAACTTTGCCACAAGGGAAGGTAGATCAGGTGGTATCCCTCTTCATTAAAGTATAGCTCGTTTCTGACTGATTGGCAATGGTCCACTGCGAAGTCCCAAGGTTAGCTGCCCACAGAGTTTATTGCTGCTCTGGTCACCGCACGCTACAGCTTGCGCTTGGCGTGTCGCCCTTCCTGATAGACGCATGGTCACCAGGGATATGACGTGACATAATTACCATGTCCATGGCCGTGTTTAATCCTATGGTCCCCGAGGACTCTGTCTTGGGTGGACCATTCGTTTCACACAGACCGTAGCAAAAGTGGAGTTCCTCAAGGTGAATTGCCCTTCAATTAAGACGCGACTGTAAGGACGATGTGATATATGCGACTTTATCATGCTAACAGGAACTAATAAGAGGACCTGACCATTGGAGGCACTCCAGAGGCACAAAGTGATTGGTTCTCAAAGCTTCGGAGTGCGCACTTTGTGGTGACCATCCTTTGAAAAGCAAAGGAGATCTGGAAAGATTGATCAAAAGCTTTTCGTCGACGCTTCAACAAATAAACGATTTCACAAAGAGATCTACACGGGAATGAGTACCGATTTGGGTTAGTTGTCCTGCTGCCGATGAAATTTATTTTTAGAACATGATCCAATCTCGGCTGACTGAATTAGGATATCGTTGAAACGACCAACTGGTGATTCGACCGTGGTCACTGCTCTAAGGGAGCAACTCATTGTTTAACGCCCCAGAAATCTACCTTATTTTGAGGCATAAAGCCTCTGCATGGATGGTAAATAATCCCATCACTCGACCAGAGTTTTCCCCTCAGTAGTTTCTCGTAGGCAACTAATCGCTAAAATGCGTCAAGCTCTTCCCTTGCTCACCTCGTCACTGCTGCCGTCGTCTCGGCACGATCATCTGCAAGAGGTGATGACTGAGTGAGATACTCTCCAACATATAGATCTCACTAGATGCTCACCACTTGACAGTGCGCTCTGATTGCTGACATCTACCCAGACAAGATCGCCAGATCTGGTTCATCCGACTACGCTACAGAGAGTGAAAGCTCCTGATGTATGCCCCCGAACTCTCCATTATGCTTGACCACTGATTATTCTCTATAGTATCCACTTGCACTGCACCAACTGTCGCCCCTGAATGCTACTTCATCCCTGACACCGTTGACGAAGTCGCAGCTGCAGTCAAGATCATCACGGAAAACGAGTGCAAATTCTCTGTGAGCTGGTGGTCATCACTCCACTCCATGCAGCCAATAATGCTGGTGGTGTCACAATTGCCATGACCAAGTTCAAGCCAAACGACATCGACCCAGTCAACAACATTGTCAGCTCTGGTCCAGGCAATAGGCTCGTCGAGATCTAGGCTGCCATCGATCCGTATGACAAGGTTGCTGTTCTTGGTCGATATGCTCAAGTCGGAACTGGTCTCTTGTTGGGTGCTGGTCTCTCATATCTGAACAACCCGTATGGCCTCTCCATCGACAATGTGGTTGCTCGCCAAGTCGTTCTCGCCAACGGCACTGTTGCTATTGCATCTGCCGATGAGAATCCCGATCTCCACCAGGCACTCAAGGGTGGAGGTGACAATTTTGGTGTCATCACTCGCTATGGCCTCAAGACCTTTGACCGACCACATAATGTTCTCGGTGGTCTTGTCACGTACGGCGAAGAGGCTATGCCATTCTATGATGATCTTACCTACGACCACCACGTCGATGCTGCAATCAACGACAAGGCAACTCATAACCTCCCTCAATGGGCATACAACAGTGCAACTGGCCTCCGTGAATCGTTCACACCCTTCTACTACGGCGTAGATCAATGAAACCTTCCACCTTCACTCCAACCTTGGGTCGAAATCCCATGGGTCAAGAACACCATCCGTAACACCACTGAGCTTGCACCTCGTGCATTTGAGGACTTCGATGGTTATGTTGACGGCGATGCCCAAGAACAACGAACCATCTCCGTCTACGCCGACTGTGAATCCTTCCACGAAGTCTCTGACCGATTCTATGCCTTTGCTCAACAATGGGATTATATTGATGGATTCTACGCATTGCACTGCAAGATGCCAATCTCAGCGTTTAGGGCACAGAAGGGTGTCGACAATGGCGTGTAATGTTTTGAGACTTGAGGGTGTTGTAGAAGATTTTCAAGATCAGGAGACTCGGTCGTCTCAGGGACAAGGAGTTTGGGAAAGAACGGGAAGACAACGGAACCGGAATACTCAACAGACTGAACCTGTCAACGAGGACGGCGTTTGTCGAGCACGAAGGTGATGATGTTGTCGGGGAAAGAGTAATGGACTTTAACTTTAGCTTTAGCCTGAGTGATCTCTTACAAGAGTGCGAGGAAATATGGTGCAAGGGGAATCAAATTCACCACAGTAACGAATACATGAGAGCGAGCATATGAGTAAAAATGCCCGAGGAGCTACGAGGAGCTATGGTACTCATCCTATTGGATGATAAGACGAATTCCCTAATGTAACAAGCCACGACGAGACAACCAAAACGAGAGTAGGAGTAGTATGTACTGGTTTTGGACAGATAAGAGAGAGCAAAGGCAAACAAATATTAAAGGTCTGGGAAAAGGAAGGGAGGAACAATAAGGTAAATAGGTAATAGGTACAACAGGAAACAGGCGGTTGACGTGTGAAGGAAATTAGAGTCGTCGAGCAAAGAGAAAGATTAAATATTTTTAAAGAACTCAACATCGCCGAGGTAGCGTCGGTCCCGATTCTCGTCCACAACGGACTTGATCGCTCCATTTCCAGTGTGTCCATTAGATGCCTAGTACCCTATGGCTGGATCGTGTTACTTATGTGATATCAGCTCTCTACTTCGGTGTTACTGCCAAGAACGTGGCATATTCTCCAGACTTCTTTGCTGCACACGAAGCATTCGTTGAGGAAATCGCATCGCTTGCTGCTGAATGTGGTCTCCTCCACCCCTACATGTACGTTGATGTTCATTCACATTCTGGCTATACCTCATATTGACTTGAACTATGTTTAGCATGTGGAACTACTCTGGGTACAACGAGAAGGTGGTTGCCAGTTACGGTGAAGAGAATGTTGCGTTGATGAAGGAAGTCTCGCACATTTACGACGCCACTGGTGCTTTCCAACGCCTCATGGGGGGCCAAAAGATCCCTCAGTAGACGCTTAAACTTATTTTACGATTTTAGAGTAGATTTCACGTCCTAGAAACTTACTTTTCCTGTCTACACCATGCAATTCAATTTGTTTCATTCAGCTGTGTTCGTATTTAATACACAAGTCTCCCCCTAATTTCGGCTTGACCTCGAGAACTTGTACAATTTTTAACGGGGGACCTGCGCCTGTAAACTATGCATTACTCTCACAGCTGTCGCGGGCTGGACAAATCTGTGCTTTCGTCAGCAAGCTGACACTAGCAGTCTTAAGCTTACCTAGTACTCAGGGTCAGACGAAGTGGCCGGAGTTTAGATAACATTATCGATATGCAGATTGCTACAGTCTCATCTCGGGCTGTTGCATCCGCCGCTCGGCCCTTAATGCACAGCATGGCGATTTTTTTTTCATTGCAATGTCGCAATTTTCCTAATCTAGTTCGAGCGCCTTGAAATGCCTTGAACCCTGACCAAATGGTTGAATGCCACTTGAGACTGATTTTAACCGGGTAATGACCTAGGTGTTGCTCGAGCCTTGAGCCATAACCGATTGGAGACGAAATTGGGCAAAGAAACCGGGTTGTGGGCGCGGCCCGTGGTATTAGTAGTAATCGAAATCTGTACAATATAATATCCTTCGAGCGTGCCCCTGAGTTTCAACTACATTGGCCCGAACGTAGCAAGTATGACAGGTTTGCAAATTGAAGGGGTCGGGACACAGTGACAGCTGAATACAGCACCCTGGAGAGTACTAAGCCTTGGACTAGCTGTGCAGTGAGCTCAATGTAAATTTTTGGCCCCACGTCGGATGTTCCAAGACAGTGTAAAAGGGCACGAATCATTAATTATTGCTAAACGAATGGAACTCGACGTTTACATAGTGCGGCACTGCGTTACGTCACGCCAGCAGATACTCGGACTCTGCCAAGCTGCCAAGTGTCATTACACCTTATGGCATATCACTGAAATGGCACACAGTCAAACCTTGATTACATGGTTGTAGAAGTCAGGTCCACTACTAAATATCAAGTAACGGGCCAAGACTTCTCACTAATTCTACGCTGGGCACGGTGGCAACAGTTCATCACCACTCCCCGGCGCATGATGCGTCAGAACAGTGAAATCCAGAGCAGCCAACATACTATGCATTGGACCAATCTCTTTTTAATAATTGTATTATAAGCTCCGTTATTGAAAGGTTACCCGGGCCCAAGCTTGCTCCATTCAGGGGCCAATCAACTGCAGGCTTACGGGCTACCTTGCTAGACAATGTCATCTAGCCAGCAGAGATGGTGGGTCGATTTTTATTTGTTTAACTCCACATAAAGAGGATACGTCTCTAGGTATAAAGGATGCGCTCCACAGCGTTTAACCATACAGCTCACCTAGAGTTCCCTCGACCTCAAGGACAGCTTCACACCCTGCGCTAGATTTCTTGAGCTTTTTGAGTCGCATCGACACCAATGGCCCGACTTGCTGCATTGCTTCCTCTCGTTGGTGCTGCTATCGTCTCAGCACGCCCCGCCACTCCCCTTGAGGGACGCCAAGTAGACTGCGTAAGCTCCTCATCTTGTGCTTCTCTCGAGACAGGTTCTAACAGCAACTCAGTGCGCTCTCATCGCCAATGAGTGTCCCGAGAAGGTCAACTACCCTGGATCGTCGGGATTCGTAGATGAGACTGAGGCTTACTGGTGCAAGTATAGCTGAGCAGCTCCTCTAGCCTTGAGCTGACATGCTTGTGACCATTCTTTTAGCTTCCACCACCCCATTGTCACCCAATTGCATCTTCACTCCCGACGTCACCGCAGATGTCGCCACAGCCGTCGGATTACTCACATCGAATGATTGCATATTCTCCGTTCGTGCTGGTGGACACCACTCCTCTGTCGGTGCTGCTGGTAACGTCGGAGGTGTCACCATCGCGTTGACCAACTTCAGGCAGATGGATGTCGACCCAGTTAACAACATTGCTCATGTTGGTCCTGGAAATAGATTCCATGAGGTCTACTCTGCAACAGACCCGTATGACAAGGGCGCTGTACTTGGTCGATATGCTCAAGTCGGAACTGGTCTCTTGTTGGGTGCTGGTCTCTCATACCTGAACAACCCAGAGGGTCTCTCCATAGACAATGTGGTTGCTCGCGAGGTTGTTCTTGCAAACGGTACCGTTGTCATTGCATCTGCCGATGAGAATCCCGATCTCCACAAGGCACTCAAGGGTGGAGGTGACAATTTCGGTGTCATCACTCGTTATGATCTTGAGATCTTTGACCGGCCACATAATGTTCTCGGTGGTCTCGTCACCTACGGCGAAGAGGCTATGCCATTCTATGATGATCTTACCTACGACTACCACGTCGATGTTGCAGTCAACGACCTACCTACTCACATCTTGCCCCAATGGGCATACAATGGCGCAACTGGCCTCCGTGAATCGTTCACACCCTTCTACTACGGCGTAGATCAACCAAACCTTCCACCTTCACTCCAACCTTGGGTCGACATTCCATGGGTGCACAACACCATTCGTAACACCACCGAACTTGCGCCTCTCGCCTTCGAGAACCACGATGGTTATGTGAACGGCGATGCTCAACAACAACGTACCATCACCATTTATGCCGACCGTGAATTCTTCCACGAAGTCTCTGACCGATTCTATGCCTTTGCTCAACAATGGGATCATATTGATGGATTCTACGCATTGCACTGCAAGATGCCGATTACCCCATTAATGGTTGAGAAGGGTATCGAGAAAGGTGGAAACGTTCTCGGCCTTGAGGGTCTTGATCGCTCTCTTTCTAGTACGTCCAATTCTTTCCTAATCCATGGTGTTATCATTCTGACTGGGTACTGTCATGTAGTCCTGTACTTCGGTGTTACCACCAAGAACATTGAAGATTCTGATGAGGTCTTTGCCGCGCACGCTGAGTTCGTCGAGGGTCTCCGTCAAATCGCCCGTGAGAAGGAGCTTCTCCACCGGTACATGTGAGCATACATGGTTTTAATGGTACGATTCTTCACAACTAATGCGTGAACTAGCATGTGGAACTACTCCGCATTCAACCAAGCCGTCCTTGACAGCTACGGCCCTGAAAACGTTGAATTCATGAGAAATGTCTCCCAGAGATATGATCCCAGTGGCGCCTTCCAACGCCTTATGGGTGGTCAAAAGATCCCCCAGTAAATTAAGGCATTAGTTGATAGAAATTTTCATTGGACTTCTGATGTACTGTATATTTCATCGTTGTTATTGTATTTGCGATGACTAATAGGAAATTGTGTCGTTCTGTTCAACAATACGCCCGAAATTAGATCATGACCTGTCCGAGTTTGACAGTTTAGTGATGGACTTGCCTTGAGAGGTCTCCTATTGGTGTGGACCTGGGCGATAGGCCTTGGGTACATGGGTTGCAAAATTTGGGGCGCTGTACCGCGATGGAGATAAAAGTTCATCTGACAGAATACTCCAGGCCCAAACCATTGCATCATTACTGGTGACTGATTAGCAACAATGGAATTGAGGGCCATGATGTCACAGTAATTAAGACCTGATTTGCCCGCTACTGGATTCGGTTCATATCGTAGAGATGCTTGGTGCTAATTATAAGCAAGTTCCTGGGAGGTAACCTCCAAACTCCCATGGAAGATATACATGTAACTCCCTTTCAAGTCATCGTCGTCCGGTGACTCTGGTGTCGTTGAAGGTCGCGACTCTTCGTACCTTCTCACTACGGACGCTCACCCCTCGAGGGCGGGATGTCTACCAACTCTCCGCCGAGGGCGCAACACCACCCTTCTCCCAACGACCCGGTTGACTTTTTCAAAAGTCAACCTGTTTGCATCTGCATACCACCGTCATTCCGACCTCCACTTTCGAAGGATTGTTTTCGGCCACTTTGTCACCGCAAGGATTTGTTCAGCTTTGTAACCTTCAGTCGTGATCCCACTGCGGGTGAATTTTCCACCTTCGGGAATAGGTATTTCGTAGGTTTCATTTTCGAATTTGCAAAATAGTCAACGAAATCATCAAGTTTGTGATGAAAATTCGATTGAGCTCCTAAATTTTCCTTGAATTTTGATTTGGAGAAGCACCAATCAAGATTGAGCACGAGATGATCTCCAGGAGATGAGTAGCATGCTCAACGGCACTCTCAGCGCCAGATTCTAGGCACTCAAGACGACATCCAAGCAATCGTTAATGTGAGCACACAGCACAAGAATACATCACATATTTACAACTACCAAAGCATTCATGTAAATCACTCGGAGCAGAAAATTATTCAGAGCAGAAAATATGGCTTTCTTGATCGTCATTTTTGTTCAACTCTGAGAGAGTCCAGTACGCCGCTGACTCAGTGATTGTGTCGCTGAGCGCGCGATGCATTTTCATTGGTTCAATATTCGAAATTGATAATGATTACTGTCAATGAAAATTATGTTCTTTCGACAAATATGTTCGACTTGAAAATCATGTATTTTGTTTGGATTCTCACTTCCCGAAAACGGAACATTCTTGGCCACCCTTAATTTTGTGTTTTCGCTCGACGAAGCAAGGTGTCGAAGGTGCTACTTTTTCTCCAAGTTCATTAGTTGGTGTGGATTTGACCACGATTGCATCTTAAATGTTCCCCTTCTGTGAATGGATGGCGGTATGATCTATATGGTAAAGAACAAAAGAGAACAAAGAAGGTTCGGAGATGTAGACAGTCAACAACAATTTCTGGCGCAGAAGGGAAGAGATAATAGCCCTGATACAGACGTTGGGATAACCAGATGATAGTACTAGTTGCCCGGCGGGCATAATGGTATCTCAATGGACGCAAGGTGGTGCACATTGGCCATGGGCAACCACTTCCTATCTGTTAACAATTTGCCCCAAGAACTGAAGAAAGGGAACCTTCTCATGATCAATTAATGAACAAGGCAAGGAGATGAGACTTACGGATTGCCATTGACGGATGTGGTGTTAAAACTAGTGGTGCATAGCACTGCAACCAGAGTGCCCTCAGACACGAGGGCAGATGCGGGACGACGTATCGACGATGACTGTGCTTAGAGAAAAGCGCTTTTCCAGGTCACGGCTGACAAGGTTGGCTGTTGCCCCATACACAGGAGCAGCATCGATGCCCTGAGAGAGGGGAAAGCGAGGGAAGAGATGAGCACGAGCTTCATGATCGTTGGTGATATTGGTAGATTCAAGTTGAATCTCTGTGCACAACCGTTCACGGATACCACCCCCCTCACAGATATGCCACTTTGGCGATATTTAGGGTTCTTTTTCGATTCTCAACTTTCCTTTCATTATCACGTTACGTACTATGCTAACAAGGCCCACTCTACTGTACTTTCTTACCTTGTGTTAGGAAACTCGATCAGGGGACTAACTCCCAAGCATCGGTGAATGCTTTACGTGGGGTGCATCGAGCCATTGATGCGATATGGGTTCCAGCTCTGGTATACGAAGAAGGAAAGAGGAAAAAAGGCACTTATTCACAAACTACAAACCGCACAGAATCGGGCAGCGAGATGGATACTTAGTACCTTCCGAACCACGCCAATAGGAGGCATGGAGATATTGGCTGGCCTTCTCCCGGTATGACTGCGACTGGAGAAGATGCGAAAAGCACACAACTTGCGATGGAAAAGACTACACTTCCACCATCCTACGGTCGCGGTGATGCTAGACAACAGACTGGTCGGCCCCAACAATGTCGTTGACCAACACGATCTACTGCCCAAGCTACTCAAGGAATCTCCATTCATGGATATGGAGGAATATGACGCGGAACGCAGGCTAGGAGAACGATGAGACCTCCTCACTGTGGAGAACCAACCAGGCCAAAGAGTCGTTGACCTATTCCGCAACCGCATCCACTACTGACTAGATTCACCGCAAAAAGCAGAGAAGCAAGGGTTCAAACGATTTGTGGACGAACGGGCGGAATGGCTACAGTATGCCGAGGACGGATGGGACCCGGAACGAAAGATCTATCTGGGCCCCGATTGCATGCCAATAGTAATCTACACTGACGGCTCAGAATACAAACGACGCCCAGGACCAGTAACAGAGGAGGACAGAAATAAAGACAGCGGCACAGCGTGGACGAGATGGAGAGGAAGTAAAAGGGAGGATGGAGGTGCCTACTACGCCCATAAAGTCACTAATTATGAAGCAGAACTATTTGGAATTGGAGCAGGAATGGATCACCATGGGGAGCGGAGAAAACAGGAACGCCTACTGTGGTAAAGGATTTATCAAAGACGCCATTGCAAAAAAGAGCACAGGACGAGATGGACGGGTATTCACAGCAGAACGAACATGGAGAAAAGGAGGCGGACACTTCATGAGGCTAGCGGGCAATAACACTCAGCTCACGGCACGAGCAGCCAGATTCCTGACGGGCCACGCCCGCGAATACAGACAAAAATCTTTCCTACACGAGCTGCTTCCATCATGAATACAACCTCCGAACGACCCAGACGAGGAGACACATCAACTTTTAGTGCCACCGGACCCCCCACTGATTGAGGTATGGACTATGGACAATTCTTTTGATTCGTGATGACACTTTGATACGACATGGAAATTCCCTATTCCCATGGTAGTCCTACATGGATCCACATGCATAACGGGGTGGGCAACCACTTCACCATGCCATACGTTAGCAATATGTCAATGTGGCCCAAGAGGCTAAACACTTAGACAGTTATTTTCTCTCTCTCTCGGTCACGGTCTCGATTATAAACCCTAAGTCACTCAGTAGCTATGCTCATGGGACTGGTGAGCACGCCACCCGGTATATAAAGATTTTTTTTGTAAAAAAAACCCCCGCTTATTTACCCCAGGCATCGCTTACGGATTAAGTTGAGACCCGACTCATGATGTGCGGCTCAGAGAAGAAGCTGAAATCAATGTTCGGACGAAATTCAAACTTCTGAGCTCAGTGTAACTTACAACTTGAACTTTCTCATCCTGTTGCTCCTTTCTACATGATATTTTTAAGAACCCAGACCAGGACGAGGATCCGTCCAAGGTCGTCTGCTAGTGGCCCATGTCCAGCAGCGCTGACCGGCTTCCGCACACTCTTAACACACTCCTTCGTTCAAGGACCCACATCTCCTCCTCTCAACACTCAAACTCTTCCATCCTACTGGTCTTCTGAAATCCTCTCCAAACATTCCGCACGTCCTGCCTTGATCGCTAGACAAGAAAAACCATATGCGCATGGAGGACCTATCAAGGGTGCCTCTACTGGTGGTGGAGGATCGAGGAACATGGGTATTACGACCCAATTAGCATGGGATTATGAAGAGTTTGATCGACATGTTGGGGCCCTGGCCAGAGGGTTGATAGGATTGGGTGTCGAGAAGGGGGATAGAGTTGCTGTCATTATGGGGAATACGAGGTACTGTGGTCCGGTCGTCATCAACGAGCTCAAGTGCCGATGAAGGCCATCCTGACGTCCACAGTGCCTATGGAATGCTACAATGGGCTTGTGCGAGTATCGGTGCTATCCTCGTGACCGTCAACCCTGCTTATCGTCTTCACGAACTCGTACGAATCTCTTTTTTTCTCCATTTAATCCCTCCATCCCTCATCGCCATGCACGACAGGTCGGAACGCTCAAACTAGCAGCAGTCAAACACCTCTTCCTAGTCCCCAAGATCCGCTCTTCGCACTACCTTGAACGCTTCTCCGAATCCTATCCAGACCTAACCCACTCCCTCCCCGGCCAAATTCAAGAACCCACGCTCCCCGACCTTCGCAACTTCGTCATCATCGACAATGATGGCGAGTTTGTGAAAAGTGGGATGAAGGATAAGTTGGACTTTAGATCTGGGATCGAATGGAGGGATGTGTTGGTTTGGAATGAAGGAGGGAAGGAGGGGAAGAAGGTGGATGAGATTGCCAAAGGGTTGAGCAATGATGAGGTTATCAATCTGCAGTTTACGAGGTCGGTTGGTCTTTTTTTGAGGGAACGATTTTGACTCATTTTTGTGCGTAGTGGAACGACCGGATACCCCAAAGCTGTTTCGGTACGTGTCGTTTCTCTTTCGTGGTGTTGTTCGTCGGGTTGATGGTGTCCGTTATCACAGTTGACCCATTCTAATTTGCTCAACAACGCACTATCGATAGCAAAGTGTATGCGACTGACAGAGAAGGATGTCTTGTGTACGTTTCTAATCTCACCTCCCTATCAACCACTCACATCCCTCCAGGCAACGTACCCCCTCTATTCCACTGTTTTGATAAGTTCCCCTCTACCCTCCGCATCTCTCATCATACTTACCCTTCTCCCTCCACGTCTCGTCCTAGGAAACCTAGCCGCATGGACCCAGTCCTCCTGCATAGTATACCCCTCCGCAACATTCGACCCGCCTTCCATCGTCGACGCCTTGGTCCAAGAACAATGCACCGCCCTCCACGGCGTCCCAACACACTTCTTGGGCTTGCTGGAAGAAGTGGATAAGCGGAGGGTGAGGGGAGACAAGGTGGATACCAGCAAGTTGAGGACGGGTATTGCCGCGGGATCGCCAATACCGATTGACATGATGAAAATGTTGATCGAGAAGATGGGCTTGAGGGATTTGACGAATGCGTATGGGATGAGTGAGTTTTTGTTCCTTTTTGATATTTAATGGAGCTGATGTTGTTTTTGTAGCTGAAACGAGGTTGGATTGAGTTCATTGCCTCTTTTAATGACTTATTTACGACGGGTCTACGCACAGCCCGGTGTCATTCCAGACTACACCTGCAGATCCCATCCTCAAACGAGTAGAAACTGTCGGAAAAGTTCAACCCCATGTGAAGGCTAAACTCGTTGACGCAGATGGGAACATCGTGCCCGTTGGTACACCTGGGGAGATTCTAGTTTCTGGTTACCTGATTCAGAAGGGGTAAGTGCGCACGTGATTCGGTGTGGACGGAGGGCTAATGGGGATCGTCATGATAGGTATTGGAATGATCAAGCCCAGACCCAGAGTGTAATGAAAAAGGATGGGGAAGGAACGCTTTGGATGCATACGGGTGATGAAGGGATTATGGATGAGGAGGGGTATCTGAAAAGTACGGTGTTTTGTTTCGATGTGGGTGTGAGCGCTAACGTTCATTGTTGTCTTCAAAAGTCGTTAGTCGTATCAAGGTCAGTGATATCATCAATATAGAGTTTCTGCGTTGTTGAACTTGAAAGAGGACATGGTCATTCGAGGCGGAGAGGTATGCTTCGCCTATCCAACTGCTAAACCCATCTCAACGTGGTCTCCATAGAATCTCTTCCCAGTGCAGATTGAAAACGCCTTGACAGCTCACCCTCAAATCCGAGAAGCAGCGGTTGTAGCTGTTCCTGATGCCAAGTATGGCGAAGTCGTCGGAGCTTGGATTGTCCGTGAGCACATGAATCACAAACACGAGGTGCAGAACAACGGCGCGGACGTTCCGAGTGAGAAGATGACCAAGGCGGATGTCAGGAAATACGTTTCTCAGGGTATGAATCCACAGGCAAGGTTTCTTGTCAAATGGAGTTTAACTTGTTGCTTAATTATGCACCCAGAATGCACCAGCATGGGTGTGGTTCATCGGCGAAGAGGAATCAGATGGGGTGGCACCAAAAGAGTTACCGAAGACGGCGAGTGGGAAGGTGCAGAAACATATTTTGAGAGACTGGAGCAAGGAGTTGTCGAAGAAGGGAATTGGCAGGGTATGAGTATGGTGTATTTCAATATATGTATTGTAAGGGGTGCGAGTAGATTATGTGAGCGCGGGCCAAAACGTATAGGCACAAAGTGGCGAGACAAACTTCCCTTTGCCGCCGGTTCGAAAATTGCCTTGTACTCAAGACGATACCCTTCAAAATGTCTAAACGTTTTCGAATCTTCACTCAGGAGGACGTCTCCACCCACACCTCGTCTGCTAGCTGTTGGGTTTCCTACAAGGGAAAGGTGTACGACGTGACGCCATTCCTGTCCGATCATCCTGGAGGCGATGATTATATCTTGGCTCATGCCGGAAAGGATGTGGAACAGGTCATGAAGGACAAGAGTGAACACGACCATTCTTCGTCGGCGTATGAGATGTTGGAGGAACATGTTATTGGGAGGTTGGGTACGGATGACAGCATCGTTAGCGATGGTGTGTGGTTTCCTCGTTCGTTGCGAAATTCGATGGCTCACCTTTGAATAGATTGGGAAGCTACAGACGATTTCAATCCTGATACCACGGACGAAGCCAAGGATTTCGAAAAGAACCAGTTCTTGGATCTAAGGAAGCCCTTGCTGAGGCAGGTTTGGGAAGCCAACTGGAGGCAAGTCTCATCCTCTCCTCGCACTCAACGCTCGCTCACTTGCCCTCGAACAGCAAATTATACTACTTGAAACAAGTACATCAACCCCGACATCTCCCTGAATCGGCTCGTCTTTTCGGTCCAGACATCCTCGAGGTAAGTATTCATCCTTCTCTCCATCCAACTCAATCCTCACACATCCTCATAGATGCTCACCCGCACAGTATGGTGGGTAGTCCCCGTCATTTGGGCCCCCATCTCTCTCTACCTCTACCTTCGTTCCACTATCCAATTCACTCCTTCCATCCCCCTCACTCCCTTCTCCACCTCCCCTATCCTCCCCATTCCCCTCCTTTCCTCGCCCACCGCTGCTCTCTCCCACATCCCCTTGTCCTCGTTCCTCAAGTCCGGCCTGTGCTTCGCATTGGGCGTCTTCATCTGGACGTTTATCGAATATGGAATGCATCGATTCTTGTTCCATGTCGATGAAATTTTGCCGGATAAACCAGCCTTCTTGACTTTGCACTTTTTGCTGCATGGCATTCATCATTATCTGCCTATGGATAGGTGTGTTGTCGTCTTGCCATGGTGTTCCGAAGCAGTCCACTGAGGTCCGTTTGTGACAGATTGAGATTGGTCATGCCACCCATCTTGTTCGCGGCGTTGTCGTTCCCTTTTACGAGGCTCGCATATCTTATTTTCCCAACGTCCATAGCTAACGGAATCATCGCCGGTTCTTTCGCAATGTGTACGTCCCTCGTCTCCATCCCGCTTTGTCATCCTAGAATCCTAATCTCACCATCGCATTCTTGTTCGATTTTAGATATCGTTTACGATACCATGCATTACGCGTGAGTATATCTTTCGCCAGGTCGGGACCGTTACCAATACTGATGTGATTTCACTTTTGATTTTGTGTAGACTGCATCACACGAATTTACCCAAGTATATGAAGGAGTTGAAGAAATACCATCTTGCTCATCATTACAAGAATTTCGAGCTTGGATTTGGTGTTACGAGTGAGTTGTCTGTCGTACCTCCCAATCTTTTCCATGTGATTTTCATCATTTGGCTCATCGCCGATTTCCGCCCTGTCTCTCCGTCACAGGCAAATTCTGGGACGTCATTTTCAACACCGTGTTGCCCCTGTAATTGTGCATCTCAACCTAAAATGCGATGGATGCTTTGCATAGAATGTTCACGGTCACGTCCCAAGTTTCAGTGACTGAATCGATTAAGGACGGACGAGTTTGTTCCCCTTTCTCTCTCTTAATCCTTACACTTTTTCTTACATCGGTCACGAAATTCTTTCCTTCTGGCCCACACCCAACTCATTTTTTCCCTCCTTCATTTTTGAGCTCATGCATTGATGACCGGATGGGCCCCTTCTTTTTTTCCTTACTTATTGCTTTACCTTGAAACGTTGACCCTTTACGATACGCATATTGACGTTTTTTGACATCAAAGAATGGAATAATTGTTTCTCGATGCATACGATCGTACGGCCGCTTCTAAGTATCAGTGACAGTACCAGTTGTATTTTATTTAATTTTCTAATCACGTTCGCCGCCCCGTAACTACCAAGTACACGGTATCGATGTACGGCGGCGGACAGGCCAACAACGGACCATTACAATACTCACCTGGGTCAGTACCACGACCGGGAAACCCAGGACACAGACGAGGTCTCAGCTCTGAATCGGCGCGTCGCTACACAACTATTGTAGAACCTCCTGGTGATAACAGGTCATAACCACGTAGTTCTATGATTATCCTTGTTATTCAACAAAGCCAAGCGAACAAGGTCAAGGATCACGAGCAACCCTAATAACGCCATTGCTCTGCCATTTCGCCACCGTACGGTCAAATGCATTCCAATCGATACGATCCTCAACTTCCTCCATCAAGGTTCCTTCATCAAACAGGAATTCACGATATCGAGGATCTGCGACAGCGTTGGACCTGGAATCGGGGTCGTAACGTTCCTCGGCATCTATGGAGGAGCCTCCCTTTGGGTGTTTTCCTTCTTTTTGCGTGCGTTTGGGAGACGTTTGAGGTGCGATGAGTTCAAGATGGGGGATGAGGAGCAGGCTACCGTCTCCTACAAAGAGGGCGATTTCGTCAGGTGTTGGCATTGGTGGTGAGGTGGAGTGACACCGATGAGGTGTGTCAAGTCCTTCAACTCGAGACGAAGAGCTCAAGGTCGATCGTTCCCCTAGGGGGTCAGGAGATTGTTCGGAAGCTTTCGCTTTCAACTTGGGTGAAACATCAGTACCTGGCTCGGACTCTACTCCAGGAGGCGATGAAGATCGTGAAGACCGGATGGAAGATAGGGTCACAGACGAGCCCACGGATTCGTTCTCCCAGTTCTCCCATCCTTCATCTTCATCTTGGACCATCGCCTTCACTTCCTTCTCCTCTTTGTCTTCTCCTGCTCCTTGGATATCTTGCAACTCGACCTGCATCTTCTGCTCTTGGCTTGGCTCATGACCCTGCTCCTCCATCTCTACATCCTTCTGTTCGAATGAAGCAGCTCCACTCTTTTTAACGATAAAACCAACATCGTCATCGACAACACCCCCAACCCCCCTCTCCCACTTCTCCATATCCACATTTCTCAAAATCTCAAAATTCCTCATCACACTGTTACTGCTCGAAGCAACCTCCGCCTCCGTCTGATTCTCCTTCACAATCGCAAGCCTGTATTTCGGAATCCTCTGGTGAATCCGAACACGCCCCGATCCCGTCTTTATAATCAACACGTTCACCATGGGGTTGGTTGGGATGGAGATAATGTGGTCGCCTTGGTGGGAGGTAAAGGTCAAACATAGCGGTTTGCGCTTTTGGTTCGCACGGGGATGTGCTGCTGGGGACCAGGAGAGGCTCATAGGTGAGGTAAAAGATGAGTCGTCGGCATTCTGGTCCTGGTAGCGTGGTGGCAGGGTTTCCTAGAGCGGGATAAGAAAAATTGTGAATAGATATTTTCGTACATGCATGCACGAAAGAGAATTGAAATCGATTCCAAGAGTGGGTCATATGATTCTGCATGGATATACTCACCACCAAGATGTCTAAATTTGAATTCCCCACATCCCGATTCGTCTCAATGCTGATATCCACCGGTTCGTTTGGGTCATTCGAGGTGTTGCCTTCATTTGTAATCAGACTCATGAATCCTGGGGCCATGATGTTCCCATCAGCTGCTCTTGCAGTGAACTCCTCGAAATAGTTTTCTGCTATGACGGAATATCCGGATCCGAATGGCATGTTCATTGTATAGCGCCCGGCGCTGTTCGATTCATCGGGGTGTTTGCTCAATGCGAGCACACTCTGGAAAATTAAATCATCAAGACTAGCATCATCTTGGGAGTTGGTGGCAGGACGATCGCGATATGTGTAAGCGTTGTCCGGATTGCTAGTGCCACGAGTTAATGCTCTGGCAACACGAGCCCTTTCTCTGTCGACGCGAGCTGAGGCCCTGTCCGCACGTGCTGATGCTATGTCTGAACGGGCCGATTGTATGTCTGCAAGAGCTGACGATCTAGAAGAACGAAGGGCGTTTATCCTTGCATTCGAGACTAAACGTGACACAGTAGATCTTGATGACGTCTGGATATCACGAGGGTTTCTATACCCACGATTTGGTTGTGATGGGAAACGTGTGTTCGGACGTGAAGCTAGCGAGGACTGGACAAGATGATGGCGCAGCATTCACAACACGTCAGCTATGGTCATATTTCACAACAAGAATGCGTGGCTCACAGGAGATGATGCCGATAGAGTACGACCTTGTCCTAGGAAGGCATTGTTTACATTCAACGGTTGCGATGTCGAGCGAGGTAACGATGGGCTAGCAGGGGCGATGAAAGCACCTGTGGGCGAAGACCGCGAACCGTTGAACGCCGGTAGTGTATGAGAAGGAGAAACTGGTATTGGATCATGTCAAAACGAACAGGATGAAAGTAAATGAGCGGCGTACGGTAGTATTGTTCAGAGTACATGGTACCAAGACCCATGACAGTTTCGTCTACGAATAATCCACCCTGTTCATCTTCTTTATAAGTTCTGGTGATCATACGGCCATTCCCTGTGGAATATTAAGCATCGACGTGAGTAAGGTCTCTCTTGCAGGATGGTATGGCGCAATGAGTAGCCCGAGGAAATGATGCAACAGCTACCAACGAATGGGTGGGACGACAACTTACCCATGATCGTTTCATGAACCCGGCCACCGGGCGACTGAGATCGAGTCTGCATCTTGCGATTTCTGTGGCGATATATGAGTTTGGAAGAGGAGGTCAGGGTAGGAATGGAAAGCATACGTAGTTGGAGTTGGGCCTTATATACTGTGCCATACAATACTGTGGCGGTGTCTGTGTGTCAAGCCCCTTCATGCAGAAGGCGTACACTTTGTCATTGCACGATAAACGCGTTGCATGTACAAGAATGGATGTTGAGTGCCAAAGGTAGTCGATAGGGCAGTGTTGAGAAGGCTTTTGAGCTGCGGATCTGCAGTTACACACGTGTTGGCCCGAGGATCTAAATCCAAATACAAAAAACTGATATCGTCGCTTGAAGGGAACCTTGAACAGCTTGTGAGCCTCTCAGTAGAGTGGCAAGGATAGCCACATCTGACAGGCTTCGGCCCTGTCCGGGGTCACTGAGAAAGCGGTATGCCACCCCGCAAATGGTTGTCCTTATTCACTCCTAATAACACGCAGAGCATCACGTTCATAAGTTCTATTTGACCTGCCCTCTGAGCAGTTTGTGCCTCATCCTCACCTTTTCTTTGCCCCTCGCTGTTCGGCCTCACCCCCTCCTTTCAGTCCCCATCCAGCTTATTTGGCTAGTTGACGGATATTGAAAGACAGTTATTCACGCTCCTATCATGCCTTCAAATCGTTGCCGAGCTCAACACCACTACACGAACGCCGCTGAACTTAAACGCTAAACTATGGTCAAGACCTAAGGAAGCTCCACGTCACACCAACCACCACCAAAAAATACACTTATAATGGATAGATTAGATGGAGTTGAGAGGCGTAAACCACGTAGATGGCTTGCCATAATGCATAAAGATAACGTCCATCAACCAGCGTGAAATACTGGGCCAATGCCGTTTACTCTCACCCTCCCCTTCCTGCCCAGTTGTGACAGGAGGTACCCTCAGAAATTTATTCTCGACCGTAAACGAAACCGGTGTAAACATGTTTTGAGAGCTCGAAAGCATGTCTATATGACTCTGCATCATCCAACCGAAGTACGAGTACATGTAGCGAAGGACAAATAAAGATTGCGTGTCACATAGCATTACACAAGTCGTAAAGCGAGACATGGCATTCTTATCTATATCGAATATTTTTTCTGGAGCGGGAAGCCAATGTGAGCGATCAGAAGAAGAACATCGGGGATGAAAACATACCCTGAGAGATTCCCCTTTGATTTGGATGATGGGTATAACCAGCAAGAAAATCCCAGCAACGATACTGTGATCATGGTGGTCAAACGCACATTTGAGAATGACTGCTTTGGAACTTACGCAGATTCAACACCGAAGGCTTGAAGGGCTCCGTACTTAGATGCCCACGGGATTTGGAAATATGCCACACTAAACCCTCCCAGAGTTCGGGCCATGTTGATCAAGGCACTAACTTCTCCCTATGCACATCCGTCTAGACTTAAATCTTTTATAGAAGAGGATGAGAAACTAACCGGGTGCTTGGGGAAAGCGTCATTGCAATAAGCATAGATGGCGACTGTACTTATCATGACCGAAAATTCAGCAATACCCCAACCCATAATGATGGCTCCTATTGAGAGGTGCTTCTGTATTGCCGCACCCAAGACCACGAAGCCACAAATATAGAGTGGTAGCGCGATGTAGCAAGCCCTAAAGAGGGGATCGTGTCAAAGGTTAATTCAATAAACTTCAATTTGCTACTAACCACAACCGACTTTCTGCTTCAAACACTCCCTTATTGCGCTTGATATTTTGGTTCATGAGCCAATCGTTAACATAGCGGCCGAAGACCTCCCCAACTAGAACAGACACCTGAAGAAAAATTTCAATGAGTGCGTCAATCCATTTCGAAACCTGAAGCTTACAATCGGGGTGGCATATATACCAGCAATTGCCATTTCGCTCAGTCCGAAACCGAGTGGGGGTTGTTCCCCCAGGAATACCACGATAGTAACCTTTAATTCGGAGAGTTATCAGCAAGCCAGATGGTCAGGTAGTGCTGTTACCGACATTGATTCCAATAGTACCGAAACCAAATAAAACACCTTCGTATAATAAGACACCAAGAATATGTGGGCGCCACACAACATTCAGAGGAGAGAGAATGGTTTCTTTCCATGGTGTGCGGAATTTGGATAGTCTCCACCCCGTGATACCAACCAGAGTCTCGATCCTATAACGAAGGCTATTCGGTGTATGTTCCGGGATAGGTTTTAATGCCCGATCATAGAAGCTGAGGGCCAAGCTGCGGCTTAATATAAGTTACCGTGAGGCGGTGATCTAGCTCACGTTTCTTCCATGAATAAAGCAATAAAGAATACAACCAACAACGAGTAGAAACAGCCTGTACCATAGGACCATCTCCAGTCTTCTCGGGCAATCAAGAAACCCAATACAAAGGGCGACACAAAGGGGGAAAGGATGAAGCCCATGGTCCAGATATTGAGCTGGTGCATTCTGTCAGTGTCACATCCGTTATAGGCTTGAATACAGACCTTCTGCGCTTGGAGATGGAAGGGATACATATCAGTCACGACATAGAGACCCTTAAAGGTTTATCAATAAAGGGTTGTAAAATCCTCAGCGAACAGCATACCGTAACTTGGGGAGCAGTGCTGCATGGAAAATCCAAGCGTGAACCTTAGATGCTACTCCTGAGGCCTGCGACTGGATGGTGAACTCACCCGAAGAATGCAGTCAAGCATCTCATTGCTGCAGAGCGATGGGTCAAATCGATTAATATAGGACACTGCGGACTTACCAGCAAATGTACTCAGGTTGGGTGCGAACGTGCAGCCAAGCAAAAAGCCTAGATTTATGATCTGCCATAAAGTCAACACAAGTATCTGGGAAACCATGCATCACAATCACCTGCGACCAGAACAAAACAGGAAGACGACCAAATCGGCGAACAATCATGACAGCAGCAAGGCCACCCCAACCTGCACATCAAATGCGCTAAGTTTAAATCGGAGCACAGTCGACACATCAAAGTGAATCACGAACCCAGCAAGAAGATACTCCAGCTGCATTCGGAATGTCAAATGTCGTCAATTATATCTCGACCAATATTACTTACTTTGATGTCAGGTTATTGATGACGCCTGATGTGGTGTCATATTCCCGCGCAACCGCGAAAATCGCTGGGATACCTGGTAACATGAGTCGGTAGTTATTGCATCCAGGATTCGATGGGGAAGGGGATAGCCGCACCAATAGCGGAGTCGAAATCCGGGACGATAGCAGCCAGAGTAATGATGAAGAGGTGCAAACTCTTGCGGCGCGCCGACCAATTTTGTGGGTCATTGGGCGAATCCGTGGGCTGGGGCCAAAGCACTTTGGTTCCGTCCTCTGATAACTTGAGTCTGGATGCAACGGCTTCACCGAACTCTACTTTTGCCTCCCTATGGATGAATTGCGGTCAAGGAAGTCTGACGCTGTAGGATCATAACACTCACTGAGGGTCTATGACCAATCTCCCGGCAAACTTCTCGTGATACGTCAAGAAGTCAATTTCATTGGATGCAGTAGAGCTTCTGCATTGAGAAAGTTTCTCATTCAGCTCATTTTGAGATGCTTGCCTGGGCGCCATGTCGGGTGACTCGAGACCACTTCCGTTCAAGCAGAACAAGGACCAACTTATAAGACCAGAATGCACACTTACGATACTCCTCTATTCGGCAGGGGACTGAAGTTCGCCCCACCAACTTTATTCTAGTACCTGGGACTGATTAAAATCGTGAACACTAACCCTGAGCGCTGACGCACAATAATAGTCGGACCCGTCAGGGTAAGAGTCACAAGGCATTAAAATGGTCATCAGACTCCTAGATTGATATACAGCACCTTTCCAGTGAGATCCTGGAGCTATCATTTGGACAACGCACTTGCACATCACCATTATTCTGCCTCTAAGTCCCCAGCCGCCATGCTGCCGTAAAGCACGTTGGGAGGCGATCGCATCAGGATCCACATGGATGAGCGGGATCGGGCATCGTATGCATAATCATGCTGCTCAATAATCATCGTTCCAACTGCATCATGCTTGGCGGCCCGGGGAACTTGGAAGCAGGCTAAACGAAGCTGAACCCTGATGGGCAGATGAGAGTGTGGATGCTCCGAGAGGGTTTCAAGTGCTCGCTAGTTTCAAGCCAAGGACAACACTTCCTAATTCCCCTTGAAAGATCTTGTCTAGGAGATCGGCGGTGATTTAATCAACATGTGGTTACTCTTACCTGCTTGCGAAATCGTCGTTACGATCGGTATACATCACGATGATATCTTCTCCTCCTAGATCAGTGCAGCCCCGAGTGTGACAGTATCGCAAGCTTGAATGAATAGGGGTGCGGCAATATAAGTGCCTCACCATTCGTGGACCAAGGAAGACGATGATGGGCGATCATTCCTCCACTTCGACCTTCCAATATCATTCCGCCGGATGCACTAACAGGAGGATATGGGTGCCATGTGAAGCTGCCAAACAAACCGGATGCTACACTAATGCACGAGTCACTCTGGCTTCAACTAAGTTAGGAAGGACAGGATGCAGGGTGTACTGTGCGTCGTAGATGTGTCAATAGCGGATGTTAGAAACCATAGGCAGTGTGGGTGTTGGAATTCACCGGAAAACTGTGTTAGTGACCTAAGTTGACTGAACCTGCAGAAAATCTGGAGATCGTACCTATGAAACTCTATAAGCTTCATTCAATAAGTGCTAAGCATCAGAAATCACCTAAATGTAAGGATCCGGAGTGGTCATTGATGATACCTATTCCCTTTTTAGCACATGGTATGCATCCATCAAGTGATACCACTCAAGCTCTCAATTCTAGGCCAATATGATGCTCAGTTTTGTGATAGGCCAAAACATGTAATCTCATACGCCGTCGATTGAAACGAGGGGTGGCTGAGGGCTTATAAGCACACATCAGCAATGGAATAGGTCGTGCCAGTGTCATATGTCCACCTCCGACCTGTCCAAGAGATAAGGAAATGACAGAGAATCGAAATTGGGATGTCAAATAAAGTCCATAAGAAATGATCATGTCGAACCATGCAAATTGCAAAGAGTTACAGCGATATGCGATGCATTTCTCGGCCCATGTCCACGATATGATGGGAGGATTTGCAAGCATGCTAAAGAAAACAGTCCTGCATCACACGGCACGAAATTGATAAGTGGAGATATTGTGATATAGGGAGGAAATTGACTAGAAACAAAGCAGCGACAAATTATTCAACCCACCGTCTTTGCACGACGAGCAGTTGTCCAATCACTCGTGGAGGCTGCTGACACTAATAATCATAGTGTTGGATTTTCAACTCCTCAAGGGACAGCGGCTGTCAAATGATCCCAGAATTGAATAAGCGACGATAGTGGCAAGGGTCTCATCGACAACCGAATCACCTTGCCCTACTCCCAGTTTGCGGATCATGCACAGTTGGTTCAAGTTGGTTGACGCCACAAAACCTTGGTCCCGCTCGTCGCTGCCACTAAACCTCGAAAAATGGGTAAGAGTGAGTCACAGAAGGCAAGTGGTAGCATTGCGCCCAGTTTTAACCCAAAGTGTCTGTATGAGAGTCTAAAGCCAGACACAAAGGCGTTGTTTTGAAGGGCACTTTGAACAATGTGTGAGCATAAGAACTGCATCTGGAAAGGCTCGGCGTTGGCCCTGCACGAAAGGAGTCAAGGGGCGCCACGGCCACCAGTGGTTGTTCATCCTGCCGAGGAAGCTCCTCCACACCATTTCCCCCACATAACGACCAAAGTCCATGTCCCACAAACTTCAATCCTCTAATTTCATATCATTGTTCAAATTTCTTGTCCTATTTCTTGTCCTGTCTCCATGCCTCACCCTTACGGTTGCCGCTTCACACGCTTGCCCGGCCGCCCCCAAACCCTCGGATAGCCTCGTAGATGCGAACGCGGACTCGGGCGTGGATTCCACTACATCAATAATACCACCGACTTTAACGAGTGGACGTAGCGCCGAGGCCGGTGATTCCGAGCTGGGAGACGGTTCTATGGTATTTGGTTTCTTGAAGAACACTCCAGAGACGGGTAGAGGCTCGGAAGCGGTGCTGGAAGGGGAATTCAAATACAAACCTCCACAGGTTCCTTTAGACGCTGTGAATTATCCCGTTGCTCCATCTGGATTGGAACTTCAACAGGTTCATGTCTATGTTCGACATGGTGAGCTTTTTCTGCCCTCGAATTTCGCCGTCGACTATCTTTGATTTCGACATGCATTGTTGAATTATTGGCAATCTAACCGAGTGTTTCAATCGACTTGCATCATGTAGGCGAACGGACACCGGTAGGAACCCGGCTTAATGCCCCACCAGCATCAATACCCGAACATTGGATCATGTGCAAGACTGCTCGCCAATTCAGAGCTGCTGCCCTTGGTGGAGCGGACCCAGCAAACAATACACTGCATTTCTTGCCTACTTTCAAGGAGGTAGAACGTGTTGATGGAATGCATGTTGAAGGAGAATGGTGAGTTATTTGTACCTCCTCGCTGTCGTTTTCTCTGGGCAGAGAGTCCCTCCTTATTATCTTGTCGTTTCCTTCAATGTTCGCCCTCACCCTCTCTAATCCCTCCCCTCCCCACCCTCATCCAGTTTACTTGGCGAGTTGACGGATGTTGGAAGACAGGTAATGACGCTCCTGTTATGCCTCGTCACTTGTTGCATAGCTCAACGCGACTTCACGAATGCCGGTAACACAGACCACTTACAACTATGGTCGAGATTTACGGAAGCTTTACGTCAACAGGTCTGTTTCGTTTTGGTCACCCCTTGGTCTATTTCTGACGCGTACTTGCCACCAGACTGGGATTCCTCCCTGATACCCTTAACGATGAGAGCTTGGTGTACTTCAGGTATATACCTAATTCCCGTCCCAGGCCGTCTACTCTCGCGACGCTTGCTCATAATGCTAACCCCCTCTCCCCTTCCGGACCGCTTGGGATAGATCAACAAACATACCACGAACTACAGAATCACTCCAACAGGTCGTTCATGGTCTCTATCCCTTGTCGAAGTGCGCTCCAGACGCCGTGCCTTCAATTCTCGTTAGGTGAATATACCATAGTCCGCACAGGATCTCGGTTCTTCTCGCTTGGCTGTGGGAGCAGCGATTAAAATTTCTGTACAGGAACGCCAAAGACGATAACCTTCACGCAAATTATTCTTGCAAGCGCTTAGAGGTGCTCCAGGCTGGATTCGTAGAGGGTCTGTATCCTCCTCTTCATCACTTCAGTTCAAGCTTACTCAAGCTGTATGTTATGTCGGAACATGCAACTTGAATACGGATCGGGTGTGATTATTTGATTGAATGGAAACGCGCCCAATAGCTGCTACAAGAACATATAACCCATCGCTGGCAACTCTAGACGATAAATTAGCGAAATATCTAGGTGGAAATGGTGTTAGAGTGGATGGCAAGCCTAGAGCGTCGGGTGTTATGGATACGGTTCGTCTTTATCTACACTTCCTGTCTTGGGTTTCCCGACTTGACCACACTCTGCCTTGAATAGATTCGAGCTGCTATTGCGAATGGGATCAAAGTGCCGCCAGAGTTTTATGACGAGAAGATTGTAGATATGATTGTAAGTTTGCACCAATCCTTATTCGGCCCACTTCGGCAAGACGGTGACTGACCTCTGCTGGATCATCTAGGAAGAGGCAGTCGTGGATGAATGGTTCGGGGGTAGGTAACTTGCCTTCAAACTTGTCACTTTCGCTCAAACTTCTCAACTGCTGTATACTCCATCTTCTCCAGGGTGTAAGTGTAGATTCTCAAGTTCCTCCTCTGTGGTCTCTTATTATTAAAGTGCCGCCCTTTTCTTTCCCATGCTAGTTAAAAGAAATGAAATGATGCGCCGGCTCGGACTAGGCCCTCTCCTATCAGACTTGACGCGCAAAATTCAAAGGAAGATTGATCAAGGAGACGACCAAAACCCTTCAAGGTTGCTTGTACATGCTCTGCACGATACGGGAATTGCAGCCCTTTGCGCCACTTTGGATGTCTTCGACGACAAGTGGGTATATTCCCTGGTGATTTTGGTTTGGGGTTGCTGAGCTGGTGTCAATGAATAGGTGGCCGGCTTTTACGGCTTCGGTGACCTTTGAGCTGTTTAAGCGAACCGAGGGGATTAAATCGGAGGGAGCTCGACGTCAACAAACCCCGTTGTCTGCGCAAGGGTCTGGTGGTACAGTACGACATTGTGCGTCCATCTTTCTGTTACCAGTTTCCGTTACTCGCGACTCATTTCTATCATCCGATAGACATCCGCATGCGGTACCAAAATGAGAACATGGTCCTTCCTGCATGCGCAGGGCAGGGCCAACATCTCGAAGGCTTTCCAGAGTTTTGTACACTGGAGGCGTTTAAGGCGAGGGTCAAGGAATTGACACCAGTGGATTATGAGGCTGAGTGTGCGATATGATTGAGTTTGGACGATTGCTTTTGGTCTGTAACCAGAGGCTTTGTGGTCCCTGATTGCCTTATGTACTCGTTGGGCTGCTATCAAGATACCTCTACCAACCAGTGCACTTGAATTCATGACTGCCATCCTACTGAACATAATCGAGCAGTTTGTACTCCGCCTATGTCTAGCGTCTGCAGTAGCATAATTTCTCTCAACAATTTGTGTCGTGGATTATTTTCCAAGTTCATCGGCCCACGATACAACACGCAACCCCTTAAGCGTAACGGGCACAGGCATCCATCACATCACGCCGTTAGACTTCCCCTCGATAGAAGCTGGTTGGATAGTTATGGCGATTTTTAAGTCTGGACTACCGGTCGCATCGTTTTGTTAATGGTGAAATGGCGGGTGTATTGTCGCTCTGGTGAGCAATACACCCACTCTTTTGAATTCTCAGGAATAATGGCGTGATCACTACGACGCTGCGTAGGAAGTGCAAGCTTTGTTGGCTGTCCTTGGAGAGTTCGTTCGTGCTGGCATAAAGGAGAAATGCGACTTGACTTGAAGTCGGTGCGCTACAACGCGTTTGATCTATGGGCCCAGGAGATTTGACTCATCGCGCTGGCGGTCGCAAGAGAATTTAATTATAGCAGCTTGGATGAGTAATGCATAGGAAGGCGAGGGAAGATTTTGGTGTAGGCTTGTTTACCCACACAACAGAAGCTGTCTTGCACCTCCTTCCAGTCCCACCAACCCCTTCATCCTGATGTAAATCATTCTTCTGGCATATGCCATGTTTACCGACCACCGCCTTGTATCTCGTCATCCTGTTACACCACCACCGCATCAATCAACGCGCAAGGCTTCAAATGGCTCGCTCGGCGTAGTCCCAGAATGCAGGCGAAGGGAAACGTATTGCTGATCATTGCGCCCAACAACGAGGAGTACAGCGTCAAGCCGAGGCAGAGTTAAGATGTGTCAACTCAAGCAGAGGTTGTGTTTATTATATTGTCACCCAACGTAACCTGCATCTCTGCTCATCGATGGCCTGCACACATTGGAGGAGGAGAGCTGGATGAAGAGGGAATATTCATAGGGCTTGTGTTACCACTACATCCTGCTACCACTGAAGTGGTGCTGGTACGATGTGCATTGGATGCGGGAGAAGTTGGTTCATTCATATTTGGCCAGGACGTATTCTGAGGCGGCGCAGAGCAGCTGTAGGCCACTAAGGTAGTGCCTTGCCTTCCTGAGTGGCAACAGCGATGTGCTTGCGACAGGACACGGCCGTTTCTTTTGCTTCTTCATACAATAGGCTAGTGGTGTCGAACCGAGTTGTGCACGTTGGCTTTTTTCGCATGTCTGTGTGGAAGTTAATCCCAGGTGCACAATGCAGTGGCTCAATACCCTACCCCAGTGACAATACACTCCATTCAATGTGAATGCTAGGAAACATTGTCATGTCCTAACAGGTCGATACTTGGGACTGACTTGCGACGAAAGATTCAGGAAACATGCTAGGGCAAGAGGAGGTGTTTTGTTTGGGTTTTCTAGCTGTGGCTGGCCTCCAAATGATGGGGCTAATAACGTACAGGGTCAACTGGGTATTCACTTGATTGCAACAAAAACGGAAGAAAGCCGCAGTGAGGCCTTCTTATGGGTTCGTAGGCCATGTATGGTGATCAGTATCTTTAAAATCCATCGTATGCGGTGCAGAGCTGACGTGGGAAGCCTACATTATACCCTGACGCGCTCCGTTAACAGCTGCTCAGCATTCAATTCTTTCCGTTGCTTGGTCCTTTCGTTGCTTGGTTGGATTGATTTAAGCTTAGATATGAAGCCATCTACATGGTTTATGCTGATCCAAGTCCATCTAATCGGTGTCTCTTATAATAGTGATTTGGTGGTGATTGGTGTGAAACGAGCCACGGAGTTCACATCAAACGGCCCCTCCCAGGAATTATAGTGGGCATGAACATAAATCAAGCAGAGCATCTGATTGTCCTACAGGTAGGGCGAAAAAGAAATAAAGAAGAACAGAGACATCGTAAAGACGTTAATTGTGAAGTAAGACTAATTCATTGAACAACAATTTCTCGATCAGGAAGGAAGAGATAATGAACATCAACTGGCAAGTCCAACAGAAGTTGATACAGACGGCAAACTGGCCAGATGATGGCATTCCTAACCGCAGTAAAACACGGTGCCACTCCAATCCAGATAGTACAAGGATGCCCAGTATCCGTTGCCTAAGAGGCCCCAACCACTGCAACGAAGGGAACACCAGCTTGATTAATAAATGAACAAGGCGATGAGATCCGAGACTTACTAATCGCCATTGACAGGTGTGGTATTATCCTCAGTCCAGCACTGTATAGTGACTTGGGTACCCCTAGGATATTGGCCCATGGCGGGACATTGTGAATTATTTTCACGAGGGCACGTGCGGTACCTCAAGGCATCGGCGGTCACTACGGCAGTAACAGCGCGCTTCTCAAGGTGCTCACGGCTGACGAGCTTGGCAACTTCATGACTGCGATGAGCGGCGTCAGTGGTATCTGCAGGGGCAGCACTGATGCCCTGCGAGAGGGCGAGTGCGAGGAAAGAGATGACGGCGAGCTTCATGACAGTTGGTGATACAGGTGGATCGGAAGGCTAGTAGTTGAGTAACGAAAGCAGAGGCTTTTTCGTTGGGGTCCAGAGGCCAATAGCTGGCTCGTTTTATACCTCACCCACCCATCCATTCCACTTCTCATTCGACAATTTTTAGACACCGTAATGAGGGAAGCGCAGTGGGTGCTACTGGTAAAAATCAACTAGGCACATGAGCACCTGAACTTTCCGTAGCAATCGACGTCCTGGGTGGTGGAAGGATCTAGGAACATATTATTCGATTTCAAAGGATATCCATCGCCCTGCCCTCCAGCGGTCATGACTCCCCGTTCCAAGGAGGTGTTACGTCTCAATGCGAGAGGCAGCATTTCCGAGTTCGCTCCCGTGTTGCGAGGACTTGGAGGATTCAGTATGTAGGCGCGGAGGGTTGATCTTCAAGTGATACCAAAGGCTAGTCGTTCGGAATACGTAGTAAGCTACTCTTATTAGTTCCAACAAGTCGTTGGAACCTAATGGCAAAGGAAGAAGGGTGCAATCAGTCGAGGTACCCATCTGAGAGTAG
This sequence comes from Volvariella surrecta, assembly GCA_951802395.1. NCBI lineage: Eukaryota > Fungi > Basidiomycota > Agaricomycetes > Agaricales > Pluteaceae > Volvariella > Volvariella surrecta. The sequence goes on along the minus strand of OX637791.1, from coordinate 532,902 downwards.
CCGCAAATCACTGTTTTGAGAAGTTTATTGTCGACATCATAAAGTGGAGCATGGAACAGCCTGTAGATTCATACCACGCTGGTGTAAATTAGCCAAGAGAAAGAAGACACGACGAATAGCCATCTCCGTGAGCACGAGGCTGGTCATATAGTAATATGAGATATTGACCTGATCAGCTGTTATCATTAAATGCAACTCAGCCCATTAACTCTAGGACTTGGTAACGCCAATTACCTGTTCCAAGGAATCTGCTCGCAGCACCATGCCTCATACCACCTCGAATTTTTGCGTGTAGGTCGACAACGCCTATACAGAACGACTTGCATCAACTTGAATGCCTGACGCCAGCTGACGACAGAAGAGGGCCAGAAGCGCTTCCCTGGATCTATTCAGGGCTTATCTCTGCATCTAGGTCGGGGGTATTTGCCAGCCGAAAAGATGCTTACCATGGCGTGCCGTTTGTGAGATAGAAGGACCCCGGGCGATGTGCAAAAAGGCGATGAGCAACATGTCAAGCCATGCATGGAATTACGACGTGTAGTCCTCTCAATGGAATCGAAGTCGACAACTGCAGCATTTCCAAAGCCAAAGTCCTGATAACCTGACTTGGTAACTAGTATTTGCATGGTTCCCACGTGCATGCCAACGTGATTCAACGTCATGACACGACTTGGGCGTTCTGAGTCAACTTCTGACCGCCATTCTGAATGTTCTCCTTCCAGGACGATCACGAGGCAATCACCTAAATCAACAGAGCAAAGGAGAAACAAAGAGGATATGAGGACAGGATTAAGATGTTTACTACTCGTAAGATTCCAGAAATCTGGTACGGATCCGGAAATGAACAAGTGACGGGTATAGCCATTTGAGAAAATTTGACACCGTCGTTACACAATAGGGTTAACGTGCATCAATTTCACCAGGCTAATCCAAGTAGGCCAATCTGCCTCAACCACTGCTGTATAGGAACGTTACCGCGATGAGTAAAGGAACGACGGCAACATGGGCCTATGAGACTTACGAATCACCTTCAACGGGTGTGGCATTCTTGGTAGTGTAACCCTCGTAGTACCCTGAGAGAATTGCTCCACGACGGAACAATCGTTATCATCAACATGAGTGCAGGGGCGGTACCTCAAGCCATCAAGGGCAGCCGTGGCTTCAACAACACGGTTTGCAAGAGCTGCGCGGCGGACTTTCGCTGTCGGTTGAAGACCAGGAATAGCGGCTGCACCCGAATATTGTGATACAAGACCAAGCAACCACTTTCAGATACGACGCTGCCACTGCATCAACCTTGATTGCTTAAGTCGTAGAGATTGATGAGGTGTACTATGTTACATGTTTTGACTAGCACACTCGAATGTTCACCCCGTTTCAACGCTCATTGTACACCGGCACTGGCAGACGTTTCCTGAAATCTTGCCTGAAATTGTGCTGCACCTGCGACAGGTTGAAGGCTGGTATAACGATTTTGGGTAAAGACCATAGTAATATTAGCCTGCGACGAATGTACGGCATTGCTTGAACGCGGACCCTCCACGGCGACTAGTAGATTCGAAAAGCCCGGGATAGACCCAGACTGGACCATATGCTTTCCAGGTACAATTGCAGCCGTATTGGCAATAGAACATCCGCATCTGGTGCGAAAGATGTGTTTTACTGCGTGAATGTTAGTGTTGCGACATCCGGGAACTGAGCAAATGGATTAGTTGATCTGCATTTTCGCTCCCTCCTGTACCTTGCCAGGATGATATGGGCCCCTCGACATTTGCGCCGAAAGCCGACTCGGATCCACTGGTTTGTCGACAATTGACACAGCGACGGAGGGCCTGGATCAGGTGTCAGAAAATGTTGATGATGAACCTCACCTGCTCAGTTGGCTTACTCTTGATGGTGGGTGATTGTCGTGGCTTTACAGCGGCAAGAACTAGTAAGCATGTCTGTAGATCTGAATGTTGGGGGTTAATGGAAGAAACGTAAACCTTTTTGCCATCGGAGGGGGGCGACCATGCGACCCTGCCATGATATACAAGCACCCTGATGAAAGTGTAATTGAAGTCGACTTTGGTAGTAAAAACTTCAACTCAAAGCGCAAATTTCCGGGAATCTGGAGGAGTTTTGATGCTGAGAAGAATGTTACGGTTACTTTGGGTAGTGTCGAACGATAAATATGTCTCAATTCTCTTATCAACTTGAAATAATGCGGAACTGTAGTCATCTAGTGTTCTAGAGACATCGTCTGATCTAGACACCGAGAGAAAACCAGCATGGCCGGCATGGAGAATAAATTCGGAACAAACAAAGTATAAATGCCATTCAAAAACCGGCGAGGTACTGTGAATAAACTTTAATTTTATTTTCGAATATCGATTCCTAGCTGATATTAAAAGTAATTGGCAGACTATTTGTTCCCACGCTCTATCCAATGTACTCATATAATACACATCTCAATTCCTGCGTATTCACTTTTGGAACCCAAAACCGCCTGTTTACAATCACAAGGTTTCATGGGTTTCATTGGCGTAGCAAACTATGCAGAAAGGGGTGCGCAGGAAATTATCATAATTTCTGGTTGATGATATCTCGTTTATATTGAAAATTAAATTTAAAATTTATTCACAATCTATCCCTCAGGATAAACAATTCTTTACAACAGCATTTCCTCCCAATACAGCAGCGACGGTTTTCGTCATTTCCCTCGGTGAGAAACGTGGGCTTTTACCCCGCTGACGCGATGACGCAGTGGTCACCCTGTCCATGTATTAGGACACTTTGCTAGGCGCCATTCCGAATATCCCCTTCAAGGATTAATCATGCACTAGCACAGAGATCCATGCTTCCTAGTCTCGTACCCATTCCGTTGACACGCTGCCTCCCTCACATTGGGGAAGAATTCAGTTACGACTTCGTCCACCACGGCTTTTTATTCGTTTTGTGTTTTTAACAAGTGGCAAGGAGACACCCACGCATGCATGATGAGAAGGAAAGAAGCCAAGTGAAGCTGGCCGTGACACGCGTGATGAGACAAAATTGGTGGACAGGCTAGATTGAGACGACACTGGTGTTGATTCCACGAGGAATCAACTCCACGAGACAGACTTATATACGGGATTAAAATACAGGTAATGAAATGAAATTCACATGGCTGACTACGTCACGTAAGTAAGTAGGATCATACAGATGGAGGTAGCAGTAGATAAGGTAGGGTCAATGGGAGATTGTGTAGATGGCCGAAACCGTAGGTGAGCCATACAATAATGTCATATCACGAGACTGACGTCAGGTGAGGGGAAATGCAATATCCTTCAATCCAAACAACCATCAACATGCTCCCCCCGTTACTACCTACCATCGTGGTCAGTGTAAACGATGCCAAAGCTAAAGCTAGATGTTGAAGAGACTACTCTACTTCGTGCTTATAAACTGTCATCCTTGAATCCAACGTGAGCCCTATCATTTCGTTCTCGGATGGTGGAGGGTGTTGCTTGCTGCTGAGTCCAGGCGTGGTACATTGATCTATTCCTCCGGTGGACCAGCACAGGGAGAATACGCGTATATATATGTGCAGATGGAAGTATATGTGGATGGGAATATTTGCTGTGTATTATGAAATACGACGCGGATCTGTTGTTACTCCGTCGCCCTCCAACTACCGATGCGGCATTTCGTACTGAGCTGAGACATCAATCCTTCTCATCTCTGAACAGGCAATGGGAAGAAGTTGACCACGAACTCGAAGACGTTGCACCGGTTGGTGGTTCAAGTGCTGGAGGCGTTATGGGTGATTCAAAGGATGTTGCTGATCCCTTGGGCCTTGGTGCTCATATCAAGTGTGTGATTACTTTTTTCTCAGTGTCATTGATCGTTGAACTAACTCTGGGTGTGTAAAATTATTCTATTATGCTACAACAGCCTGAAAGAGTTGGACAGTCACGCTAGTTCGTTATTCAGTCGAGTGACACTCTACTTGACCTTTCTGATTGTCTTTCCCTCTCATTCAATCGGATCGCATGTATGTTGCACATTTTCTTTGCCAAATACACTGCAATTACCCACCTTTGATGGAATGGATGAACGCACTCACCCTCCGCTCTCGACTTGCACTCAACACCACTATCTTCATGTTATTCGACACCGTGTTAACTTGAAACTCTCAATTCCAAACACGAATGAGCAGAATCCAGCATTCTCTTAACCTCCAAGTCGTTCGATCCAAAGGCATTTCTAGCAACTGTCCATCCCAACGCAACGTACCAAGACCTAGCTGCCGGTGTCAATATTCTGCAACGTTCAATTGATGCCAGGTCGGAAGCCATTAGGATCTTAGTCGAAGAAAATTTTGATCGATTTGTGGCGGTCAAAGCTTCTACGGATGGTGGGTATTGCTCATTCATTACTGCTGCTCTGAGGGTAAAGTTCTACATCTACATGAGGATACTCATTGCCACCGTATTACTTTGTATATTGATGTGTTGTTTTAGCATTGTATACGGAGATGAAGGATGGCGTTTTGGCGCCCTCTGCAGATTATGGTTCCCGGCCACTAACAGATCATTTGAAGCGTAAGTATAATCCCGATCGTATTTTTCCTTCAGTCGTAATTAACACTACATCGCAGAGGCCGCGGTTAAGGCAGACCAAGTGTTTTTACCAGTGCTTGAAAATGCGTCCAAGGCACAAAAACTGAGCACAACTCTTGCCGTATTCGATCGTTCTAAATTCTTCTTCAATCTCCCTGGTTTCATTATCGAATCCATTGAAGCTGTGAGTTGAGGCGCACGTACTCGCGATGAAATATCCGAACACTCACTTTCGCTTATCTCTAGGGACGGTATGAAGTCGCAATGAGGGATTACAAAAAGGGCAAACACCTTATGGAAACGCGTCCCGGGCAATTATTACCTATCGCGAACGCTAACACGAGCAGTAGCGCTGGTGCTTCAGTAAAGGATAAGCAAGCTTTGGCGTCGGCTGAGCAACAACAAAAGAGGATCCTGGAAAAAGTATGGGCGAATGTGGAAAAAGCGATGGGAGAGATGAAATCGGCTTTATTGAATCAGTTGCAGGATTCGACGCGGAGTGTCGAGGAACAGGAAAAAACTATCGAGTGTGTCACTATATGGTCGTTTCAGCCACCGATTTTTGATTCATTTGCGTTTGAAGGGTTTTGATTGAGATTCAAGGCACTGACGAGCCAGTATGGGCGTATTTTGACTCACAGCATAAGCATATTTTGGCACAAATGAAGAAAGTGTATCAAAATGCACTGCCAAATATTTGGGGTGAGGACTTATCAGTTGTGATCACCGCCACGTTCTGAGTAATTGATAGATGCACTGAGGAGCAGCGCCCACGATGCCGACCACATTACTCAAGAAATCGCCATTGAATTACGAGCGTCAGTTCTTACCCTTGAAACAAACCAGCCGGATACTGTTATTGGTACGCATATACCTCGTATTTTGTCTTGTGAACTATGATATGCTTACGGTTGGCTCTCAAGCGAGATCGAAAGGAGAAAAGGCATGGCAGGCTATTCATGAATTGGTCAAAGCCATATCTGAGGTCATGGTATCCAACTTGCCTAATTTCTGGAAGATTGCTAGGAGTTTTATGGAAGGAAAAGTCAGGAAGGTACTACACGAATTACTAGAAGATTCACGAGATACTGACACTAATGTAATCAGAATACACTCCCATTGGCTACCGGTGCCAGGCGCAGCCCTACACAATGTAGAACCATGGCTTTGGATATAATCAAACTCTATATCTCCCTGCATTCCGAGTTCTTTACGTTGTCTGATATGGCCGTGATGTCTCCAAGCATTGGAAATAACGCTAGCTCGACCGGCACGGATACCAGTTCCCTACCTAACACGAATGCTCCTTCGACGGCATTTTGGCTCATGAAGATTCTCGGAGATATTCAAGAGACAGTGAATGAAGTTAATGCCATGGAAATTTCGACGGAGGTTGCTTCTGGACTCAAGAACTTGTTGGAAAGCGCCAAATGGAGGTTTGAAGATATGCTTGTGAATGCCTGGTTACGAGGTCTGTATCCGCGGCTTGCTCTCTTTTTCACAACGTTTTGTCTAAACGAGAAGGAAGATGCCGGTATTTTCTATTACCTCGAAAATTGGCGAACAAGCCCCCTAGAACTCCACTCGACGCATTATTTGGTGTTTATGGAAACCTTTCAACGGCACATTACCACTTGTGCATCCAAACTCGCCAGCGGGGTAGACCTTAGCGCTGGAGCTCCTTCATCCACATCTGCCGCAGCATTGGTTTCAAGACAAGCAAGACAGAACCAAATCCCCCAGGCATTTATTTCGAAGATTGTTCGTGCATTTTTGGACACCTTGTATGCATACCTGGACGGTCTAGTCTTGTTGGCCTCGGAAGAGTCGCCAATTGCGACTGGGAAGATGTTACCAAAGGCTATTTTGACGAATACCGTGGCTGGTACTGGTACTAATGCAGCATTGGGTATGGGAGCGGCTGGGATGGGGAACAATTCTATCTCGGCTCCGGCGCTGGTAGTGACGGGGGCAAGTAGCGCCATGGCTTCGAATGCGGAACTAAGCGCGGATGCGCTGGACTTACTAGATTTAACTAACGGGGTTCGTAAACTTTCGTTCTTGCCTATATTCCACTTAGTCTTCTTCCGTGGTTTGAAGCTAATTTTCATCCTTCTTCCCTCCTTACCCTTTGGTTGCATGACGATTTCAAATGAAAATGTGTGCAGGATACTCGATTATTGCTCGTTGTTTCCAATTTCGCACATCTCTCGAAAGTGGTGGTACCGAATATGCTTAATCAGCTGGAGAATATTTTCAATGTTTCCGTAACCGAAGACCGTAATGTACGTCGAGTGGCTTGATATGATACTCAGCATTCTTCTCACCTTATATCTGCACAACAGACCCTGATGACCGTCGTGCAAGAACTCGATAGAACCCTTTTTGATGGGTACATCAAGCCCAAAGCGACAACGGTTACAGGAATGTTGAGGGGTGGAATTCTAGATCCTCAGATGGACTGGTACGAGACTCCACAACCAACAGGCATGTAGAGGAGGAACTCGTATTTGTTGCTGACGAGCTACACTAATTTTCAACATTTAGCAATACGGCCATATATGTTCGAAGTGCTTATGTACCTAGTCGGTGTTCATGCCCAAGTCAGCAATACTGCCGAGATACTAGTGGAGAGGACATTAAACGTATTATGTGAGGAACTCGCGAATGAAGCGCTACGGTGTTTCAAACAAGTAGGTAAATTTGGAATGGGAGGTATGCTCAGGGTAAGTGTTAACATGCTCATCTCTCAGCGTCATCTGATTGCAGCTGGGGACCACTTTTACTACCCTAGGCAACGCTTGAAATTGAGTTTATGCATCAAGCTTTGGGAAGATATGTTACCAAACTCGCAGCAGACACGTTAGCCCAGCTCTATAGTAAAATATCCCAAGCGTATTCCCGACGGTCAGGCGACGAGAACCTCCAAGGCCACCTCGATGGCGTTAAGAAGACTTTGGCGGAGACTAGGAAAGCTACGAGTGTGGAGTTTTTGTGCTTCAGAGTAAACAAATCGTCGAGACCTGCTGCTTCTGCAGGAGCTCGAGAGAAATCATCGCGCTCAGGAGCGGGCAGTACGACAAGTAGTAGAGTTAGGCCGGAGAGACCTACGAGAGCCGAAAGGCCCTAATGGCTGGAACAATGCGATCCAGGATAGGGGTGGTACCGGGAAGGAACGTTAATGGTTGGGATGTTCTTGATTTGCGTTGTATCACCGTAATACATTGCTTACTTTTCTCTTACGAGACTATCTGGTTTGTCAGCTGTTTAATTTCGTTGGCATCACTTCCCTGCACGGAAGGAAACCGTGGAATAGCATGCCAGTTTTCTAACTGCCACGACGTAAGGTAATTGCCATGTGTCCATGTCTTGTCTATGAATGATGCCCCACAGTGGCGTGGAATATAATCGTCGAGGACTTCGAGGGAAAAGGAAATAGATTTCCCATCAGAATTGTGGTCCGGCGAAAAGCGTAGGGTTGGCTATTCAAACTTCAAAGCGTGGTCGGCATCTGCTTGCGAATTATGGCAGTCAGGATCGTGAGCCAAAGACATCTCACTGATAACTCCGGGAACACCGGTGTATGCAGGAAAGGAACATCAGGAAGTTGTTGACAATGAGTGTCATCATTGGAGCAGACCTTGTACGCCATTCAAGAAAATGCGCGGTCAAGTAAGAAAAAATGGCCTGCCACATGCCGTCTGTTCTTGGCTTTTGGCTATGGAAATTGTGGGTTCTTTTCTTTTTTTGGCAGGTGGAGGTGTATGAATGATAATCTACTAACGTGTGATGAATACAAGACGGATCAAAAGGGGGGAAGGTCTATCTAACGAGATGAGAACAGTTCAGTATGTCACTTAGATAGTGTGCAGGGTTCCTGATTCAATGGGGGAAAAAAATGACATGGAACGCAAACAGTAAGCGCAGAAACCTCGCGGGAAAGAGGAAATGGAATAGTGCAAAGAATTCTGTACAAAGGGGATTAGTCTAGGGGCAATGCATGAGGACGAAGATCTTCGGCAGAGACAGACTAAGCAAGTCGTGCCTCGTGGATTACTGATTAAGCCATGAGGTCAACAAGGATGGTGACAATTCCGAGGACTAAGAAACAGGTGAGTTAGCGTGTGCATGACGACTTTAGACGTTCCGCTCCCAGGAGGAACGGAAGTGTTACCTACCAATTTCAATCCCGATCAGAGCAATTACGATTTGCTCCAAGCGTTCTGAGTGTTTACTTGATACAGATTCCTTCAACAATTGAAGCATATCTTGGAGGATCTGCCACCACCATGAATAGTTGCCGGGTAAAAATTGGATGGAGCTAACGAACCTCGACCCTTGTATTCAGGAGGTTGATGCGCTGAGGGATTTCTAGGTAACTTCTTGCGGCATCATATAGCGGCTGTAAATCAGGAAAACTCTGCAGCAATGTAGGAGCTCAGCGATTGAGGATTGAATAACACATCCTGAACATACCCAGAAAACTTCCTGAAATGTGAAAATCACTGGAATGAGAACTACATCCTTGTGGTGAAACATCTAGAAGCGGTTACACACCGGAGAGTCGAGGACGGACCCGACAGAGTTAATGTTGGTTCGAAGCAGGAACAGGTGACCAATCTTTTGCATGATCTCTGCAGCAATAACATCTCAACATCCAACTGTCACCCTTCCAGCTCGCAAAACTCACCCTTATGTGGCATCCCGATTTTCCCAGTTTCACTGATTACCTCTGGGATATCCTTAGTTTCCTCGATTGTGGACGATATCAATTCCTCGAACTTAAATGTTCGTCTCGGTAAATATGACGGTCGCAGGCAAAGCAGCAACTTACCAAGGAGATTTTCACCGATTGTGAGAGGGCATGTGATAGGGAAAGTTTCGTCCTGAAGGTTGTGCGGTAATCAAACATGAAACAGGAGGTAACATGGGACTCACATGTAACTAGATCCCTTTCGGAGTGTTATCACATCGTTGTATATCCTAATTGTCACTATAGGGATCGTCATGTAAAACACCGAGGGGGGAAACGCACCGACTATAGTTAGCATAGTAGAAATTTAGGTCCTCCATCTCAACGGCTTCAGGAGCTACAATAAGGTGTGAGAACGCCAGCTCCGAGTCGGTGATGACATTTTACGGGAACGCTACCTAATTTCTCAATTTCAAAGCGCCGTCTACGAGAGCCGATACCATGTTATCTGATAACTCACTCAGAGATAACTGGGTAAACTTACAATGATGCAAGGAACCGACGTTCTTGTGCTTCCGTCATACCCCATATCACGACTGTGCCATATGGGAATAAGTAAATCTCGGCTTCTGAGAGTGTTGCATCAAATTTGCTCTTTTTCTTCCTTTTACTCGCTCCTTCTTTTCCATTTTCCCGCAATTCATCGATGCCGAGTAAGTCACCCGTGGGTGGACCAATAGTGTCAGATCGTGAATGCCGCGGCTCGTAGTTTGAGGGTGGGTCATAAACGTAAGGTGTATAAATGACATCGTTGATTAATTTTGGGTTTGCATGATTGACAGTGCGCCTTGCGTGAAAAAATTTCATGATTTCATCCATGCGATACGAGCTGCACCGATAGTTAGTGAGCACCCAAAGATCGAGTTTCCTTGGACGTAAGTAGGGATGTACCTTGCTGTGCAATAGGCAGTTACTCGAGGCAATGATTTTGCTTTCTTCTTGGTCAACCGTAGGGCATCCCGCCGCGCAGTTCCGTCTGGTATGAGCAAGATTTGGTTATAGACCTAACGCCGACATTGGAATAAAGTTATTGGCGGCAAATTGACATCATACCTCAACATCCTCCGACTCATCTTCACCAATCGCACTCTCATCCTCATCGTCTCCATCTTCGCTCTCTGCTGATGCGACGTCTTCATGACCTCTTGGTGGTGCCAGTCGTTGTTGTCGCTCGTTTAGTACAAGTATGGGTTCCAATTGTTCCGGCAAAACCTGGAGCTTTCCTGCTACTTTCGTGGATCTGTTTGCACCCCTTGGCTTGGTGTCTTGGGACGCCGATTGTGCAGCAGATCTGGCAAGAGGAAGCTCTGGCATGTTGTAATAGCAATCCAAGCCTACCACGCCCACTCGCCACAGCTCCAGTTGTCAGTCTTATGTAATCCTCAGGAACGCAATTTTTCATCTCTACAAGTCGTAATTTATTGCAGCAAGTATCTTAGAGCTATTCAAGCCCAGCCTAATACTGAGAGTTTGTTTTGAAACTCTACTCTGTTTTAGCTTCAAACACGCCTTTTCTTCACCTTCTTCGAACTGCCAGTATTATATTTCTCGTCTTTTCCTGGAGATTTCCGCTTCTTGCATAGGTTTACTGAGTCTCTCGACTTTAGGTCCAATAATTCTTCCCTGTAGGCAGTTTCCAGCCTCTCGGTAGCGGTACCATTGATGACCTCTTGGTCCATGCCATGATAACCTAATTTATAGGCGGATCTGATCCGAACCATACATCTTTCCTTTTCCAACGCCTCATCTAACATAGGTTCTGGATACTCTTGACCAATAATGCAGCCCGCCCTTTGTTGGACTTCAAGGGGCGCCAGGTGTGGTGAATAAATGTACTATCGCAAGATGTGAGTGGGTGTAACGATGCAAGGGGCAACGGAGATTGAATCAAAACACTTACTTTATCGGGAAACTTTGCGAGCTCTGGACAGAACTTGCGTACAAACACACCCGTTTTATCGAACCTCATCGGGAACGATTTTGTACCGTATACGCGATCTTATTTAAATCCATGATTTAGCACAGTGGGTGACATCCCTGCCAGCAGTACAAGAAGCATTCCACTTACAATACATGTTGTAGAAGGCCGAAGCAGATAACCCTGAAGGGTATGGCTCCAATGAATAATATGCCAAAGAGCTTCCAATAAGAAATTAACTCACACATCCAGTTGCCAGGGTTGGAGCAGGGGTCCCAATCGAGGAGATATTCTTGAATTATAATACATGAGTGAACGCAATGGGGGTTATGAGAAAACTGTCTACACACCATCGAAGACTTCTGCACCACGCTCCCAGGAGATATAGCATTGGCCACGAGTCAGGAAACACTGGCAACCGCGAGATAAGTGGCATGTTTATTCGGTTAAAAAACGTTTTTATTCACAGCAACGGAGTGTCTCGCAAGGTGATGAATCCATCCTTCTTGGCGAAGTTGCCGCATGATGGCATCTATCCAGGGGAAACCCGTCCGACCCTCTTTCTGCAAACGGCGTTCAGTCGTAACCGCTGGTTCCAAGCTACCATTACTTACCCATAACAGGAATCTCTCCTCTGCAACCGGGTCACCAGCGGGACGAGGTAAGATTTTAGTCCCATCAGAGTACTTATTCTGGAAAAGTTACCAAAGCGTCACTTAGAAACCAATAGATGACACAAGACAATTTCGACGGACCTGTAAATGCCAATCGATATAACTGAGTATGTAAGCAAACACAACGCTTCGATCATGGTATGGGAACTAACCGACAAATAGAGTTCCCAAACATCTGACCAAAGGTCGAACCCGCTGCGCATTCGGCTGCATAATACATTTCTCTAAAATTAATCTGTCCCTCTAGATTTTCAGGCTCTGTAAGTAGCGTAAGTGTTGGGGCCTCCTTATGAAGGATTTACGAAACCTTTAGACGCTTTTGATTGTTCACCCTTTTGAGAGGAAGTACCCATAAATTTCTCTACTGTGTCTCTCACACGCCAAAGGAATTCGTGGATCCCGATACAACCAAATTTCAAGTATGGCGAGAGCAAAGTTGTCGCAGGGGGGTCGAACACTGCTGGGCTTGTCTCAGGTTTGGAGAACAATGCGACCCGAGAAACATCTGCGCAGTACTCTGCAAGTCGGCGTAATGCCTCCGTTTCTCCTCCCTTGATCGACGTGGTTGACGGACCCAACCCAAGCTCATGCATCGTGGGAATCTCGAAAGTTCCATTTGGCCCGGCGAGCATGTCTTTTCAAACCAAGGACTTCAAAGGGGGCTATTTTGATAAGTAATATATGTAAGCTTACCGTAGCATGTCACAGGACCGATCCTTTCTTCAGCGTTGACATCTATTCCGTTGTGAGTGGGGTTATCTTTGGCGTGGTGCTCGTTTGAGAATGCTGTGGACCCAGGAGGAGGTAGAGCCTCTGGGGCCGGCAAAGGACGAGGAGGTCTGGGCAGGCCTTTGACGGCCTAAGATGAGTTGGTGACTGAGCCAAGTGCAGGAATACTAATATGCGAAGGAATAGATATCCTACCGCATGCCAAGAAGAAAGGGATAATGTGGCTTTGCCGCCGTTGGCCTTGACTACTTCTTCTGGGTCGTATAACGTGTGACCCAGAACCGCTTTTACCTTGATCCCCGCCAGAGAAGCGAGGGCGTTGATTTCGCGGTCACGTACAGCGGCGTATCCACTGGTGTCCTTTTCGTACACCAGATGCGAAATAGACCACTCCTTGAATAGTATGGGCAGCACTGTTTGCGGACGGCCCCGAACAACGTGAAGCTTTGACTTGGGGTTCCTTGCGGTGAGGGATTGGGACAGATCTCGCATGCTTTCGAGAAGGAAGTTAAATCTGTTAAAGTGTTTCGTATGATAAGTTGGCATTCACAACCCAGCGGTATCCCTACCTATTCACTCCAACTTTGTGGGCGAATACATATTCTGGGTCCCATGTCCACACCTGGTACATGTCCATGATGACCCGACTAAGACATCGTTCGTGGGTCGAGACGCGTATGCTTACCGGATACAAAACGTCAGGCTTAAGTTCCAACGCTGCATGTAGACCAGGAGAGGAATGTAGCCTCAAGTCTGTCCGAAACCAATAAAGCACTTTAGGAGCAGGTCGATTCATTGTCCCAAGATTCGTCGTGAACGTTGTGGGGATGGTCTAACCCTTGGTAAGAGAGGGGTAGTCCGAAACACCCACTATTGTTGAAGACACTGCATGATATATCTCAGCATCGCCTGTCGATCGACCGTGCCGCACCCAATCGAACAGGTTCATGGAGAAGCCGTCGCATATCATGTGACCTGAGATATACATCATGCATCATGTGACTCATTCTATCACACTCTGGCAGCTCAGGGGTACTTGTCACTGTCAAGTAACGTAGTATTGCAACATAGAATAATACAAAAGTGCTAGTGATAAGCTGTGAAAGTAGGAAGGCATCGGCGAAGGGACAAGACGTGATTACATCATTATAATAGGATCGTTATGATTCCAAGTTTGCGTGCGAGTGTTGAGCATAATCAGATATACTTAAACCCGAAAGCTAGTACAGAAAAGGGGGTATTTACATGAGAATTGGTTTTCCAGAACCAATCGTTTTAGCTGAAGGTTGACCATGAGCTAAAATTCATGCCGAGATCCCTCTTTCTGATTCTGAGGCGGACGTAGAGAGGAAGATCCCCCATGGATTGAGCCTGAAGACCCCAAAAGTCTCAGTACCTGTTCATCTGCTGGGTCCCTTTTAGGTCCAGAGATATTGCGAAGAACTTCGAGCGGAACCAATTGTCCAGGGCCACTAGAGCCAGTAGGGTGGGTTCCCACTCCTAAAACTGGGCTAGAAGATGTGGGAGATGGAGAAGATGTGGCCTGGTAGTCAGTGATGGCGGGAGAATGCGCGTGTTGTGGATGTGGGAATTCCCGGTATTGAACCATTTGTGGAGGTGAATGTTGGTGCGGAAAGCTCGATGAAGTGGGACTGATGTTTGGCAGACTAGGATGGGTAGATATGGGCAAAGTACGTGTATCACGACGCGGCTTCACTGCTCTGGCACTTTTGAACCAACCGTCAGGAACCATAACATCACCGACTCCACGAATGTTGTCAATCGTATCGAGCGTATCGAGTCGCGGTTGGCTGAAATAAGCAGCTGCATAGGACATGAGCTCCAGGGCCGCACATTAGCCAGTCGTATGAGAGGTACTTACTAAGGTGCCACTTTCGGACTACGCCTCGTGTTTGATCTACGGGGAGTGTAACAAGGACACTGTATGTTTGCTTGATCAAGCGCTCGGGCTCTGGGGGTTCCTGCCCGTCGGCATATCGAGACGGCCTTGTCGGGTCCCTTCTCCTGCAAACAGTGACAGCAATCAGCCAACAAATATCGTTAATTAAGTTCCGCCGGTTGGCAAGTAGTGCCGTGTCCAAAACGAACAAGAAAATGGATGCCCACCTTGTTCGATCCCATGGATTTAAGGGGTTGATCTGGTCATCGTTTACGTCGGACTCTTTCTGGTGATAAAACAGAAATTCCTAATATTAAAAATTATCTGTTTTGACTTTGACGTGAATTATGCATGTTACAAACTATTCACGTACGTCGCGAACTCCTGTGGATATGGCCGTTAACATATAAGCAGCCGCGATTTGTCACGTTACGTACTGCTTGGGCCCCACCCCATTCCATCGGTCCTGGCCGACGGAACAGTACTTTTAATTCTCCTTCGTCGCTGAAGCAAATTTTATACATACCATCGTTCCATTCCGAGACCGGTGGGCTCTGAGTTAGCTCCTCGTTCCTCCCTACCAATGAATAACAAGTAATTAAAGGAGCCAGAACCCTGTGCAATACTTGCTTACCAGACGTATACATTACCGGCAACTATGGACCTCCGTTCCTCAGCATCCAGCCGCCTTGTTATAAGCGGAAGACGATTCGTTGCTACTCCATGAAATACTTGGAGCGCATCACGTGTGGAACGAATCCGTACGTTTTGCAATGTCGGTCGCTGCATGGAATGGAAGAAGAATACTCTTTGGTCGATGGTGGTCGAGTTATAGTATTGAGAGGGGTAGGTATCTTGGGTGGACTTGAACCACTGCCCAGAAAATTGCCACCCTAAATACTTCTACCTGTGACGAAGAGGTCTTATCAAGTCGAAAACAGCAGGGATGATCGAGGCACGGATTCTCGAAACCCGAGATTTTATTTTTCATTTTATTCTTTTGAGTTCACTTTGACTTGCCCACATGCAAACTGTGTTCGAAGCCAGGGTTTTGAACGTAAGAAGAGCACAAAGTCTTCACACGAACCATGATAAAACCAACAAGGCTGCGGTGTGTGAAGGTCGCAGCCAGAACGGAGCGGACAAGTTCGAATGGAATTAAATTTGTCCGTGTGTACCTGAGAAAACTAGATAATCGCTGACTTTAACTCTATCCATCATAGGCTATCTGAGATTGGAGTTGGATCTCCACAGATACAGTACTCTCCCATATTTGAATAGAACCCCAATCAACGATTAGAACTTCTAGCCACTCACGCCCTACCAAGCAATGAACCATTATTGTTGCCATGAGGGGTCTAACAAAGGGGAGTTAACCAACTAAGTCATCTTTCCGGTAGTTTTTACCTCGACAGTTAGGCCAAGCATACCACGATCAGTTTGATTATGGAGCCCGGTCCAAAAGCCGTCAAGGGAAGAATTTAAAATCCAAAAGCTTAACCGATCATGGGCATTGCAGAAACACATTACCGCAAGATTCCATCGCTGACCGTAAGACTGCCGTCATGAGGCATCAGCACTGTTCTCAATATACGGAAGTGAGACATTCGCCTGACGCCTATTATCCAATGCTAACAAAGCAGGCAACTGCGCACGATGAGAGAGATGCATGTTTGTTGCTGGATGCGGATCAATCAAGCTTACGGGCAGAAATCATTAACAATGGGAAACAAAAGTGTGCTTAGTCCACATGGCCGGTATCTCAACCCGCCCGACGGGGAGCTTGAAATTGCCTATGCTAACACATGACAGCAGCATCTTGCTACATAGCATGCGCCTCAGGAATTTCATTACATGGATCGCTTGAGTCATGCCAATTGAAAACTATTGAGCCCGCCCTTCGACTAGAAATGTGCAAGTGGCCGTTCATTCTGTTCGATCAACAATACGTGGACCGTTGTCTAAGGAAATGACTTGATTTTGCAGGGCCGCCCTGGAACGGCCCGATGGGTGACCAACATATCATTATGCGCTTGCTGAAATGACTTCTAATCAAGGTCGGAAGCGGAGAAATCGGGTACTTATTCGCTGCCTATGACGGAGATAGCAACTTCGTTGGCGTGGCCATAGTTTGACACGACGGAGAAGACAATCATTGTTGACTGAGATAAACGCTAAGACACGTAAAATCACGCCACTCTGGGCTGTCAAGGATGGTATCTCAGTGTGAGCTTAACAGCGAGTGATGTGAAGCCAGGACGTTGCCGGCAGAATCTCAATGGCAGCACGAGAAACTCATGCATGTTCCAGAAACCTGACCATCGATTATGGCACAAGGCGGTTGAAAAATTAGATGCTTCGGCGAAATTATATGGGAATATAATATATATTCATACGCTCTCTATTGAGCGGGTATGTACGGCGATGAGCTGAGTGGTGGGATAGTTGACTAAATTAGGTGTTGCGGCACCGGGAAATCGGCGTGGGCTGCTTTATGAAACGTACCGTATCATCTGATAGGCGAGGTCATGGTACGAAAACAAACACAAGCCAGTCCCCTAGACTTATTATAACCTCCCTGTTAATTTTATGTCGCTTAGTCGATACCTTGACCGAGTATTGGCTTTGCTTATGTTTCAATGGAGACACCAGATGACGGAGATAAGTTGGAGGACTCACGACCATGATACTATCTAGTGTGTGTTGCTTCGATGAGGTAGAACCAAGCCTTGATAATTAGACGAGGTGCTCTGTACAACGCAGGGTCAGATGTCGTTGATAAGACTCGACTGATCGATGGTCTTACCCGCCAGAGGTAGCGCGACAGGCATGTAATCTGGAGTTTCTGCATAGTGCTCTCGGCCTCGGAACTGATAGCGAATACGTAGAACCTTTGGAGCACCTGGAGCAGGATCAAAGAATCCCTGTAAACCAGCCTTCGAGATAGAGTAAGAACCCGATGTACAGACTAGTGGAATGATGCTAGTGACGTCTATGAAAGCTTACCTTGGGCCTATTCGCTGGAATGTGTAGTTGTGAGTTGCGAACTAGTGCTTGTAACGGAAAGGTAACATCGATTATAAGATCTTTGCTCCCTGCGTCCGCCTCAACAGCACCGTATATAGCTTCCTGGATGACAAGCCCTGTACAAAATGGATCAGGGAGAGAGAAAGTGGGGTGGTGCCTCAATTACCTCCTTTAGAGCTCTCGGCTTGCATGTGTTTTCGTGCTGAGTCCTTGAGAAGGACGGCTGCACCTTCTCTCTGTCGTCCCACGCCTGTCTCTTCCTCTAACGATCGACGGGCAGCTCGGATGCATCTATGACCATTTCAGCATATTTCACTAATCATTAAAACGCGTGGCGCCATGTAAAGAACTTACGCTAGACGATGTGCACGACGACGGGGTTTGATGATAACATGATAACCGAGGAGAAATGTTGTTGATGGAAGGGCAACAGTCCAAAATGCCAATACGGGGTCGTGCTGTTGCGACAAAATGAGGGGAAGGACAAGTCGCTGATCCAGATATGCGAACCTGCAAGAAACGAGAAAGGGGTTATGAATCCATAGGAACATATCTCTTGTCGGAGCTACTGACTCTAGTTTCAATACCACACCAAGCGCATTGAGGTATGTCGTTGCAGAAACTTCACTGCTTTGGTTCGACCAAGAGCATGAGAATAACCACGACAGCCCAGACAAGCCAAGCTCAAATCCTACTTTTGCTTGCACCGATAGTTCATGGAACAGTAGGCTCCATTCAGCCATGATTTTAGGATCACGCCCGTCAAGAACAAATCCGCATGAAGTATGGGTGGTTCCAGACCTAAGTCCGGATACGGGGGGCAGACTTGGAGATTCCCCTACTTCTATGTGATCCACAGGAGGTGAGTACGATGTCAATCCTCCAATTTCAAATCGAACCGGTGAGATGAAATTAATTGACACCTGCGGGTTTCGTGCCAGATTCAAACCCAGAGTAGCTTGTTCAAAACGTCGTGGAAATAGCTTTCGAGTGATTGAGACATTCAGGGACGGCGGCAGAAGGTAGATGGTTGTTGGAAAGATGGTTGTGCGTAGTGATATTGCGTTATTATCATCACGATAGTTGGTGGTCAGATTGAGAACATGAGGTCGTAGGAGCATCATTGACGCCTAATGCACAACAAGAAGACGCATTCATTCGCCAAGTAAATATGGCATTCCTGGTAGATGGACCAAGAGAGGGAGGGACCCACCTCAGACGTCAAGCGGGGTGAAAACTGATGCCGCAATGTTCCCATTAGATGGATTCCGCTGGTCCTGCCCTGACGATTCAGGCGAGCCATGAAGGACACATGAGTCTTATCATGGACCTTTTTCTGCAGGATGGAGATAAGATGCCGATTCAGCACGAAAGTTACCAATCGTGAGATAATACATCACCTGAATGCTATGTCGTAGCTCAGTGCTGATCAATTGAACGTCCTCTAAACGGTTAAGCATTCGGGTTGTGATTCCGTCTTGAGGAGAACCCGGGTGGGGAGCAAATACAGAGGTCATATCAATCCCACAATTCAATCTGCCTCGTGGGTGGATGACATCCCTCAACTTTCTCTGCAGGATATGCACCTTGGTGATTTCAAGAGCCTCGAGGATCTAGAAGACGTTATGAATGAGGACCCAATGGAGCTGAGAAAGCTGATATGCACCTCGTTTCTGGATTTCGAGCGAATCTCCTCCGGCCAGTTCATGATAAGACCCTCCTCCCCTAAATCATGTCATTAAATACTCGAAAAAAAATGGAGAGCAAGGATGCTCCAGACCTAAGGTATCATAGACATCCCTGGGAGTGGTCAGTATGAAGTGACGGAATGAGACGCTCAGGAAATTCACCGCAAGAAAGGGTCCGACAGAACTGCGAAGAAAATGGACTAAAAAGGCCGTTCAATGGACGCAATTGCATAATGATGCACCTTGGTATGCTTTCTGAATCTCGAGAAACCTCGCCGTTGCAACCTCCTTGGACTGTTCATCATGTTGTTTATCAGGATGGAAGAGCAGGGATAGAGCTCTATGGCGCTCATTAAGTTCAGTTAAAGTTGCTGCTTTTGAAACGTTGAGGACCGCACTGGCAAATGACGGAGAGAAGTGAGCCACGGAACCTAGAAAAGTCCTAGAGTTTCGTACTAGAGGTAATCCTTCTGATGGGTAGCATCTAAGTGCTGCTGATCCATGGGGGATCTTGGCAGTGACGTGTCCGTCGTCAAAGGCGATGAGAGCCTGCCAACACGCAAAGAGTTGAGCAGGACTGAGCGTCACGCGCGGGGCCGGAGGTTGGATTTTAAATTTGGACCCGACGTGAGGCAAATTTTTGTTCACGTGGCAATCCCCTGACCATCCCCGACACAGGCACTGAGGCAGCGGGAGAGCATTCTACTGTGCAGTCCACATGCAAAATTGATATGATCATGAATCTGATTATCTCGACCTATAATCCTAATGTATATATAATCTACACAGTCATGAATTGCAGGTTGAAGTCGGCGTCCGCTTGGGTATCCTGTGTTGACAACACAAACATTCGCTCATATTGCGATCAGATGAAGCATCGGGGCGTCGCAACAATGCCAGGGACATCACATTCTTCGGGGAGAAAGGTGGCAGCCCTTAGGGGGTTGGAGCAGGATGACCACGTCGATGGTTGACTTGCTCACAACGCAGGCGCTCGATCATGCCTCGCCTTGATTCCGAACGTCTTGCATCCAGTGCTTCCTTGCGAGGTCCCACACCTTAGCAACCCCAGTCCCAATGCTATAAGGAGTATCGTAACGCGAAGGGATAATGCATCGCAAGCCAGACTTACTTGAGCTTTGCTACATCTTCTAATCGTACCCATTGGGAGCTTGGAGTCATCTCGGTTGCCGCAACTTTTTCCGTCGATTTCGATTTCGCCTTTTTCGTGCGGCTGGTCAGCTTTTTGCTCTTAATTATCTGTTTTTCTCCGGCACGCAGTTCCGGAAGTTCATCACCACCTTCCACGATGACCCATTGAACCCGATATGTTTTCTTGATATGTGAGAAGGTGTGAATTATATCTCCCATCGGCTCTACCTTGCGAAGTGTACAGCCCGTGACCACATCATTCAAGCTCGACGAATCAGATGGGTGGTCCGCCACCTTACTGGGTCTAGTACGTGACGATGTGCCGGGTTGAAGAAGTTTTGCAAGCAGCTCACTGGGAGCTTTCTCAAGAATTGACGTTGTGACGGATTGGGAGATATTTTCCACTGTTGGGAACTCGTATAATCCCGCCAAAAGTCCTGTGGTTTAGCCAAGTTCGTTGGTGTCGGTTACGGCATGACTATTGCAGGAATGCTCACCATCATCGGGACGTCGTACCACAAGGAACCACCGATCTTGGGGGTTTGCCACCGACCTCCATTCAGTTACGTTGACGACATCCAGTTCCTCCCGGGCTTTCTTACGGGCTGCTTTCATTGGATAAATTGTGACATCGCCGTCCGAGGGCACGTCAACGCAAACCGAGCAGATCTCTTCGATATCAGCATCTTGCTACTCAGGCTTTAGCGAAGGAATCCCGAGAAAACGAGGGGACAGCAAACCTGTTGCGTAGGATTCTTTCCCGAAGACCGGGAATACCCGGCACACCAAGGTTGCAGAGGGCAAGATTCACATTGTGGATCGCGTACTTTGCATATGGTACTTCCGAGTTCGATAAGTGCCTGGTTAATATCCCCTGGGTGTTGATGATTACCCTTATTCAAAGCATTTTCCGATCTATTTTGCGAGGGTATCTTTGCGTCGGGAGGTTCGACTAGAAAGCAAAGCCATTCAATTGGGGACTTCAAACATCAATGAAATCTTACGTTGCTTCTTGACCATGTCTGTGGCAGCCTGCCAGAGTATATCAAGTGTAGCCTTGGCCTTCGGTGGAGCATGCAAAGCAAGGAGTCTGCTGAGCACGCGGTGGACATTCCCGTCAAGCTATCACAACGTAAGACGGAGTTATTATCACTGAGTATGCCCGGGACATGGTTTTACCTACAACTGGAACTCGTTCGCCATATGCAATTGAGCAGATGGCACCTGCGCTATATCGACCGATGCCAGGAATGTTCGCTTCCATTTCTTTAGCGTTGTCCGGTAGGTTACCCCCGTAATCACGAACGGCCTTCTCTGCCCCCTCCAATAAACGGCTCGCCCTAGAATAATAGCCTAGACCCTTCCACAAGGCATTCACGTCCTCAATAGAGGATGCTGCCTGTTTAAATGAGCTTGTTTTAACAGAGAAGCAAGCAAACTTCCTACGTACTAAGGCTGCTAAAGTTGGAAACCTGTCTCGAAGTTTAGTCGTTGGGTACTTTCGATATAAGGTATGAGATATACTTCTCCATCCAACGGTTGTAATACGGAATCACCGTAGCCACCTGGGTCTGCTGCAGCATAACCTCCGATACCCATACCTGCCAAAGGGACGCCTCAGTAAAGCGCCGCGATTCAGCAGATGTGAATGAAACTTACCTCGTACGCTCTCTGAGCCTTCTCATTGAATCCTAAGCTGGGATCGTACGGCTTTCTCCACGGCATCCCGCGAGCAGTCTCAACACCGGAGTACCAGCGCAATAACGCGATCCTGCATTCTTGTGGCGAAGCAACGACATGCAGGTTACAGGCATGGGACACGGAGTGTTGTATTCCCTTCGACCCTCGTAACGTATCCTCCTCCTTCTTCAATCTTTTCCCCTGACGCGTCACTCCCTGCCGTGAACCTTTCTTCGTAGATTCCGTCCAATCTGCGTCTGAGAAGCCCTGTTCAAAATCCAAACTGTCACTTAAAGCGCGTCGTTTGCCCATTCTTCCGATGTTCAGCTGGTCTACGATGCGGTACGTTCGCGTGTTCGTGGGATCCGGACGTAATAATGTGGCTTGTTCGCTTTTTGCTGCAACCCGTAGGTTCTGGTGTAACAAGGTCAAGGGGTAAATGATCGCCACAGCCACCTCGGTTGTAGCACGTGCCTTGCTGTCCACTCCAGTGGCCGGGCTTGGGTTCTGAATCAAGCTGAGCTTCAAACTAGTGGGCAAAAAAACCATTGAAAGGCCTTGTGCTTCGATTGACCTTAAATCCTGTCGATTCCGATCATTTGCCACAACCGCAGGTATAACTTTTCGCCATGCTCAATGATGAATACATTCCCGAAGTTAGAAATCCCTGCAAAAACCCGCCAGGATCTCGTAAGCTTTGTAGGGTTTTTAGATTGGGTTTAGGCAAAGTTCCTATCAAGTAGCTCGCACTCAGATTGATTGTTTGGCGGGTCCACAGACCAAACAATGACAGTACCGCTGATCTAAGCTGATCTAAGGTGGCTGTGCATTTTTTCTCTTCATGGCGGTCAAACGGGCTGCATCGAGTGCGTTTCCACCGCGCAAGGTAAAGATTTGACACTAATAATGAAAGAGATGCAAAGTGATATTGTGTTGTAGACTCGAAAGCTTGAAACGCACAAACAAGATGATGGATCAGAGCTGGCGTCCGGACTAGAGCTGCACGAGGATGATTCAAGTGACAACGGCGAAGAGGAATGGGGCGGTATTGAAGGCGATGCATCTCATGCGGCCACAGACGATGTTTTGGTCACACCACAAATAAGTGAGGAAGATCAACATGGCGGGAAGCCTTACAAGCCCCCAACTGGCCAGGAGTTGCGTGTCATCAAGGATGCAATTGACTTGTATCAGTCAAATGCGTTCAAGCTCCAGGTATGTACAATTGCCACATTGATGAAACTGGTCTCGAATTTGCGCAGATAGATGCCCTCCTACCCAATGTTCGCCCCAAAAGCAGTCGAACTGCAGCTGTGGACCGTTTCCTCCTTTCCTTGCACACCTTCCTCATGGATCTCCCATCCCTCCCTCTGCAGCATCCCCTAGATGCATCGAGAAGGCTTCTCAAGAACGGGATTGCCACACCCTATCCACTTCCGCTCCCAACCGAGGATACTAACTGGAGGGTTGGGTTCGAAAAGCCCAACGACATAACTCTTGTAGGGAGTTGGCCAAATAAAGTCAGCGTCAAATCGAAAGACCACGTTCCTTTTGGTGTTGACCTAGCCATAGAAATGCCATCTGTGAGTGTGCAAATGGTTCTAGCTTCGTTGTCGTGCTTTAATAGTAGTGCATATAGGGCCTCTTCCAGGAAAAGGATTACCTCAATGGCAGGTTCTTCCACAAAAGGGCTTTCTATCTTGCATCGATTGCCCATGCCATCCAAAATGCACCCAAAAGGTTTCCGGTTGATCTCTCATACGAGTCTCTTACTGGCGACCCCCGTTTGACGAAACTCGTTCTACGGCATAAACCTGGTATGTCCAGCCTTAGTATCGGTTCCTCCGAGTTCAGTGGTAGTGATGAGATTAAGATAGCACAGCTACAGATTTCTCCAAGCTGAATGCTTGCGTCTGCCTCATCCCTGTTGCATCTGTTGAATGTCCCATTCCCTTACACCGATTATCCCCGTCTCATTCCAATATCCACATTCGCGAACTTACTGAAGAACGTGACCACCCCCTTCATCTACCTACACCCCTGTATAATTCCTCGCTCTTAAGACACTTTACCCTCAAGTCACATCTACTAGCCATTCATTCTCTGAAGAACGAATCGCCTGCATTTGGGGATGCACTGACCCTGTTACGTATTTGGGCCAATCAACGGGGTTACGGAGATGGCGCCCAATTGTCCGTACGTGGATTTCATGGTAGGGGCGCGTGGTGGAGTACGCTGCTTGGTTGTTTGATCGATGGAGAGGAGCGAGTGGATCCCTCATCCAGGACTAACAATCGAAGACCCCTTGGGAGAGGACTTAGCTCTTATCAGTTATTCCGGGCAGCACTGGACTTCCTAGGTATGTTGGAGCCAATCTAGCGTACACTTCGATTGATCGGCACGACAGCGAAGCACGATTTCAAGGCTAACCCTGTCTTTGCTAAAACCAATAATGGCCACCTGGTAACCGTACATCCAATCATATAACCTAGCAGTAATTTGATATACCAACAGTACCCACCTCATGAGTACGTGGAGCATCACACTGTCGTACTTGTGGATTCGACTTCACGATTAAATGTATTGTCCGGTGTCGCTGTTGGCTCACTGGAAATTGTATGTGACGTGTCTATCCCCTTGTCCCATACTGAGTTTCACTCGTTCATAGCTTCGTCATGACGCGCTTCAGACATTGGAAACACTTGATCGACCCTGGATCTCTGCCGACGCCTTCACTGAAGTCTTTCTCAAAGAACATCGGGATATTTTGACAAGATTTGACACGGTTGTGAAGTAAGTCTTACCAGATCAGGCTGCGCGCATCTACTACATTGCTTAACTGCTGGTACAGGGTCGATCTCTCAAATGCAAAAATGGGCACATTATCAAGTCATGCCGTTCTTGATTCCGGTTCGCCTGGCCCGGCATTACTCAGCTCGTTGGATTCTCTCCTTCACACAGCGCTAACTGATCGGGCAAAAGTCATCGCAATACTTCACACACCACCTGCTCCACGACCACTCACACAAGCTCACCCCACAAATCCAGATATTATTTACATTGGTATTGTGCATACTCAGCACGCCTTCCGTCTTGTCGATCATGGGCCCGCAGCAGATGAGACAAATGGAAACGTAGCTGCTAAGTTCCGTGATCTCTGGGGAGAGAAATCGGAACTCCGACGCTTTAAGGATGGTAGGATCACCGAAAGTGTCGTATGGGATATAAAAACTGTCGATGAAAGAACACATATACCCGGTATGATCGTGCGATACCTCCTTCAACGTCACTTCAGCATACCGCCAAGTTCCGTTGTCACTTGGCAAGCAGACTTTGACTCTGTGCTCAAATTGCCTGAGAGCGTTTCCTCGTTGTATCATGATTCGGGCTTATCTCTTGGGTTTAAGGGGGCAATTACTGCATTCGACGACATGGTTCAGGCTATTAAAGGACTAGGCGAAGATCTTCCTCTCGCTCTCACATCCATTAGCTCAATCTCCCCATTGACACGATATACCAGCGTGTTCAATCCGGTTCCGCTCCCGACTTGGATCGCATCATCTCTTCCTCCGAACGCGCAATACGTTGCGCCTATTGAAATTATTCTGGAATTCGAAAAGTCGTCAAGATGGCCGGACGACATTTACGCTGTCCAAAAGATCAAGTTGGCGTTCTTTGAACGGATTGCGGGTTCACTTATGACCGCTATTAAAGGACTCAAGGCTTCTGTGGTCACAGGAGATGGTATATCAGGCTCAGAAATGATGGACCAGTCCTACTTGGAGATTATCGCACCTGATGGTTGGGCATTCTGGGCACGCATATGGCACGACCGAGAAGTCACACTACTTGACCGCATCAGTGACGGAAGAATCGGCGTTCTTCCACATGTGACATTGAAGGCGGAAGATAAAAAAAATAATGAGGAGTACTATCATGCGGTCGAGGCCAAGGAGGTTCTAGCAAGACGGTTCGTACATGGGCCACGCCACCATCGTGCAATGGTCTCGATAGCACACCAATTTCCGGCCTTCTCTGGAACTGTTCGGTTGGTGAAGCGTTGGTTAGCCTCGCACTGGCTACTCAACACACATGTATCAGAGGAGGTTGTGGAGGTCATTTGTGCTGGCTTCTTCATTGGTGGTGGGCAACGAGGTAAGGATGATGACGATCAGCAAACAGAGGGCCGGGCCTCTATTCCTGAGAGTAAGGAGCGTGGGTTTGCCACGGTAGTGAACTTCCTCCAAAACTGGAGCTGGGAAGATGGGTTATTCGTTCCGCTCTACGCTACGGATACGCTTTCTCAGGAGACAGGTAATCAGCCACCTCCTTCAGGGTCGCGCATATCGAGCGTTTGGTCTGTGAAGACCGAATTGGATAGGAGCGGTCAGATTTGGACTCATTGTGGCCCGGATGTGGTTGCTGCCCATCGTGTACGGTCCCTGGCTAAAGGGACGTGGGAGTACCTTCGTAGCATAGAACGCGGCGAGTTCGACGCCAAGGTAACTTTCATTCCTGGGATAATCGTATCTCCTAAATCTGACACACACGCAGTCTATGCTTGTCCATCCAATAGAAGACTATGACTTCATTGTAGAATTGGACAAATCGGCTTTACGAAGATACCAGCACAACGTCACAGCAGACCCAGTATCATTTTCTAAGCTTACCAAGCGAGCAGGTACCGCACAAGGTATCATGCCAGGGTTTGACCCAGCGTATCTTCTATTCAGCGATCTGCAGGTATGTTGGTGCTTATCCCCGAACACACGCAGCCCCATTAACGGAGTGACATCATGGCATAGCGAATCTACGCCAATACTTTCAAGCTCTTCTATGATGTTCATGGTGGCGATCGGTATGGTGGCGTGTGGGACCAAAGCTTGAAGGATCCAAGGCCGTTCAGAGTGTTTGGGAACTTCTCCAGCATGCCCCTACTAAAGGTACGCAATTATAAGTCCAGTGAAGGTGGTGGCCATGACTGACCGGGACGGGGAAAATATAGGCTGACAAGGTAAAGGACAAGGGCATTGTCGCCCTCAACAAAGAATCCGTTCTCGCGGAAATCCAGAGACTAGGCTTGGGCTTAGTTGCCAAGGTGGTGGTGAACACATGATTCGACTCAGGAGCTAGGAAGAACGGTGTTGTAGTAACATGCATGTCATCGATTTGACCAGGTATATTGTTTGACCTCCTTGTCCCCCTCGCCCACTGGCAAAATCTTACATGAAATCAGTCCCACCGAAACATGTGGACTCTGAATTGTGTAAGGTGTATTCTCTCTACGACAGCCTCATTGCTGCCGGGATACCTTAGCTCCATCGTTCAAGTTCCCTTGAACCAGTTCGTACGAAACCTGGCTTTCATTACGTTAGCAGCCTTTTGGCGGAATGATGTGGCCCTTGGATCTGAGGAGCATCTAATATCATTTGCAACGCCCGGATGCTCATGCCAGAAACCCATATTTTAATTGGCGACATAGCCGTGTTGAATTGACCTTTTAATGGCAGGACTGAAGTCACCACTAGCCCAATGAAAATAGCATCCGATGAATTCATTCCCCAGCTCCCCGTTGTAACCCACCATACTGTCCCGGTCCTCACCCGTGAGGCTTCATCGATGGCCCTCATTTGCAGGTCTTTTATCAAACACCCGCCGTCGTATCTCATGACACCTGGCCTTTATCCAACTATGTTCCATTTAATTCCCAACGTACATACTAGGGTGGCAAGAACTCCTGGATGATCTTATGGCTCATCCTGAGTCCTGACCGAGGGTAATGATTTCACGAAAAGCGTTAGGATAGGACACAACGGGCTTAGAAGTTTTAGATTTTCTCAACACGTCTTTGGAACTAATGCTTATGATACATTGCTGGCTTTCTCTTCTTTTTCTCTCTCTTCGCCCAGGGGTGTGTTTTATGAATGATCATTGACTTACGCTCTCACACGTTGTGTGAAGCGTTGTCCCTCTGAACATGTTTCTTCTGAGGTCTTGATGGTGGACCTCGGAGATTGCCTTGCTGTCGTTAACTCTTGGAAATCAATTCATCTGATCCTACATCCCGTCCCGCAAGAAGATAGTTTCGGTATGCGAATTCAAATGCCCATGCCGGTGGGCCAACCTTGCAAAACACACAGCTATTCGCGCTTCCCCCACAACGTGTATGTGATACAGCACTGGTGAAATGAGGACCAACCCATAGAAAGAAGGACTGGCACAGGAAGTCCTAGACCCTCGATGCTGTGCCTTCCCCAACGCTGTATTGATGATTTCCCAGCACCCTTCACGTTCCGCGTAAAGAGTCTTCTCTCCCGTTCCCCAATCTTTTTTGGCGAGTCCTTCAGGATTTGACGTTCCATAATCATTGCGTTAGCACTCCGCCCCTTGCAGCGCCTTGAAAATGCCTGCACACGGAAAATGCCATGCAAAACGCCGATGCGAAATTCACTGGTGCTGATGCGGATGATCACTCTCAGTTCCAGATAGGCGTTGCATTCTGCCGTGTGGTAGGAGAAATATGGCAGTGCTGCGAAATATCAGGTCTAGTTTTCTGATGAGAAGCATGCCCTATGGCGATCTAAAGTCAGTGCGGGTAAGAGCTTGGACGGTATGTTTTCCATTTCGCAACATGTTGACCCCCGAAATAAATAGAAGTCTTTACTGTAAGGCAACCCACTTTTGCCTCATGACTCTTATTTCCAAATGCGCACCCGGACACTTCTATATTCATCCAAACCGGGGAACGGGTTTGATGCAATGATTTGACAGATGCCATGATTGATCGTCTTCTGGTTGCGGCACGTTGTTCATAAAGTAGGCCACAGTGGCTGAGACCTATTGCATCCGATGGTAGTGTATACGGACCTAAGGCTAAGCGAGGCGTGCGAAGTGTAGTTAAGTTCCTTGAGGTGCGGCTATCATCCTACTACGTTTTTCTCGGATAGTAAATCCCTATTCCAGTAATTCTTGTGAAAACCCCTCAGACAGAATCTTGTTGCATACCACTTTGTCAGTTCTAAATGACTCAATAGAGTAAGCTGGTCCTCGCGCTCGCTTACACGCCTTAGCTGCAGGCATTTGAAAGAAGAAAAAAAAAAAACAGCTGGGACATCCTGACACAAGCCACCAAGCTTCTCGTCCTTGTTCCTGGGCACCCCTAGCACCCTATCCACCCATGTAGGTTATCAAGCCGTTTATGTGACCTTATAGAGCATCAATAGCAAGGGCATAACGCCATTTTTCTGATTCGATTGATTGAATTTTCAAGGCTCTTGATCTCATGGACGCCCTGCTACGAAGCGATGAATGAGGCTTTAATCTCTCACCTTATCTATGTAAGAAATATTTGGCGGCTAAGATGAGAAAGCGAACTCAGTCATGGTCTTGAGCTGTCTTCAAGAACGAGGTGAGCATAGACGCTGTAGCACCGAGTAGAAATTGTGTCTCTTCTTCGGTTCAGTGTGTCGTCCAGAAGTTGTGATGGCTGTCTGAGCAATAACCGGATTATGTAATACAAACGCCACGTCGAGCACTTGACACGTTAACTCGTCCAGCAACTCTTTCCAAACCACCACTACCGCCATGACCTCCCGCATCAGCATAGCCCGCCCACAGGGCTCACCTTACAGTCCTGACCCACATTTGTCCAATCCTCGACCTTCTGGCTACAGGTCTGCTGACCCCGATGACCCAATTGACAAGCTCAGAGCCCTCAGCAAGCGTGTCGAAGACAATGTTGAAATTCTTGCGCAACCTTTGAAGCCCCATCTGCCGGCGCTTGGACGTTTTTTGATTGTAGTGACTTTCTTGGAAGACGCTCTTCGAATTCTTACTCAGTGGTCAGACCAAATCTGGTATTTGCAACAGTACGACACTTTTTTTTTCCAATTGGGCGGTGTTGCTCGGAAATTGTGCTGATATGAACTTTTTATCACCGCCTAGACATCGTAAATTTCCATGGGGAATCTCTCATACCTTCCTTCTCCTCAACGTCATAGTGAGCCAAAACGATCATGACACCGGCGCATCCTCTGACGAATCACCTGGTTAGACCATGTTGGCCGCCTCCTCTGCTGTCATCATGAAGAGACACACCGAGTACGCTGTTGCTGGGCTTCTGAGTGTTGTCATCATCCAAGGTTTCGGTTACGGCCTCATTTTCGACATGAACTTCTTCCTACGCAACTTGAGTGTCATTGGTGGTCTATTTATGGTTTTCAGTGACTCCATGGTTTCGAGACGATCGAATTTTGCGGGTTTGCCCACATTGAGCGAGACTGACCGCAGGAAATAGTGCGTATAGCCCATACTCTGCTCCTTGCAAATCTATGATCTTACTTCACGCGACTAGCTTCCTACTCGCAGGACGTGTTCTTTTGATTTTCCTATTTTTGGGCTTCATCCTTCAAGGTGAATGGAGTATTGGTCGCGTCTTCGTTTCCATTATCGGACTTGCTGCTTGCACTATGGTTGCGGTTGGCTTCAAGGCGAAGTGGTCGGCGTCTTTCCTGGTCCTCGTCTTGAGCGTTTTCAATGTCTTTGCCAACAACTGGTGGAGTGTACACTCTGCACACCCCCAACGCGATTTCCTCAAGTATGTTGCCCTCTCTTGTCGCGTGCTCAATAGTTGATTTTTCATTTCGTAATTTCAGATACGATTTCTTCCAGACCCTATGTGCGTAAAACGACCTGTACTCGCTTCTCTTCTTTTCTAATCTACCGTTCCAGCCATCGTCGGCGGTCTTATCCTCTTGGTCAACATTGGTCCAGGTACGTCTAGCATCCCCGAAAACCATTGCCTTGTCCTGCTAACTGCCATCTCTCACCTAGGTGGCCTCTCTGTTGACGAAAAGAAGAAGACATTCTAAATTACAAGTTCACTCGGTCTACATACACACCATCTGCAAAAAGAGGTTGAGGGTTTTATCGTGGCTCTGGATTTGTGTTACTATATCTACATCTGTTCAAAGCCTTATCGCTCGAGAGAATGCACATTTTTCCCTTCGTTCAAGCTGAAGAGCTGGGGACTAGTGATGTTCATTGTTTCCTGTGTGCGTGTGTGAACGCACTTTGTCACGTCGATTTTCTCCGGTAACATGGACATTAATCCTGGAAAAGCAGGTCGGATCGGGGCAGTGATGAATCGATGACCTGTCGACCACGAGCAGGCGGTCTTTCCTTCCTGGGTGATCTTCCCGGCCTTTTGTATTTGGACTTAACAGTCTGCAGAACTCCCACATTTCAAGGCTAATGTGATGGTTCATACACTAATGGCCTCCTCAACACTCGCACACTATCACTACGGGTGCATGCATTTAAGATTTCATAAATGTTGCGGATGGTTGTATGTCATTGATTTAATCTCAACGGATAGTCTTATATGAATGATTCGCCTTCGCACCATCATAAAATGATGTCGATGCAGATGGCTTCGGCAGTAAAAATTTCACACTCAGCGTGCATAGGTTAATGAAACTATCGATATCATTTAGGCGTGGCAGTTCTTGGAGCTCATTTGAAATTGATTTCCTTGCATAGAGGCTGGGGGCTTTAACGTTTAAGTTTCAGAAAGACAATAAGCTTAACTCCGGAAAGCTCAGGCTTCTGCCAGGGATTTCGATTCGATTCTCTTTTTCACCGGGGGTTTTCATTAATATTTCAATTATCAAGATTAAGTTCATTGATATGATATTGGTAATGGCCGCATTTCTCGACGTGCTGATCCTCGCTGAGTTGGTAGAATGGTATTGAGCACTACGTAGGACACGATGCCAGTGGGTTGAGGCAATGACGAATGACTGGCGGAACGCGGTAATCGTGGTGATGCGATTGAAAGGGTAGCCCACAAAACTGGAAGAGTACTACCATCTTCGGAACTGACGCAAAGGAGGACGAACATCAGGATGATGCCATCCAACGTAGGCTTCTGGGAGGGTGTGGCGACCATTTCATCATGCACCATTGGTCCATTCGACAGTGGAGTATTTGTGTGATCGTGTGATCGTGTGATCGTTCACCTAATCCAGCTCGAAATTCGTCGCGATTCAAGACTGAAATGAGCGCATATGTCAAGAATCCATGTCATTGTCAACGACGCAAGTCGCACGACGTCGATGTTGGGCCTGTTGGGGGTTGTTTTGTTTCAGGGCTGTTGGCTTCAGTGTCTCCTAAGTTATGACAACTCGCACGACCCAGATGACTCTCTCAATCGCTTGGCTAGGACCATCCAATGGCCTGGAGTACTTGGTTAGTCCTCATTTGCTGAAATTGAGAGGTGGAGGACTATGTACACCGAAACGCCGGGAGCATGGCAAGGCAAGACATGACACCTT
This sequence comes from Volvariella surrecta, assembly GCA_951802395.1. Classification (NCBI taxonomy): domain Eukaryota; kingdom Fungi; phylum Basidiomycota; class Agaricomycetes; order Agaricales; family Pluteaceae; genus Volvariella; species Volvariella surrecta. The sequence goes on along the minus strand of OX637791.1, from coordinate 500,464 downwards.
GTATTTCTAATCTTTTGGGTGGTGTCAATTCAGCTTTCAACTGCTCCTTTCACCATGCTACTCTAACGATTCCAAGTCAGTTAAAACCCTTCCGCCGCTTCACACACTATTATCCTCGTTTTAGCGTTGACTGGTTGGTGAAAGCCAGCCGTCTGCGAGTTATGTCGTTAGCAATGCTCAACCGGAACTCCGGTTCTGGGCTCGACCCAGTTAAGTCTATAAGCTCTCGGGCGCGCATTGAGGGGCGTTCGTGATTAGAAGGCAGGTTGACAGATGATGTATAGGGAGGGGGAGGCGTTCCGGGATCCCTGAAGAACACTGACGGCGTCAAAAGTGTTATGGGTGATATTGTAGGTTGTAGCTTTAAGTACAAGTGAGCGGATCTCAATGCTGTGGGGTTTTTAAAGTCTAGGGTTATGGGGCGATACACATCACCTCTCCTAAATTGCTGAAAGACAACATAGATTTTGCTGTCCCCGAAGAGGTACTCGGTCTCGCAAGTGCTACACCAACTTGACAAAGTGAAGTCCAAAGGCGACTCAAAGACCTATGCTCTTTTGGATTGTACCCCAACATATGTTGTGAAAGGCCTGGTTTTTACTGGGGTGGTCCTGGAGATCGACTTGGTTTCGATGGCTGGCAAAAGTTGGGATTCGGCATATCATCCACTGCGTGGCTTGCATAAAACCGCGAGTTAGCAGATTCTCGCCATCGTTTCATGTGTTGACTTGAGAGCATGATATATATCGAGTTCCTGGTCTCGCTGCGAAAGAATACAACTAACTGCCCTTCACTCGTAGATAGCGTCTACCAGCTTGATCTGAAGGACAAGGATGATGTCTTGTCCTTGACCTTCTCCAGTGTAACCTTGAAGATATATATAGGTCACGGTACCCAGGAACTTGAAGTGGGACAGTTCCGCTGCCCGTAGTTAAACGAATTCTAAAAGATGTTCTTACTGTCGTCTCATTCTTGCAGCTCATTCTTGCAGAGGAATGGGGTGGCGCATACCGGTGCGTAACTTGTTCATCTTCCGTAATCGCCTATCAATTTTTTTACTAGATATCCAGCCTGACAAAACTATGATTGCCCTCAACCCCAAGGTCGATATCGAGGAGTGGTTCAGGCTCAACCCACCGATAGCGTACAAATCCATTCGAAGTACAAAGGGCACAGTAACCCTTGGGTTAATCCAAACTACTGCCTATTCCTCCCTTTCACGAATTACCGAATGTGTCATTTGTCCTACTTGACCTTAACACAAGTGAAATGCACTCCTCTTATCATTTTTCACTTACTGAATTGACTGGACTACCCATTTGCAGCCCAGTTCGTTGACCAACAATTGACGAACGATATTACTCAGCTGAGGTTCAGACTACCTGAAGTTATTCTTGGCGTAGAATGGGACCAATCCGTTAATATATGGGCGATTGGGAATCTAGTATCATAGTTCGTCCACTGAGATCTTATTTGCCTTACTTACCCGAAGCAACAGGTGTTCCTCCTCCTGAAGCGAAAGCAGCTTGTCAAACGAGCCCGATACGAGAGCTACGAGACCCATTCTGGCCATTCGAAAAACGTCCAGCAGGGATCCAAGAGGTGAACGAGCATGAGAAGGAAGCGTATCCAGACTCGTTTGTACTTCACCAGATGGATGGCTGAAGTTTGTGGTGCGTTCCCGTGTCAGAATTGCTTCAAACGTGCCAGAATGGCAAGAAATACTCTGGAACAGACGAATTGTTGAGAATTTCATGGCCTGCAGAATCTATGACGTCACACAGCAAGCGTACTCGGTGATATCTAGGCACCCTGAAGGCATTCAAGCAATTCGCCCCACGATCATTATCGCATCGCTTGGAGGTTACTATTCTACAGCTGACTGATGCGGAACGTGAGGCTGCAGCCTCTTTTATTTCCAGGTGCATACAGATGATACCGTCCAAAAGAGCGTCCACGGAGGAGCTTTCGAAAGACCCATGGTTGGAAGGTGTTTGAACGGGATGAGCCCAACTTGCAAGTGGGAGAGATGGGCCGTACTAGTTGCACCGTTAAACTGGAGAACATGCCCTAGAGTTCAATATGGTATCAGTGAAATGTGACTGGAAAACGGTTGATTCATTGGACTTTGACTTATTGGGATTTTCATGAAACAAAGAGAATCAGCAAAAGGGAGAGAAAGAGGCATACTAGGAAGATCGAGAGAACTATGCTGCGAATCCATGGAGCTACGGAAGGAAGCCCAAGGCCTATTCCCCACTATGGTGGCCTTCGAGCTGACGTCTACGCATGTGAAGCTAGGGCATGGCAAGAAACGGGTTTATGAAAGGAAATGCAAAGGTTGCCTTCTCTTCATTGGACCTCAGGCTCCAGATGGGTGAAGTTTACAACCGAGCGCGATTTTGTTATCCGCTAAACCTTGAAATATGCGCAGACACGCGAGCAAATACTGGTGCCATGCTGTCGTGAAGAAGAAAGATGACGTACAAGAGTCAAAAAGATCTGTGGATCCGTGGAGACGGTGGAATCAGTCAAGAGGTCATTCCGAATCAGTAGATCCATGACGCGCATAAATTATCCACTCTATCCTATCCGAGGGATAGAGTACAGACAAGTATGGTCTTGGGCCATACAATAATATTAGTACAACCCATTACGCATGCATGCTACCACGAGCACACAATTCATAAAGCGCACAAGAGCTGATAGTTTCAAGCCCCAACGCTCAGTCTCACATCCTCCTAAACGTATTCCTACTCCCACTCCTAACACCCCTCCTCCTCTGCTTCCTTCCACTCCTCTCGCTGTCACTCAAACCCACACTCGTATCCACCGCTCCACCTCTCTCAAGTCCCATTCCGAATTTCTCTGCTCCTTTGACTTTGGCGGTCTTCGATTGGGAGGTTGAGGCTTTCGATTTCGGTGTAAATTGAGGACGGTCGTTGGTGGTGTTGTAGGCGTTGGCATTTGTTGAGGTAGATGGTACCCATGAGATTTCCATACCACCGGCTGCGTCGTCATCATTTGATATATGCCGTCCTATGCAGCAATCACACCATCAGCTCATTCACTTCATTGTAATCGCTCGCAAAACAAGAATCCACACACCTGGCTTAGTCTTAGCACTACCTTTGGCTGTACTCTGCGACGACGCAGATACACCACCGCGTCTTTGGCCAAACGAAGCACTCTTGTCATCATACCCTGACATCCCACCTCCACTGGTCCTAGTTTGCACAGGGACAAACTTGACTTTCTGACTCGTCCTCCAATTTCGTTCTTGTTCGCGTTGATAGGCTTGTTTGAGGTTGCGAGAATATGAATGCGATTTGCTGAGTTCTGTGGTATAGTGTGCCAAAAATAAAGAGGTGTAGTTAGTAAAATCCATGTGAGGGCGGACGACGAGAGGGGCGTGTAATTAGGGTGGAATAGCAAAATCAATACTAACCACCATCACTACTATACTCATTCTCACTCTCGTCCTCACTCTCGCTCTCGCCCAACCCGTTCGAAGAAGACTTATCACTCTCCTCTTCCTCATCTTCAACAGCCGTCTTACCCCTCTTCTCCTTCCCATCTCCCATTTTCTGTTGCGTCTGTCTCTGCACAACAGTAGACGGATTAAGCAACGCAAACTCTCTCGTAGTCTCATCCACTTCAAAGTCGGGATCTTCAAATACTTTTTGGAATCGTGGATCATTGAGGAGATTCGTTTTCGTCGGCTCGTTGGTTGTCGTGGTTTCTTCCTCTTCTTCTTCGCCTTCTTGTCCTTCATCGTCAACGTCCATGTTATCCCCTTCATCGTCATCAACTCCCGCGCGTTCAGCGTCCTTCACCTTCCTCCTCTCCTCCCTCCTCCTCTCCTTTTCTTCCTCCTTTAATATCCTTGCTGCCAACGCCTTATTCACCTTCACACCCCGCATCCCACTCATCAAATCCTTCCCACTCCTAATCCTACTCTCCGCCATCTTGTCCAGTTTCTCTCGAACCACCTTTTCTCTATACTCGGCATACGCAAAGGGATTGGAGATGACACGGGCGGCGTCGTAGAGCTTGAGAGAGAGGAAGTAGCCGTGCATGTAGGGCTTGAGAGCTGGTGTGCCAATCAGGTTGTCGAGACCGAGACTAGCAGAAGTGGCACAGTTAGCCTGAGCCTGAGAGAGATATTAAAACGACACTAACGCTTTGAGCTCCTTTCTCTCAACAAACTTGTAATCCTCATAAGCCGATCTCATATTCAGGTCTTCCATCTCTTCGGTTATATTCTCTAGGAAACTAGCCCAACGAGGTGCAGGTCCCAGTTGTGGTATATAATATGTACCCATTTGGATACCCTCGTTTGCTGTGAGGAGTAATCCACTTCCAGGGATATGGTGTATGTCGTTGAGGTCGTTTGACGGTGTTATAGACACGAAATTAGTTGAAGGCTAGATAATTGAAAAGGTAAATCAACAAACTCCTTGAAGAAGAGAAGGAGAAAAAGGAGACTAACCCTATTTCGATCCCAAATCTTGACAACCTTCTTATCCGCACTCAACACCATCCCATCTCCCGCCATCCTACTGCCTCCTTCAACCCAAACCACTTTCACAATCGGCAACCCGTATCCCTGGTCTTTCATCCCAAACGGCTGCGAAGATCGTATATCATACAACAGAGTATGTCCCGTCGAAGTTCCAATTGCATATGATAATCCATCACGTCTTGACGAGATAGCCGTCACACCCAAACCAGAACTGGCGCCGCCCGTGTTGGCAAGAACGGATGTAGGTAGTAGCCTACTTTTGGGTAATCTCAACATGCCAACAGCGCTTTTCGACCTGGGATCCCAGAATTGTACAGTCCCGTTTCCGTCGATCCCAAACGCCAGCAATTGATGCGCGGGATTAATATCAACCACATTGACACCATCAATATCCCCTCCTCCGTTGCCATCGTTGGTCAACACCAACGGGGTCATGAACCGCCCTTGGTCGAGGTTAAGTCTGTACACTTCATTTCCGGTAGCAGCCAAATAGGTATCACAAGAAGGATAGTGATAGGCTAATGAACGACCGAAACGGGGTATTCGAGTTCGGTAGTGGAACCCTGATTGGGTGTGCAGTTCGACTGTTCTGTCGTTTTGGAGATGAATGGTTTTGGTCCAGTCATCGGATAATATCTGGTTCGGTTTGTGTGAAAGTTAGCTAGTGAACAAACGACTTGGTGCAAGGAACAAAGGTATTTCCCAAAACCGAAAGCCATTCAAAATCAAAAACTAGGAAAAACTCACGCACAGCAAAATCGACATTCTCCGCATCCGAATGTCTCTCAAACTTCATAGTCAACTGATCCAAATCCCACACTCTCATCTGGGGCTTATACGTCCCCGTCGCAATTGCATGATGTCCATCCCTCGTCACCTTGATCTTATTGCTCGCTTCCGGGAACTCAAATCCCTGTATGAGTTCTACCGTACTCTCCACATGTTCGCGGACCTCTCTTCTCCGACTACCTTTTTTGGATTTGTTTTGTGCAGACCGTTTACGGGTCAACCAGTCCGGGAGAGAGGATGAAGAACCGGCTGGTGCACCGTTGACGGTGTATACTTTTACTTCTTCGCCGATGGGGGCGACCATGATGATGATTGTCTACATGAATTGGAATCAATTTTCGTAAATGGCCACGTGGGCACGCAGTGGTCCGGCCCGCCCACTTATATAATGAAATAGACAATATATCTGGAGTCTTCCCTGGTCAAATGGTTTCCACACGAGCACACAGCCCATGACCTGGCCTGGTTTAGCATTTTCCATCCTGATGCAGATGCCTGGCCTACCGCTTCCTCAGTGTATTACTTTGGTTTGGTGCCGCGTCTCACCTCTTGTCAGCCTCCTCTTGAGAAAACAAGTCTCTTCCTTATCTACTTTACTTTATTTACTTACTTACGAAGAGCTGGCGGAGTAATTTTATGGTCATGGTTACCTGAGTTACTTATGTAGTCAGCCATTTGAATTTCATTTCATTTCATATATTCACTGGCACCGGCAGACCATACTTATGGAGTTACGACGACCTTCAGGGCAGTCTTACTGTCCAGCTTATCCAACGCCTGCTGGTACTCTCGAATCGTATATCTATCCGTAACCTAAACAATGCTCTCAGTACCTGGTTGCTTACCAAGCGTTGCACTTACCATTCCCTTAACTCGCACTTTGCCGCTGTCCAAGTATGCCACGGAGCGAGGGAAACAATTGGCCTGTGCAAACGAACCAATAATCTGAATGCATAAACCTTAGTACGTGTAAATCATTTGAAAGTAAATCATTGACCTTGATCTCGTTAACAAAGATGTTGGTGGGTGACCAATGCACCCGGTCACTGTCTCCATATACGCCATATATCAACAATGTCCCACCTCTGCGAACAAAGTTGATTGATTCATTCGCAATCTTCTCTGCTCCAGTCGCTTCAACCTGGTAGAATTCATTGACTTGGTACTCCAATGTTCAGTGCAAGTGGACTTACGACGATATCAAAACCATATGGGTGGTCCTTCTTCAATTGTTCCCATTGTGCAGAGGGATCATTCCTATCCAGCTCGATGTACATGTCACCTGCATCAAGTTCTCGCGCGATCTTGGTCTTAATGCCTTTGTTGGCCGCGATTATCACTTTGGTAGCTCCGTTTAGTTTGAGAAGTTGTGCCAGAATCAACCCTAAAATCGGATACAGGTCAGAATGGTGAAGCAAGTGACGGATTAGCATACCTGTAGGGCCAGCACCGAAAATTAAGACCTCAGCACCGACAGGTGGGCTCAGCTTGTCAAGTCCGTGTATAGCACATGCAGCTGGTTCGATGAGAGTCGCTTCTTCGTCTGTCAGATTGTGAATTTTGTACACCTTCTTGCTCTGGCTGTACAAAACCAGTGCCGTCAACTTCTCCTGTGTATATTGACCTCCATGAAGCGACTCACACGACAGCGTATTCTGCAAAGCCTCCCGCGCAGGTGACCCCAAGGCTGCTGAAATTTTCACAGAACAAGTGTTCACCTCGTCTGCAGAAGAAGCAAGCATCACACTGGTGGTCGCGGACTTCAGAGCCAAGGCTTTCGGAGAAGCTATGCATACGCACAAAGATGGTAGGATCCACAACAACTCTGTCTCCCTCCGAAAATCCTTTGACATCCTTGCCTAGCTTTGCTATTCTGCCCACCATTTCATGCCCAGGGATGAGCTTAATACACGGATGAGAATCTGTATATGCAGAGATTCATAGCAGCATACCGGAAATTGAGCAATGAACTCTCCCTGTTACCGATAAGCATTTAACCTGAGCAGCTATAATCCACGCACCTTGGCTATATGCGCATCTGTTCCACATATCCCACAACAAGAAACTGGGGCGCATATCAGTGCCAGAGGGTGCGATCACTGGAGAGCAGTACGCACTCTTCACCAATACTTGATCATCGGCTACTTCTGGTATCGGTGTATTAAGGATCTCCATATTTCCTGGCTATGTCATTCTTGGCTACCAATTAATGGATTGGGTAGGGGCGGCACACTCACTCCATGATAGCAAACAGCGTTCATAGCATTTGCCTGCGTCGACATGCCGTAGTCGTTTGCAAAGATTGTTTCCCGATAATATTTGGGTATCTTCGGGCCATAGTACATCCGGGTCTGCTATATCCCGCGGAATTTCCATGCCTAATTATCATATTGCGGGTCGATTTCATGACTAAGTGGTTTCGTTAGCCCTAATCATCCTCCTTTGGCCAGCTCACAGCATCATCTGTGGGGCATTTGCACGCATCGCGTCCTATGTACTATTTCCCACTTCCGTGACAAGAGCCGAAGCATCTTGTCAGACCAACGCATGGGGGACATGCATGGACACATAGATTAACGCATGAGGTTGGAAGATAAATTTATGTTGCGCTCCATGCGGTGTGCATGCATATGTGCATCTTTGGCATCATAGCTGAGCATACTGCGGAGCATTGCCCGGTTCAGGCAAAAGGCCACAGGCCTTGTGCGAAAGTTAACCTTGAATGCGAAACACTCGATCACCGCGAACTTTCACAAACCGGACGCCAACCGAAGTGACAACACTAGCAACTGTACAGGTGTAACGTTCTGGGATTACATTAAGAGAAAAATGGTATACATAACTGATAAAAATTCTATACGAATCCTGCAATCACTGGTCTAGATATAATAGCATGAACCCGTTTCTGCTCCTGGCACTAATCCCATCTTCAAAAGTTCCCTTGGCGCAACCTGATTGCCAGCCTAGGTAGTCTGTGATCTAATCGACGTAATTAATGCCGAAGGACAATCTATGTGCTAAGACAAAATGCCCAACCAATGATCAATCCAACCATTTGGACAAGCCATCATAAACCATGAACACAATTCCACTACTTGGCACGACTCTGGCAACCGTCATGCCACAACCTGAGTACAGCCCTCTGAAGCCATGGGCATTATACATCTGCGTCAACACCCGGATAAATGAGCTGCCCTTCGAGGGTGACCGAGACGCTGTCTGATGAATGCCCTTCTTCACATCCTCTTCGGTTTGCATGGCGCTCTTCACTGTATCGATAGGGTATAGAGCCAGGACGCAAGAGGCACCAGCGGCAGCACCAGCTACAGCCGATTCCCAGGGTAAGAGACCCATTGAGTCTACTTGTTTCCTTGTTTTTCTCCCGCTTTGTATTGTCGGGATATCGCCCCTTCGTAGAGCCTCCTCTTCTCTCCGAGCTCGGCGTTGCTTCAACTGTCTCCCAACTATCTCTTTCACCGTGAACCAGCCTGCGGCACCCGTTGTTTCCAAAATCATCATCCCAGAGTGGCCGACCCACAATCCTCTCATGCCATGTGTACGTATGACGGATTTAATCATTTGAATTGGACCGAGGGTAGTGACAGGACGTGTGAGAGCAATGTTATCTATAGGCGAAGCCATGATTGCGCTTGCCGTGGAGGCGGTCGCTAGACTAGATGCCAGGCGTAGTGGGGCCCGTTGAGCAGATGGCGATGATGTTGGGTGCTTCTCTATCCCGCCGCTACTCGGTGACGATGTTATATGCGCGCTTGCTTGCCGAACGACTTCTGCTGCAATTTTTTGGCGGGGTTGGAAGTGGTTGTTCATCAACTGTACTTGCATTTTGCACTTGATCAAGTCAATAGGCGTCCTATATGCATGCTTACTAGGTACGTGGGGATCATCGATGGGCGTTCTACACTTACACGAGGAAGCTGGTCGCGAATCCTGCACTGCCGGCGGCTAATGCTACTTGAGCAGTGGATAGCACAACATCTTTAGGATTTCCATCGTAGCCAGCAACGTAACTCTTCATGGTGTCTTGGAATGCCGAAAATGTGAAAAATAATGATGCAGCCTCTATCATTGATCCCACAATGGGTGCGGGTAACCCCTGGACGACGGAAACGATAGAAATGGTGATTTATTAACCAGGAAAAGAGATGGATAAAGAGAAAGAGACGTACTCTATATAATCCACGAAGTCCTTCCTCTCTATAAGTCCGGCTCAGGCAATCTAATGGTCCTTTAAAACGGGTAACTTCAGCTGAAAGAGGCGCTAATAACTGAGCTTGAAGTCTAACTTTCGTCAAATCAAATGGGTATTTGAAGACTGCTGAGAAGCTGCCTGCTAGCTGTACGTCCGTCAGCACGAGCAAAATCGAGAGATTCATCCCAAAGACGTTGAAAACCGTTGATAGGAGGTACTTACACTTCCACACAGGACATTCTTCGCAGCCATCTTCAGGGAGATTATCTGTTGTTGGTCTAACTCTCCTTCACCCACCATTCTCTCCACGACATCAGCCTCCTCACTCATCCTCCGAAGCGTCTGACCGTATCAGGGAAAGTAAACGTATAGGATAGAGAAGAGAAGATTGATAATTCGAGTGAACGAAGATTGAAGCTACGATGCAGATAAATAGAGAGCTAAACCAAAAACATTGATGGAAGGTGTTGGTCGTTGCGGATGTCGCTTATTGTTCGCCCATACCATTGCCGGGTCGATCAATGCGGCTTGGACCCTGAGAATGTAGTGTCACTTCTTCTTCCATCCTTTGCGGTTTCGCCCACGACGCACACACATTGATCAGACGATGTTCCAACTTTACCGCCTATGGAGCTGGAAATCGTGACCTGGGTTCCACCCCTAGGATATGAAGGTTAAGCTCAATGATCCGCAAAGTGCAATTCAAGTGCAATTCGGTTTCTCCAGTTTCTCCGAAGGATCGAAATTCGGCGATGTGAGTACCATCGAATTTGTTGGCTTATCATTGACGGATCAGCTTCGCTGAATTATTTTTTTCAATGCATGGGTGCTTAACACATTGTGCTTCTGTCCGTCGGAGTCTATGCGCTCAATATCCCAAAGAAAACACGGACTACATCGGGGAGTTACTAAACACCCTGCGGACCTTCATGTTCGCAGGCAATCTCAGACAATGAGGTGACAGCCAATTGGTCCGTGGGCGAGTACATGTTTCTCCAATCGCCGCCAAATCAGCCACTCGATCTCCTCACGGCGACGGCATCCTCGATTCACTATTAGATCCAACTTAATTCAGCTCAACTCTCGCCGAGGAGTGATACGCAGGCGACTATATGCATGTCGTCATGGTCTTTGACAAGTGACAAACCCGTATTGTGACTCCTCGCGTTCCCCCTATCTGTGTGCTGATTGTGATAGCGTGAGTTGCGTTGTGACTCCTGGGACTGCATTGGGCAACTATCGAGCTCCCTCAAGTAAGTCAAGTGTTGCAATTCGCACACTCGGCAAACGTGTGAGGGTTTGAATAGCGTTCAATCACCCCACCCCTGTCAACGTGGGTATCAATGTGCACGCAGGTGTTCGGCGACTTCGCCAATGATATCTGCCTATACGAAGCCTTGTCTCACATGATCACGGAATACAACGAGATTGGAAAAAAGAAGAAGAAAAAGCCTTGGCAATTAATCGTTTCGTAATCCCCTCGATCCCGCGAAGGGGTGATGAATGAGCAAACGAATTGTTTTCCTAACAGAGGTAAGCATAACATTCACCAGTTTCCTCGCTGCTTTTATCTGGTGTTATGTTGTCATTTCTCTGTTGCGTTGAATTGACAGAATTTCGGGCCAAAAGCTCAAAGCAAATTTCAGGTTTGATAAGCCTAACATTGGAGTTCTTGAAAATGGGCGTCCTGAAAGCCATCCGCTTTTAATTAGAATCGTCCCGTCGCGACTCATCGCGGATGCGGCATGAGAAGCCGGTTACTTGCCACCAAATTATGGAGCAGATGCCCACTTGAATGCCCAAGTCGTCCACGGCGACATGAAAGTATCCACGAACCTAAAAGTGCAACTCGTGTCACAATGGGTGTTGACGTGCTTGCTGTTAGTATCGAGGCTTCGAGGGGCAGGTTTCGAAAGAAAGTCGCTGGTAGCCTCATGTTGGCTTTGAACCCTTACTCGCAATAATAACTTAATTGTGGGGGTCACGATACCAGAATAAGGTCATGTCGATCCCTCTGCGACGCCACCAAAGTTCCTTTGTTGATCTCATCAGTGTTGGCCCTTCCATCATCTCGTGAAAGCAGAATGCATCGACTTTGTTTTGAAGCCTCCAAGATCCCTGCAACACACTATTATTCAAGTCGTTGCCACAAGTTTGATGCTCGTCTTATTATGGTGCTATTGCGTACAGGCTCGGACACCCCCACGTTTGTACCACGATGTCATAGGAGAACAAGGAAAAAAAGGGTTGCAGGGCGTGGTGGTAATGTGTGGTGCAGAATGATTCAGAATGCCAAAATAGGGTCTTCGGATGAAAGAATGGAAATCGATCTCGTAAAGATGAAATTCACAGTGGCGACGACGTGGTATAAGATGAAAGGGCAAAAACGCAGGTTTTCTTGCTTCTCTCCTCTCAGCCTCGAATCCTATCTTCTCGGTCTCGGGCGCGCCCTCCTGTCACAGACACTCTTGAACCACCATCAGCTTCTTCATCCGCTTCACGCTTTCTATATATAGACATAGAAGCCATCAATAGAAATGTTGCTGAATTCCGTCGTTTATCCTGTTGGCATCGTGGCTACGCTCTCCTCCTGGGCGGTTGCAGCTCCTTGCTCGTCTAAATGTCCTCCTCGTCAAGAATCAGCTCCTCCGACTTCCTTTATCAGTTCAGCGCCCGCGCCCATGCCCACAAATGCAAGCACTAGCGGGGCCGGGCCCTCGGATGCAGTTTGGGCGGCTGCCTGGTACCCAGGTTGGTTAGGAGACCGCTTTGACCAGATTACCTGGAGCAAGTACACTGCTATGACATTCGCTTTCGGGTATGTGCCCCTTGTTGAACTTCACTCAAATGATTGTTGGTCCTGAGCTTAATTTTGGTTGTTGCAATGTTGTTGCGCGCGTTATGTTTATGACTTCTTAGTGTTACGACAGACGACGCTCGCGACCGAATTTCTCTCGATACTATCAGTCAAAGCATTCTGCCCACTTTCGTGGAGAGAGCTCAAGCCAATGTACGTGCCCCCACGTGCTGCCTTTGATCGGGATCTGCCGCAACATGAGCGCCATTATCCTGGTTGAGGAACACTGTCTCATAACTAATGATGATCACCTCATACAGGATGTTAAAGCCCTGCTTTCACTTGGAGGATGGACGGGCTCTCAGTACTTCTCCCTTGCAGTTGGTTCTGCGCAAAACCGTACCCTGTTCGTCAATGCCATAACTGGGTTAGTTGAGCAATATGGCCTTGACGGTATTGACCTCGAGTAAGTGCGCCGTGATCTCATTTCAAGGCATCGTGTTCTCAACGAAATGTCCACTTTTATCAGCTGGGAGTACCCCAATCATCAAGGTATCGGTTGTAACAGTATCGCCCCTACGGACTCTGCAAACTTCTTGTCGTTCCTTCAAGAATTGCGTAGCACCTGTACTGGCTCTCAAATGATCCTAACTGCTGCTGCAAGCATTACACCATTTGCTGGTCCTGATGGTACTCCTCTCACAGATGTTTCTGATTTTGCCAACGTTTTTGACTACCTTGGTGAGTGCTAATGACCGCTGTAGACACGAGTCGTCCATATATGGACGTCTTGAACGAGCCCCGGCCTAAGAGGGGCGTGACCGTGATTAAAGTCAACCACGCATGAGTGTGGTGCTGTCCGCGAGGAAACCTCTCCGATCGCAACTGATCCCGAGGATTACGTCCCCATCCTCGGGGATTTATCATGCTTCAGGCGTGCATCTGGACCTTCCATACTCCCATATTTCATTCGATGCCGTACTCCTCTGCTTACTAAACCTCTATCGATGATCTATCACTGACTATTATCCCAATTTTTTTAAAATTGGAACAGCGATTATGAATTATGATGTCTGGGGAAGATGGTCAACCGGTGTGGGCCCTAATGCACCGCTCGATGATAGTTGCGCGCCTGAGGGAGTCGGTTCCGCTGTTTCTGCTGTCAGGGCCTGGACTGCTGCTGGTTTCCCAGCTGAGAAGGTTCGCATGGGTTCCCCCCAGATGACAAGAACAACTTCGTAATTGATCCCCACTCCTTTATCAATAGCTTGCTCTCGGTGTCGCTGCATACGGTCACAGTTTCCACGTTGAAAATAACGATGCTCTGGATAGTTCTGGTCAAATTGCTTCCTATCCTCAGTTCAATGCTGCCTTGCAACCTCATGGCGACGAAGAAGACGGCGATGCTAGTAAGAGATTTTTGCTTTGCGTGTACTTGTTCGTGATATGAATTCTTCAACATAGCCACTGACCAGTGTGGAAATGCTGTTCCTGTTGGTGGTATATTCAACTTCTGGGGTTTGATGGATGGAGGTTTCCTTAATGCTGATGGAACTGCTGCTCCGGGTATCGACTACCGCTTCGATGAGTGCAGTCAGACTGTGAGTATTCATCTCAGTTATGTTCATATCCCACATTCTTATTGCTTCAATATTAGCCATACGTCTATAATCCCGAAACACTAGTGATGGTCTCATACGACGATGCTGCCAGTTTCGGTAAGTCATCGATTCGTATTTGTTTATGCACCGCGTAACGCTCGTCCTACAGCCGCCAAGGGTCAATTTATCAACTCTCAGGGCCTCGCTGGTTTCGCGATGTGGGACGTCTTGGGCGATCGCAATGATATCTTGCTCGATTCCATTAACCAGGCTATGGGCGTTGAAGACACTTGCTAGACGAGATTCCCCCCTCTGGTCGAATACCACTATCACACATTTCCCTTCTGACGACGACGGTCCCGATCAGAACGCAGCATCGGAGCAGGGCTCCTTTAGATCATCATTTCGGTATAACACAGCTATACACTCTGTCCAATGGGTATTTATGTGGTATGTGTCCTTTTTAGCAATTGGTTTCTTAGAAAGTAGATCAGCGTTTCTGCTATTGTGTTCCACCTATACCCTACCTGCACATTTGCTTGCATTTTGTGCATTTTTACGAGTCTCGCCCCAATCTTAGAGCTACGTACTGTGTGCGAGAGCGACTTCTCTTTAAGCCCCTGTGTCGCGACTCAGAATTTGCCACTAGTTGGCGTCGTTACGATAGATTTACCGCTCACTTTTGTGTTGAGTAACTTATGACGAACAGCTGCAAGATCTGTGGTGCTGGGTTCACCCTGATCTAAGCCTCTTCGCTTGAATGGAAGAGAACTGCAGCTACGCCACCTCACTCCACGCTTCTTTCTTTTTTTATTTGTCAAGACACGCGCTGCCGCAAGTGGCACCAGATTCCCCATAAGCGCCTTATGACCATAGAATACATTTTGTCAATGTAAATAGTTTGAACTCCATCCCTACGTGGTAATTTACGTCGAATAGACTTGTAATACCCATTAAATTTAATGAATGTCGACGTTCAATGTTCAACGTTCAACGTTTGACTCGGAAGGGGTTTGAAATCCGCACAGGCGACCGCTTCAATATGAACAGCGGGTCTTATATACTCGCTTAACCACCATTCCGGCTAGCACCCATAACATCGCTTGTAAACAGACCCGACAAATCATTCCAATAAAACTCATCACCAGGGGGGATTATATTGCAAGGACCAAGTATCCGGGGTCGAACAAAAAAACTTTGGAATAAATTATAGAGCTCACGCTACATCTCATAATTTCAAGAAAAATCCAAGAGTGGCGTGATCAGCCCCTACTTGCTCAAATAACACCAATCTCCAAATCGACCCTTTTTTCACATCGTCTGCGCGATTATGTACGGCACCCATCACGGCACCCCCGATCCCCTCCCCAAAAAAAAAAAAAAAAAAAAAAAAAAGATGAACGAGGATGATGATAAAAATAGTTCAGCGCGCGAAGGGAGATAAAAATGTTGCATTTCCGGAAAATCATGTCATAATTGACGGACTTTGCAAGGGCATCGGAAGGCCCCGACTGAAGTAATGCTGTGCCACTGGTCAAATTCGTGGATCGCAATGGCACGCGTGAACCCTATATGTACCCTTCATCGTACATGGATACCTTCTACGTACATGGATACCTTTTACGTCACGGTTTAGGAATGGAGGAAAGGCAGCGGCCGCAAAGTGAGAAGTTGAAGTTGAGTAGAATATCCATACCCTTCGACGCACTCCTGGATTACTCGTTCAGCTAATAGATAAGTTATCACGTCGAGGATCTAATCAGTTTGATTGGGGGCGAGGCACGAGCGTCAACAAATGGATCTAATTTCTGGCAAGGACGAGCAAGCGGATAGTCGGTGTTCATTAAACGGTTCAGGAACTTGGTTACCCCCAGAATATTTTAAAATCCTATGCGGCCCTTTGCCCCTTACGCGTGCTGATATCGATGCGTTATCGCAAGACAGAAGAATAGGGGAAGGAGAAATCATTATTCTGTAGTATGCAACAGGTTCATAGATATATCGGTAAATCAAAAAAAAAAGAAAAAAAGATGAGGATGTATAACGATATAACGAAAGGCACTTATGACCCTTTCCTCCAACGTACACTGTAATGGTGTCAGCAGATTGATATCAATGTCAAAAAAAAAACTCGAGGGGACAATCAATAGCCTCATCCCAATGGCATAAAATGACCAACAGAGAGTAGTCTGGTCTCGTTACGACAGAAAGCAAAAATGCGAAAGCGAAAGAATGAACGAAGGAAATGCGAAAAAATGGATCGATAGCAGCATGAACGTAGGGGTTTCCAAACAACAAGCAATGAATACGAATAATTGAATGCGAGAAGGAGCAGTGCATCTCAGTACGTCGTCTGAATATTTGATTTGTTGGTATAGCCGTTTACTTTGTATATGCGAATCGGATCGAGGGCTTGTCAATGCGTTGGTGTTGGGAGATGTGAGGGGAGGAAGGCAGGAAGTTCCGCGAGTGATGTGCTTTGAGGTGAACGAGATTGTAAGAGATAATGCAGAGAGACCGATGTTATTTTAATGAAGGAAGAAAGAGATAGGTCGAGGTCTATGACGTGGGGCTTTCCTTGCTCTCTGCGGAATACGGAGGGAGCGAAGAGGTGGAGCTTGATGGTGTTAACCCAATAGGAGTCCCATTCGTCGTCAGGAATGCAGTTGGCTTTTCACCCTCCTCCTTCTCCTTTGCCTCCTCTGCCACTACCACAACGGCCGGTTCTGTCGTCACAGTTCCATTCCCAACTTGCCCAACAACGGCATTGTCCACCAAATGTCCACCAGGAGTAACAGGTCTCGAAACAGCCGGGGTATTCGGTTGACTCCTATTGTGCACCAAGTGTGCTCTCACCAAATGTCCGGCGGCGAGTGCGCTCAACAGGGACAGTTCACCAGCCATAACCGCGGCAGCAATGATGCGTGCAAGCTGTTCTGCGTTCCTACCGGGCTGAGTCGGGTGGGCACCTTTGAGGCCGAGCATTTCAAGAACGGCGCCTTGGGGTGCAAGGACGGTGCCTCCTCCAACAGTACCGACTTCAATCGAAGGCATCGTGATGGTCACCAATAAATCTTCGCCATTATTGGTACTAAACAAAATGGTGCATATAGTCAGAACCCCCATTGGATGAGAGAGACAAGAAACGGAACACTCACGCTTCCATCAAGGTCATACAATTCGAACTTTCCACATTCTGCGCCGGGTCTTGACCCGTCGCCAAAAAGATAGCCGTCAAGATATTGGCCGCATGTGCGTTAAACCCTCCAATAGATCCCGCCATCGCACTTCCCACCAAATTCTTCTTGATGTTCAAGTTCACCAACGACTCCACCGTCGTCTTCAACACCGACTTGACAATCTTTCCTGGGATAACAGCTTCAGCGACAACGCTCTTTCCCCGTCCTTCGATCCAGTTGATAGCAGAGGGCTTCTTATCTGTGCAGTAGTTGCCGGAAAGTGCGAGGACGATCATGTCGGGAAAGAATCTTTGCATGACTTCGAGAGCCTTCTCTGTTCCCTTTGAGATCATGTTCATGCCCATAGCGTCACCGGTGGCTGTAGCGAATCGGACATACAACGTCCTTCCTGCAAGTGCCGTCTTCAAATCCCGGAGTTTAGCGAACCTCGAAGTAGATTCGAAAGCTTCTTTGAGGATGCTGTAACCTTCTTTCGAGTCGATCCAGCGCTTGGCTTCAGCAGCGACGATAATGGAAGGAAAGTCGATAGCAGGTCCACGAGTCATTCCATCACGAGTAACGGCGGTCAAAACCCCTCCACCTGCATTCAAAGCCTTGCAGCCTCGAGAAGTAGAAGCGACGAGTGTTCCTTCAGCGGTGGCCATCGGGATGAGCGTCGATCGTCCATCAATGTTCAAAGGTCCAGCGATACCAAATGGAATGGGAATATATCCGACGACATTCTCGCAACAAGCACCAAGGACACGGGAGTAGTCGTAATCGGCCATAGGAACGTCGGAATGCTCCAATGTCTTGGTGGACGACGCACGAGAAATCAAAGCACGCCTAATTCGAACAGCTCTCTCCAACTCGGTAGGTCCCAAAACCTTCTCCAAAGCATAAGCAGCAATCTTGCCATTCTGAGCCAACAGGATAATTTCCTCGTCATTCAACAGCGACAGCGAAACGCTCAACGGTCTTGGTCCATTCTCGAAAACCTCGATACATTCCTCTAGGCTTCGAATAGTCTCTGGCTCGTCAGAAGACAAGTCAGAATCGGACTTGTCGTGGCTCTTGTTGCGAGATGCAGCGAGTTTGCTAGCTCTGAGGAGGCGGTCGACGTCATCCAGAGTGAATGTAGGGGCGCGTTCGACTGTAGGCGAGGCTGCAGGTGGTGGAGCGACAACACGGAGAGCGGGAACGGCCGAGGCACCGCGAGGTGGCGAGGGTGGTCGTGCGTAGGCCAGTGCTGGTACATACTTGGGTGCCTGTGGCTGCTCAACTTCCTTCTTCACGACAGGTTCAGCTTCATCTCCAGAGAACCTAACACCCCCCTTGGTATTGGGGCTCTTTGCACCTAGACCCGCTGCAATCCCCTTGAGTAGGTATCCGTTCAAGCTGATGCTGATAGCCAGGACAACGACAATCCATTTCGAAAGAACAGGGTCACCGACGAGTGTGGTCCAGCTGGACATGAAGTTCTCGACCATGTCAGAGGTTGACCTTTGAGTGGGTGCATCTTGTTGTTGATGTTGAACAGAAGCGATCAATGCAGGAGGTGGGTGGACGCGGATATGAATGGGTTGTTGAACCTTGACCAAAACCTCGACTCCCTGTTCTGATTCAACACCCGAAATCTCAGTCTCAGCGAGGGATGCAAGAACGAGTTGAAGGGATGGGCTGTTGATGTCCACTTTGCGTTGGATGCGAAGCGCGCTGGAATGGCTGTGGGTAGGGGTGGGAGCAAGGGGCGCACATAAATTAAGGATGTGGAGAATCAAGAAGGACGCAATCTAGGGACGAAGTCAATAACCGGCAGCGCGATCCTTTGTCGACTTACCAAGAGCAATTTCAGGCGTGCAACGGGGTTTTCAGGTTTATCCTGAACCTTCTTGTTTGAGGGCTGCAGGCTCGCACCCTTGACGCCCAAGACAGCCGAAGAAATCCTATTCCGGAGGCTTTGGGTGTTGGGAGTGTCCCTTCCTGAGGATGATGCAAGCGTCGGTGATGGTTGACTTGAGGGCGATCGGGGTCGATTCATAGCCCGGACGGTCTTGATTCTCCTCACCTGTGAGGTAAATTGTAGTCAGTGTCTTAGTTTCGGCTGCTACGAGGACGGTGAGACTAATGGGGAACGCGCCAACTCGATTCCGGCCCAAAATAGGGGGGGGGGGGGCCGTGCAATCACCGTGATGTTACACTGCCCGATTGGGCAGAATAGGGCATCCCACATACGAGATGAATGAACAAGTTACATACCTCAATCATGATGCACAGAACAGCAGACAGGTATGTGCACAGCAACGTGCAGTCGGTGGCAAGGAGGATAGCTGCCAAAGCGCAAACTTCCTTCAAGCCTGCGACCTTGCTGTTAGCGCCGACGACAAGGACGGCGATCTCAAGGATGTAGTCGCGAATGATCGGAATGTAGACCTTGTCCAAGCATTCGGTGATGATCTTGCCGGCGGGTTTGAGTTGACGGTGGGTGTTGACGCCACCAACGGGTGCAGCGAGGTGTGGATGTTTAAAGACGGCACGGGCTAGTCGGAGAGGTTTGTCGAAACCAACGGTGCAGACCAGGAATGGCAATGCCTCGGTGAGGGCAACGGGATCCAATGGAATGCGGAGCCATATTGCGAGGGGAAGGGCCAATAGCAATGCAAGAACAGCAGAAGAGACGATAGCGAGAGGCAACCAGAAGTTGGAACCCAGTTGACGGGATCTGGAGAAGAGTAGAATAAATGTGACGTGCATGCAGATGTATCCAGCGAGGACAAGCAGGATATCCAAAGAGTCGGCCTTCTGTCGTGATTCTTAGAAGCAGGTTGTGTGGAATAAGGAATGACTCACCTTTGCCAATTCCCAGAAGCGCATGACTAGAGCTCGTGCAGCATAAGCCACCCATTTAGTGCTCCTCATCTGACCGATAGGCTCGGCCTGCTTTCCCTCAACCTCGAATCGAACGTTGTGCTCATCGGGGCCGAACTTTGACTGACGGGTGAGAGAATTCACGAATTCGTCTCGAGCACCAGGAATGAAACTGAGAGTCTCAGTGAAGACTCTGGGGGACGATTGTTCGTGAGTGTAGCAGGGTGATGGGACTTCAGGACCATCAGTGGAAGTATTTAAGCGGGCGGCATCGGGTCGATGGCAGATAGAGGTGAACTTGCGACCTGCGGAGGCTTGGAAGGCTTGGGTGAGTTGAAGGGTGAAGTTGAGAGTGGAGTGGGAGATGGGGGACATGTCCATGGTGATGGCATCCTGGCAAGTGGTCAATCCAAGTGACAGATGGAAGAGCGACGATGACGCACCTCTTTGGTTCGCGAGGAAGGCTCAACGGTAAAGACCAACTGCTGGAGTTCCAAAGACAGAGCGCCAGAGGGTGGATGAGACCAGGCATGCTCTGAGACGGACTTCCATTGGCCTTGAACTAAGGCGGCATGGGCTGGACGAAGTCGAGGTGGTGATTGTGGTGCGAGGAAGGTGGAGTGCTTGATTGTGGACAGGATGTAAAAGTAGCCGAGGGTGCCAACGATGGAGAAGAAGACGATAGTCTCGATGGGCGAGTAGGCGGCGTGTATCGCGAAGGGCCTGAGCAATGCCCGCATAGTCGACTGAGCGGAGAGGATCGATCGACTGCAGCTCACCGCCTTTTTATTTTATTTTAATTATTTATTCATCGGCTACACCACGTTAGCGACCCCGGAAACCTAGATCGATCTCTGTTGTCTCTTATTTGTGCGTTCCCTACACGGCGATCTCTCTCTGATCAGGGCCGTCCCTGAACCTGACATTGCATCTCGAAAACCGCTCTTATGCATGTCCCAACCCACACATGAAGACTCACAGAAAAGGTGCTCACAAACGTCCCAACAGACTGCCCTTACCAAGGTTCCAGCCTTCTGATCCTTAACACTTCGCTTGTCCACTATCGGCCTCGCTCGGTCAGACCCCCCAAAGTTGATTCTGCCGGCCCACCAACCCGGTACATGAACATCGCAAATGTACCCCAGTCCATTTATCGCTCATATATTTTTACTATCCACCCGCCATGATAGGCTTACCCGTCACTGACAATAGGTATTCCCCTCATCTAATCGGTTCCTCATTGCTGCTCGGCCTAGTTGCTCGTCAACCACTCCCGCCGGTGCTGTCAATGGTCCCTCAAATCCTAGCACCCTCTCCAATGCACGATTCAACTCTCATTAGCCAGTTCGGCATATCCCAGCACGCTTTACCAGCATTAGCATCGTTGGCTTATCATCCAATACTATCACCGAGGGAAGCTGTAATTTTACACTCCTGATTTCCAATCCCCTAGGACCATCGGAAGGTGCTGGTACACCGGCAGATCTTCATTTGCTGAGCCAATCCCACCCTAACCCAGAACTAGCATAGCGCCTTCAACCTACCAGAAGTCTACGAGGTGCGCTCAATGATCAGTACTGTGTAACTGCAAGGCTAAGTCCCATGCCAGTCCAACTCCCGAATGGAATCTCTCTCTGGACACACCGCGATACGTAGTCATCTCTTCCGATTATGTCTATACCCCGTTCTCGTATTGGTTTCAAGTCACCGGCTGCCGGCCGCGGAATGCAGCTCGATAAAAAAAAAGAATAAATATCTTGATATATGCCACATGGAACAGGGTCGCCTCTTGAACTCCTGGCGCACTGTCAACATCGGTGACGAATTTGTGGTGGTTTGTATTCGATTCTTTCATCATCATTGCCACGTCGGGCGTCGGATAACCAAACAGGGTTGTAGCGATTGACCTGGTGAGTGTTCGTAAAAGGAGATACCATACCCAACGGGTGTGAAAATAGACACATGTACGCTAACCCAACATCGTGTACTCTCGATTGATGGTCAGACAAGTCAAGCATGGTTAGCCTTGACATTCTTGGGCCCTCGCTTAGCCCCTATCTTAAATATGTACGTAGCATTCCGTGACCTTTCTTTCCCTGATGCTTCGAGAAATATTAATGATAGTGAGCAAACTTGGATGTTCGTTTGAAGGACCTGCCTCAGGCTCGATGGCACAACCCATCCTGTCAATCTGCAGAGATACCGTTGGCCACACTAAGGGTATATTCGACCCACACTTTCCAAACGGGAACTGTATGCCTACCAGATGGTACCTCAAGCGCATGATAGATATCCCTGGCTTCCCGTGCATTGCATCCTTAGGATGAGATGGAATTAATGCTGACGAGGTAGGTGGTAGCATGTGGCGCGTATGTACAGTAGGGGCGGATTGTTTAATTCATTTGCCTCCGACCAAACACTCATTCAAAGGTTAGTTCCTCCATACCCTTGTCATGCTAAACATCACAATGTACTTATCGTGGCCAGACGAACGAGAATTTTGGAAGCGACGCTTCCCTAGCTCCGAAGGGAATAGT
Organism: Volvariella surrecta; assembly: GCA_951802395.1. Taxonomy (NCBI): domain Eukaryota; kingdom Fungi; phylum Basidiomycota; class Agaricomycetes; order Agaricales; family Pluteaceae; genus Volvariella; species Volvariella surrecta. The sequence continues at coordinate 477,958 of OX637791.1, read as the reverse complement.
ACAGGGACTGACGACACTTCCCTAGCTCCGAAGGGAATAGTACAGGGACTGACGACACTTCCCTAGCTCCGAAGGGAATAGTACAGGCGCAGTGGATGATGACCCTCCAAATGGTATTATCCCCACATAGACCACGCTTCGAGTAACCACGCTCACCGATGGAACGCGCAGGTCCCATAGCAGGGCTCGCATTCGACATCATGTGTCGGATTTTCAAGGCATTCCAAGAAGAGCTCATCATTTCACCACCAAAATATCGCGAGATTTCCAAAACACCACTTTATCTCCATTCCAACCATTCGGACGACTATACGCGTGTACAAACCAGGGGTCGACCATGTTCCGCTTGTCACGGTTTGGCTTATTCGGAGCCAGTTTATACATCCCCTCTCATTACATGTTTGTGGCGTCGATGACGGGGATCCTGAGGCTGTCAGTGACATCATGGATCTAATTCCTATCTTTGGAAGGATATCAACTTCCAATTCCGGCAACAACGATCACCACCATGGGGGTTTGTAGCCTCACCAGGGGCTAATCCCTGAATCTGTCAACCTCGGATGGAATGGTTGGCCTTTAGAGTGGAGGAGTAGGATGTGGGAAATCGTTGGCTCGTCACCTCGATTTCCGACGATCCGATACCTCCCCTTCCATGGCAAAAACTGACTTCCATGGACGTGGATGATATACCGTACAATCACGTCCTCGAAATCCTCGAAAGATGTCCGAACTCACGCTCCTGGGCCACCCAGACTCGAGTGGAGTGGTCGTTCAGGCTATCCTCGTTACGCTTAACCGACTCAAAAGTCCTCGAATGTTCGAGCCCAGAGACACGTTTCTTTGCCTTGTTCGACTTTCTAGCCCTTCCAGCGCTAGGCCTCGGTGAGAACCTTACTCCCATCCTTAGCTCTCCAGCTCTTACCGACTTACAGCAAGTAATTATTCGTGTTTCTCCCAAAAATGACTTGGTTCAAGCTATGACTCTTGATGAACAAGCTGACGAGCTTAAATTAGCCCCTGGCGGTTTCGTATCCCCAATGCCGCGTTCTCGAGTCGGAAAGCTCAAACAAAAAGCACATATTGTTGCTAGTGGTAAGGAAAATGCGTTTTATCCAGGATCCCCAGGCGGCTGAGGAGTTGAGAGGATGCGGAATGGAAGTTCGGCTCCAGATTGTTAGCAGTGCCTGATGAACTTGCAAAGTTATAGTACGGTGATATTCATATAGATTTATTTGTGCAGCATTCAGTAAGAACAAAAAGTGATCATGCCAAGCGGATTCCGCCCCGCCCGCTTTGGGTGTGTGCTGCTAATTGTTAATGACGGGTATATCCAAGTCGGTTGCGCGCCCCTTGTTGGTGCTGATGTCACACTGGCTCAGTGGCTCGAGGGTGTTATGGGTCCGCATAGCTTCGTCGGCGGCGAAAGGATACCGACGTTTTGGGTATATAAACCTCACAATAACGCCGTTCAAAATGGCATCCGAGCCCTGCGAGCTCGTTGCGTGTGTTGATTGTTTGGCAAAAGCGTCGTTTTGCCTCTTGTTTTGGTTCACCAATCAGGGAAGAGTGCGATGGCAGGTTCGTGCGTTATTGTTGCGATGAGCAGATGTTTACCATGTATTTTGGGGATCCTTCTATAATTAGCAGAACAGGAGTTTTGGAGCAGACATTTAACCGCCTCTGAGGATGCCCGTGAAAGGAACGTCGTGATCGAATCAGCGAATCCTAGCTATGGATTCGCGCACTCCAGTCGTAGTAATATCACGTCCATTATTTCCTGGATTTTACGCTTACATCGTGGTTAGGTCTGGCTCAACAAATGCCTTACGACATTCTACGTCACATCTTTCTTGACACGAGGGAATTCATGACCTTCCCATTTGCTCCATCACGCAAATCCGAGACGATTTCCCATGCACATCGCAAAATTACCACTGTGGCACAAGTTTGCCGCCAATGGAGAATCACACTCCTCTCCACTCCTGTTATGTGGACGACCATCAGTGTTTACAAGCCAAAGCTGAGCACCGTGCCTCTTGTCGAGCTTTGGTTGATCCGTGGCCAATCGTCACTCCCACTTGTGTTGGAACTCTGGTCGGTGAGGAAGGAACAGGTTGCTGTTGCTGATAGAATCATGGACCTCTTCATCAGACAAGTACATCGCTGGAAGGAAATCGCCTTCAGCATCCGTCATCACCCCCACCCAGGGTTCTTAAATATTCATCCAGGGTCCTTGACAGTCCTCGAATCTGCATTTCTGGACATACCGAATTGGCCGGAAGAGCTTCAAGTATGTGCTTGGGAAATAATAGGCTCATCCCCAGTGCTTCACGATATTCGGATGGACTACCCTTTCCTCCAGCCACTTCCGCCCCTCCAATGGAACAACTTGGTTTCCGTTTATATATCCGATTTGCCACACGACTCGTTTTTCAGGGTTTTGGGCTCGTGCACCCATTTGAAACGACTAGAATATCTTCCGAACCCAGATGCAGAACCAGAGTTCGAGTCGATCGTTGTTGTCCAAACACTTCGGTGGCTAGCGGTTACCAGCTCAGAATCATGGATCTATCGTCTCTTTGACTTTATCGCATGTCCCGCATTGGAGAAGCTTGATTTAGGGAGCATTGGAGCTCCTAACGACTTTCACATTCAGAGTTTGGTCGGATTTCTGTCGAGGTCGGGATGCAGAATACAAGACGTCTCTTTGACCATTTGGGACCTCTGTGGCGACCTCAGGCCTATCTTTAGTTCTCCAGCCCTGGCTCATTTACGACGTGCAACTATTCAAGTGCCCGCTATGGACGACTTCATTCGAGCGATGACTTTGGACGAGCAAACAGGGAATGGAATTTGCCCGATATTAGAGGACCTTGAGCTTCGCCAGTTGGGATCGACGTCGAGTGGTCTCTTACCATCCATGTTGCGGTCTCGAAAAGGAACACTTGGAAAGGCAAAGATTAGTGTTGGTGGAGATCCAGAGGAGCTTGAAGAAGGTCACAGGACTGCTGAGGAATTACGACAAAGTGGCATGGAGATAAGTTTGGAAATGTTGAACCCTCTGCCGGCATGGATGTATCAATCATAACCGCCATTTCGTTGTACCTCTAAAGATGTCGCGAATGGTTCGTGTAGAATATGGTGTGCGATAGATAATACATAAACTTGTATGGATGTCGTAAGGGCTAGACCTCTCAGGTTTGCTAAGTGAGGGATGCTGCTACAGCATGACATCAAGCATGACATCGAGTAAGTATGCTGTTCCATATGTAAGAATGGATCAGGGCTAACGTCGCAGTATACTGCATGAAACGGAAGTCGATTTGCAAAACATTAAAGGTATGCGCGATGTCGATTCCTATTGACATGGAGGACGAATTGGACTTTGAAGGAGATATGTGCTAGCATTGTAGTTTACGTTACCGGATCTCCATGTTGCCAGCCCTACAACAACTGACATACCCGGAGTGACTGTTTAAACCCTCCCGATCAATGAACGTACCATGCTGTACTTGAAATATTGGCTTGAACACTTTGAGTCCTGCAGCGGTGACTTGGGTCATGGCATGCTAATTTTTGTTGCCCGGTATCACATGTTATCAAGTGTTCAGCGCATCTCAGATACTGCATTGTACGATATGCCACGAATTGTGGGCGACCGGGTGTTCGTAGACACGCCAACTTCTGCTCCCATGATCGAAAAACCCTGCGCGGACACTTGAATGCTAGCCATATGTTCAAGAACTGGGTATGTGGATTGGGTCTAGCTACTTGCATACGCGGTTGCTCAAGCGCTCTTCGTACGCTATAAGGCTAGTCCTCGGTCTTATGCGTTAAAGCTGTATCATAACCCCCGGCTGTCTTTCCGTAATGGAAGGGCCGTATGGGTTGTGAGTCGCGAACCAGGGGACGAAGTTAGAATCTAGCGCGTTTCTATTCGGCAGCAAGGTGGTCGCGTGTCACAGTCGCTGATACCCTCACAGTGCGTGCGAGAGCCCCAGAGGCAGCCTATGAATATCCACAATTTATACAAGGAACGGAACGAAGCTCTGCTGTGGACCGCGGTGAGAAGGTGGATGATACTTGAACGCCGTTAGTCACCTACAGGGTCAACACAGTTGATCTTGGAAGACTGCTTAGGGAAAGCACCGCTCCCCATTTAGGCAAAGGCCTCGTGGCTGATTCAGACCCTAAAAATTGATGCTGCATGAGGAGTTTACTTTGTTCCCAAATTGTATATGTCGCATTGCAGGGCGTTTTGGGCTATGGAAGGAAGGACATGGGTTGAGCCTTAATAGGTATTCCGGCCGCGTAGACAAGCCTTCGGGGGCGCCGGCGTTCTACAGTGAGCATTACAGCGACGGTATCGCGAACATGCGTCACTGTAGCTCAAGACTCGCCCTGATAACAAACAGGGCAAGAACAGTCAGGTTGATCACGAGTAAGTCGTCCACGATATTTGACTACCATGACAGGGAATATGGAAGAAGCCGAAATCCGTGATAGTCTAAGGGGTCGAGGATACTATTAAAACGTGGATACAGTCGCATGGTAGTCGCTTTTTGAATGAGTGGAATATCGTGGCAAGCAAGCGGGACGGGGAATTTCGAACCTTTAATCGGAGCATGAATGCTAACCAAAGAACCTTAATTACGAAACTATACAGAACCTCCCAGCGGCATTTCCCGTTTCAGGAAGGGTCCCACAACACAAGTCAACGTCAAGCTCGCCGTCGTCGCCTTCAAGAAAAATGGTCAACATCCCAAAGTACGCCGATATGATATGCTCTGACTCTGACATTGCTAACCTCAATCGATCCAATGTAGGACACGCAGGACCTGTGAGTAATTGTTGTACTGAACCCTGTTCGGTTGCAAACCCAAGTCATTGATGGATAACTCCTTTGTTCTACTCTCTTCCCGCTGCTTCCGTCTTATTTGTCGATCCCGTGCTGGTTGGATGTAGTTTGCAAGGGTAAAACATGCAAAAAGCACACGTACGTTTTCGCCCTTATCGGTCACTTACTGTGTACCTAAACAACCACAAGTCCTCACAAGGTGACACAATATAAGAAGGGAAAGGATTCCATCTTCGCCCAAGGAAAGCGCCGTTACGATCGCAAACAATCCGGTTATGGTGGTCAAACTAAGCCCGTCTTCCACAAGAAGGTATAGCAGCCGATTCAATGAGCGTTATTGGAATCGGTTTGACCCAGTTATCTCTTTAGGCAAAGACAACAAAGAAGGTTGTGCTACGGCTGGAATGCACAGTGTGCAAGTACAAGATGCAGTTGACGCTTAAGCGATGCAAACAGTACGTAATCGCACACATCGTATGATTTCAACCGAAGCTTAGACGCTTTACGCTTTACATAGCTTCGAGCTTGGTGGTGAGAAGAAGACAAAGGGTGCAGCCCTCCAATTCGTATGTTCCTTTCATTGATCCTTCTAACATCCTTTTAAACCCGTCACAACAGTAAGCTTCTTTACGTATACACCATGCCTTGTCCCTTCATCCTGTCAATATCCCATTACGCTATGCACTTCGATGAAAATGCATCATTTCTATGCCTAGGCAATGCCCTCATAATCCATTTGCAAGCGTACTCGCGTGCTCAGTATCAGCCAAAGTTCTCCGGTTTGCTGTGGAGAATTATAGCACAATGTCCTTACTAAATGCAAATTGGTGATTTGACGTTCCGGCTTGGAGGCTGGAGCCGTATGTGGGTGTCATGTGGCGTGCAGCGCTTATTCCAAGCAGCTGACGAGGTGATGCCGTACTGGGGTTGACAGCAGAAGTCTTGCGACTCAGTCTTCATCTTATATTGCTCTTGATAACACTTCGACGCCCATAATGCATATTGCAGAACACACTATATCACAGAATCGGCAGCCTAGACGGCGGTCGACACCTTATCTCCCGCTAAAAGGCTTGAATAGATTGAGGCGTGAGCATTATCTCGCTTTTTCGGGTGCTGTTGTGCGCAGTCACCCTTTTGGTCAGGTGGAGAGCCATCCATACATGTTATTTGTCATAACATTTCTGGAGTTTCCCATGGCCACAACTAATCCGTGGGGGGGAGCAATAGAGGAGAGCCAAATGATCTTTGGTTCAAATTGGAGAGGATGAGCGCGCATATCTACATCACTGCGAACAGCGACTCTAGGTGTGTCCGATAGGCATTTACTTTGGGCGGGTATATCATTGCTCACAGGAATACAATCGACCCTGAATTTTACAGCTCTTACCCCATCCTGGGCTCTGATGGGGTCTTATGCGGATCCGTGGAGGACTCCTAGACCTCGGCACGAGGTGAGTCACTATATAGAAGCCCCCATACATTCATTTGAGGCTCTCCGCATCCTCATCTCCCACTTCCAAGACTATGGCGACCACGAAGGAGTTGGAAAATGTATACCTATCCGAAGGCCTTCAGGGCTTTGACGAAAAGTTGGACAAATTGCTTGAGATATGGGAAACGAGGCTACAGCTTTCGACGATTGAAGCAAGCTCACCCGATCTCGACCTCTTCACATTCTCGCAAACTGTTCCGTTCTTCGCAGTTATCATGCTAGGGACGAGTTCGGCGCCTCAGAACAAGGTGCAGCTCACTGTTATGACCACCTCCTCAGCGCTCAGATTAGCCTCTTTGCAGGTCGTTGGCCTTGAGCCGCCTCCTCTTCGAAGGAAACTATTGGAACTCCGTATGGATGACGATGATGACTTCCCATCACCACCGCGTAGCTCCAATTCTGGTCGCAGCCAGGATACAGATTCTCTTGACGATCCACCACTGCCACGAACTTCCTGGGTATCTCAACAGCAACCACAGCGCGCTTCTTCTTCGTCCTATTTCGCCTGCACCGAGCCTTGGATCCCTGCATATGAACAACACCCTGCATTTGATCGGGCGGCAAAAGATAAGATTCTAGGGCTAAGCTATCTCTCATATTCGCATGGGCTAAATGGTGTAACAACCCGTGAAGTGGATGTTGGTATCGCACTCGACGCTGGTTTGGAAGGACAGGGGTATGCACAAAAGGCGATGGAACTCGTCCTCAAGCATGCATTTGAGACGATGAACGTTCATCGAGTACAAGCTCTCTTGATTGACCAATGGTCGAAGCATGGAGCGCTGAGTTTGTTCAACAGGATGTGAGTCACGCTTCTTCCCTTTGGACAAGTAGTCTCCGCAGCTTGAGCGTCAATCTTTGACCCACGCTGACTTCATCTTATTTCGCTATACACTTATTTAGGAAGTTCGTCCACGAGGGTACAAGAAGACTGTCCTTCCTCAGTCCAATCGAACATGAATGGAAAGACACGGTCACGATGTCGCTCTTAGAAACGGATTGGGTCTTGCGCACATCACGTAGAGCGCCCACAACGCTTTGGGACGAAATGTTGCAAAGACATGCGGCGCAGCGAAGTGAACTATTACGTTGGGAAGAACGAAGAAGTCGATTCTGTTTGGAGACGACCGAGGATCCAATGGAATCTCTTACACCTACTGGGCCTCTTACGCCTATTCAAGTTCCTAATTCGCTTTTTCCGTGGAGTGATGGAGAACCATGTGATAGGGAGAAATCAAAGGAAGAGTCGAAGATTGGCAGCAGTCCCAGTAGCTCGGATAGTGATAGCAGCGGTCATAGCAACATCGACAAGGGAAAAGAGAGGAAGGATAATTGGTTCGACTTTGACAATGAAGACTTCTCTGTCGAACCGGTTGTCAAAACGGGGAGTGTGATGCAGACTTTGATGAAAAAGTTGGCGGCGTCTCGGAACGATGAGGCTGATCGTTTCGCTTCACCGACACCGTCGCCTCAATCTGGCGCTGATTGGAGCCCGAGCAGCATGAGTCATAGTTCCGCAGAAGCATTATCGCTACCTCCGGATAGTGATTTTGAGAATCTCACTTCTGGTTCAGAGTGGGATATGATGGATGAGGATCGTGATGCATTCTGATTCGAAATCTTCTTGATGATTCTTGGGTTTTTGTCGTGGCGGACGTTTGTATGTAGCAGTAGTGTATGTATTGTCGCTATGAGTCTGTTTCCTTGCCTTTGATGTTTATATGTACATTGAGTGTACAGTACAATTTGACGTTGATTGGTATCAATTACTGTACAACGAAGATCTTCCATCCAACTGAGTGCTTCTTAATGCTATATCACAAATCAGAGTGTCGTTGCGATGCTCTCAAGTTGCTCCAGCTCAAGATGTCACGCGAGTCTTATAGCTCAAGTCCAATTCTGATTGATCAAAACAAAAGCAGTTTGTTCACATTTAATACACGCGTCATTTTCTTTTCTAGACAGTACCCAAGGCCATCTCCACATGGACAACCACTTTACTCGGGAGCGTCACTCCATGATGTTCCCGAGTAGCGTGGTCCCTGTTGACGAGAAATCAGTTATCAAGTTGCACTAGAATGAGAGAGGGGTACATACCCTCTTGTGGCAAGGACCAGCTCCCGCTCTTCAGGATATAGTTATAAGTAGGTCAGAGTGTCTGCAGCGTTGAATTTCTGCCGAATCTTGTCTTTTGCACGTGAGTATCATTGAGTCCGCAAGACGATGAAAGTAAAGAGCTCGAACCACCCAACCACCCACCGAGCTCTGAGGATCTTACCAAGCCCCTCCATCCTCTGTTGCGGATGGGGTATGTATCTCACTTGTTGGATTGGAAAGAAAGTCGATAATCACACTATTGTTTTAACCTATATCAGCTCACGACGAAACAGAGCAGAGGACGAAGCACGTACTTTGATTATCTTAGAGGATTGCACCATCAAGAGCGCTTGACCACCCCACCACCCGTCGCAGCTCTTGGTATCACACAATGTCGGAAGTTGGTTCACACTATATGGCACGCCATTGAGGTCGTCAGCTTACAATGCGGAACAGACCAACGACGCACCATATATTTTCTAGTTGCAGGCAGTATAAGCCACTATCTGGACCGGCGTGGCCCTTTGGAGGCCATTCCGGTCAATCTCGTTCCCCCGCCGAGGGAGGTCTTGGCCACCCACACCTCCCGTCTTGACTCCCAAGGCTTCTTGAGGGGGATGACTCTTGAGGTTATTTATTATTCCACCATCTGAACAAACTATTGCGCATCAGTAGGAGAAGAAGGGATCTATGAGAGGGACATACAATCTATATATAGAAATTTTGTAGCCACAAAGGCTGTTTCTACAGCATCGATGTAAATTAGACAAAGACGAAAGAAAGATACAGGGAAAGCGATTACCTTTGATATTTTTTAAACATACAGTCATCCCTCATCGGAATGGAAGACGGATAACGATGCATCGATGATGCCCGATGAGAGGGGCAGCATGTACCGAGGACCAACAGGGGTGTATGGTCAGCCGATCTGGCGAAGGTGAAAATGGCGGTACGATACTGCAAGGCGAACACTAATAGAATGTGGCGTCAGTATCCATGAGAAGTGAGTGACGTAGCAGACATACTGGTGAGGTGGGTTCGCTTGCGTCGACGCGCGCTTAGTGAGGAAGATTGATACGATGCGGCGGCGTTGTCTGTCACGTTGAACGATGTTAGCCACATAGGAGGGTGTTGTGCCACAGAGCTTACCATTGTCGTTGAGCCACTCGCCCTAGTCTAGGACATGATGGCGAGGAAGGTCAACCTCTTGGTGGGAAATGGTTAGAGGGAGGAGGGATAGACACCACGCCAATGAGCGATGTCGCTGACGAGGTACTATCGATGGAGGCACTTGAAGCTTCAAGTGTGAAGTAGGAGGAAGAGTTAATGAGAGGGGGAAAGGGTCCAAACGAGGGGTTAATATACCCAGCCAACACGTGAAGCTCGGGTGATTCCACAACTCTGAACTCAGCTCAGCATTCATCAAAAAGAGTAGATGGTGGCACATGAGAGGGGAAAACGCTGGGCTCGATATTCCAAACATGGATAAATATAGAATTCGCGATCGGTATTTGGCACTCGGTTGGATTAAAGCGCGTATAAAGCGCGTCACTCCCTGCGCGATCACTCATCTTCCTTTCAAATCCCATTGCTCAGTCAGCACAAAAACAACGTGTCCTACGAAGCGAGCAACAAAGAGCTGATATGGGGTCATAATCAGCCGGTGCCTTCGCATTTCCACTTGCTTTGTCCTTCAATTAGAGGGATACACGTTACCCAAGACGGCAATGATAAACCGATAGAAACCTCCCAGTGGACTTCAAAATGCGCGAAGCTTCAAGTGCGACTCTGTGCCATCATGACCCTAGTCATGGGATCCGTCGGCATCGCCATTGGCTTTCTTTGTTCTTATTCAGCCGTCCAATAACAGCTTTTTAGGGGCATGGGAAATTCCGAATCCTTTGATCAGTGTCTATAGAATTTCCGGTCAGGGTCACCCTACCAAGCAACGCGATAAAGCGTCAGAAATACGGCTGTTTTGTCAATTAAATCACAGACGCGCCGATCTCCTTGTATTCTTTTTTCTCGGAAAGATCCGGTAGAAGGTTTGTGGGTCCATTTGTGGGTCTGCGATTCATCATTTCGGGTATCCATCCAAACCTTATCATCTTGGGGCGCTGGGCACTCTGTGCTCGCAATCATCACGGTTTCGTCGTTTTGTCCATGTCCATACTATAGCTAATATTTTTGAGTACTTGGATTTCTCGGGATTAATAAAGCCTCCATTCTCGATAATCATTGATCCCACTACGCCATCTATGAAATGATTCAAGTTTCGGACACCGCAAGGGAGGTCCAGGCCTAATTGCCACTCCGTCCAGAAGCCTTAATCGTACCTCCGAAACGCAACTGGGGTAACGTCTTCTCCGAGTTCTGCTCTGTAGGCTGGGGCAAGAAGCCGGCACCAACCAACCAGGCGAGGTACAACCCCATCAAGTCGTCCGAAACCGTCATCGCGGGTCCCTCATCCGCTACTCGACCCGCCCCACCTCCAAACCCATTCCCCTTCAATAATTCTTTGGTATTCCTATCATCCAACATCGGAGCCTTCGTGCTCGTCGGTAGGTCATCCAAAACGAAATGCAACAGCGGGAATAAAGCGTTATCCTGGGTTTCCATAACGTGTTGTTCTAACTTTCTTCTCCAAACGATATATTCGCATTGTTCAATTTTGAATCCGTATGGTGCCAATGAGCCCAACATGCTGTTGAACGTGGGCGGTGGGTCCGCGGTGATATGTAGGACCGAGAGATTGTGGTTATTAGGCAGAGGGAAGAGAGCCGCGAGCGTAGTGCACATTGCCACCGTATTGACTGGGACCATGTTGACAGTATTATGCATATCTGGGATTATCCCGAGTTGAATGCATCCTTTGACCAGACGCCAGACAAAGTCGTCCGTATTCGTAACTGTACAAAGGAAACACGTTCCACGATGAGCTCAAAAGTCAAATAACCCTGATAGAGTGGCAAAGGCACAACGAACCTGCTGTCTTTGAATCACCGACCACATATCCAGGTCGAACGATATGCCCTGTCAACCCCCTTCGCCCGGCTTCAAACAACAGCTTCTCTGATACCCATTTCGACTGCCCATAGCCCGTCTTCAAATTCTCCCTAGCACCTTCAAGGTCATCCGATTCGGGTACACCCCCGACATCCGAACGACCCTGTAACCCTTCCGATAACCGTACATAATGCTCAGTGTCAATAGCTGAAGTAGACGACACAAAGACCAAGTTTTTCGGCTTGCCACTCGCCGCTAATTCAATAGCAGCCAGCGTCGACAAGACGTTCGCAGAACGTAATTTGTCGTAGGGGTATACCCAATGCACCTACAACCAGCCCACCAGTGAGCCACTCCAATAACACGCATCGCAACCCCAAATCACACTCACCAACGCTCCATTATGCAGAATCACATCAACCTCATTCGCAATCCTATCCCACCCATCCTTCCCAAGCCCAAACATCTCCATTCCCAAATCACCCGTAACAACCTCCAACCTCCCCTTCTCAGCCCACTCCTCACTCCACACACCCCTCTCCTTCGCTCCCTCTCTCAATCTCTCCAATCCTTTCTCAACACTAGCCGCACGAACGAGTGTAATCACCTTCTTCACCTTGCCACTCACAAATCGTTCTTGATCGAGCAGTTCTTTAAGGATGAAGGCACCAAGGAACCCCGTGGCACCCGTCAAAAAGACCGTCAACTCCTCTCGTTGAGCAAATTCTCCTCCTACAGAAGGATACGTCTCTCTCAACAAAGGCAACAAGACGTCATAATCCTTCCCATACTCCACATTCGACCCCATCCTTATAGCCACCGCCGCCTTCATACCATCCGCACCACCCGTCAAAGGTGAAGGAGGCTGATACTCCAATCCCAGATCCGCATTCCTGAGCCTGTCAACAGCTCTCACCAACCCTTGTATCGTAGGCTTCTCAAACACCAATCCAAGAGGCGCATCCACCACAAACACCTTCCTAATCTCGAATATCAACCGAGTGGCCAATATCGAGTGGCCACCGAGGTCAAAAAAACTCTCGTCAGAGGGTATAGGCACCGGCGGGTTGGGTAGAATTGAGGACCAGATCGTGCGCATGATGTCTTCTGTTGATGATGAGGCGCCAGCAGTGGCGTTGATGGAGGTGGAAATGGTGGTTGAGCCGGGTGTAGTGGAGGTGGGTAGATTGGATGAAGCAACCACCGCTGCTTGGGCTGCTGTATCTGGGAAAGGCAGCGCTGGTTTGTCGATTTTGCCATTTGGATTCAGTGGCATACGGCGGAGAGGGACAAAGACTGCAAGGTAGCATCGTTAGCACGATTTCAAACCAAAGGCATTGACTGTTTAGACATACGAGAAGGAATACTATAACTCGGCAATTTCTTCTTCAAATGTTCTCTAATGTGCTTAATCAACCTCCTATACTTCTTAATCCTTCTCACTAGCCCCGTGTCACCCTCCTCCTCATCCAGCGGTACATCACTCGCAAACCCATCCAACCCCGATCCTTCCAGCGGTACAAAATAACTGACCAATATCTTCTCTTCATCTTTATCTCTCCTCACCAGCGTCACATTCTCCCTCACCAATGGGTGTTGACTGAGATGGGTATCAATTTCACCCAGCTCAATCCTAAATCCACGTATCTTGACTTGATCATCTGCTCGTCCTGTACATTCCACCGTCCCATCAGGGAGATATCGTCCCAAATCACCCGATCTATACATCCTATCCCTAATCCCCTTCCAATACTTCGCCTCAGGTCCCACCTCCTTTCCCTCCCCAGGCTGCAAAATCGTATCCACCCTCACAGGAGCACCCACCGCAAACCAATTATTCACAAACTTCTCCTTGGACGCCTCCTGATCCAAATATCCCTCTGCCAATCCTCCAGACCTCACATAAATCTCACCCACCTCCCCAATGGCGCACGGCACATTCCTCTCATTCCTATTCACCACCAGCAGCTGTACATCCACCATCCCCTCTCCAGCTGGCATAATATCCTTCTGCATTGCCAAGAACGTGCTATCCTCCGACACAGGCGGGATGGCGAAATACGACACGGCACGTTGCGTTTCGGTCGTACCGTACATGTTCACGATTCTCACGTTGGACGCGAGGGATTGCAGACGGAGACAGTCGCGTTTGGTGAGGACGTCGCCGACAAAGAAAGCATTTTGGAGGGTGGTAATTTGGCATGTTGCTTGGGCGGAGAGGAGCTGGCCCATGGCAGGTGTGAGATGGGTGACTGTCACTTGGCTGTTGGCCATCCATTCTGCTAGACGTCCGGGTGTACCGATGTCTTCGGCAGTGGGAACGTGGAGCTGGGCTCCGAAGAAGAGAGGGGTGAACACTAGGGTGAAAGGGTTAGTTGATGCGATGTGAGGTGGGGAGCGATTGCTTACTATCTCGTTGGATAGGATCGTGAGCGATACCACTGAGCATGGTGAACTTGGATTCCCTGCTCAATCCGAAACGCTGACCCATCCAAGGGAAGAAGTGGGTCAAGCTGTAGTGCCTTCCTTTGACACCCTTTGGTATGCCAGTACTGCCACTGGTGAAGGACAAGGTTCCGACGCTATCAGGGCCAATGACGATATCAGGGTCCGTATCAGCACGGTGGATATGGCTAACTAGAACATCATTCCCTTCTGCATCGAGTCCACCGCGTATTTCTCCACCAGGAAGAATCTCTAATGCGGGAACTTCGACACGGATTTGGAGTTCCTCTGAAAGGAATTGACGAACGGAGGGTAGAAGCGTGCCTGCTCCCTTTAAGACAACCAAGGCACGTGGTTGTGCGACACCAAGATAGATGACTTGTCGGGATGGTGGATATGCGGGATCTGTTTTAGGAGGGAGTGATATATGTAATCAGCCATTTGAATTTCATTTCATTTCGTTTGATATATGCGTACCGATGACGGAAAATGTTGCCCCAGCTTTCAATACTGCCATCACAGCAACTACCAGGTCAACACTCCTGTGAGCATAGACCATGACAACTTCCTCTCTCTGAACACCATTTGCAACAAGATGATGCGCTAAGATGTTCGCTGCCCGTCTAATCTGTCCATACGTGAATGCGTTAGAGTTTTGCAAAGCGGTGGGCGACACAGGTGGGAGGTATTGAATTACACAAGGCCGATCAGGTGAGTTTTTTGCATTACTGGAGAAGATATCGGTGATGGCACCCTTCCAACCGCACCAATTAAGGTCAGCAGTGGGACTAGGAAGTTTGGCCTTCTGACTAGGAGTTAACAGGGGGACGGATCCGATGGGGGACAGTGGGTTGGCAGCGACTTTGCGGAGAAACACGGAAAGCTGATCTATGATAGATGAGATTCTGGGAGGAGTGAAGAGGAGAGAGTTGTAAATGATTTTGAGTGTAATTCGTGGAGCAATGGCAGCTCGTGTGGAGGTAGGTGGACGAGTAATGAATACGGTGAGATCGGTGGTGGAACTCGTCGTGTGGATAAAGTTATCTTCGGGTTCGTCTGTTTCGTCGAAGAATCGGACGCGGAAGATGGGCGCTTCTAAACCACCACCGCTACTGGCGTTGTTGAGCTTGGCTAGTTCCTGGATGACAGTTTCGTACGGTACCGCATCAGATTCTGCTTCTTTTTCCACCAATTGAACGCGTTTGACGATGGTCCAGTATTGATCTGCAGGATCAATCGAAAGTCGAAGGACGAGGGGATCTCGCGCAGATGCGGATGATGAGCCTATAACGATGTCGTTATCTCCTGTGTATCTATGAAGTAGAACCGTGAACGCTGCTAATAAGAGATGGAAAGCGGAAGGTCGTTTTTTGAGTTGAGCTTGCTCGTCGTCTTCATCACTGTCTTCTCCCTCGGTGTATAACGCGAGCTTGAGCAGACCAAGCGAGGTCTGTTCGGAGAGCTCAGCTTCGTATGCAGCTTCGATGACTTTACTGGATCCTCCTGAAGGTCTTGGGTAATCTGTAGGTAAGGATATGGAAGGCAAATTGAGTAGCCTCGACAGCACTCTGTCGAGCTGCTCGTTGCCCATGGTGCTGAGCTCAATTGAAGAAGAGTCGAGTCAGATTTTTGAAGATTAATTTATCTCGGCCGATGTCGCCGATGCTCGCGTGCTCTATCGACTTCATTTTAAGCTTATCTAACAAGTCATCTATGCTCTCAAGTTCATCCGATTCGTCCAATATAATCGTAAATTGGCGGTGGGTATGATCCTAAATCGAGCAGAGGCCGATTGCGCTACATGTCAAGGAACACAGAAGGTTCGGACATGTCATGGAGCAACGTTGACGATGAAGACTAACCAATTTCCGGCACAGACAACAAGCATTGAGGTCCAAGAAAAATGATACAGACGTTGCAGCCACCACGTGATAGTTACTTTGGCATTTCTCAACCTCCTATACTTACCATCCAAATCCAGATAAGCCATGGGTACAGTGATTCACCGCTCCTTAAAACATCGCCACTCCTTGGGACAAAAGAAGATTACCGCGTGTTCTGCCTTGGACTTTTTATACAATAAATGTATTGCATTTGACCTGGTTAGTCTGCGCAGGGAGCAAGAAATGGGTTAGCAATATTCTATCTATTCTGAAATGACAAATTACTGAGATTTGTAAGGCTAATTACCGCTGAACGGTCTTTTACAATGTCTTGAATTTTTGTATAATCTAAAGTAGGGATTGCATATTATTATAGATTCCGAGCATTTGCAGTGGCACAGGAATGTTCAATCCACATAATGTGCTATTGTTGGTTGGAGAGTCATGTTTGGCAAACCACATTGTCACACATGATTGCCTTTTTAGGATACCAGACTCTAATCAGCCCCTGGCTTGGTTGATTCTTCAGAAAGCATTGCTCACAGCACTGTCATCCCTGCATGCTGTGCTAATTCACCATCTGCAAACACCTCCATCACTCCGATCTCGCTCGTACTTCTAAATTTAGTAACATGTGCACGCTTGCGATCATTTACAAGTAGTGTTGCAAACATCTAATTAGACGTCTCATGTGGGATGATCAGGTGGACCGTGGCTGTTTCAAGCACTGTTTTTTTTAACCGTTAACGAAAATTTACACTTTTTTTCGCTCTCTGATAGTCCCTACATCTCCTCACGCCAAGATAACATGAGATTTGTATAAAGTGATTCTGTACCAACATTTATCTTATGAGTGCTAAGGGAATTAACCAGCCCTTTACAAATCCGAAGCCAAACAAGATTTCCGTAATTCAAGAAACGGTGGATGATTGTAGCCAGGATTCATCGGCCACAACGACTGCAATGAAGGAAGTTTTCCCATGATCAATAAACAAACAAAGCAATGAGCTATGAGACTGACCGGTTGTCTTCGCCGGGTGCGGGTAATCATTCCACAGTAATTACATCAACATTGAAATCTGCTACCCCCACCAGGGCAAGAGCGGGCGACTTCAAAATCACGCCTTTCGACGTTGCCTGTAGCGACATCTACAGGAGCTGCACTGATGCAATGAGAGAGGGCGAGGGCGAGAGCGAGAGTGAAAGAGGTAAGCGCGAACTTCATGATTGTTGGTGATATGATGGATTGGAAGGCTAGTGGTTGAGTGATGAAAACAGAGGATTCTTCGTTGGCTTTTGGAGGCCAATAGTTGGCTGATTTTATACCTCGTCCACGCATCCCTTCCACTCGGCCCGCACCTGTCGAAACCGGCAGTGCTGTAGTGGAGTATCACGTTCCTACTACGTGTTCTGATTGCTATCTACTATACGTTCTCATGGCACCCACACATTACTTTCTCCTTCTGCTTCTCTGCCGTTTCACTCCTCACCCACCTCACTTGCTTTCTATCTCTATCCCGTTCTGTTCCGCTTCGATTGCTCCCTTCCTCATGGTTCGCTTTGTTGCAGTTGTATAGATACTGAATACTATTTTCGCTCTTCCCAATTGTAGTTCTCCGCGTTGGTGCTCTATAGGCAGTAGATACGACGTTTGCAGCAATTCTCCCTTCCCCTACAGTCATTCACCACGCTACCAGACACCACCAGGCAACTGGACAAATGCATTTACCTCGTTCCTCATGCAAGGCTTTGTCACAGGTTGATCCGGCTTTCGCTGGGTACTTGTGACGCTGTTTGTAATTTCTCGTGATTAATGGTGAAGGATTTGATGCTCCACAGCATGGAGATGGTATCATGTTTCAATCTACGGCGTCTCAAATACTCGTGTCTATTTGATTTCAGTACAAATTGTTCCCTTGCTACTTGAGAATCATATATGTGACTACAAACCGCGATTGCAATAAATAACCGTTGTGCTGTGGCATTCATCTTGCAACGATGTCCTGGTGCCTTCCAGAACTGGGTAGCTATGTTTTTGAGGCACATGCACTCACTACTCATATCCCACCTATTATGCCTGGACGCGCCCTTTCTACTGCACGAAAGCATCATAAGAGAGGATGAATGTTGCCATCCAAAGGCATAATGATCACCAAAAGCATGAGGAAGAGATCGATGAGATTATTGTCTAGTAAGCCAAATAAGAGCCACGATGGTAGATGTGACTGTCCGTTCCCTAGTACTTGTGACGCTTGCACTTACCATTTTTCTCAATATTTCATATCCAATGTCGCCCGATAAGATGTAGCGGTCTAAATATATGTAGCTTGTATTCATGTACATATATCTATGTTACCCCATTTAACTCGAGGATGCATCTTGATGTGAAAGGGAAACAAGCATTTTTGGTTGTCCAGTTCAGCAGTGAATGACTGTAAATGACTTGGATGAGATCATTTCTAAGATGTTCCTAATAAGACCCAGCCTTCCTTGTTAAGAAGGACCCTTAACCTTAAGCATCGACGAGCACCGCATCTTCCCGAAATAGCGAGGAAACATCGATCTCTGATTCCCATTCCAGGATGTTTCTGGACGGTAGTGCTGGAGCTTGCATCCCATCAAAACGCGCCCAATCAGATTCTGACGCTATCACATCTATAACTTTAGACCACATTACATTTTGTGCCGAAATCCATACCCATCCCACCGAAATCCATCCCCATCCCACCGAAATCCATCCCCATCCCACTCCGTCCCACCAAATCCGCGTTGTACCTCGTCGGTCTCCATCACGCAACCTCGACAACTTTGCGATATAGGCTGTGTAATGCGGACGTGGGCGTTCAAGCTGCGTGTGAGTTTTTGCAAAGCTGTGAGAAACCGGTCATTGCATCTTTTCATTCCTTTGGTCTATCCCTACCAATGCTTTCAGTCTTCCTTGGAACGGGATTCCCGGCACTGCCCGAGGTCCGTTGCCATTTGGCTCTGCCAGAGCTTCAGCTGGTGGTGCAGAATGGATCACGAAGGATAGAGTTCTTGTAAGTCGCGACCACTGACTCAAGGTTCTATCATCCGGAACCATGCTGCAACAGCGTTTGAGAGACCACTATATTTCACCCAGCTGCATCTTATGCAGTGAAGCACGTTCCACCATCAGAACCGAATGTTCTCCTGTGGCCCTGCTCGTTTGATGCGCATATATCTAGCTATTTGTCTAACGGTGCATGAGGAACAAGGGGTTGAGGGACATTGGACTAATGAAGGGAGCAGACGTGTTGATGGTGGAAGAAGTCAAGGAGACGTCGACGGCCAGCATTTTACATGTCCTCACGCATCAAGAACGAATGGGAGAACACAAATTGGATGGGAATGGACCTAGAATCCCGAAATGTCAGTTGGCTGTTATTGGATGTAATGTCGACCAAGGATGCAAACGGATGACCCAGTTCTCTTTGGGACTCAATCTTCACTAACTTCATCACGTATTCCCTTCTGTTTCCCTTCGAGGCCTTTCTAGCTTCCATCCTGTCGGTCGCTCTCACTGCCTTGCTCTTCTTCCTGATCGACATTACCCGGTAAGAATGGACATCCAATGTCCTCTTTGTAGCGCGATGCATTACGATGCAGAGAAGCTCGCTTCCTCGTCGCTTCTAACCCCCCGCTTTGGCATTGGTTGCAATTCCTGGAAAGTTTGCCTCCCTTCTTCATCCGTTTTGACTCCCAACATACCCGTCGCCAGACTATCTTCAGAACATTCATCAGTACAACTGGCTTTGACTTTCACGCCTAACGCGGTGACAAGCACGAGAAAGCCGCTACCATCGTGACGAGGCAAATTCCCTGAAGTTGCTCTCTGCTAGTAGTACCTGGTATGGTCCATCGATGATCAACGATCAAGGCCGACTTTGCGTCATCCAGCTCGACCATTCTCCCACAATCTGCCACGAATAGTAACATAGGCAGATATGAAGCACCATTCGAATTGCTTAGATTCAAAGGAAGAGAACGTTAGGCTCCTCGACAAAAATATGAACAACTCCCTTTCATCTCTCAGTAGAACGCAAGAGGATCCCATACTAGGCGAGAAACCAATCAGATATTCTTCAAGCACACCATTGATAAACACCGCGCAACAGAACCAAATCATTGAAACCGCACAGTGCTTCACGAGCAGTTGAAGGTTTGGAAGAGAGTAGGACGGGTGGTGAGGGTATGGGGACACAAATGCAGTAGTTTGCATGTGCGAAGATTATATACCTGTATCGTGATCGGACGAAGCCCAGTGGACTATAACTCATGGTTGGGTGCCAGCGCTTGCAGCTACCAGTGTACAAGTACGACACTGGATCCGACTTTCTCTTATCCCTCCAATCTAAGTATCCTCGCTTATTAGAGGTCGCTAACATCGTATTCAACGTCTCTAAACGTCCCATTATTCACCGTCACACTTTTGGAAATTCGAATTTTTCCAAGAGGATTTTGGTATGATGCTCGTATATCTTGAAGAGCTTATGAGGAATGGGACAGAAGCTGCTCATTTTGAGGCGGAGTAGTCATGTTGGGAAAGTGAAAGATAGAGAGAAATAGCGAGGAATAAGGAGTCTTCGTAATGTAGTAGTACAATGTCTTCTTTCATCTATCTATATATGACCGTTGAAGAAGGTCCCAAAGGGAGTAACTATTCTTGTCTAGCCATCCATGTCTTGCGCGCCATTGCATTGGTTTATGAAATTATGAAGGGGTGCAAGATACAGTACATGCGTACTTGTACGTACTTGTACCTAGATATATGCAATCATTTAAAGCTAATAATGAATAAATTACTTCAACTCTAGACCTAGTTGACATTTTGCTTCGGAGCGCTGCCACCACTGGCATGAGCGACGTCATCACACCTTTTACACAGCACTTCATTCTCCAACCTCGAAAACGTCCAACACCTGGGACATTTCTCGTTCATCGAGGGTCTGACTCTGACAAGGATATCGAGTTGGGAGTTGCACTGTACGTCTGGATTGTTTCGTGCGATATCTGATCGGCGTCGACAATCAAGCAAGAGGTGAGACGGAAGGGCAGCGCAAAGTAGACAATTTCCGGAGGCGGAAGAGGGAAACATACCTGCTAGCCTTACGGTATCCTGATAAACCCAGTCAGCCTTGGAGGTGACTGAAGATGGTTCCTGGACGATCTGCGTATGAGATGTAATAAACAGCGTCTTGAGAAATTTCTCTGAAATACACGTTGAAAAGTTGCATAGTCGAAGCGGCGGATACGAATCAGGAATATTCCGACTCACCTTCCCGGAGTAGAAGATCACGAAGGTAACCATAGGCAGGGTTTTCGTTTATTTCAACAAGGGGTAGGACAAGATCGACATCAGCTTCCAGGGAACTCTTCAACTGCCTGTTACGATCAGGTATTCCATCGTTAGCAACAATTCCACCAACGTCACAAAATACAAAAAGCACACACTTATTGCCCCTCGCTTTCTCAAGTCCAGCCAGGACGACTTTCCTTAATTCCAAGAGATCCTTGAATTCCGCGGCAGATGTGGGATCATTCCATTCCGGGCTCTGAGAACACGGGAAATAAGCATCAGCTCGTGGAGGTGGTACCCGCAAAGTGCTACTCACCAGCTGAGTCCAAGGTTTCATAAATACCGAGGTCCCATCATTATTCCATGTTGCGTGGATTTCTTCAGCCAGATGCGGAAGTACAGGCGCCAGAACTGAAGTCATAGTTTTCAGTGTCTAACGTAAAAATCATCAGTCGGCGAATGGCAACAGAACGCAGTACAACGCCGTACATGTTCAAGAACGGTTACAACAGCTCTACGCTCCAGACTTTGCGGATGTGCTGCATATAAGCAATCCTTGGTTATGTCGAAATAGAGTGAAGACAATGTGATGTTGGCAAAGTTTGTCAACGAGGACATGACTATAGAGTCCTATGGTCAGCAAGTTAGTTGGAGAGAAGGATTTCATTCATACCTCTAGGGAAATTGTACGTCGAGTATGATTCCAACGCCGTTTGCTCGAGTTTATACAGCTCGTGCATGACATATCTCTCAGCCTACCAACACCGCAAGGACGCTATTAGCCCACTTCGGCACAAGCGAACACAATAGAGCAGCATACCAATCCCATATCCTCCCTCTTAACCCTTTCTTCGTCCCTCAATGGTTTATCTTCGAGATTACCAAGCATAAATCTTGCAGAGTTACGGATTTTCCTCATCGATTCGGCGGTTTGCGCGAGAATGGTAGGACCAATTGACATATCTCGCCAATACTCAACTGTCGCTGCCCATAAACGAAGCATATCCGCGCCATAGGCCGGGTCTTTCTTCTTGTCCTAGTTTGTTACATGATCAGTCTAGTGAATATGTGCAGAAATAAGTGGAGATATGATACATACAGCTCCACCGTCGACAATAGTCAACGGGCTGATAATATTCCCCAACGATTTACTCATCTTCTTCCCATACTGATCCAACACCATACCGTGAGTGATCAAGGTCCCATACGGACTTCTGGCTTTCTCCCGGTTGATGCCAGCAGTCTGGGATGGCGAAGATGTCGCACATCCAACCGCAGTCAACAGTTGACTCTGGAACCAACCTCGATGTTGGTCAGACCCCTCCAAGCAGACGTCCGCGTCGAATTGGCGATCTTCCCACCCTGCAACTTTGCCTACTAGCATCTCGTTCAACATGGACCAGGAAGTTCCACTATCGAACCAAACGTCCATCGTATCGGTTCCCTTTCTCCATAGCTCGTCTATAGGTTTGAGACCTGCTTCGCGGGCTTGTGCTTGGTATTCGGCGATCACAGATGGAGGAAGGAACTCTTCCACCGGGCCGCTCCACCAATACTCAACACCCTTTTCTTGCAGGACACCAAGTATATTCTCCAGCGATTCCTCGTTGAGAATGACTTGGTCTGTATCCGTACGGTGTATGGCCGGAATGGGAACACCCCAGACTCGTTGACGGGAGATGCACCATTCTGACCTCGAGCGGGTGAAAGATTCAAGTCGGTTACGTGCTAGATATCATTTTCAATCAGGTTGGCCGCAATATTGGACGCAACATAAGACGTACATCCTGGAGGGAAGAACGTTACGGGTTCCAGAGCAGCAAGAGCGTCGTCCTTTATGTTGTCAAGATTAGCGAACCATTGCGATGTAGCACTAAAAAAAGGGAATATGTTGGCTTATATGCGTCAGAACCTCAGCGTGCCAACTCACGTCACGATGATGGGCTGGTTGGTCTTCCAATCGTAAGGATACTTATGCTTAATCCTTTGAACTTTGACCAGCCTTCCGCTTGTTTTCAACATTTCGACCACAGCTCGCGATCCGTCCTTCAACACCTCAAGTCCGACGAGCTTGTTTGCTCCTTCCTGACCGACCACTTCAGCAACGTCCATAGAGAATCTTCCTTCTCCATCGACATGGCAAAGCATAGCTCGACTGTCTTTTGATGGGTCCTTGCTCGAGAGGAGATTTAATGAACGGAAGGCATGATAATCTTCTGCACCGTGGGAAGGTGCACAGTGAACTAGACCAGTCCCCGATTCAGACGTGACATGGTTTGAAGCAATGACCTTCAAGGATATTGGATGGCTAGACGAAGTGGAGCTCGTGAAAATAGGATGGTAAAGGGTAGCCACAAGTTCAGCACCTACGGAGAGTCAACAGAGAGCAATGAATGTTGAATCAAAAAGTTCACCTTGTACCTCTGAAATAACTTCCGGCATGCCTATAATATCCTTAAGAGCTTCAAGTCTCTCTTGAGCAACGACCAGAACTTCTTCGCCATTTCGAACGAGGACGTATGTCAAATCCCGATGAACCGCAATACCCTGTGCCACCAATAGTGAGCTCCAATGCCACGCCATAGGCGAAAGTCCTACCATATTGGCAGTCAAAGTCCAAGGTGTCGTAGTCCAAACCAGCAAGTTGACTTTCGTCCCGTTCACACATAACGTTCCTAGAGTGGGATCCTGAATGGGCGACGAATTGTTGATTTCGAACTTTACAAAGACTGAGTGCGAGACGTGATCATCCTTGTATTCCAATTCGGCCTCAGCCAGAGCTGAGCGTGATGATGGCGAATAATGGACTGGACGGTAATGTCGATAAATTAACCCTGATACCCATACAGTCAGTGAACAGTGGGGAAGGCGGCCTCAACCCACCTCTCTCAACCATCCGCTGGAAGATGCGCAATTGTCGTATCTCGTATTGGTGGTCTAAAATCACGCATGAGGCACGTTACGGGTAAAGGATCGCAAAACCAGACGCGCCAAGTGTTCTATATGTGAACTCTGAACTCCAATCAGCCATAATTCCAAATTTCTTGAATTGTTCCTTTTGATTTGCGACTTCACGAATAGCAGTTGCTTTAGCGGATTCCCTGATAGTATGTGCGGGTAATGACTTGGAATCCTCCTGAAATAACGTGTTGTAGGCGCGATATGCAGCAATGGGTGATTGGACATACCCCGAGCTCTTGTAGAGCCTTGTTCTCTATGGGCAAGCCGTGACAGTCCCAACCAGGTATATAGCTAGAACGAGCTCAGTTACAACAGCAGAGTGTACACATCGATGCTACCCACTGCACTTTGCGACCCAGAGAAACATTGAACCGGTTTATAATATCCTTGATGATCTTATTGAGCGCGTGTCCTATTCGACGAGAGTAAGCGCTCGGCACGGGAAAACAATTAAAGGTTGAATGTCTACCCATGTGAAGATTTCCATTGGCATATGGAGGTCCATCATGAAACACGAACAAGGGACCGGACGCGTTCTTCCACTGCGATGATTCCAGTCGGAAATTTGTCTACCCAGATGTGCAGCAACGCACCTGCCATTTGTAAAGGCCTTCGCATGTCTTGTCCTGATACGGTATCTCACTCTTTGAAGGATTGGACCATAACGGAAATGTAGTCTTCGGAAGTCGAAGCGTCTTGGAGTAGGCCTTGGAGTCGCCCGTCGGTTTCCTCGTCTCTGCAAGTGTTTGAGCTTTCTGGCTGAAGCGGCGAGTGAGTACGTGAGAAAAACACGCGCTACGGTGGTGGCATGGCGAAAGGGAGTGAGAGAGAGGGTGGAGTGCCCTCTGGACCATTGACGGTGTCGTCCGCAATTTCGAAATTTCAATCCCGAAATGTTCGATCACCTATTTGCCAAACAAGGCTCAGGATCCTTTCCTATCATTATGGCTTCGCTTGAGCCCATCAGTAAGTCCCCGTCGATTAGTGGTTAAATCATCTCGTTGTGGTGGTTAGCATGCTCCGAGAAGCCGGAGGTTCGAATCCTCCCCGGGACACTCTTTTTGAGTCACCAATCACCGTTGTCACTAATAGGTGATAGATCCAATAATTCATAAGCACTCAAACTCCTACAGTCAGCAACACCATATAGAGCAATCCTCCATCGCCCACCTACGCAGAACTGTGACGAATGACCTCATAGAGATCTATACTTGGCGATTCAGGTACAAACATTGATATAGTACAACAGGGCCTCATACGCTTTGGACGATCCAAAGCTCTCTCCGAAGGGAAGTCATGTCTCAACACATTCTGGTCAAGACAACATCAGTTCATGCTACATATTATGCGACAGCAAGTCGCTCGCATGTCCAAGAATTATCCCTATTTAACACCCTATTCGTAGAATTGGTCAAGTGGATGCAAAGGCTGCCTTGTTCTGAACGAAGAAGTCCCTCAAATAATTCTTTCCAACTGTTTTGTTTGGCTCATTGATGTGCGTAGCTTCAGTGCCATCCCGGATCCGGCCCTCCATCCAAATGATGGCCTTAGCAACATCCTCGGGTACGCCATCGTTTTCGACCCAAAACTTCAAGGCGACTTCTTCAGAGTTTTGCTTATGCGTGATCGTTCGACCAGTAACCTCAGACAGCATTTTGGCAGCCTGTGAAATTAAGATGAGATAGTTCCTGCAATTGTTTTACTCGAAGACTAACCTCGTCGTAACTCAGCAATTCTGGACCAAGAATATAGGTATCCGAGTTTGGAATGCTTTCACCAACCAAGGATTCCATCGCAACTCGAGCGATATCGTCCGCGGAAATGAAGCTGCATTTCCCTTGTTGAGTCGTAGTACCGATCTGGTTATGTTGTTTGACACCATTCAAGAAGACGGTGGTGAAGTTTTCTAGACCACATTGCGTCGTCGTCAGCCACTATCCAAGACGCGTTCCAACAACGAACACCTACCAAAGAACCAAGTCGGACGCAAAGCATGATATTCGACACGTAACCCGTCCAGGTATGCATGGACAACTCCAGTGCCAGGTGCTCCTTTCTCGAAAACTGTAGCGCTCAACAACACGATCCTCTTCACGCCCTTCGTCAATGCGAGCTCGACGAACGGCTGAACATATTGCAACTCATCAGTAGCCGCTGGACAGACGAGATAGATCCGGTCGATGGCCGGATCGGTGGTGAATGGGTTCTCGTAAGTGCTGGGATCGAACCAGTCAAACCGGACACCCCTCTGAGGAGGCGCGAGTTTGGCTGGGTTACGGGTGGTGAGGAGCGTTTTGTATCCGCCAGCTTGGAGTTTATTAGCAAGGACCGAACCGGTCTTCCCTGTTCCACCTGTGATGAGGATAGTGCCGACCATATTGAAGACTTGAGAACAGAGATATAGATGTATGTATCAGCTGCGTCTTGGTTGTTGATGGCGAGAATGCATGCGACATGATCCAGAAGGCTCTTTATATGCGCTACAACTGCTTCCTACCGATGTCATCAGATCTCAAGCCTGGGACCGGAAAAGTCTCAGGTAAGGCACTGCCAAAACCATAATTCTAGTGGGGCAATGCGCAGTACACTCCAACTTTTCCTTCCTCATGCTCACTCATAACCCCTATTTGTTTAGGTTCACTTGGCATATCGAAGCCCTATTCACGATTTTTCCCTGCGTACACACCAGTAATATCCCTCGAAGGATGGATCATCAGTCATGATCGCCACCTGAACATATACCCCTTATTGTTATCTCCTTAAGTCAAGCTTGGATCAAGCTGGCCCGAATTGTCGCCGGAAGCTGGTCAATTGTTCAAAAAGACCGAGTTCAATCCGTCAAATGCCAAGACGAACATGATGACATGTCGACACGTCCTCTGGCTTGAAGTTTGGACAACGAAGTCCGTAAAGTAAGTCTTCCCAATCACCTGGTTCGGTGCGTTGATGTGACTGGTTTCAATACCGTCCCGAATGGGACTATCCATTCAAGTGAGAGCATTGGAGCGAGCTTCGAGTCTGAAATTTTTGGTCAGGCAGGACCAAAGACTTCCTTGTTCTGGACGACAAAGTCCTTGAAATAAAGCTTCCCAATCACCTTGCTTGGTGCATGAATGCGAGTAGCCTTAGTACCATCCCTGATCATGCCATCGAAAGCAACAAGTTCCTTGGCGAACTCCTCCTGTATACCGTACTTGACCCAAATTTCACATAAGGCCGCCTCCGTACTTTGTGTGCGTAGATTCCGGGTGCCATTCCTCAGCGGCACTTAGATGACAAGATATGCGTGATTTTTCTGCCAACGACCTCGGACAGAATTGCTGCAACCTGCTGAACGAAGGTGAGACGGCTTCTGTATTTACCTCTAGGAAAAGACGAACCTCATCGTAACTAAGCATCTCCAGACTGATAATAATGGCATCTGTGTTACGATCCTTTTCAGAGATCAAGGACTTCATTGCGATTCGAGTAATATAGTCTGTCTACGGAGATGAGGCCACATTTTCCTTGTCCAGTCAAAGACAAGATCTCATTCCGCTTAATATTGTCCAAGAACATAGTGGTGAAGTTTTCTACATTAGGATATGTTCGTCATTAAGATCCGTATCTCCAGGCTGGACCTGCCAAAGAACCACGAGGGCCGCAAAACATGATAGTCGATCCCCAATCCTTCCAAAGATGCATGTACTATTCCAACACCGGGCTTTCCCTTCTCGAAAACAGTAGCACTCAACACTACAATCCTCTTCACGCCCTTCGTTAATGCCAGGTCGATCCACAGCAACATTCCATTATCCTACCTTGACAAATCTGCTGTCTTGCCTAGCCATCAAGGTGATGGCACGGTCGACTTCTTATGGGTCGCCTCACATGACGAATCATGTGGCCTCGGACATCCTTTTGCTGCAAACCCTGACGGTAGCAGAGGGGGGATGATCGTGGCCAGGTCATATGAGACGCGATGCTATAAGCGATATCAGGTGCACAGCGCTCGAAGCTCGCTGAATCTCTAGAAGCTTCGTTGAAAAGAGTCAATGCGGAGGCCATTCATGCTCGAGATTGTGAAAACATGATGGATGGTCTTATAGGAACAGCTCCATCGTTGAAGCAGGTTTTGATCTGCCCTTAATTATTCTGAAACAGGTCACTTACGGTGCTTGTCAACGCTTCATTGGGATGGGTGGTGTATGAATGCTATGCACGTTGGGGTGATATACAGGGTTGACGGGTTGAACACGCATATGTTACAGTGGATCAACAAAGCCCCAACTTCAATACATGAAGTCCGGAAAATGCCATCAAACACTATAGCTCCTACCTTTCGCCACAGGTGCAGCTGCTGCTACCGCAGGCGAAGTTGATGGGGTTCTCAGCAGGTCAGCGAGAGATGTTCATTGGGTGGGATACGTACAGAGGTCATGGTATCAAGTCAAGATGTGGAAACCGGATTGTTGGCCCGACTGCGCCATACAAGGTCACGTCCTTCTCCCATCCCTTCGTGATTTAAGACTCGTTTCCCGAGCTATTCATAATCTGTTCACGCCGATCGTTCTACGTAGCATTGCGCTTCGTGGCATGTGGCTAGGTCGTGGCGCTGATATCGATGCGCTCTTTGCCAGTGCCGATGAGACAAGTGATGGTAAACGTTCCCTGAACCTTGGAGAGAGAAGCCCACTCAACCTTTGTATCAGACTACAGACTACGGTTTTAGCAACATATACCAACTCGCTCAGCACCTCAAACTCCTTCTAGGCACAAAATCACACATTCTCGGCGTCATCCCTTCCAGCTCTCAAGAACACGTTGACCAAACTTCGCGGCTTACGATTTTCTGTAGCCGGTCCCAGTTCGATTTCTTTCAACTCCCACGACAACTACGCAGAAATCCAACGCAATGCTGCACTTATTCCCACCGCACCTGCTACCCCCATCAAAGACGACCTCGGCCACTTTCCATTAGATTTTGATGCTGCATTTGTCAACACTGGTAGACTTCTGTTCGTCCGTATTCATCGAATCATTCTGCTTTATCTCCATCCTCGTTTTGCAGCCCTTCCCGATTATGAAATACTATCAAATGTCTGACTGAATCACCGGGAAGAGAACAGTAAATGGGAATTTGGACCCGCACTAGGGCCACACAACCTAGGCCGCCCACCTTTGTTCGCCATAACGGGTATATGACTGTCCTAGCAATTGAGTATTGGCATGCATTGTGCCACAGCTACGTTGCGTCTGGATTCAAAGAATGGCTGAGTATAGAAGGATGCATGGATCTAGAGCCTTGAGGAAGGCTTGGGTGATCATGGGATGTGTCAGCTCAGGGACTCGTGATCAATATTGCTCTCCCACGTGAAGTGTATTTGATTCCGAAACGTGGGAACCTCATGCACACCACGTTCTTGTTGCGTCGATAAGTATGAATGCCACTCAGGACCTGAAATTTGGTGTTGCATCTCGCATCCTCTCCCGTCACCACCAGAAACCCAAACATCACCGTGCTCGATTCTATCCGGTACCCTCGCCACTCGGAATGATACAACCAAGTTCGCTCACCAGTGCACCTGATGCCCATATGAGTGGAACCTCTGATGACGGTCGCGCCCAGCACCCGGCCTCAGGACTTGCCTATCAACACTTTTCACATAAAAGTCCAAGCGGTATGCCCACCATTTTTTGTTGTGAAGGGCCCCCGTCGCGAGCTCAAACTCCACCCGCTACAGAAGGCTCCAGGATGTCGGTTGACGCAGCATCGCCACCGCGAGCTCATCGAGATCGAAGCTCGCGCGCGTCATCTCCTGGTATGTCCAACTATTCCATATGATCAACTCGTTGTAGCTAACTGTATATTCAAGCTGCAAAAGATACAAAGGATCCAGTAGCAAGAGCTCTGGAGATAGCAGCAAAAGCAGGGGAGAGGGCAGCAGCAGCTGAAGGAAGGGCAGAAATGGCCGAGAATATGTGGAAAGCAACTGTAGCAAAGGCAGAGGCAAGAGAGGCCAAAGCTGAAGAGAGGGAAGCGAGGCTTGAGGCAGACAAGAAGGACGCAGTGGCAAAAGTGGAAGCGGACAAGAAGGACGCAGTGGCAAAATCTGAAGAGAGGGAAGCGAGGGCGGAGACAAGACTAGCAAAAGCAGAAGAGAGGGCGGTAATGGCTGAGGAAGAGATGAGGGCCCTATTGAAGGAACTTGCAAACGCAAAGGAGGAAATAGGTAATTTGAAGGGTCGACTTTCGTTCTACGATGCGAGAGGCAATACGTAGGCGACACGCATGTGGTTCGAACTTGTCGCTGTCAAGCTTTCCTTTTTTTGTACGCTGTATGGGTCTCGGATTCAGTAGTCAATTAGTACTAGTATTTTTGCAAGACTGGAAACCATGCTATCAATTACAGTCGATTCCGAGGAAATGAAAGATTAGAGGAGAAAATTGGGTTTACGAAGGGAAAAAAAGTGTAAATTGAGCGCGTCAAGGAATCAAATTCGTTAGCGAGATATCGCCCAGTACGAGTAATCGTCACGAATAATGGTATTGCTTTGTAGATGTACAATCTTAAATAATATGCGCGTTCGTCATCTATTGATAAACCCGAACGCTGGCGAAATCATAGTACGCATCTCTATATGCACGGGCCAACGGCTGCGTTGGGTGTAGGAGCTTGACTGGCGTCAGTGCTTCACGTCGAGCTGGGCACAGGCTTGAGATTAGCACTACAATAAGATGTTTGACGAATTGAATCTCATTCGTGATTTCTGGACAAACGAGGTACATCCGATCGATATTTGAGTCGGCGTTGAATGGGTTCTCGTAAGTGCTCGGCTAAGAGGGGGTGCGATCGCGAGTTTGGATGGGTTTCGAGTGGTGATGAGAGTGCTGTATCCAGCAGTTCGGAATTTCTGCTCGAGAACAGAACCAGCTTTTCCTAGGCCTATTCCAGCTGTGACGAGGATGATTCCAGCTCTGCAGAGGGATGTGTAGATGTCTGTATAACCAGTATTAAATGTTAAACCTGGGCTCTTTGACGAAGGTCACAGTGGGACTTCATATGCCCCATGGCCACCAGCTTAGCACTGACAGCTTCAGGTTCATATATCATATCCTGAAAGTTAGTCAGGATACGTACATTAAATTATTTTGCTACTCGCCCCGTGGTACTTTCATACACTCAATTCAGGCGACTATAAACACAAGTGATCTCTGGTGCGTGCACTTGCCTGCACACTTCTTTCCTCACCCCGAAGAAGTCGGAGAAGGCTGTCAGTGATCGTACTGTGGGAAGTAGTGGTTGATTCTCATCTGTCCATGCCGGGGCCCACTCAACCTACTCCACCAGCGACTTAGCTGCGACTAGTAGCTCTGATTCAAGCTCAGCACGTCAACTCGAACGCTGCGGGTTTGCATTTGAAACGACTTTGCAGACGCTTCCACGTAACAGTCCCAAGAGATAGTGTAAAAAACTGCGGATCACAGTCACTGCCACGTCCTCCCATAACTAACAAGTCTCCACCACCAGCATTGGCAAATGACGTTCACCGATCCCTAAACGTGAACACGGAGACAGTGCGTATACCAAGTCTAACCTTAAACCAACCCTCTTGGCCAGCACCACGCACTTGCTGCGGAGGCTTCGCAAAGTTCCATGCACGCATGAAGATGCAACTTCCAGATGGTGGCGTTGTATAGTTAGTGGCGTCGAGGCTTTCGAATTTCATTCATCCTGCCGCCAATACGCCGCTATCAACCGAAAGGGTCAAAGTTGTGGAGCAATCGTGATGAGAAGTAATCAAAGGGCCAACGTAGACAGATGAACAAAGTGACTAGGACCATTTGGTCTTTACCCACCAAAAATGGTACCGGTCAGCTGCTCAAAGAAGGGGTAGTCAAAGAAGGGCACGCTTGCGTGTTGTGCGTTCACAAGGAATTGACTTGCTACGAGTAGCGGGTCCCGGTTCAGGCCTTCAGCTCAGATACGGTGCTATAACTGACACTCACTAAGGCTCTCACCCACACCGCAACCCGAGCCACATCACGATAATATACATAAACGTTTCTCGACCCTTCTCTTCACAACATCCAACTACTTAGACAAAGAAAGGGTTAGGGTGGTTTCACTCGAGAGCATGCTTGAAAAAGGAAAATGCAAATTACGTGTGTTGGAAAGTAACATGAATGAACAGGAGGAGGAAAGGAGGGTCAAGGAGATGCACGATGCGACATCCTATCCCCAACAGGCCAACAAGATAGAAGAAAAATCTACAAATCCATCTTATCGTCCTTCTCCCATCCAGGGTTCTTCTGCAGAATCACGAATCCTTCCAACACATGCGCGAATGGGATATACTCTTCGGTTGCCAACTCTCCTCGCTCGGTGGTGCCCAATCGTACTGGTGTTTGATGGGTCTGGAATCCTGATATTGTGCGTGGCTTGCCTGCTTGGCCGACAACATCGACAGCCTAAGCGAAGACAATATCAGCTCCAAAAACTATAGTTGATATGAAGAGAGTTGTTCACCTGACCAACGCGAACGGTGACGGCGCTAGGGTTGAGCTCATCATCGAGCGTGATGAGGAAGCGCGGGTAAATCGCGGGTACGAGGAAGAACAACATCCAATGATACTTGTCAAGGATGACTATCCGACACCAACATCAGCACCAAATCATGACTCAAATCTATGCAAAAACTACCCACAAGCCTTAGCATCCGTGAATGCTACCAAGGTAGCCAACAATCCCGCGATAGCTGGACGACCCATGATCGTCCGATCGCAGAAGAAGGGATTCAACCCCAATGTTCCTTTACCCAAATGCACCAATCCTTGCGCGACTCGAACCATGAACAAGCAGTCAGGTTCTTTGTAATAGTACCCTGCAAGTTGTCGGAGCATTTGTGCTAGACGAGCATTATTTGTACCGGCTCCAACCAAACCCATAGCGAAAATGGCATTGAGGGCGACTTGCAGATCGCTATCATGACTATACTTTGATAGCGTGTCGAGGATGGGTAGTTGTGGGTTTGAAGCACTGACAAGACCAATGGCCAGCGGTACAGATTTGCGAACAATGGGTTCACCGTAGTGCATCTGAAGAGTATGCTCAGTACCGCTCAATCGAACTGAGCGAAAGCTTACCAAATGATTGAATGTCCTCATCGACATTTCACCACCAATATCTTCTCCCATCGCGATCATAGCAACGGCAATTGTAGCAAATGCCTGGAAGGAGTCATCCTTCTTTGGTTCGGGTGTTTTGTTCTTGTCGTTCTTATCCTCAGGTTTTGGTGTTGTGTCGATATGTTCATCGCAATGCTGGAGCATAGTCTGAACTTTGAGGACGTTTCCAGTACCGGCATATGCACAAGCCTCAACCAGTATCTGAGCAGTCTTGGATATCGGATGATCGATAGCCCTCAAGGTCGCGATAGTTGCGTCGCAGGTTTCCTGGAGGCCTGGCATGATATTAAAACAGCCACTCAAACTTGAGCGGTCAGATCACATACCAAGATACAACAAGCCCAACCCGAGCACCATGAACTTTGCCCACTTTTCATCTAATGATTTATCGCCTCGCTCTGCTCTCTCCATCAGAGTTTGCAGGATCGTCCCTGTCACCTCTCCGCTTTCGCTGCCAACGAAAATGAAGCCTAGCGCCAGAGCAGCTAGACTCGCAACTTCCATTGAAACATTGTCATCCGCGACGTGGGGTAGGAGGTATGGCAATAGGTCATCACGATGTGATCCCACATACGCAATACCAAGACCAATGATGGCACTAGTTTTTAGGGGGACCGACTTATTCTCGACGTGTTCACCGAGAAGCGCTAGCGCGGCGTCGGCCTCTGTGCGCACGCCGCAATTTAGAATGCCAGTTGCCAAGTAAGCACCAGCCTAGAGCCTGTCAGCTAAGTGCCCATAAAGTGATAGCAAGGCTTACTTTGATGTACTCTTCTGAGGCATAGGTATATCGGTCGATATGGCTGAGTCCATCAGTATCCCACAGAAGACTGAGACCAAGCGATGCAGCAGCGCTCAACATTCCTGGGGAAAGAATGAGTTTGATTCGGTCTCATGCTGTGATCGAGCGTACCATGATCCTTGTTCTTGTACACCCATCCGGAGCCCTCCTCTGCGCTGGCCATAAGCGGGTCATTACCGAACCCGGCATTGACGAACGCATTGACAAAGGTTCCAGCAAGATTAGCTCGGGCAGAGTCAACATTCGCCGTGGCCCCTGGTCCTACAACAGCATTGACTGAATATACAACACATGTGCATTGCCAATCACGTACTCGTGTTCTCTAAATGGGATTTGTACACATCCTCCAGAGACTTGGCCTCAGATACACCAAGCTCTTTTCCGAACTCTCGGAAGTGCTGGCTGAGACGGGTATTGCTCAAGCAGTCTACCAAATCTTCAGGTAGTTCTTCTTGATAGTCGGCATCCATCTCTGCATCGGGGTTCTCGTCATCAGAGGGCGGGTGCAACCATTCGATTGGTACTTGTGCCCGAGCTAGCATGAAAGCCAGTTGGCGTTTCATAAGACTATCGCCAGTTATCAGAAAAATGTGAATCAACGAAGAGGCTTCACTCACGGATTTCCAGGCGCCTCGAAGTCTTCCCGGACCAGATCTTGGTCGCCTAATCGAATGGCGAGGGCAAGCGCCTCGGGGAATTTGTGGTATTGCACGTAAATGGCGTGAGCAGCTCGAAGGAACGTCAAATCATCGGGAGGAGGGAGGAAATTAACACAACTACACCACATCAGCATGCACGATAGGACTAGGTGATCAAGGACTTACCGAATCATATAAGTACACACGCGACTGTAGGTGTTTTCATCCACTAGGTCCGCAATCTCGTCTACAATCTCCAGTTCCTCTAACAGGTCAACTGCATCTGGCTCGGCATTATGACCAAGCAAGAAAGCAGCACATGTTTTGGCTAAGGCACGAAGATCTTCAATGGTTCCAGGGAGTTCTGGTTCCTTGCCGTCTGGTAGAGGAGCTTGCGTCACCTCATTTCTTCTCATACCTTCTTGTTCACGGTGGGCGTATTCTTCCCCCAGTTCCGCCGCAAGATGTCGCACGTATTCGTGTCCCCATGTACCAGGATCCGTCGAGGCCGTCTTTTCAGGTCTTGAGGCATCCGCTAGTAAGCGGTATTTGAGGGTTCCACGGGGTTGTGTGTCGGAATAGGTCATTGCCAAGACAGATAAGATATCTGCAAACAAGCACTTAAGTGGAAGCACTGTTATTAAACGGTCGGGCTTGGATGTAATGATTCCATGCTTACCTTGTCCTCGGATGCTGGCCATGCTTCATACAACGTCTGTAGATCGGGGTAGTGGGGTCGAAGGAACTTCAATGGCTTGGGCACTGATGTCATTGACGACGTGGATGTCCTGATAAGAGTCCGTAGTGTCTCTAATGCGGGGCGGTATAATGTAGTATCCGGTTCCTTGAGATACGTTGAGCATCATAGAATGGCAACACGGGAGTGGTCACACACCTTCAACCGTTCTACAAGCATCTCCAGCTCATTTTTCAGTTGAAGATCCTCTTCAGACTAGCAAAAGTGTCAGCCAAATCCAACGATCCAGATGAAACGCATTTACAAGTTCCTCTCCCTCTCCCTCCGCATCATCCTTGTCATTCTTCGGTTGTTTCGATGCACCAGCCGCGTCCTGCTTGTCACTGGGCTTGTCCTTCTTCTTTGGATCTTCAGAATGTACTTGAATTGAAAAATCTGTGGCTTCGGGCATGACTGAACGATGGGATTGGGAAATGGCTCTGGTAGTCTATCTGTACGCGACGCGCGTCCTTGGTCGATATTCACACGACCCCATTTTGGAAGCTCATCTTATCAAGCTGATGTAATACATTTGCGAGGCGTGACAGCAAAGAAAGTTGTGGCTAGGTGGCAAATAATCAAATTGCGATTTTGACATTTGAGGACCAATGATATAACCTAGACTTGCATAACAAATGAAGAAATGAACAAAAAGAACAAGGACCATGATGATTATGCTCAGGGGAAACTGCATAAAAGAAACAAGAAAATCAACATGCCCAGAAAGCATAGGGGTTCCAAAGATTGCAACGCGACATTGGAATCCGAAGCCCCACGGAATCCCCTAGTAAAAGGCGAGGGGATTGGGTTATTGAGGCTTCGGCTGTCACGGACATAAATAATAGTAAATTTTCTCAGCCAGAGATTGAAGTTTTGCATTTTGTTGAACTGGCGGGGTCAGGTCACGTGGCCATAAACGGAGTGGCAGTGGCACAACTAAGTATATTGAAAATATCGAATTGCAAGGTAATAAGATAGAATCTCACCGTATTGTCCATTCATCAGGAAAATGCATGAAACGCGAATTTCATATATTTTCGGAATGAAATTCATAAATTTATTCGTTCATAGTGAAGAGCGAAAAAACGAGGCAAGACTCTGAATCAGAAACATGTCGGCACCACCACCTGTCAGCTGCTTTCTGTGACGTAAGAGCAAGTAATGAAGCTGCTGAATCTGGCACCAATTCTTGAAGGCGAAGGCTTCGGGACCCACCTTAGGCCATACTCTGCATATTTTACCTTCACTAAAGATGTGAAAGAGGTGTGCTGAAGCACAAAGGGCACATAATAACAAGTTGCAGGAATCTTAAGCTGCATACCTGACGCGACAGTCTGTGTAAAATTTTCCAGTGCGAGAAATAACCAGAAAATGTGTTGACAAGTTGCCAAAGACTCGAAATAATGTATGGAGATCCAAAAACTTGTTGCCTCACAAGGTGAAGTCACCGTGAAGAACTACCCAGCTTTGCCGACTGTTCCGCGAGAAATCGAGTATGAGAAGAGGAATGACGGCAGAATGTCCAACGTCATATCAAACAGCAGCAATTCATTTGAAATTTACTGGAGATCAGGGTGAACGTGCGCTGAGTATGCCTCTTGCCCGAATCATCACCAGGATGCCCGTAAAGACAGAATTCAGTCAATGCGAAGTGAATTTGATGCATGTTCACTTTTTCTGGATCCAGCGTAGCACCAGAATTAGACCATGTACTAAACTCCGAGCCGATAAAATTCGAAAAGGTTCATTTCCGTATAACTTATCACGCTGAGTATCTTATGAGAATAATATATTGGCCGTGAATGAAGCAAGGCACACGAAAAATCTGAACACCGCAGAACCATTTTTTCAAACCACACAAATAACTGCAGTGATACACCGGCTATCTGAACAACAAATTTGTTGTTCCATAAACTCTTGTTAAATTTGATGTACAACTGTCATTATTATATATCAACATTAAGCAGAATATGCAACGATAGCTTATGTCAATTTTCATGGGATTTGAAAAAGAAATGCTGCAGCCAGAGCTATTTCAAGAGCGGATGGCCAAATTGGCATCTGAACGCGCGTGACAAATAACAGATCTGTCACAGGTCATGCATGTTGTGACGAAACGGGCTGTGACTCGCGTGATGAACACAAATGACAGGATTACAGGGCGACGCTGGCGTTGATTCCACGAGGGATCAACGAGAGACGTACAGGTTTTTATACTACAGTCACAATATAGGTAAGCAATACAAAACTGTCTACCAATGTCATCACGAGACCAATAGCGAAACCTGGTCCGGTGAGGGGAAATCCTCACACATGTCATGAGGCATTGTCCTTCCTTTACTTACTTCTTCTTCTCAGGGATGACAATATATGTAGACATGTAAAAATACTAAAGCAGTACTTTTGCACTAGAAGTGAGGTGACAAAATAGCGGGGGGTGCGCCGACACTGCAAGTTGCATTGAGAGGTAGAGGACCCTGAACATTCTGACATCCACTCTATTTTCTGTGAGCCACCACTGGTTGGCAGTTTGGTATATCACTTCGCCGTAATCACAAGGAAGCAGGTGGTAGATCCCTGCAGTAATTACCGGCCGTAGTACATTGATGTAATTCATTCCTTCCCACAGTATACAATACCACACTCAGGCTGATGCATTAAGCACTTCCCCATCATGGTTAGAGCGATTAATCAATCACGACCTTCCCTGTCCTTATGACCGATGACGGATGTTTGGATGGCCGGTTTAATACCGTACAAATGAAAATTTTATCTGGCAGGTGCTGTAGTGCTGTAATCAGTGCGAATCCGCTCGTTTCAGGTAGCGCGCGCAGGTACCCGCGAGTAAACCTGTACCTGGGCTGTTCATACCTATACCCGTCCCGAACTTGCGAAGCGAGCTCGGATAGTGCACGGACATACCAATGAGCTTGGTCGTTTCAGCTTTCTGAGTTCGGGTTTGCACCATATTACGAGGCAAGTAGCCGCCGCCCCAATTGGTCATAATACACTTTTGAGCTGCGTGCTATCGTACACTACGTAGAGTATAAACGAGAGGGGAATGTAACTAGGCGGTAGTACTCAAATAGGAATGAAGACGAAGTTGTAGGATACGCGTAGTTGCTGGTGACATACCGCGCATCATGTGGGAGGTTGCTCGTCCTATACGGATTGGCCGACACAGACTGCCTAGTCGTCGGTGATGAATTGGCCGACGCCACTTCAGCTAGTCGGTATCGTGTATTGGTGTTTTTTCCCCCGGAGTACCCGCTGATAACGGGAAGATCTCCGATCCACTGCACTACGCAAGCCTTGGAGCATGTCCCTGAATCCCGGGGTATTCATTCATATTTCGGGGTCAGGAACTGGATATAAATTCGCCTGAGCATCTCAATTGCCCAGCACTGCATATCGCCTCACCGTAATGGCAACCTTTCAAGACCTCCCACTCGAACTAATCATTGAGATGGTCAAGTTTGTAAGTTTTCAAGTTGAAGAAAACCATGCGGGTCCGAGAAACGGATAACTTTCGCTTTCTAGTTCACAACTCGAAGGCCCACTGGAGAACTGGACAGCAGAAATGACTTATGCACTCTACGCGTCGTGTCAACGCTCTTTAACGACCTCGTTACCCCGGTCCTCTTCGAGGTTTTATGCCTCAATTTCGATAACGCAAAATTGAACGTCCTCAGGTCGAACCACGAGCGGCGTGCCACCGGTATCCTACGATATCGTGACATTCTTACTGCATTAGCTACTGGGTCGGCCAGTGTCATCCGGCAGCACACCAAGCGCGTTGAACTGTATCTGCGAAAGCTGTACTGGGTTGATGAGAATAGACTAGGCGTTGTTGAAACAAGAAAAGCGATTGAGGAACACCTATTTAGCGCCATCTCATCGCTCAAGAACCTTCAAACCGTTGAGTAAGTCCTACTTCCATATTAAAATGAATACATGCCTCAGCTTATTTCCAGCTGGCATTGTCACTTCGAATACGAGCCGGAACAGGTCACAAGAGATATCATCCTTGCGCTTAGCACGATCCCTTCGTTCGAAAGCTTCAACAAGCTACAGTTTTTGTCAGAACCACCAGCGTCCTTCTCCCTGAAACCCCTCTCCAACATGCGTTTCTTCGACATGTCATTCGATGTCCTGCCGTCCAAGAATATCATCTCAGAAACTGCATTGCTCCTCAGCCGCAGCCCTAACATCTCTGGATTTTCCTTTCGTGGCGGAGAGCCTTTCCAAGCCAATTTAGACGATTTCTTCGAAAACAACAAATTGGATCAACCACTACGTCTGAAGACACTCGAATTATCCTCTGTGTTAGTTACTCCCGAAACCATCAGAGCCAACCTTAGCCATTTCAAAGAACTCGAATTCCTTGGTATTACCAACAACCTAGATGACTCACCTGCGAACTTCGGCGCAATCTGTGCAATTCTTGAACAAAACAATATTTTCCTGAAAGGCATCTTGACCGACACCACAGATCTTACCTCAGTATTCAACTACCTCTCATCGTATTCAGGTGTAGAGACGATATGCATCATGCTCCCTAGTATCCCGAGCGATGCTCAGAAGCTAGTGGACAGATTATACGAGCAAGTCCTGCCTAGGCACCAAGAGACGCTGAAATGTTTGGAGCTAGAAGGGCAACTATTTACTGCGACACCCGCCTACAGATGCTCAAGTGGCTGAAATCGTCAAATGCCAAAGGTTACAGACAGTGATCATTCACTGGGGATACACGTTGAAAACGATTGAAGAGAACGACATTTCAATCCCGGTACGTTTGCCGCACACGGTTCTTTCTTGGGTGCTTACCTAGAACTATAATCATCCATATGTGATCTAGAATAAATGGGTAGAAGCAGCCATGCAACTCCCAAAACTACAACAATTGCGTATTATTGGTTCGTACGCCGGGTGCGCCTCAGCGAATCGAATCACAAATGTGTGGGGGTCGACGCGGATTGAGAGGGCTCTAAGACAGGCTGTCTCTCAGGCTAAGAAGATGCGCGGTCTGACATTCAGATTTAACGAGTAATTTCATTGCAATGTATTGAGATCTTGTTGGGTCATCAGGATTGGATTCGGACATATATCAAATTTACTCTTTGTTGTCCAGCATCATGCAATTCGACGAGTCGATGCGCGAGGGTGATCAAGCTTTTGCATCACACAGCAGGATATGCATTGCGTTAAACGAAATGTCATACAAATTATGGCAATGGTGCTCGCTCTAAGAGAATAGCTTGTTGACTGATGTGTTTCCGTCTTGGTTTTTCTTGAGGACCTATGGAGCAAATTATTTAGACATTGCCGTCTAGGTTGAATGTTAAAGCTTACTTTCGCAATCGCAAATTCGAAATCTTCTTGCGTTACATGTTGTCTGCGCTCCCTGAGAGCATACATGCCTGGATGAAAAGAACAGAGTAAGCTCAATGTCGTGCAGCAGTGCGGAGAAGATACTTGCCAGCCTCAGTGCAAATACCGCGGACCTCGGCTCCTGAACAATGTCCCATCTTCTCTGCAAGCGAACGAAGATTGATGCCGCGTTGTAGTGACATCTATAATGTGATCAGTTATATGGGACGTAGATGATGTGGAATTTCGCGGCTTACCTTTCGCGAGTGAATTCGCAAGATGGCTACGCGAGCCTCTGGCCCTGGAGGTGGGAACTCAATCTTACGATCAATACGACCAGGTCGTAGCAGCGCAGAATCCAAGATATCTGTGCAAAAGTCAGTGCGTTCGATCCTGAGATAGAGAATGATTACGAACCAATTCGATTCGTGGCCATTATTACTTTGATGTTCTTGGTGGGCTCGAAACCATCCAATTGATTTAGCAACTCCAGCATCGTGCGCTGCACCTCGGAGTCACCACCACCGCTTCCGCTTTCACCTCTCGAACTTCCAATAGAATCAATCTCGTCCATGAAGATGATACTTGGCGCATGCTCTCGGGCCATGACGAACAGCTCGCGAACCATTCGACTTCCTTCACCAATGTACTTCTGCACCAGTTCACTACCGCTGACACGAATGAACTTGCAATCCGTATGGTGCGCTACTGCACGCGCAAGTAGGGTCTTTCCGGTCCCTGGAGGTCCATATAGCAGCACACCCTTTGGCTGGGCTATACCAAGGGCTTCGAACAGTTCTGGGTGTTTGACTGGTAGCTCGATGACTTCCTTAATTTCCTTTATCTGCTTGTCCAAGCCACCGACCATCTCGTATGTGCTGTCGGGAACCTTCTCCACCATCATGAGAGACACTAACGGGTCCACCTTGTTGGGGAGGATCTTGTGGATGGTGTAGGAATCTGAGCGTAGCGCGATTCGCAGAGTTGGTGTGAGCGCGTTCACGTCGATCTCACCATCAACGTCAACAACTGTGCACAGAACAAGTAATGATATGCTAATTAATGCGAACCTGGGTCACGTACTGTATTTCCCTTCTGGCTGGACCTTGACGAGAACCTTGGTCTTGCCCATCACCTTGACCACTTCCCCTACGTAGCTTCCAGGCTCATGCAA
The DNA here is from genome assembly GCA_951802395.1 of Volvariella surrecta. Lineage (NCBI taxonomy): Eukaryota > Fungi > Basidiomycota > Agaricomycetes > Agaricales > Pluteaceae > Volvariella > Volvariella surrecta. The sequence goes on along the minus strand of OX637791.1, from coordinate 436,007 downwards.
TAGTTGAAGCTCTTCACGGAGTAGTCTAACTGATACGGATGGTCAATAGACAAGCGTCTATTGAGTACTCCATCCACTCACCTCGCGCGTTCAGTGCATTGCGCTGGGCTTCCAGACGCCGAAGATTTTGAGTTTTTTGGTTGATTAATATTTCTGCGGACTCGATCTTGGCCTGGTAGTAGGATTTGAGACTACCAGGTGCTGTTGGTGCTCTGGTGGCTACAGACATTATGGCGTCGGAAGTGGATGGGAGGGTTACGCGTCGACGTGATACGCTGTCACAGTAATATCTGTCACAGGCGTCGTCGTAGATAAGATAAGATAACGCTCCCCTTAGGGCAGGTGGTCGGCTTACAAAGGCAGACACCCTGCTCTCCCTATCGAAGCCGTGGGTCTGCTCGGCCTTTGGCCTTCTTAGCTAGGCAAAGGCAGAGCACCGCAGACAAAATTTGGCGCGGTCAGCTTGATTAAGCCGACTACCCGAACAGGCCCTTAATCTCCTGCGCCTTGACCACCATGATGCACAACGGACGTACGCTCATTCGTTGCTTAGGACGCCACGATTTCCTGATTTTTTACGTTCGCGACGTGACCACATGTGGTGGGAATGAATTCAAGCGAATATAAGTACCCAAACCCGTATGAGAAGGTCTCAGCAGAGGAGATATTCCAAGCTGTCGTCATTCCCGCGACTGAGAGAATTCACATAAACATTGTACCATCGTGGTGCAAGGTAATCCCACGTGTTCCATATCTAGCTTCTGATCGCACTATAAGATAGGATCCCATTTTACCCATTGACATAAATGACAATTTGTTCAGGACGGTCGGTGAATGGATGGTAGCACAAGATGGCTGACAGGCTAAAGAGGCCGCGGACTCAATGCTACGCCTGCAGCCGCCTGATCAGTCAAGAAAAACACCCAACCTTGGCCAACAAGCGCCGATAGTTACCACCCTCAGCTGCCGAAACGACAACCTTTAAAGACATCCCACTCGTCATTGAGATTGTCGACCCAACCCACACCTCGCATGTCCACAGGGGGATTGACGGGATAAGACGACTCATCCTCTTGATTTGGTGATGCGGATAGCTACGATCGGTCCTCAAGCTAATCTAGATAACAAATATTTACATCCCAGTCCACACCTACAGGAGAACCGACCAGAAGAAGTGAAATATTCGCGTTATGCCTCGTTTTAATGCAGCCCGATGCAGTCTCTGCATCACTTTTTGGGACGTCGTGTCTTGGATTTGACGATGCAGGCTGCTTTGATGTACCCCTCATTCGCTGCTTACAATGCTGGGATATCCTGATTGCATCACGCTTCGACCTTTCTGCTATCTACTTCAAGATTTGAAGCGGATCGCTGAGTAGCGGTGCGTGGCCCAGACTGCATTTGAGCGAGCGGATGGGCAACGGCAGTGGCAGTGACCTGCGTTTTACGATGCGTCGGGGGATCAGATTGATCTTATTGTGGTCAAAGCCTTGGCGTGCCCAACTTCTTCAACCTTGCTGATGGAGCCACCCAAAGCACAGGGCAGAGGACGCTTGCCAAAATTGGAGGGCGTGGGTTGTGTGTGAACGCCCTCGAACACTGGCCGAGGACGCCAGACAACAATAGCAAACACGTCCCGAGCTTTCTTGCGGCGCCAACATTACGCTACAATTTACAAAGGAGTCAACGTCAACCAGCCCTTGTAGCAGAAATTGTGTGAATGGCAAGTGAGTTCCTAAATGTCGAGTCCACTGCTGACGTCCTACGAGGCACATACCCTGGTCCGCTGTCTAACCCTGACATTGGCATGCATCAGGACGAGATGGAGCCTCTGATTGGCTAGTGCTTGCGGGATACGCGTAACTTATCAGGAAATTAACGCCGCATGGAATGTAAGGAAACCAGGTTCATTATATAATGCTCCGTGCTGATTCAATGGAACGGTTAGGATCACAGCTGGCCTGAGGTCTTCCATCGGCTGCACCTTTGTGCCACTTCACCATTTCCCTATTCCACTTCGATTCTTTCATGTCCTTCATGCGTCTACTCCTATATACACTAGCGACTGCAACAATCATTCAAGCCCGCCCTCGTCCTGGCGCAGAATGTGTACTTTTCCTTCTCTTCACTCACTTCATAGTTCAAACGCTGACTTAATATTAGTGCGCCCTTCTCTCGAATCTTTATCACGACAGGGTATCAACCCCTATCACATCGGATTATATGGAGGAAATTCAGGCGTATTGGTGTACGCAAACCGTTCCAAGCGGGCGCTGAACATTTTCTGACATTGAAGCACTATATAGCGTCTACGTGCAGCATATCCCCAGCATGTTTCTTTACACCTGATACCACTAATGACGTGTCTACTGTGGTGAAGCTGCTGGGGAAAAACAATTGCCAGTTCTCCGTTCGGGCGGGTGGTCACCACTCATCAATCGGCGCTGCCAGCAACCGCAAGGGCGTTGTTATCTCCATGTCCAACTTCAAGCAAAAGGACATTGATCCCGTGAACAACATCATCAGCGTTGGACCTGGCAATCGATTTCATGAAATCTATGCGGCCACGGACGCATACAACAAAGTTCCGGTGGTCGGTCGGCACGCTCAAGTTGGAACTGGCCTTCTGCTCGGCGCAGGTCTTTCCTACCTCAACAATATGGAAGGTTTCGCTGCAGATAATGTTCTCGCACACGAGGTTGTTCTCGCCGATGGTAGCGTCATAGTTGCCTCTCAAGATAGCTATCCGGATTTGCACAAGGCGCTCAAAGGCGGAGGCAACAACTTTGGCATTGTAACGCGTTACGATCTCAGGCTATTCGACTTGCCTGTCCATTTCCTGGGCGGTGTGGTCACTTATGGGGAAGAAGCCATGGACTACTATGACGACTTGGCATATGATTACCACATGCATACTGCGAAGGACAAGCTCTCGCACATTCTGCCACAATGGGGCTTCAATGGAGCTACCGGCCTACGGGAATCATTTACTCCGCTTCTTTACCTCAAGGATCAACCGCATCTGCCCCCTTCTCTCCAGCGCTGGCTTGATATCCCATTCGTTCATAGCACAATACGTAACACTTCTGCCTTCGCACCACTATCATTCGAAAACCACGATGGTTTCGCTAATGGAGATGCTCAACAACAACGCACGCTCACGGTCTATCCTGACCGAGCGTTCTTTAAGCAAGTCTCTGAAATGTGGCATAAGTTCTCCAAGACGTGGAAGCATATCGAGGGCCTTTATACGTTGCACGGGAAGATGCCCATCACACCTTACATGGTCCAGAAGGGTATCGAGAATGGTGGAAATGTGTTGGGTCTTGACGGCCTGAAGAAGCCTGTTTCTGGTACGTCAATTAGCCATAACTGCGTTACGCATTTATCCAACAGTCGGCATACAAGTCCTCTATTTTGGTGTTACCTGCAAGACTTTGCACGACTTTCGTCCACTCTCCGAAGCTAATGAGGCTTTCGTTGACCGCGTACGCGAACTTGCTCGACGCCGTGGCCTGCTTGTCAAATATGTGTAAGTGCATCACGTTTTACGCGTTCATTATCGACTAACGTCTCTTCCCAATAGGATGTGGAACTATGCTGCATTTAATCAGAGAGTCATCGATAGCTATGGTCCTGAGAACGTATCTTTCATGAAGGAAGTCTCCAAGAGGTATGATCCAAATGGGGTCTTCCAAGATCTTGTTAGTGGTCAAAAGCTCATATGAGCCGCGGAATTTCCCATTACTTCTCCCTAGAATATTGGGCCTGGCGTTGTTGTAATCTCCCATACCATATATCTTATACGCCACGATGAATCCCTTTTTCTCCACTTGACACCACCACCCATGAAAACGCGTCGAGTCACACTTGTGACACGGCGGGTCGTCCGTTGCTCCACGGACCACCACCCTACTTTGCTTTGAATAACTATGCCTGGCCCAGGACGAACCAAGGCCAAAACGAAGGCTAAACCCAAGCACACCTCGGGTTCGGCGTCCACAGCGAGCCAGTCGAGGCAAGCTGAATACAATGGGGATATTGACAATGCTATGGGCTGGCATATGATCGCTATGACTTTATACGAGACTTTTGAGGTTTCAAGTGAGCTCTGATCAAGACTGCAGGTACCCTGAAGAGAGCACACGCCTTGATATACCAGACTGTCACCACCTCGCGCTTCGTACCTTGGGGACAATCACTCATCACGGAGGGATCAATATACGGGCGGAAATCGCACAGAAAGCGCGTCTTCTTGTCAAAGTTGTAACCCAGAAGATGCTAAAGTGGCCGAGTTGGCTGTCACTGTTCTTGACCATTCCGTCTCTACGGCTCTCGAAGAAACGGAGCCGATACCCTTGAAAACCATTAAATCCCTCGAACTTCCCCGAATTCTCAAACTCATTGCGGAAACTGTGAAAAAACCTAATGCGACGCCATATTTAATCGCACACGGAGTAGACCTCATCTCTAACGCGGCTCTCAATGCTTCAGTCAACTCTCAAATCTATACCATCCACAATCGATATCCTGGTCGCTGGCTTGCAGAGTAACAACTGGACGTTCAAGTCCAATTGTTTGAGCAGATTGCTCTTACTTTATCGGCACGAAGCAGAGGACGATCAAAAGATACTGGACCCGCACAAGTTTATGGCTGCCATACAACGAGGGTTTCCAGGCCACATCTCCGACGTCATGATGGATTACGGTCCTGCGCGATGTGAAACCTATCTAACCCTCGAAACCACTAGGGATTTCCAACGTGCTATGATGGCTGTCGTCCAGGATTACAACCTCTACTCCTTGGGGTTGAAGGCTGGTGAAATCAGTTTGCGAACCGAATTCTCCATCATGGAGGGTTGGTTCCAGACTGAAGATCCAACCACAGATGCGTTGGAGATGGCAGATGTTGGGTTACCTTCAAAACATATATTGAATCCCTGCCTCGTGCCGCGAAAGCCATTCGAGAAAAAGGAAAGCCCAATGAGCAGGATTACGCAGACATTATTGGTATCAAATTCCTCGTCACACGACGCCGTATTGCCGATGCTGCCTCGATTGCCAAGAAGGCCCTTATTCGAAATCCACATCACGCTTATTTCTACTACGCTATCACGTTGTCACGTTGTCCGCTGATCCTGTGGAGGGGTTACGAACGGCGAAGAAGGGACTGAAGTGCAAAATCATCACGCCCTTGTTTGGTTCCAGCTGATGCAACGTGCAGTCGATCAAGCTGGAGAATTAGGAGTTAGGTACCTTCAAGCTGCGCATGCCGGAGAGAAGGAATGGGAAGAAGGAATTGCATTTGTGATGGGTGCGTATGAAGACGCGAAGACTTATATCGAGCAAGCTCCTCCCGATAACAGACATATGAAGAATATGCTTTAATGGCTTATTTTGCTTGCGATCGTCGTGCGAGGTTCCGAATTTGGGTCGGACCTGCACGAATTGAGGGTATTGCTCTGCTTATTTCACTCTGCGTCCTTCTCAGTCGTCACTACTACAGCCCTACATCAACAAGTTGAGATTCGCTGACGATGTCAGCACTTTTATTGGTGTGCCACCACCCAAGACTTTCATGCGTCTAGCTCAGCAACTCGTCATGAAGATCCAGAGACGATTACTGCCGAAAAAGCGGAAGATGAATTAGCTGCCTGGAAGGAAGAGTTGGGTTTGGAGCACGAGGGTCATAGACATGGTCCGAACAAACCAAGGAAGCACAGGGGAAATCCGAATGTCAAATTTAACCACGTTGTTCTATACAGATATTCCTGGTGTGGGAGCCCTTCCGCTATTTTGAAGAAGTGTAAGTCCCACTTACCTTGGGAAAGCTATCGTGCCACTGCTGACGCATATACCTTCCTTATCTGTGCTTACAGGCAGCGGATGTACCATTGCAAGGTGAGAAACAAATTATCATCCCGTTGAACCTGGAAACCCTGATTATTTCTGATGCTAGGTACTGGCGACGCGTCATGCCAGAAACTTCATTGGCGCGAGCATAAGAAGAAATGTGCAATGGCGTCGGCTTCAAGTTCGAAATCTTGAAGCCTCCAGTAGGATTCCTTCTCTAAATGAGCCTCATTTCTTGGCACCCCACCAATGCCTCATTTCAGTTGGACGTAGTGCGTTCGGTGGAATGCTTTGTAATCTGATTGTATTGTTAGCGTCATTAAATGCTGTAAGATTGGCAAAGAAACCATCGATCACAGACTGTATCCCATTCTTCTTCTATTCTACATTGATCCGGGTGGCATCAACCACCTACCAACTGTGGGAACGCTTTGCCAAATCAGCTTTTACGAAGCCCGTGGCTCTGCGACACATGGAACGTAAGAGATGGATTTCGTTGAGCCCTTGACAGCCAGTTATGACCGTCACAAACCGAACGAGCAGTTCTATATATTGATATCGACTGCGTCACTGAGGCGATCAAGGGGTTAGTCCCCATGGTCCCGAAAATTGCTACGTCGACGGAGGTCAGAAGGAGAATACCCAAACGCGTTTTGAGTTCTAATTGGATTTCGAATGCCATTAAATACGACAGGCAGGAATAGAAGAGTAAGCAGTATCCTCCTCAGCATCCCAGTCTCGCTTACCACATATCTAGTTATGACGGGTCCAGGTTACAGGGGGACTTGGTAACATGGGCGTGCCTCTCCCCCGACTCCTTCGCGAGGCGGGGCACCACGTCCTTGTCGCTTCCTGCTCAGGAACGGCTCCCAGCCGTCAAATTTGACTGGTTCGATGCTTCAAAGCAGCCCTTTCGAACAAGCAACGAAGTTAGGCTTTAGTCCTATTGACCGCATTTACCTTATCAGCTCGCAAGCTGTTGTGGATATGCTCACATGGATGAACTCTTCATCGAGCTCGCTATTGGAAGGGTGTAAAGAAATTTGTGTTCCTCATTGCTGAAGCTATTCAGCCCGGATACCCTCTACACGGAAAGGTGCATGAACACTCGATGGTGTCAAAGGTCGATTATTGTGTCTTGAACCCTTCTTGGTTTTTCGGTTAGTTTCTCAACTCATTCAGATGTGACGCAGCCTGCATGATTCAGAGAACTTTACAATTGTATGGCTCCAATCTATCTGCTCGCACAAGGAGATACATACCAACCAGGGCCAGGGATGGGAAAGTGCCGTTCGTTGCTGCTGAAGATATCGCAGAAGCCGCCGTTTTGGATTTGGCAATGGAGGCAAGTCTGAGTACTGATTGGGTTGTTGCCTGGTCCCGAGATGTTGACATTTGACGATGTAAGTTCTGGATTACTTGGTATGCTCGGCGTTTGTTGAGACATTTGATGTCTAGGCTGCATATCATCAGTGAAGTCGTTGGGCACGAAATCGTTCTTGGGAATCGTACGTATGAGGAGCCAGGGACACATTATAAAGAATTTGGACTTTCTGAGCAATACGCAGAAGGTCTCTCAACTGTCGAAGGGCCCAGTCTAGGCAGATAAAGCGTTATGGGAGACCAACCAGGTCATTTGAGTGCGTGAGCATGCACAGTACTTGTACTGGTTCTGTGTCTACTACTATGCAACGCTGACCTATGGTGCCACGTAGTATATGGGCGTGAAATTGAATAGCTGTTTCTATCCTGTTGATCACGAAGCAACCTCCATTGAACATTCTCAACAAGTTGAGAATATGGAATTTCCAGCTTGCATGCCTTAGTCTAACAAATCACGAAACCGATATAACCCAACGCACTTTATTGACTGGTTGACTGCAAAATGAAATGGTTATCAGTTCTCCGTGCACCGAGACAAAACAAACGCCTGCCAGCACGCAGCGCGGTTAAGGCTGTCCCAAGACCTTAGCCCTCCCGGAAGACCTGGTTTCTCTCTAACCATCTCTCAGGATTTTGGAACGTAGGTTTACGTTACATGGTGAGGACTCATTTGCTCGAATTTCTGGTCTTTGGATCTCCCATTGCAAGGTGACCTACACTTTTCGTTATTAAGCTGAGGTCTGGTACTAATATCTCATTTGAGACAGTCTGCCATTGCACAAGGTGTCCTTCCAGAAATTACTTATCCAGGGTAGAAGGTAAAATGTCGGTGGCGTGATCGCAGCAGCATCACATCCCCGAGACCCTTGATTCAGGGCCTGTTTCCCTTACCGTTCCAGCGATTTGACTGTGGACATGGAACGTTGGAAGCCCTCATTGTCAGGTCGTATCAAATGCCTGTAATCCTATATAGTCCATGAGAACAGGGAGGTTTCACTTAATCCTTCTCGCATCTTCAGCAGAGTGATGCATTCGCTCGATAGCCAGATGATCACGAATACAGAACAAGAAGCTGTGTTCGAGCATCAACACCGAGCAGGTCGATACCCCTATATCTGGAAAGTGCGGAGTTGATAATGATCGTCTCTTGGATGATTAAATTGGGTAGTGATCAGACGATCAAAAAGGCTTGTGTGGTATTGTTTCTCGTGGGACTAACTATGGTATGAAGGATGCGCAGTCCTGTCTGTTGCCAAGAGGTGTGCTGTCAGTGGGAGATCTTGGTAAAGGGTAAGATTCCCATTGTATAATGATTCACAGAGATGACAAGGTGGTATAAAATCAGGGGTGACTTGCTGCGTTGTCTCCTGTTCTCCTGCTTCACAATCTCTTAATCAAACATGACCATTCTCATCACAGGTGGCACAGGAAACACCGGTGCTCCTCTCTCCCGACTCCTCCACGATGCAGGCCACCAAGTTCTCGTCGCCTCTCGTTCTGGGGCTGCACCTGCACCCCTCCACCCAGTCAAATTCGACTGGTTGAACCCGTCCACGCATACTAACCCCTTTGACGAAGCATCAAACCTGGGACTCGGCCCTATCAACCGTGTCTATCTCGTTGCGCCGAGTATAATCGATATGCTTGCAGCCATGAAGCCCTTCATTGATCTCGCGATTGAGAAAGGTGTGAAGCGGTTTGTCCTGCTGAGCGCATCGACGTGCGAGATGGGAGCTCCAGCTATGGGCAAAGTGCATGAATATTTGGTCAACATCAAGGTGGATTATTGCGTCTTGAGACCAAGCTGGTTCTTTGGCATGTCTCTTCTCGGGGTTGCAGGAGACCCGAATGTTGACGAAATACTTGACAGAGGACTTCCGCATTATATGGGGCCAATCCATCCTGTCGCACAACGAAATCCCTACCAGAACTGGAGATGGGAAGCTCCCCTTCATTGCTGCTGATGATATTGCCGAGACCGCTGTTAAAGCTCTGACGGACGAGCAAAGTCCTAACACCGATTGGGTCATTGCCGGTCCTGACATGATAACATTCGACGACGTAGGTTTGAATCATTTCAGCCGTGTGCTCGAGATTGAATCCCTCCCTCTCTTCAGGCTGCGAACATAATCAGTGAAGTCATTGGGCGTAAAGTTGTCCATAGGGTACATAGCCATGAAGAAGGAATCGCATTCTTCAAGGACATAGGATTGCCCGAGGGATATGCCATCGGCCTCGTTTATGCAGAAGAAGGCACAGCGCAGGGGTTGGAAGAGAGTGCTGCGAAATCCGAAAGAACCGTCTTTGGCAAACGCCACCTGAGAGATTGGATCGTGGCCAACAAGGCGTGTTGGGCGAATTGAACCGTAATTTTTATGTAGACATGCATGTAGGATGTGGTTGTAGATGGTAGCTGAATATTGAACAACGCCCAACACTGGTTTATTCCGATATGTCGACGACGCGGTATCGCACTTTGCCACAAATCAAGTTGGTACAAATTTGCCTTTGAATCGAGTACACAGCTTTCCTAGATCCAGCAGCCCACAACGCACGCAGTAGGTACACAACAGTCCTCGTATCCCATACTCACTCACAAGTCCACACACAACACACACATATACGAACACAGAAGATGGCATAGGAGGGTAAAGAACAGCATAAGTCATATTAATGCAACTGCGAGACAAACCCTTGCTCTCGGTTTGGGATTGGATCAAAGAGATAAAACAGGTATTGCTTATTTATGTAGCGAGCAGGGAGGAACAATGGGGAACAGAGGAGAGATGGAGAGATGGAGAGATAAAGACATGGTTTTTATGGATTTGTCTTGACTTTGGATTCGAGTGCTCGTTCAAGGGATTGAGACGGAGGGAGATGGGGTGAATGAGACGAATGGACGGAACCATGGATGGGGGGTGGAGGAGCGAACGAAGAGGAAGGAGCCTGGGGGACCGGGGTGGTGGCCCTGGATAAATAGGATAGAGGAACGCAAATTGTATGCAGATGATGATAAACTCGGAGTGCGTGCGTGTCGCTTGGATGGGGTGTTATGTTTGAAGTTGGAATTGGGTGTGATAGATGCACAAATGGTGAAGGTTAAATGGGTTAAAACAAAAGATAAAAGCAAGTCAATCAGAGAGTATGTGTATGTATACGTGGTAAGCATCGTTGGCACATGACGAACAACGCAACGTCTTCGTCAACGAGGGGTCTTGGTCGACCACAAAGACGAAGAATTCTCAAGTTGCTGAAAAGTGTTCAAAGCGAAGCGATTGAGAGTTGAAAAGAAAGAAGGGGAATATCAAGAACGCGAAGATGATTGAACAGGTATTTGACAACAGCGGCGAGATGATGAACGTGGGCAACGCATGCGAGTAAGAGGTAGCAGCATGCGAGTGAGAGGTAGCAATGTGCGAGTGATTTTTTTTTTCCCGATAGAGATGAAGGAAGACTTGAGAGGAATGGATTTGTGGAGGATTGAACACTTTCTTCTGACGATATGCGATAATCAAGATGGGTCGCGCGTTGAAATTCCTGGTCCTGGATTCTTGAATCTGTACACGCGTGCATCGGGAGCTTCAAGTTTGGCAGTCAAAGGTCGCATATGGTATACCGGATCCGGACTCGATGACACGGCGAGGGGGGGACAACGACATGATGGTGGACGCGAACGATGATGGTGGTCAACAGCTGGGCTCCGGCGAAGAAAAAGGAAACGAAAAAGGAAGGGGTGGATGTAGAAGTGGACAAGTGAAGAACAAGCTGCCCCAGTGTCGCTGGAAGATGCACGATGCAAGATAGACCAGCAATTGAACGTGAACGACGACGACAAAGACAGAGCTTCCCGATACCTTCTCAACCAACCTGGCATAGACTTATGCTCCAACATCCGGAAAAAGAGAGTAAGAATAGTATAAAGGAAAAACAAAAGATAAAAGAAGGGTAGGTACAGATTCAACTATTTTCAACTCGTTTAAAGAAAGTAGCGAAGACGACAAACACAGACGCAAAAACATCGAGACACAGGAAGGAGGGGGGAACAGGGAAAAGGTAGCGCATAGGGACAATAGAAAGAATATACAAGAGCAAGAACCAGAAGTTGAAGTGCCACCTAGGGATGAGGTGAAGAAGATGTAAAGCCCATTATTGCCATCGGCAAGCCATCAACATAGAGCAGTCGTGCGTGCATCATCATCACCATCCCAAGTCCAATCCATACAAACGACAAACGACAAAAAGACAAAGACAGCACATCCAAGTTGAAGGAAAGCCGGCCCCGTCACAACAACGGAAGAAGGACATGAGAAAGGAAAAGAGAGAGAAATGGAGCGTTCCTAAAGCCCAAGAACGACATCAAGTCGAATCATCATCATCGTATATGCCATCGTCGTCCCATCATGCAATATCCCATACCACCAAGTCCCCACTAGCTCGCACGCCCAAGCCAGGAAACATCAACACGCGTCAATCATAGCTGATGTTCATACTCCTCCTCCTCCTCCTCCCCCTCCTCCTCTTCATCAATCTCCTTCTGCTTCGCCTCCAACGCAGCCCTCTGCTCCTCATCCTCCCTCTCAATTCTAATCTCAGCTTTAATCCTCAGTAATTCATCGGCTAAATGCACTCTTGTGCCCTCTGCCCAGCGGGATAATGCCCATTCGCGCATATAAAGACTTGACTGTGATCGCAGGAGGGATGAGTAATGGGATGAGTGAGAGGAGGCAGGATACGAACCTTAAAGTAACGTTTTCCTGCATATTTCTTATAGAACGATTCATGTTGAACGGGTTTCAAGATATAATTGAGCATGAGGTTCGCTGTAGGAACCAACGCGCTCTCGGGGTATGAACTATAATGTGCCAAGTTCGGGGTCTACAAAGGAACAAAATCAGCAACATGAAAAAGAATCCCATCTCATACATACCCAGTTCTCAAGACCCAACGCCAACCTCGCAAACCAAATAGCAGCAGCAGCGATCAACGAAGGCGGTGCCGCAATCAGCCTCCACTCCAAACAGCCAATCTCCAACAAATACTTCCCCAACGTCCTCACCCGGACATTATACTCATCCGCCTTCGACACCCTCCTCAAATAATGCACCGGGTTCGGATGACTCAAATTCCAATCCAGCGTCTTCAACACATATCTCTCGGCCTGCAGAATCTCGGCCTCCGTGTACGACGAATCTGCACACGTCAAGAAATGCGTCACGGAGGGTGCGACGATTTCTTCAAATTTGGCGGCGATGAACATGCAGGTGATGCCGACGAGTTGGAGTTTGGCGAGGGAGACGACTCGCGCGGAGAGGAAGCGGTCGATAATGTTGACGCAGAGGAAGAGGGTTTCGGGGAGCAGTCGGAATCGAACGTGGACTTGGATTAACCAATCAGTTAGGATACCACGCATCTTCCATGCTAGCTCCTTTTGTGACTCCATGTAATTAGGGTTGGGCATCGTTGTGAGCTGTTAAAAAAAGAACGACGATCAGCCTTGGTTGTTATGGGAAAAAAGAGTAAAAGCTTACCTCTAGCTCTTTCATGTAATTAAAAATATCCACAACATACTCGCAAACCATCAGAGGATCCTCGTTATCCTCGGTATCCAAATCGTCCCAAGGTGAGGTCTCAGGATCATGCTCAAGCTCATTCGCATAAACCTCCATCATCGCAAGGATCCGTTGCTGTCTAACAGCTTCTAGGTCTTCTTCCTCAGGTGCATCAGAAGACGTCTTTGTTCGCTTGTATTCACGAAACTCTTCCTGCTCTGCAACTTTGCGCTGAGCAACGCGTGAGGATGGCCGGCTGTGGACATTAGCAGCGATACGTTCTCGATGTGTGACGGCATGAGAAGCGCGTTCACGTGTCTCTCGTGTTTCTCGAAGAGAGTGGTTTGACCGTCGGATCCCGAGTGTGGGAAGGACAGGTGCTGGTTCTAAAGCCGGTGGTGGAGCGGGGGCAGGGGCAGGGGCAGGGGCAGGAGGATCAATAGACATGGCATGGTCCGATTTGGGAGGGACGGCAGCACGTTCCTCTGCAGGTGCTGCTCTTGAAGGTGGACGTCGTCCTACAGCATGACCTCGGGTGACGTGATGGATACCGGATGCTGTTGTCGACGTGGACGTTACGGTGGAAGTAACAGTGGTCGTGCCACCAGCAACTGTCCTCAGAGGTAACCTCGTCGCTGTCGTTGTCGTTTTTGCCTTGATGACAACACCATCGAATTTCTCCTTTGTGTTGTCCTTTTCTTTACCCTTGAGTGCACCCGCCGCCGTCAAATGGGGTTTTGTAGACTTGTGATTGGTGACTGGACCAGCGAGTTCACCCAAAGCTTCGCGCTTTCTCTTCACAGACGTATTATCCGACTTGAGGTCTGATGTGGCAACCGACTTGGCCTTTGAGGCAGCAGTGGCAGCTGTCAAGCGACCAGCGCCGCCGATCAAGGTGGATGAGTGGGATGTTGGAATATTGGAGGAGTAACTGTCTTTGGTTGTGGCAGCGGCATTGTTCGAGGTGAGGGGTTTCGCGCGTGTAGCAATCCGTGAGGGTCGAGCGTTGGCGTTTTCAGTGTCTTTTAAGCCGGTTGTACGTGCTAGCCGTGTAACACGGCGTGTCTGAGAGATTGAAACAACAGAGATTAGAGATTGCAATTCGATAATGCGACCGGGGTAGACGGTGAAAAAATGGTATCATTTTGTAGGGAATATCGGGTGGAATCCAGGAAAACAAAAAGTAAGGGCTTACGGGCAAGGCAGACGACATGAAAGAGGAAAGCAAGAAAGAATTCCTCTGGCAGGAATCTCTTACAGGGAGAGATAAGGAGCACGACGGTAGAGCTGTAGAGCGGGCCAACAACCGCCATCAACACTACACCCAAACATCACGTGCTCTGAACAACCACGACAAACAAACGCGTCCAATCACGTGCGCCGTGTCGTGTGCTCGACTCGGGGTGACTCGAGGGCGGCGTAGTTAAGCAGGGAACAATTCTGCAGCATAGATTGGAATAAAAAGGAGCGCATAGAGGTCGAGCACGCCGGGTTGCACGATCCCGACGATACGTAAAGCGCAGACAGGGTCGTACGTGCAACCCGCTTAGCGCCATCCTGAACGCACCCAGACTCATGTTTGCACTGCGCGGAGGGAGGAGTCAATGGCTCATCGGGGGACGCGGCCATCTGATAACACAGGGAGCAACCAGATTAATCCGTTCCGAGTCACATTCAATTTCCCGTTTTCGCTTTTACTCGGACTCCTCCCTCCATTTCTTTCCCGACGTTTTCCATCCTCCTCGTCGTTCACAACAGCGAAGAACACTTCACAACATGGGCTCTATAGACGCTATAACCCAAGCTCTCTCAAAACTTTCCATCAACCCCATCACCACGATCAACCACGATCCCACCGCCTCTCCCGCCTCATGGAAAGAAGCCCTCCTCGCAAAGTCAAATACTCCTCAATCTTTCCAACTCATCAAAACCCTCGTCTACAAGCCCAAGACCGCCAAAACAGCTACTCCCGTTCCCGTCGTCGTCATCGCTCGGGATGACACTGAAACCAACTCCACCGCCATTGGCAAGAAACTCAATCTCAAGGAGCTGAGACTGGCTTCAGAAGATCTCCTCACCGAGTTCTTCTCTCTCGATAAAGATTCTCGTAAGTATGCTCTACTCTCTACTGCTCACACCCGCTTCATATCCTCGATCGATCATGCAGTATCCCCCCTCGCCCTTACCTCTTCCAACTTTTCCAAAGTACAAGTCATCTTGGACGATACCATCGCCACCACCAGAACGGCCTTTGCTCTCCATGCTTCTTCTTCCAGCAGCACCATTTTCCTATCCGGCCAAGATATCGTCAACTACGTCAAATCTTTAGAAACAGCAGAAACCAAAATCACCGAACTCGACTTTTCCACCATCGCAGGTCCTGCAACCGCTCCGGGTGCAGCAGCACAGACTTCTAAACCCCCGACAAAGGAGAAGGAGGACGCTAGGATCGAGGGTGCGGTACAGATTGCCATCGGTGTCAAAAAGGAAGTCGATTTCGCAGCCTGGTATACCAACGTGTGTATCACCTTTGATGCCTTCGGATCTACCATCTTACAGTTGCATCTGTAGGTCTTGTTGAAGGGTGACATGCTGGATTACTATAGCGTCAGTGGATGCTACATCCTCAAGCCGTGGTCATTCAGCATCTGGGAAGAGATCCAGCGTAAGCATCCATCTAGTTTACCTTGACACACTCCTCATTTTTCGCAGAATGGTTCAACACACAGATCAAGACCTTGGGCGTCCAGAACGCTTACTTCCCGATGTTCGTCCCGGCCAAGGTGCTCGAGCGTGAAAAAGATCATATCGAAGGATTCTCTCCAGAAGTAGCTTGGGTCACCAGAGCGTACGTTTTTTCATCGCGCATATAATCAGCTTTACATGACCGCCTATAGTGGAAGCTCCGATCTAGAGGAACCGATTGCTATTCGTCCGACCTCTGAAACCGTCATGTATCCGTGTAAGTGTTCAGTAATCTGTTTCTACACCCTGCTCATTTGCTCTAGACTACGCCAAGTGGATCAAGAGCCATCGTGATCTTCCGCTCAAGTTGAACCAATGGAACAACGTCGTCCGCTGGGAGTTCAAAAATCCCCGTACGTGCCCTCCCCATCTCCCCATCCCAACCCCAACCTAACCACTTTGAATTTAGAACCGTTCCTCCGTACCCGTGAATTCCTCTGGCAAGAAGGCCACACAGCCCACCTCACCAAAGCCGAAGCGGACAAAGAAGTCCGAGTGATCCTCGACTTTTACCGTCAAGTCTACGAAGACCTGCTCGCCGTTCCCGTCATCCCGGGCGTCAAATCTGAAAAAGAGAAATTTGCGGGTGGACTGTACACCACCACTCTCGAAGGGTTCATCCCGACCACTGGGCGCGGGATCCAAGCCGCCACCTCTCACTGTCTCGGACAAAACTTTTCTCGAGCAGAGATGTTCAACATTGTGGTTGAAGACCCGAACGATCCGACAGGGCAGGGCAAGACATATGTGTGGCAAAACTCGTGGGGATTGACGACGAGGAGTATTGGAGTGATGGTGATGACGCATGGGGATAATCAGGGGTTGGTGTTGCCCCCGCGCGTGGCGAATGTGCAGGTGGTGATTGTGCCGTGTGGGATTACGGCCAAGACGAGCGATGAGGAGAGGGGGAGGATTAATAATGCTTGTGAGGAGCTGGCGGAGACGTTGAGGCAGGGTGGGGTTAGGGCCAAGGCGGATTTGAGAGATGGGTATACTCCGGGATGGAAGTTTAATGATTGGGAGCAAAAGGTAACAGCACTCGATCCCTACTTTTCTAGGGGGCTCATGTTATTTCATCTAGGGTGTCCCGCTTCGTCTCGAAATTGGACCCAACGATCTCGCCAAGAACCAAACGCTCACCGTGCGACGGGACACAGGTGTCAAGAACCCCGTCTCGCTCGACAACATTGCCGGGACCGTCAACGATTTTTTGACGACCATCCAGAGAGACATGTTCGTCAAGGCCAAGGAACAATATGATACGAGAGTGAAGGAGGTGACAAAGTGGGATGATGTCGTTCCTGCACTGGATGGGAAGAATATTGTGGCGTTGCCGTGGTGTGAGGTTGAGGCTTGTGAGGATGATATTAAGGAGAGGAGTGGGAGATCGTAAGTTGACCTTTCCTTCTTTCTTCCGTTTTCTCGACTGGGATTTCAATGACTGACTGACTTGATGATTGCACATGCGCATATATAGTGCCGAACCGCAAGACGAACGCGCTCCATCGGCAGGTGCCAAATCGCTTTGTATTCCATTTGATCAATCCAAGTACACCCCGATTGAACCGGGCAAGACGAAGTGTCCGGGGTGTGGACGGGATTCAAAGAGGTGGACTTTGTTTGGAAGGTCGTATTAGGTTGCGATTGGCCTCGTTTCAAAAGATTTGGCTTTTCCTTTTGCCGCATGGAGTGTTGGTTTTAGGTAGTCATTTGAAGAGGAAATATCATTGTGAAGGAGTTTATAAAATCTTCGTTCGGCGCCAAATTTGAGGGACGGACTGGTGATCAACTCAGTCGAATGTCCCTATTTTGCTCCTCAGGTTTTTGAACCCACGTAAAGAGTTGGCTGGAGAACATGACACGCTCAGTATCACATTCAAAACCGGCCCGTCCACGATACATTGGATTTCCTATAGTGCAATCCTAATTACTCGTTAAATCTAAAGGTCTTTCCCTGGATGAAGGGTGACGTCGAGAATATGCCTAAGGCTGTCCCTCACTGCAGGAGCAAGGTGACGTTTCTCGTCGGCATATAGAGCTGCTGTGTCGATCTTGAACTCATGAACTTGCTCCAGCATTTGAGCCGACACCGGTGTTTTCGGATGTTGTCCTTTGCGCATGAATCTCTCAAAGATGACGTGGAAAAAATCTGGATAGGGTGTGCAATACAGGGAAGTGTGCCCCTCAGGTTTATAGCGCCCATCGAGGATGGCAGTCTCTGGTTACGACCGTATTCATAGACTTGGCACAATCCAAAGGTTTCTTGCCGTTATTTAATTAACGGTTTCCTGGTATGATATTTTATGACAGTTTGTTGACAGTTCATCGTAAGTCGAGCAGGCGTGCACATTATAAGCTCATCTGTCTGGTCGTGCGACTCATCGTTCACTTCAAGCAGGAGAGCCAGGACGTCAATGTCGGTTGTGAGGAGAGAGTTTATGAGATCGCTGGGATTCAAAAGGTCACTCATTGTGCGGGGGTTGAGTTTCTTTATTTATTGTTCATTTATTGGCTCTTCTTTGACGGGTTTTTTGAGCTAGAGAATCAACTTTGCATATTTCGAGAGAGGAGGACGGAAGAAATACCTTCCAGAACCTGATATGCATATCATCGAAGGACCATAGCGATAGTCTAAGACTCCCGAGAAGAAAGGAGCAGTTTCGTTCAGGCATCTATTAACCATGTCCTTCACATCGATAAAAGATATATCATTTCGGGAACGAGCTTGATAGATTGAAAGGAATGGATGAGGATTCGAGACAAGAGATTCCATTTATCGGGTAAGAACAGAGTGAAAATGAGTTTTGTCTCCTTGGCCTTCAAAGCAATCGCGGAAGGGGGCCTGCAACATAATTTCTTCCCCGTCTTCGTTGGATACAACATTTTTGAAGGCATAAGCCTCTTTGGCTATACCAAGGTTTAAGTATCATTATTCGCGACGCGCACCAGGTAGAACTTAACGTTCTGTAACCTCACCGGAATCCCTTCGACTTTCCCAATGGCCTGCTCAAAATCTGGAATAAATTCCTGTAATCTATTCATTGTCGATATAGAGCGTAGGCGAGTTACTCCAAAAGTCGCTGTAAGATATTTTTCGCCGAGGAAAGCAAAGTGAACCATCGAGACCAAAGGATCTGCTGTGATCACGACAAGCGCGTTTCATCTTCGAGGTCAGCAGCACCCTTGAGATGGGATCGCTCAAATGGTAGTTTCTCCTGTGTTCAAACAGCTTAAGATTCCGTGAGACACGATCGACTCTGTGACGTACCTACCACACTTCAATGGGATCCACATCTGGTTCAAACGCTCATCGTAATAAAGTGTTTTGAAAAGATGTCTGGAGTGAGCAAGAGAGCGGCTTCTTCCAATTCCTGCCGAAGATATCAATAGGATAAGTTCGATTCCTTGGGTTCGAAGCCTCGTTCAAGAGGAGACCAGAAATGCTATGTTCGGGGCTCTGGTCACTTGTAGCAGCCAAAGACATGATACTGTGGAGCATCTGAACGCGGGAAAAAATGGCCACGTTCCTGATGTGCCTATACTTAAGTCTATTTGAATTTCAGCTTGATATTGTCAATGTCTAGTGAGGGTAAAGACAACAGTTAACAAAACGCAGTGTGGGCGCGTGCCAACGCCACTGACTCGTGGGAGTTCATTGCACGTGACATCACTGCGGTGATGGCGCAGTCGGTTTGCATTGGTGGCCTACTAACTATAATAGCGTTACCCACATACAGATTCCACAGAAAAGTATTGTTTGCGCCGACTTTCTAAGAGACAGCAATTCGTACAATCGAAATGACGAACGTAGATCACCCGATCACTCTGATCAAAGTATCACGTAATACATGTAAATCTCGGTACTTGCCACTATGGATATATACGGTAAATAGAGCTGGACTCGTAGTGTATCAACCCTCCAGAATGTCCGCAGGAATGTGCAACCCAGGTATGGTCTCCCTGTTCTGCAGACATACTGATACTACCCGTTAAATCTCAAATCATTGACAGTACAGTATGTGCGGTCCGCGGAGACGACTGTACATCTACCCTAACGATCACAGTAATACAAATCATTGATGGGTGCTAGGTCGTGAAAACAATACGGAAATAGTCCGATAGACAACAGTTCCCAGAAAGACAGATTTTCATTAGAGTGAGAAATGAGAAAAGAAGAATGTCAACAAAGGTATTAAACCTTATTCTTGCTTCTTAATGTGATTTAGAGAGGCGTAGAGGGGTGTCCCTTCTGAGCCTTCTTGCCGTTGAGCTGGTTCCGGTGGAGCATGTGTTAGTTGCTGGAGTTAGTCTTGTCCTGCCAGTGGGTTCTTGCAATGTCGGGTTGGTCGCTGGATTGGGTTCTGAGTTGTACGTTGGTTTAAGCGCTGGGTTAGGTGCTGGGTGGCCCTCTCCGCCAAAAGTGACGGGCTCCGGCCCAGGCATTGTGAAAGTTCCAAAGTCCTCCCAGATGTTAGGGAACATAACGCCGTCGTACAATTCTGGGATGGAAACGAGGTCAGATTCAGAAGGTTGCCCGGTCCCCGATCCCGTCACCCTGACTTGACTAGAAAGAGGAACAGAACTCGATGAGTCGACTGTATCATATCAAATCAACAACACGTACGTGCAACTAGGATAGAATTGGGGTGAACCTGTTGAGTGCAAGGCAATACTTATCATCGTTGAGGCAAAATATCATTTTCATGGTTTACTGTACTTACATCTCATTTCGCATGAGCTAAATGGAGAATATCAGCGCTGTACTTAAGGTAACAATGATGAAGAGCGTCACTCACGTACTCTCCAGGAGCTAGCTGGTCCGGAATCACCGAGGTCCATTGATTGCCATCTACGCTTGTGAATAAACCATTAGCTGAGGTGGATGAAGTGACCTACTGTCGATTAACCGACGGGCAGCCCATTCATCGTTTGCGTAACCATCAGCATCAATTTTGAACCAGCGAGCGGTTGTTGCATCGAAAGATGCACAGTTTTCATTGCAGGATGCCATGTAAGTTGAGACTGGCCCTAAATGATCTATTGAATGTCGATGGTGAGCGGCGCAATGCACTAGAGTTACTTTGAAGTTTCCTCACCTGAGGGCCACTACAGATGGTTTATCGCTGAGAGCTTGTTTTGTCAGTAAAACATCGTTGAACTCACAGGTGTCCAGTTAAAGACGACCCGAGCACCCGCCGATGCCTCAGCAATGGCTGCAGTTCCTTCTTGGCCACCAATATTACAGGCGAGATTGGGATTGCCGGCCGCGACTTTAAATATGGAGGTCAAGGTGAATAACAACCCTCATGTCTAGATCTAGACTCACCAAACCCATCGTGAACAACCCTACGAACAACCGTCTGGGGAACTGGGTTGATGTAACTACATCGAAATGACTTTTGAGCAGTGACATCTGTGACGATCTAGGAAGCAACTCACATATCATCGAACGGTCGCCAACCTGGATACGTCACGCCGTTTACAACTACCTGCTGAACATATCCGTGTCCAGAGACCGACTTCAGGTGGGATAAACAAGACAAGAAAAGGAATAAAGTAAACGAGAAGGAGTAGACAGAGGACATTGCGAAAGATGAGAGATGGTAGGGAGCACTTGGAGCAAATCACATCCTTCCTTATCTACTCTGGCCCATGAGGCCATGGCGGGAGTCAAGAGTCAAATATGCATTCCAATGATTGCTCTGAAAAGAGAGACTTGTGGGGTGAGGGCGAGTGTTTATACGCAAGGGAGCGATAGTTATCACCACTCGCCGCCACAAGTCCATTTGGGAGGCCCTTCTTTTATCTTCATTGCTCCGTCACTATGAAATCCTGTCACGATTTCGGCATTTTCATCATATTCTCCCGCCCTCCACCATTTTGACGAGCTCCATGCATCAAGCCGAAGCAAGCAGATCAGAAATGATCACCAAGCCCAACGTGCCGAGAATGAACAACTGCTCGTTTTCGTCGGGGCGACGATGCGAATAGGTGTCCTGAACTTTGAAGTGGCAAGATAAGGATTATTGAGGGTGTGCCTTTTCAGAGTTGAAGTGTCCTTGTGCAGGAACAGACCAAGAAAGCCTATTGCAAGTGCACGCAACAAATCAAGGACCCAAGGGCGTTGGCGTGGTGGCAATTGCCGACGCCGATGCTGCGGAGTTCTTTTTATTAATTTTATTTCTAGCTACACGCGTGCATATTTGCATCGTGGGCCGCGCAGGGCACGTTGTGTTCACTTCGATGAGATAACCGAGTAGCGAAGACGTGTCCCGCAGCTTCTCGAATCCAGGCAGCGGAGTAACTCGACGGATGCGCTGCTCTGGTCAATTGCAGCTGGGGTATTGGTTTTTTGAGCTAGAAGCGTAGCTGTGCGATTCCTGATGGAGCCCACGCAGTGAACATCCTTGCCGATTCGGCTTAATTGATTCAAACTGGTGGTGGTTAGTGCTGCATAATCATGGCTTTGAGCAGCGTAGGCTGTGTCTGCGGCCGACACATACGCTGCACGCAGCCCCAGTTGGCGTAGTTTGCGGTTGGTGGGATACATAAGCACACTTTCCGAAGGTATAAGCAGACTCCCTGCCTTGCTTGCGTCCTTGTTCTGCAATCCCTCCACAGAGAAACGTTTTGATATGACAAGCTCTACGTGCGCATCACCCATTATACCTACACATTACTCCTCAGTATCTTATATTTTTGTCCACAGAATGTCGAAGGCATGCCCCATGTCTGGCTTGTTGGGCGGTTGCTCCAATAGATGTCCATTTAATCACGACTACTCATGCACCCCATGTGCGATGAGCTTCTGTTCTGAAAAGGACTATGGAGCACATGTCAACTCTCAACCTCACTACAGAAAAATCAATTCCATGCAGACACATCATGCGAACCACAAAGGCTTTGTTCGTCGAGCTCAGCGCTATAAAGGGGGCAATCGCAATCGGCGAAGCCAAGCCAATGGTAGGGATAGTCGTGTCAATCGCGGATATTCCCGCGGCCCAAAGTATGACAGAAGGATGGAGACTAGGAGTCTTCCATTGACCAAGGCACAACCTGAACAAATGTTCTGCGACCTGTGCGGTGTGCACGTCGACGTTCCAATCCCTGCGGCAACCAGGCACCAGATTTACGACACATCGTGCAATGATGATGTAGCTGCCAGCGTCGATCCAAGACTCGAAGACTCTGAGGAATGGCGGACACATACTGACGGCCGGGTACATAGAAACAAGATCAAGATGGAGGAGCGGCAGAAAACATTAGACCCAGCGCAAAGGAATAAATTCGGCGTGGAAGTTGATGGTCTGATTGGCGGCCTCAACTTTGGGATCGTCTCCATAGAAGTTGCATCTCAAGGCTGCGATAGAGAATTGGGTATATTGGTCCGTAAACACATTGG
This sequence comes from Volvariella surrecta, assembly GCA_951802395.1. Classification (NCBI taxonomy): domain Eukaryota; kingdom Fungi; phylum Basidiomycota; class Agaricomycetes; order Agaricales; family Pluteaceae; genus Volvariella; species Volvariella surrecta. Next base: position 413,075 of record OX637791.1, on the reverse strand, counting down.
GGTTCAATTCCGAGAAGCGGAAGTGGAAGGCGAAGGATCGCTGTAAGTAGCAAGGGGTACTATCTCGAGTTTATCCCATTTTTACTTCCATCCAGGTTCAAGGTCATGAGGCTTGGAGATCAAATACTTACACCCGATTCGAGTACGAAGGTCTTGGTCACCCTCAAAGTCTCAGATGAGGGTGATTATTCTGGTCGCCTCGTCTTGAAATTTAGCTCTCGTAAAGGGGACACGTTTGAGATCGTTCGACGGCTTCAAGCCAACGTTGCAGGTCAAGCACATCAAAACCCCACAGCCACAACAGCAGGGTTCCGCACGCGAGGGAGACACGTCCCCAAACGCATACTGCAAGATAACACAGTTTGGAGACCTCAAAAGGGCCCGGTGCCATACGCATTGATATTACCAACAGCAGATATCCCTGGGGACATCAAAGCCAGGCTGAGAGGACCAGTTTCAGAGGTGATCGACAGAATAGAAGCTGATCGGCCCCAGGAAATTACCTTGGAAAGCCACCGCTCGACACTGAAAGAGTCGCTATGGGCAGAGGAGTACGAACTGAAGTAAGTGTATCATTATCGCTGGTCCTCTGTATTGATCATAGCACCACAGCAAAGTCATTACCGGAAATGATATCAAAGAAACACAGATTGAAGAAAGGAATGGGTCTTATGTGTATGTGTGTTTTTCTATCGCTCTATCACTTGGTCAACGTGCTTCACAGGTTGGAAGTGCAGAATCTCGCGGAGCGAAGGCCAAGCATTCTCCGTGGTAAAGATATTCAAACTATTAACTTGCTTCATATTCTGATGGAACGTATTGGCGTTTAGGGGATGTCGTTCATATTGCAGTGCACAACGCTGAACGCTGGTATAATGGCCGAGTCGCCTCGGTTGAACAGAATCGCATTGTGTTGAGATTTGGGCGAAGATTCCAGGACACCTATCACTCCGGGACGGCGTATGATCTTAGCTTTGCCCTAAATCGCTTCTCGTTCCGCCGACAGCATCAAGCGTTAGATTATCCATTCCATCGCGAGGATGCTCTATTCCCTAAGCCATTGCCTGGGCGCTACAAGATGAAAAAGGATGCTGCAACCGAGGAATCGAAGTTTACGAACAGTCAGATCTTCCATAACGAAGAACAGGCTCGGGCTGTCGCCTTGATCGTTCAAAGACCACATGGATCTATCCCATTTATTCTCTTTGGACCGTAAGTAATCCCTGAAGTACACAAAGCCGCTATTCTGATGTCTGACGTGATCCACCTTCAAGACCCGGAACAGGGAAGAGTGCCACAATTGCCGAATCTATCAACCAAATTCTCGATGCCTCTCCCGACGCCCATATCCTCGTATGCGCCCCAAGCAATCCTGCCGCCGACCTGCTCGCTCGAATGATACAGTGCAGCGAGGGCGAGCTATTCCGTTACTATGCCTCTGTGCATCCTGCAAAGGATATTCCTGAGGACTTCCACCCTTATACCTACATCCAAGATGGCACTCCGGGGTGTTATGAAGCAGGGGTGATGTCAGAATACCATGTAATAGTGACCACATGCTCTTCTGCATCCGTATTCTGCAACATTGGAATGAAGACGGGACACTTCACCCACATCTTCATTGACGAAGCCGGACAGGCAACGGAACCAGAAGCGTTGATGGCTATTCAGACTATGGCCGACAAGAACACCAACATCTTCCTGGCAGGGGACCCAAAACAACTGGGCCCAGTGGTTTATTCCCATGTGGCGAGGCATATGGGACTGGGAACTAGCTACCTTGAGCGTCTCATGGGAATGGAGGTGTATGAAAACATCAAAGGCAATGAAAAGTAAGGGTGATGAGAATCAGATGTTATGATATTTCTAACATAACACTGCCATAACAGTATCGTCCAACTGACAACTAGTTATCGCTCACACCCAGCCATCTTGAAGTTCCCCGCTGACAGGTTCTATGGGGGTCTTCTTCAATGTGCTGCAGATGACGACATTAGGGATTCCCTCCTTGATTCGAATTACTTGGCGCAGTTGGAGGGAAATCATCAGTTCCCAGTCGTATTCCATCCAGTTTATGGCAAAGACGAGCAAGAACCCAGTTGTCCCTCCTTCTTCAATACCGGCGAAGTCGACAAAGTTATGGATACCATTGATTCACTACTCTGTGAAATTGGTAAGACTTTCTTCATTGTACCACTCGACAGAGCCTGAGTGATATCCAGGCGCGGATGAAATCGGCATAATCGCGCCATACAGGGCTCAGTGTATCAAAATTCGGCAGGCATTGAAGAAAAGGGAAAACGGAAGCACGATTAGGGTTGGTAGCGTTGAAGAATTCCAAGGCCAGGTACGTTCATTTTTATTAGATTGACGCGAGACTTGGCTTCAACAACTATCTCAGGAACGACGCGTCATCATCATATCTACCGTTCGTAGCACCGAGGATTTCCTCCAATTCGATCAGCGGCATGGATTAGGGTTTATCACCGACGAAAAACGATTCAATGGTATGTCAAAAAGGTGTCACCACGTTTAATCTAGCTATACCAATTTCCTTTCTTTCCCATAACAGTCGCTGTAACCCGAGCACGAGCATTGCTCGTTGTCATCGGTAACCCGGACGTCTTGGGTACCAATCCAACATGGCGATCCTTCCTCAACTACGTCCACATTAATGGCGGTTGGGCCGGGCCGGGACCCATCCGTTGGGATCCAGAGGCATCCGTGGATGACGATGGTCAATACGATGAGGAGCTCCGTCAAGCAGCACAAGCTGAGAAGCTTCAAGAGTGGCATGATATCCAAGATATTCCATCAGTGAGTGGCTCGGACACAGATATTCCGACCCCAACGGGATCCCGTGAAGAACTTCCAGATTCAGAATTTCCAGTGGTCCGTGAGGACATCAGCGATATAGATGATGAGCGCTATGAGCATGAGCATGGCATGGACACGGAGATGGGTGGCCAAGCCAAGGTCTATCGACTCTTATCAACCACCTCGTGAGCTTCAGCACGTGGATGGGTTGTGAAATCGAGATAGATGTCTGATTATCCAAAGACGTGATCGTACAAGCCTGCATCTATATATTAACAATTAGATTATATCGTGACTATTAGCAAGATCCTATATGTGTTTATAAATCCATTAAAAACCCAACATGTCCCAATATCCAGAGAGACCTTAACCTGATATGGTGGTGTAAAAGTTGCTCTCGGAGTTCGTTGACAGACTAGTATCGAAAAGCAATGCCAGTAAAATACCTGCGCAATTATCCCAAATGAAGCAGATCGGAACGAATCCATGGAGAAAGATGACAAAATCAAAAATAGTCCTTGCCTTCGTTCCCAATCCCGGTAAATCTGTCAAACACAAATGCTAGCTCCCTGAAGTGCCCGCTCTTGCAGAAGTTGACGATTCCCCCTGTTCGCGTTCATCTTCAATCAAATCTGCTTCATGGAGGAGTTCTTGCTCGTGTAGCCTAACCAGCGCATCCTCCTCCTCCAAAGCATGTAAAGCATCTTCCGCTGACAAAATAAGTCTCTTCAAGGCCTCTTAACCCGCCCGTCAACTAAATAGGTGATCGACAAAATCAAGACAACTCACGCTCAATGCTCAACGCAAGAAGGGCCTATCCAAACCATGAGCCTTCAAACCCACAGCCTAGCCAAGCAAAGAAAAGACGTACATGACGTGCATCATCATCGTCCAAAATCTCCTCTTTCGTCTGTTGGCTTAGCCCCTGTACGCCTGTAATATCTTTCAACAAGCGATCAAGACTATCCGGTATAGGTTTAGCAGTTTGCCTTCCTCGTAGCACGTCATCACGATGTTGAATCTTCCCCTCCCTCGACTTTTTCGATGTCAGCTTGCTCATCAGCCGTCCCGGTCTCCGTCGCTCTTCTGTCTCTCCTTCTGCACCTTCACTCGTCGTAGCATCACCAACACCCTGAGTCGCACCACTTCCCCGCGCTTCCAAATCCTCCCTGGCGCTCAACTTCTGATCCAGAGTCGGAGTTACAGAATGAGCAGGATTGATGAAATAATGGATATCATCATGAAACTGTCGTGCTTGTTGCAGTACCTCGCGTGGTAGCTCAGCCAGTATATCGCGTGTTCTTCTCCCCACTTCCTCCAACTCTTCCGACAAGTGTTTCTTTCTTGTCGGCTCTTGTTCACCATCGGTCTGAGCACCCCGCGGTGTCATAGTAGCAGTTGTCGAGTATGAAAGCTTTGCCGCTTTTTCTGTGGTTACAGCGTAGGGCCTTATTGGGGGACTGACCTGCCTGTCCACGGCCGACGCCCGCTGTCGTACTTGAGTTCTATACCTTTTGATAACATGATCAAAGACCCCTGCACGAATAATGTGTTTGTAACGCTTGCTATACCCGTCTGAGAGTACTGATACGCAAAAGGTCAGTCAACGATGCATTAAGACGGCTAATCGCGGCTTACTAGATATGAGGATGGTCACAGTTCCAACTCCAAGCAACGCCCATACTATAAATACCGAACGCCCAGCTGGAGTAGTGGGTGAAAACTCTCCATACCCGATTGTTGTAAAGGATATGAAACCTATAAAATTTGTAGTGAGAATTTGATCACGATGAGTTTGAAGCGTGATATACGTACAAAAGTACATTGCAATTCCAAATGTCCATTTCTCAGTTTTCATGAAAATGGCAGAACCAACCTGGGATCACTTGGTCAAAAAAGCGATAAATCATAACTACCCCAACTTACCAACCAGAAAATGACGAACAACATCCATGAGTATCCAAACCGGATGTAAAGGGCGTTCTTCTCCTCTTTCTCCATCCGCTCCCTAAAGTCACTGTATTGATCCGAGAATCTTGGCATGCTCAAAACTTGGGTACTCTGCAAAGTTGGCAGTCGCTTTTGTCTCTCTGGATCCATAAGAGAATTATCCACCGCGAACGCTATGTATCCAACCATCCGAACCATCCTACCCATAATCGTATGCGTCATAGGTGTATCCAAAGGCGCATGGTTGTAACCCCGGCCAGGAGCAGCTGGGACATCAGCATACCCATTAATCTCATTCCCGAATCTCTTCATCCAGTAGTCCTTGGGGAGGAGGATATCCAGATCGACACCGGTCTCCATTGCGGCTGCACGAATCTCGTGCTTGGTCAGACCGTCCAGGTTTAGATGCATGCCACGATGTTGACCGTCGAACGCAATATATCCAAGTCCACAATCCAAGGTCTCCTTTTTGAGCCATGGATAGTTCCCAGTCAACAACATCCATTTTCTCTTCAGCCACGGCCAATGGAGCCGATCTATGAACGACGTCCATTGAGGCCGTCGGACACCTTCCTCATCCGGAACCCATAACGGCAGATCTTTCGCTCGTAACCTCCAAGCAACCCCATCTCTCCAATGATGAACAACATGGTGCCTCCATTGTGCAGCCAGCCGCCGTTTACGTAGCCTCTGAACTCGAATTCTCGAACTAACTTCCAAAGACTCCAAGACGGTGTCACGGGTCATACTAACCGCAAGACCAAGGTTGAGGATGCCGAATACGGCATAAAAACAGATAAAGACTCTACTGCCGGTGGTCTCCGGCGTGATATCACCGAAGCCTGGAATAGTTCGCGTATGAGGATTATGCACAGTGAGAGCAAATTTACGGGAAATCACCAATGGTTTCGATGGAGACAACGGTGAAATATAGGGCGTTGATGAAGGTCAAGTCCATAAGGACGTGGTTGATGAGAGCCCCAAATGCGAGGTAGCATAACAATAGGATGATTATGATGACGAGAGAACGTTGCTTGCGCGTGAGGCCGCTTCCTGAAGAAGATGCTCAAATTTATTATACGCAGCCATAACGATGGAGGACGTACCACTCCTGGCGAAATTGGGTGTACGGAAGAGATCAATAAGAAGGGTTATGTTGGTGAGCGTGGAAGCAATTGTTGAGCACACGGTCATCCAAAACGCTTGTCCATATGTAAACCCATCGTCGAACCTGTGCGAAATTCCGAACACAGTGACGATCGTAATGTTTATAACGTCTAAGAAAGAAAGACGGTGAGCTCGATATAGGCCTAGCCTGAAACGAGGGGGCTGACCGTGTACAGTTAAGAAAGCAGTGCAAGTCCACGTCATGGACTTGACATTCTTCTCCAGGAAGCGTACTATTAAGCACACATTGGCGATCAGTGCGCAAGCAATACTGAAACCTAGTCCCACATCGAGAATATGCGGATTGGGTTTTATTTCGACGACTTCATGGTTCTCCGTTCTGATATACCAATTATCGGTGAGACCAGGTATCTCCAGCAAAATGGAGAAAGGAATCAACACTCCCGAGAAGATAGGCAGAGAACGGTAAGTCGGGACGATATCCTCCGATTTATCCGAGGTGAAGGTTCGTTGAATCGCCATTTTCATTTTACGGTGGATTGGTATTTTGCTCGTCGGAGTTTCGTTTGTCTGTGTCTCTTCTTCATCCCGACTCCGGTTCCGGCCTTCACCGTCAACCTGCCTAATGATGTCGTTTTCATCCACGCTAGCATTCCCAACGGCTTCGTCCAGCTCGTTTTCATCCGACCCATCTCGTTCTATCCCTTCATCACCGTTACTTCCCGAACTGTTCTCACTGTTTTGGTTCGTTGAAGACGGGCTACTCGTTTCAGCCTCCCTCTTCTCATTAGTCCCTCCCTGCTCCGGGTCCGGGTCCGGGTCCTGCTGATGATGATGACGACGACCAGAAAGCAAAAATCCAAAGAGGATAGACTGCAGCATTCAAGGCCAACTGTAGCGGCCTAGTTGCTATTGGCCCCAGAGTGTCGCGGTGCGGAGGATGTGGAGTAATAGAAAGCCTGTGCTAAACAGGTGTCAATCACGTATTAAATAGATACATCCCAATATGGTAACCCGATCAGACAAGATTAGATCGCGATCCATTTTCAGTTTTTGACAGTCCTTCTCTCGATCATCGCAAGAATGAGTGCACCACAGTTGCAGAGCCACCAGGCTCAGTTGATTGACCAGTCCATGTCTGTGGGCGCATTAAAATTCGGATCTTTCACGCTGAAATCAGGACGGTATGTCAGTTGCACGCCTGAGGATAAGGAGGCTGCTCATGAGCAGAACGAAGAGTGTCTCCCTATTTTTTTAATGCAGGACTGCTTTGCACGGGACCAATCCTTGCTACATTATCCAGTGCATACGCAGCAACGATTGTTTCAGCACTTGAAGCCGGTCTGATACCCCAATTCGACGTATTATTCGGACCGGCGTACAAGGGCATCCCATTCGCTTCGACAACCGCCCTCGTTCTCCATACACAACACAATATACCCGTCGGATTTGCATATGACAGAAAGGAGGTGAAAGACCATGGAGAAGGGGGCTCAATGGTTGGAGTGAACGTACAGGGGAAACGCGTCGTAATTCTAGACGACGTGATGACATCCGGAAAAGCCGTTCGTGGGTCTATTGAATTGATCAGGAAAAATGGGGGTGAGGTGGTTGGGGTTGTTCAGGCTTTGGATAGGGAGGAGGTCGGTCAAGATGGGGTGAGCAGCACTATCAAAGAAATTGAGAGTTTGATCGGAGAAGGAAGGTTGAAGTCAATTTTGAAGATGAGGGACCTTATTACGTGGTTGGAAGCACATGGTCAACAGGAGTCGGTATCTGGTATGCGGGAGTATTGGAACCAGTACGGGTTGAAACAGTAGACAAGCGTCAAATCAATGTTTTTTAAGCTCTTTGATTCTGACAGATTCAGCAGTGCGCATTAGCGTTGACATTGTGACGCGAAGGTACACTTTTTTTGCATATGCATAATCTATGGTAGTAAGTAATTCATGAAGAGCGGTGATTAGAGTACGGGACAGAATCTATGTAGACCCAAGAATATAAATTACCACTCCTCCTTCTCTCTTCGACCTCTCCCACCACCTCTCATCTTCCAATCCTGTCTCTGCCCATCTTCTCTTCTCTCCCTCACCCACTCCCTATCTCTATTTCTCGGAGCTCTTCTCACGTCCCCAAACCCTTCACCTCCTGAATCATTCTTGAACCCAAATCCAAACCTCTTCTCCTTCTCCACTCTTCCTCTTCCTGCCGCTGCTCCTCCTCCTCCTCCTCCCCTTCCCCTCCCTCTCATATCATCTTCCCCAAGTCCAATCTGTCTCAAGAACCTATCGCTCAACCACGGCGGGGTCTCCAACCCACAAGCATCCGTGGACCACTTCTGACATCCCTCCAACACCTCCGTCTTCCTAATCCTCAGCTCCTGCGTCTTGCCCATATAGTACCCCAACAGCGAAGTAAACGTCTCCCGAACAGCCTCAGGATCCATCTTCGCCGTCAGCTCAGTAGCACTCTTCTCTATCTCTCCCATCACAGGAACGAGTGGAGTAGCAAACTTCCTCACACTACTCTGCATCGAGGACTGGTCATATCGATCGCCTCTCGAAAATGTATCCGCCCGTCTTCCTCTAGCCAGCGACATTTCCGCCATCTTATCGATACGCAACCCCAACGGTTCAACATCCTTGAAGAACTCTTGAGGGTTCTTCTCATATCGCTCAGCAACCTCCAATAGCTGGTTCTCCATGTCCGTAACGGTGAGTGGTTTCAAAGGAACCGATCCCAGGCCGTACCCAACGAATCCCCTCTCCCAAGGCAACAAGATCAAGTCTCCTCGACCTTGAGTACCCGCACGGCCCGTCCGACCAACTCGGTGAACGTACTGTTCAACGCTACCTGGAACGCCGACTTGGATGACTCTCGTCACACCAGGGTAATCCACACCTCGTGCTGAAACATCCGATGTTACGAGGACTGTAGCGCCAGAAGTGTCATTCCTGAATGATCTTGACGTGCTATCACGAGACTGTTGTGTGCGTTTGGAGTGGATCTCGTATATTTTCGATTGTCTACCTGCTGGAAGACAGGTACGAGAAAGTTCACGAAGGACGGAGGCGAACAGCTGCGTCATTTTAGTGGTAGGGAGGAAAACGATAATTTTCGAAGAACCCGGGTTTGTAAGTTGGTCGTGGGCAAGAAGACGGAGGAGATGGGGAATTTGATGAGAAGGACTAGGTAGGACTGTATGATATTGCTCTACGTGAGCATGGACAGGGGATGATTCGCTGCTGACACAATTAATAAATTGGTGTGAAGCTGAAAGCGAAGATTTTGCAATGGTTTGGATTTCGCGGGATACAGTGGCGGAGAAGAGGAAAGTTTGACGTTGAGGGACGGGTGGAAGATATTTCTTGATGGCGTCGATATCAGGTTGGAAACCCATGTCCAGGAGAGTATCTGCTTCATCCAATACAAGCTGTGAAGTTTTGTGTTAGCAAGTGCGCATATACGATGAAAGATTACATACCAGTTGGGTATTCTTCAAAGCGTCTGCAACACTTTGCTCAGAATTAAGCAGGTCGCGCAATCTTCCGGGCGTTGCGACGACGATATCCTTCCTGCCGAATCTCCAATCCCTAATCTGCCGTCTCTTATCAGCGCCACCAACCAAAAGTTGGACTTCATATCCATCGTGATGACTGGTCAGTTTGACGGCTTCAGCGGCAATTTGTGCCGCCAACTCTCGCGTTGGGCTGATAACCAACGTTCCCGCATTCTCTTTTGCAAATGCTTTCTGGGAGCGCCATTCGAGTGACCGGTCCTGTTTTAAGCCAGAATCCCGAACAGCTTTCTCGCCATGCTGCTTGAGCGCACGGTGGCGAGCTTCAATGGCAGGTACGAGGAAGGCAAGCGTTTTACCCGTACCAGTCTTGGCTTTGACGAGTAGGTCACGAGGGGGAGCAGTGGGTGAAGGTGTGTGAGGGGCAGAGGGATCGTATGGGTCTGCGAGACCAGGGAGGAGGGGAAGGACTTCAGCTTGAACCACTGTCATGTTCGTTAGGTTGAATGGGCGGGTTAAAATTGCACGGAGGGTTTCAGGGGAAACAGAGCCGGTGAGGGTGTCAAAATGGGGTGTCCCGGCTTTGTCCTGCTCGAGTGTGACTGGTTCAGGTGAATTTTTGGCGGACGATGGAGCATCATCGAGTGCCTTACGCAGAACTGAGGCTGCAGTAGATTCTAGGCGTATTGTTTTGAGTGCATGAGGGAGTACTGTGTTGACCGTTAGCCAGTTAAAAAATACAGGAATGCAAAACGCGACGAACCATTAGAACGAGAAGATGCTAGTATTCCGACTCCACGAGAGAGCCCTGGCATTACAGTAACGCGTCGTAGCATTGAAGTCGAGGCTGATGTGCCTCGAGTGATACGCCATAGCAGACTGCTGGACAACATAGCGTAAGTTTTCAATAAAAAGAATACGGTATACTCTAGGTGCAAAGGACGGGAAAAACTGGGATGGCGGACAGTGGGTGAAGTTCACACCACGCCTCGATCGAAATTTTTGAAATTAGGGTGCATGCGGACGTGGGAATATCCCGGCATTATCCGAAGGCTCTCACCTCGTCAGGGTCGATGTTGCGCGGCATTGGAATGGCAATGACGCCAATTTACATTGTACACCTCAAAGACCGCGGACAAGATGCGAGCATGCTGTTATCTATCAGTGGAACACCGGGATCTCAATCACTCTTCGACTCGAGTCTTAACTCTACCTTCAATTATGGCTTTCGTATCTTCTCGATACGTGGCTTCTATGCCAATCCTGGGCTCTCACTGGCGACTTTCGAGTGTATGTGGGTGCATGATGAGGTGCCAGTTAGATGCACAGTTGCCGGTATACAAGAGCGCCTGGCTTGGGCATACCTGGTGTGAAGTCATGCCCCGCTCTAGGCTTTCCAGCTCCTTGTTCGACGAGAGGCTATTCCAAGGCTCGCTTCCCGATAATGACGGTTAATTAAGGAAATTTTCAGCACATTCTACTTCTGGATGTTGATCTTAAAACGGTCCAGCTCCATACCTCATGCTCAGCGGTCATCCTGCTTCTCGAATCTATCTGCCGAGGTATAAAAACCTCGCAGAATGGCGTTGCCAGCTCCTTCAGTATTCCACTCAATACCGTGACCAGTCATGATCATGTCCACTTCCGTCTCGTCGCCCTCGTCATCCAGTCCACCCACAAATACCACAGCCTTTCCAAACTGTGGACCTGGTTGTTTATCGCATGCTACGTCCTCCATCACGCGTGCAGCTATCGTCACCGGTGCAGCTCAGGGAATAGGTCGTTCAATCGCCATCAGACTCGCTAAAGATGGCTTGAGCGTAGTCATCAACGATCTTCCCGAGAAACTGGACCGCATCAAGGCGCTCGTTTCAGAGATTGAGCAAACCGGTCACAAAGCCCTGGCAGCACCAGGTGATGCGTCGAAAGAAGAAGACGTCAAACGGGTCGTTGATGAGTGTGTCAGGGAATATGGAAGACTGGATGTTGTGAGTGCATATAGTTCCATTGCTTAGATTCAACCTTAATTTCTACAGATGGTTGCGAATGCAGGTATCGCAGGTGCAGGGACGATCATCGACGGTGAGTTCTCGAAATTTTCAACTGGACCACGTTTATATTCCCATGGAACAGCCGACGTAGACAAATGGGAGACTCTGTTCGCGATTAACATACGAGGCACCATTCTCTCCTACAAGTATGCTGCTACGCAAATGGTGAAGCAAGGGACTGGTGGAAGAATCATTGGTACGCTGTGTTCACAAGCCCGTGGTGTTCGTACTTAAATCTCAATTTCACAGGAGCCTCAAGCACTAGTGGTCTCCGAGGTCAGATAGTTCATACTTCATACAAAAAAACGGGGCTTATATGCGCATATACATAACAGGTTTTGCTGGGTTTGGTGCTTACTGCGCTTCCAAAAGTTCAATTCGGTCTTTGACTCAAACTGCGGGTAAATATCTTTCAATGACCCTACTTTCAGGTCCTGATAATTCCATAGCACTCGAGCTTGGCCCGTATAAGATCACCGTGAACGCATACGCACCCGGGTTGATTGAGACAGAAATGAGTGAATACCCCCCCTCTGGCCTATAGCCTCTCACTCTAAAAGTGCTTGCTGGCACCTACTTTACAGCCACTCATGAAGATGATCAGCAGCTAGGAGGGCCAACCTGCAGGCTCAAGTATGTACGTATCTGGATTTTGCAGCCAGTGTTCCGCTTGCTCATTTCTTTGGCTGTTAGTTCTTAAAAGCACCAGACGCAAACGTGGGCCAGCCAGAAGATGTTTCAGGGTTGGTTTCTTTCCTATGCTCCTCTGAGGCTGGATTCATCACTGGTATGTGCTGCAATATCACCAAATTCGCTACTCTGATCACCGGTTTCTTAATTTATGCAGGTCAAACTATTTCCATGAACGGTGGATTTGTGTTCAATTAAATCTGAAAAATTGTAACACGGTATACAGAAACATGCAGTTGATACATACAGCTGTACCTCTCATATCCTTCGAATTGGAATCAGTGACCAAGGAGCACCCTGCACGTTTGAATAGATCGCCCAAAACCTCGGTTGAACGATCGTGGGAACTTGACACGCGCCTAAACTGACTTGGCTCTCTTCGCGATCGCATCCCACTTCCAATTCATTTCGACGCGTCTGCTGATTATCATGACGCGTATAATGGTTTCCAGCTTTGTTTCCTTTCTGAGATTATGAAAAGAGTTCGATTGGGTTTGGCATGGAAATACCCAATTTTCAATCGAACGCCACTCTTCGCGTCGTCTGGTATGTCCCTCGCTACGCGCGCGTGTCTAGGCCTTTCCTGCCACAGGCGTAATGATTTTAATTTATCCCAGCTGTTTGATATGACATCATCAATATATGGCCTCCCAAATGGCGTCTGTCACATACGATCAATCTATGAGAGATTTTGTGCTTGGTTCTGAGATTCCACCAGCAAATTCAAGAACTTTGCATGTACGGAAGAAACGTCGTGCAATGATGCTGATTGTGATCCAATTTTGGTTTTATAATCTGCTTTTGTCATGGTGAATATGCTAAAAGGACCGTTCGTATTAGTCTGACGCCTTTTCCCCAGTTCTGGAAGGGTGCAGCTAAGAGTTATCGACCCAAGGGATTGGCTAAAGCGCAGAATGATAGATGTCCCAGTCTTTGTCTGATGACGGAATCAACAAGGACTCCCGTGGAATTCTCAGTGAGTAGCTCGAATGGGGGGTTTTGAAAGGATAGGTGAAGGCGATAGGCAGTTGCGGGCACTTGAGAGGCGGAGATGAATGTTTGTGTCCACAGTCTGTTCGGTTTTGTGACCTAAAAATAGATTCAGGAACGCGCACCCTCATCATCCTTATGGAACCGAATATACGCGTCCACGCAAAAGCTCGGCAGGTATTAGTACCATCATATTTCTCTATGGACAGCCTAGTGTTCACAAAAAGGTGGCTATTCATCGTGACTCCTTACGCTGCTGATTTACACTCGACTGATATGAATCTAAAGGCTGTTCCACACGCCACTTTATGCTGTCGATATTGATGTCGACACTAAACTCATCAAGGAGTCAATTTCCGGGATCTATAAGATGCTCACGTAACTCATTGATCTCCTCACAGGCTTAACCATTGCATACTGTACAAGAGTAGCATAAGAACTTCTCGTTGCGAAAGAATAGCTCTGAGGATCGCTTGAAGATCCAACTCTTAGCGTACAATTCTCAGAGTTGGCAACACAAGGTCAAAGCGTAGCTTATCCACATCTAGATGCAACACGCCCTTGGACCGCACGGGGAATCCTGACCGCTGGAAAGCAGAGCTGCCAGGTGCCCACTTGATGTCTACCAATGGCACCCGCAGCATTCGCTTGCTACGGCTGCCAGGTATTGTCAAAATGGAGGGTTATAAGGGATGATTAGACCAGATATAAAGTCAGTCATCTATTGGACTCCAAACCCCAACGAAGAAGCCTCTGCTTTTGTTACCAACTCCTCACCTTCCAGCTCACCAGTATCACCAACGATCATGAAGCTCGCGCTCATCTCTTTCCTCGCTCTCGCCCTCTCGCAGGGCATCAGTGCTGCTCCTGCAGATGCCGCAACAGCCGAGGTCGCCAGCCGTGACCGTGACCTCGAGAAGCGTGCTGTTCAAGCCGTAGTCACCGCCGATGCGTTGAGGTACCGCACCTGCCCTCGTGTTGATCCAAGTTGTCCCTCCATGGGACAATACTCTCGAGGTACTACGGTTACTGTGGAATGCTTCACTAGCCATGGCACCACACCCGTCGAAGGCAATCCGTAAGTCCCATAACCCCATCGCCCTGTTCATTTATTGATGATGCGAATGTTCCCTTCGTTGCAGTCGTTGGGCCCGATTAGGCAATGGATACTGGGCATCCTTGTTCTATCTGAATGCGAACGGTGGCATTTCTCCTTGCTAATACATATCATCATGTTGTGACCCTTAAGTCTATCGATTTTTTTTGAACATCAATGGTTGTTATCACTGTCTTTATGTACCAGAAAATTGCTGTTACATGAATAGGCTTACTCCATAATTAAGCACTTTCTGCACAGTGTGCGTACCTACTTCGATTTTTTGTCTTCATCCTGTATACAATTGGAGTCTCCTGCTGGATTTAGGTCCAGGCCTATAGTCGTTCCTTAAAAGGAAACCCTTGCGGCGGAAGCAGCATTACGTTAATCGTTCGAGGCTCGACGTAGCTTTTTAGAATAATGTGATATATTGCGCCCTGTGTGGCGGGCATCGCAGAAACCTCCATAGTGATTTATACAGATAATCGTATAGATTTTGAGTCATAGAATTGTAGATTAACGTTGAAGGTACAATACAGTGTCCTAGTACATTGCAATTAATCATTATATTGTATACGATTCTCCTTCCATGTAACTTCCGAACTGCAACAGCAGCATCTTTAACATCTGCTAGAATCTTCAGCGATTCTCTTGCAGGTCTGAGAATACCAGATGAGGTGAAAGAAGGATAACCACATAAGTGTCGAAGTTCCGGAAGCTGAGCGGCTACCCCCCATGTAGTCTGGATCACAATGATAATCGATAATCATTGGCATCTGCTGAAGGATACAGTACAGTATGCTAAAGGCGTATCGGGATCGAATATCATGCTCATCGCCTAGTATCTCAAGCATGGGTTCCCACCAAACGGTCAGCTTCTGCAATTGTTGGCATTTGATGATTTCGGCCAACTGATCATTTGTGGGTAGGTTAATGAACGCCATGGACTTGTTTGTCCCCAGTTCCAACTCCCTTAGCGTCTTTTGATGTTTGGGTAAGACTCGCTTATACACCCTATCCTCAACCTGCTTGGGTTCGCGCACGGTCCTTTGACGCTGAGGCATAGGCGCTCTATACCTGAATAGGACGTCAAGTAGTGAATAAGTAAGCGATCGTCTGCCATGTCGGTCGAAATGCCGTTGAGAAAGGTATCGTTTTGTTTGAAAGCAGCACAGATTTCGCCAAAAGCAGTGGGTGGTTGCTTTGGGCTCTGTGTGATTCTCAGGAGTTTGAGGTCTTTGTGGTGCCAAAGGTTGACTTTGATGTCTTCTGAGGAAACCACAACACCGCGTAATTCCAGTTTTTCCAAATATATGGGTTGATCCAATGCATTGACTTTGAAGAGCTCGTCAAACTTGGGATCATTTCCTTTTGAAGACGGTCCACCCCAAAATAAACCTCGGAGAGGTTGGGGCTGCACATCAGGAGTGATATGATTTCTGGGACCAGACGTTCTGGTTTGTCCCAGCCCCAGAACACTTTGAAGATCCGCCAATTGGATATGGGTTTGAGGGAAACGGAAGCTGGTGGGTCAGAGGAAAATCACAAATCATTGATGCTATGGAAGGACGGGAGTGTGCCAAGGGCACGAATGAAGTCCTCTGTGACCTGTTTTGGGTCGTAGTTGAAGTTGCAATACTAACTGTAAACGGCCTTAGAATGGATAATGCTGGTATGATGGTGCGTCATACTCTACGGACTCAAGATTCTTGAGATGAAATAGCATTGAATATGTGATCCTCAACCGCTCTCCTCGTTTCAGCGATGCCGAGCCTGTCAACGTGTGCTAGTATAGGACCCGTGATGGTGTACCACAGCACCTTTACGTAGACACGTTGAATTTGATCTCGATGACTTGGGCTGTTCAAAATGGTGAGACGACACCTTTCTTTACCCTTATAGATATATAGATCCAAACCTTGCGCGTAAAGCAATTTAAGTGTGTGCGGGACCAGGATCGAGCTTATATTCAAGTCTCTCACTCCTGGACGTGATAGTTAAATCGATCAATGATCCGAGTTAAACATCTGGTGACTCGAATATAAAAGGTATCTAAGGCTGGAAGAGCGGCGTACTCCTTCTCTTTGTGCAATCAGCAGGCATAATCACTCCTCAGGTGGGCCAAAAAAAGATTTCGGAAGAACAATATCAAAGTCGTCTGATGTTAACGATAAGCAGAATTTGATGCTTTCATAGCCATAGACGCAGATATATCAATTTCTTTTTGGCAAGATGAGAATAAGAACTGTTGATGCTCCAGAAAACGAGTAAAGAAAGCGGTCTATTTGGGGATACAGACTTTAAAGCTTGTAGCCTCTACCGCTCGATGGCTTGCTATCAAATCCATACCGAACTTGTTTCGCATTCACCAGTTGAGGAAGAACCTCATGGTAGACATGTGTGACCCACTGTCGGAGAGGAATCAGTAAGTAGGCCAAGCGTGATCAATTGATTACTCACCTCGCATGCGAGAGGGCGGGTATCCCGGGGGTCAATGATTTCCTCAATTCCGAACCGATGGGCAGTTCTAAGAGGTGACCTTACGTCCTCAAATTTGTCTAACAACTCGTTCATGAATCTCTCTCGGGCTTCGGGCGAACCTGTGGCCTCAAGCTGTCGTTTGTAGGCAGCTTCAATGCCGCCTTCCAACGGAAGGCTCCCCCAATCTCCAGATGGCCTAATCGTAAATTGTGAGCAATATTGGACAGCTGGTTGCAAAAAGGAACTCAGAAACAAGGGAGGATAACCGACCATGCAACACGATACCCACGCCCGTCATCAGGGTCACCAAACGCACCACCAGCTACACCAAAAGCTCTCCGAATGATGATGGTAAAGATGGGCACTGTGGCGTTATAAAGGGCCGATAGCGCAGCAGCACCCTGAGAATTGTAGCAGTCCTTTCGGCTGATGAACCTACAGGTGTGATGAATGGGGCGCATATGGTATAAGCGCCAGAACATCATGGGAGGAGGCTGTCCCTGACCTATTGCAAATCCTGGTTGGTCTACGAGGTTCAGGATTGGAATGCTGGCATCCAAATGATCCATGCCAAGTCGCAGCCCCATTGACAGGGAAAATCGTCGAGATTCATGCCGCGTTGAAGGAGGCAGCTAGCAGACGCGACGATTCTGATGCTGCCGGTGATAAAACAAAGGAGAGTATGAATCCATCGTCTCGGAGGATAAGGCAGGGAGAAACATTGGTGGTGTTGACTGCTATGAAAATGGAGAATGCAGTCATGGCCCCTCATGACGGATTCGTGAGCAGAATTGGAAAGGGCGTCAAGTCGGGCGTCGTGCTTGGCGAAGGAATGTTGGTTTGCAAGTTGGAGCACAACATCACTAGCAAGCTTTGACGATACTTGTATTCATACTTAGCGCTCTCCTCTCCAAAAAGAATACTGCTGTTCCGTGAATTGCTGTCTACGTTACCCTCCTTCTCCCCTAGCAATCTGATTGCCATTTCCTATGTATAGCTTAACTAAGTTATGTACGGATAAGTGGTGCACTAAATCATAGTGTGATTTCACATATATCCCCACCTCATTGGTTTATGATTTGACTTTAGTTTCTAGCTATTGTAAGGCCCTAATATTTTCCGCAGGGTCTGTGGCTACTCCAGATGACGAGATGCTGGATACCAATGCTATCGGTCGAGGCGCAATTCCGCCTAGGAATAACCCATTCGGTCTCCTATAGATGTTCCTCTAGTCATTGATTTACGTCGATTAGGGCAATTCCGAGAGGATGTAATCCCTTGGCGGCGCGAGAAACGCCATTTGATAGTATTTCTGCAGGATCTCGCTTGTTTGGCACAAGATAATGTTGACGCGGTGAGGGCAGACTCACACCAAATCCTCCGAAGTCGGGTCGGCAGTCATTCACCCAGACTCAAACCCCCTCACCCACTCCCTTCCTTCCGGTTCTTCCTCGACCTTTGACCAAAGTATACCTGAGTTCGACGATCGAT
Organism: Volvariella surrecta; assembly: GCA_951802395.1. Classification (NCBI taxonomy): domain Eukaryota; kingdom Fungi; phylum Basidiomycota; class Agaricomycetes; order Agaricales; family Pluteaceae; genus Volvariella; species Volvariella surrecta. The sequence goes on along the minus strand of OX637791.1, from coordinate 394,864 downwards.
GGTGTGTAAACGGCGGCCTCGGGGGAAAGGTTGTCTTTGTTCTTGTGAGTTGACGTTCAGATGAAACTCTTGTGCAAAGTGAAGGCTAAGAAATGAGACAATGAAAGGGGGATAACGATATGTTCGTTTCCACCTATAACCCACCGACCCTTATTAATGAGATTTGATGAGAAAGTTGGCACGGCCTTGATCAATCTACAGTCCTTCAGGCTCAAACTCCCAACATGAGGGCATAGCTCAACGGTACACATTTATTTACTGCAGCAGAAGGTCGGTATAGGCGTGATCCATTGCAATAAAACACGATGCTCTGACTGACGTGCAATGGACCATTAGTATGTAGTATACAATGACTCGTGACAACACTTAACAACAAACTTCACTAGTCCCAAAGGAAAAGTTCGTCCTTTATGCCGTTCAACTGCTCCCTAATCTTTGGCCTGAGCCCCAATTATGTCCACCAGAAGCAGTCCCTGACAACTCAGGATTCCGTCTTGGGGGTATCACCTGCACGCCACCCATATTTCTGCCTCCGCCGGTAGGACCGCTGGGGGAACCCTGACTCTGGCCGTCTTCTCCCATCATTTTTCTCAACCATTGTGGTGCAGTACCCCAGGCTGCGAGAGGACCAGAAGGGATACCATTACTCGATCCCCAGATACCCCACCACCAGAAATGTCCAACCACAGCGCCAGCTACGGATTGAGCAGCTCCTGCTGCTCCAGCCATAAGAAGGTCTATCCCAATCATCATGAAGGGCATGTATTTCATAGGAAGAGTAATAAGTCCCATCAAGGAGGTTTGTGCCCCTGGCGGTGCGAGGGAGGACGAGAGATAGACGAGGCAGACAAGTAACGGGCGACTGAAGACGAAAGATCCCAGAGGCAATGACATGGCCTAAAGTCGAATACACGATTAGATGCGAGGAAAGTTCAAGATGAATGGGCATACGATAATTGAACCACACGCAGCTGCTAATTGCCAAGCCAGGTCTGCAGAGCGCCTTGAATAGGTTCCGTTTTCTATCTGACTGACTGTGTGACTTGATGACGGCATTAGCTGAGAATAAGAAAGACCGAAACGAACATACTATAGCATCGACATTTCGAAGATATAATTAATCCCAGAACCTGGACAACATGATCTTCAGCGTCAAAATAGCCCGTGTTAAATTTGCACTACCTCCTAGGAAGAAGCTCGACCAGAGACGCCATAGCTGCAAACTTGAGTCAGAACGACACGGAATTGCCTCAACTGAGTTCTGTTACTTACCTGAAACCTCTTGAAGACCAAATCTTTGACGAACACCACGCTATACGGCGAGACAATGTTCAAGAGAACAGGAATGGTTATTCCAAGTGATGATCCGCAAAGAAACCTGGTGACTGGTGGTATTTTGCGAATTTCAGCGGCGAGACCGTCCATGATAGAGCGAGGAATGTGAGCTGCCAACTGGCATTGGCATTCATCCCGACCACGTATATTCTGCTCACGTGATTTACTTGGACATCCGGAGGAGTCGGCCCGGAACCGATGCATTATTCCGTCAGATGCGTTGGTTAACACTGTAGCAGAATCCTACTGCTCTCGTGTTTGTATACACTACATCGGATAATGTTGGGGGGCCTATCCCACTGAACTTTCTTCAGGTTCACGACCAGTCTATTGAACCAATTATGTTACAAGCCTCACAAGAAACAAATGGTACTGGATCTGCTAATGAAATTGGAGATGTAGGGGATGTAGATCAAGAAGATACAAATACTGAATATATACAAGCATCCAATTGACATGACTAGATTGCAAGAAAGTTGTGGGCAGATTATCCCACAGAATGTTGCGAAACAAGGAAAATAGATTTTTACAATGTAGTCTCATCAAGTAAACTCTCAAGTTATTTCGTACAGAGTTTTACGGCGATGAATACATCTGCGATTGCGATATTCTTTTGAAAAAGATTTTCTATATTTTTAAATGCTATTATCAGAAAAATTGTCTTCATCTTCGAGCATTGAAATAGCAACTCTACAATGCTGAGAAGTGCCATGAGTACCTGGTTGAGATGATGCCAAGTTATTGAAGGCATCTGCTATACTTGCTAATGCATCATTACGACCACTTTTTTTAGGGGGAGCTACATTGGTCACAGCGCAAGAATACTTCTGCAATTGGTGAAATGTAAAAATGGGACGTGGAGTAGTGAGTTTCTTGCATTCAGCAATAGTGGCTGAGCTAGAGTGACAAGAAAGAGAGGTGCTGGATGTGGTAGAACTGGATGGAGGTAGAAGAGATTGGTCTTGAGTATCACCTACAGTGTTAGAGCTAGGCTTTGGCAATGCAGCAGCAGAGAGTCTATTGGAGTCAGCATCTGATCGCAAAGTACCACCAGCATGAAAGGCCCCAGCTCCGGTAGCTGAAATCTCTTTCGTGAGATAATACATATCATCATAGTAGAAAAACGATTTGAAGCACTATTTTTTCACTCCATCTTTCTTCTAACATGTAGAAACTTAATAGGAGTCATAGTATCTCCAAAATCTTGAGCACTATTAAATGTTCAGCCCAGACAACATCCGTTGCAGTAATGCGCTTCACTCCATCATTCCATTCAAAGTCTGACAATATCAGCAGTTCCTGCGCTTCATTAGAGTCATTTTTCAACTATCAGCCATATTGCTAAGTCCCAACCAAAAATACAGAGTGAATCATAAACCTTCTGAAAAAGGTTTCGACATTTCTGGTAGGTTTCTCTGGCACCTTCATAGTTCCTCTCTCAGCCAGTGCAGCGGCAGCCTTGTGCCATACATCACGCTTCCACCCACTGTCAGCTTGCTGCCCTTGGTCCTTTACTTCTTTCAAGATCTCTATCATTATTGCATGGCCAGCCTCTGTCCAATTACAGCGTTTCTTGTCATTTGCAGATGGTGACATTGTATATTGAGGTGTGCTGATACAGTAATACAGTGTATAGGTACAAGGGATGTGTGCAGGGATGAGAGAGCGATTGGCAGGGATGCGAAAAGGGAAACGAATGCAGCTGGGACACCCGAACACCGAACTCGGGTCTGTTCGGCCAAATTCAGCTGCTCAGCCTTCTTAGCCAGAGCAGACAAATTTGGCGGGGTATCCAGTGCAGGTCCTTAAATAATCCACGACTACTCGGTACGGCATCTTTTCTGTGGTGCTCCCAACCTGTCCTGATTTCCTCCATTCTGTGGTTCCAACCCTCCCTACCCTACCCTTGGAAGCTGCCAGCACACAATGCGCCCAGGATTGGCGTCTTTTACCTCGTCCTTGCGCCAATCCATGCGTAGCTTCCAATACATTCATATCGCCCAAGTGCGAACCCCGAGACAACACCTCCGTCTCTCCACGGGAATTTCGGCAAATCAGCTTGTCTACCTCCGTCCATCACTTTAGGGCTACCCTTTTCAGAAGAAAAAACGATGGCATGTCGTCTCTTGCCACATATAGCTTCCACATGCACAGCTACCAAATCACCAGAGTATGGCATAGATGCTAGTCGGACAATGATCACCTTCTCGTTTCGCTTCTTCGGTTCGAGTGGGAGTTTGAGGTGCTTCTGACCATCTGATACTTAAAGTCCACTCAACTCCCAACACCCCATCTTCTACATCCCTAAGTCCGACCGCAAACCCACCAAGTTGTCCGACACTTTTCCATTGATTGTATTCGGCGACCGGTACGGTACCAAATTTCGTCATTTCCTCAATTTTAAATCAAAACATTCCTGTCTACAGTATCTTCTCCATTGATTTCTGTCCGCTTGCGTGCTTTGAATTCGGACAAAGTAATTGAGCTGCTCCTGTTGTCACATTCCCTTTTTCTTTCATTTTAACCGCCAGCTCTTTTCACTAGTCCGGCAAACTAAGATCTGGCCTGTACTAGGACTTGGCGCTGGCACACGCGGAGTTATGTCACTCAAATTCACGAAATGGACGGATAGCCATTTGAAGCTGCGAACAACCACAATCGATGACCCTGTGATAGCTGAACCTCCCAATAATGTATTTCGACGACTTACGATTTATCTATCAAAATGGGGTGTAGAAACTCGTGGGTGAGCACCATCATCATCTCATATGCCTTCAAGTATAACTCAATTCCTGCACCGTCCTCCATTTTCTCATCTCATCTCCTCACCCTTCCACCATTTCCGTCTTCCATGAATGCAATCTGGATTCATCGTGTATTGCATCTGGTATAGCATAGCACCGATACCCGAAGAAGAAAGAGTGGATCAACGTCTATACCAAATGTTTTTCGTCTGGTTTTCGGCGAATTTCAATGTTTTGGGCTTTTCTACCGGTTCAGCCGGCCCGGCCTTCTTTTCGCTTGGCATTAAAGAATCGTTAATTATTCTTGCGGTTGTGGATGCTATGTAGGTGTTTCTCTCTATCTCGTTGATTTCAGAGCATGCGGTGAAAGCTAAACAATGTCGCAGCACTTGTATCATACCTGCGTATTTGTCAGTCCTTGAGTTGGATTTTCGTGGGGATTTTACGCTGATTGTTGACTCAGTGCTGTTTTTGGACCTAAATTGGGTACACGAGCCATGGTCCAAACTCGATTTTCTTGGGGGTGAGTGCCCGGGCATGCGATTACTTCTATTAAGTGCCTTACCCTGATATTCCTGCTATCAGCTATTACGCATCAATGCTTCCCAGTCTCTTGAACGTTTTCTCGTCTCAAAGTTATCTTATTCTAAATTGTATTATTGGCGGTCAAACATTAGCCGCTGTTTCTGATACGCTTAATACAACTCTTGGTATAGTCATCATTGCAGTTGTCTCCCTCTTCGTGAGTTTCCCATCTAATATCACTCAACAAATCTAATTCATTTTCGTGCGTAGATAACATTCTGTGGTTATAGAGTTATTCACAAGTGAGTATCAGCAGTGCATATGAGCCTAGAAAGATTATTTATGGCGTGGCTTGTAGCTACGAGAGCTGGGCGTGGATACCCAATGCAATTTTATTTCCCGTGATGCTGGGATTAGGTGGCCAGCATCTTCACGCATACCCTGTTCAACCTAGTCCCACCTCTGTCTCTATAATTTCTTTTGGATGTTTTGTCGCATCGAGCGTTATCGCTTGGTGCACTACGACACCTGATTACGGGGTTTATCACTCAGGAAAAGCATCAACGTAAGTAAACCCTATGATCACTCACTACGACACGAAGCGTAAACTTCACCTAGATTGAGACTTTTCGCATATGCATATGCTGGATTCTTTTTATCAAGCGTAAGTCTTCATCTTTTCTAATTTCACGCACATATCCAGGCCATAACCGGTACCCTTTACCCTAGCTACCCACCCAGATGATAGGTGCAGCGTTTGCAGCCGCTGCTCCAGGTGTACCATCTTGGCAAGAGGGGTTCGATGGTGGGAACAATGTAGGCGGATTAGTCGCAGCTGTTCTAGCACCTTCAGGTGGATTCGGGAAGTTCCTTATTGTGATTACTTCCCTGACGATTCCGGCTGCTTGTGCACCGGCGATGTATAGCTTTGGTGAGTGCTGTTGGCGTCCATCGTTAGGGCTTCTCTTATGCGTGGTGGGAAGGCACGAGCTTTATGGCTGTTTCTTCGGTCTTCGAGAAGGTCCCGAGGTATATATTTGTCGTGATATCTGAAGTGATGTAAGGCGTATTGTGGCTAGCCAAATTCACGAGAGCCTGCTCACGATTACACTTCCAGCTTGATTCCTACGGCCATTATTGGTGCCACGAAGTTCTACGTCACGCTCGTGAACATCATCAGTATGTCTATTCCATCATCGCACATCTAGACTCGCACTGACATAACCAACCAGGTATCGGTGGATACTGGTCAACCGCTTTCGCAGCCATCGTCCTTACTGAGCACTTTTTGTTCCGTCACAACGATTTCACAGCCTACAACGTTGAATCATGGAATCAACCTAAGGCATTACCACTCGGGTTAGCCGCTATGACCGCTTTCTTGGTCGCATTTGGAATTATCATACCTTCGATGTCGCAGACTTGGTATCAAGGACCTATTGCGAAAGATGGGACGGGGGATATTGGAGTCTTGTTCGGATTTTTTGTAGCGGGAGGAGCATATGCGGTTTTGAGGGCATTGGAGAAGAGGTGGTGGCCCGAGGAGAAGGAATGAGCTTGTTCTGGACCTTCTGGGATATGGAACGATTTATGTATGATGCTTCGTCGTATGTAAAACAAATTTTCATTATCTGTCTTCATAGTTAGGCAGCAAGATTTGAAGCAAATCTCACAACTACGCAGAGGCTTGTCCTGCCGTCCATTTATAATTGAATATCTCCTGTGTGTACCTAGTACTACGCTGTGCCTGCATGCCCACCTGCATGTCTGGCCTGTATCAATATAGAACGGTTGAGTCGATGAATGTCATGTTGGTCATTCTGTTGGTCGCACATAAATTCACCGGGCAATGCCTCAAGCTTGATTGTCCGCCGCCGAATCCGCGGGGCTTCTCAATGTTCAGCAAATTTTTAACGTTGTCGCAGGCACGAGCAACATCTACATAAGAGATAAATCGGCCACAATCAGAATCCAAAATATCACTCATCCTACGTTATCCCAGGCAAATCTACAGTCTCAAATGGGCTTAGAAAATCATGCTCATACGGAAGGGAATTCCTCAGATCAAATCAAAACATGTGCGCCATCAACGCATATCTAGTGCTAGCACTGGACTTAATACAAGTATCGGACAACTTGGCCCTGAGGATGGCGATAACTCATTTCAGTGCAGTAATGGGAACATCTACAAGGCTTACATCGCAACCTTCAGGCATCAGTGTCGAGGACTACCTCCGTCCAACTGTCCAACTACACAAGACGGATCTTATATTCTTCCCAAATCAAGTGTTGTTCTCGATAGGTTGTTCTACTACTACTACTACTACATCTATCCCGATATCCAGCCCTCGCCATTATCATCGGCTCTATCTTTCGAAGAGAACTGGATGACGACCCAGGCGATTGCAAAACACAAGCTCCTAAAAGCAGATGACATTTGGCAAAGAAGACTGAGGTGAGGAATCCGAGTTAATCTGCGCTGTGGTGCTGTTAAATTCAAACAGATACCTATCGTCAAAGCAACCTCTCCTGGCGCTGAAGTACGCTGCTCAGATTCAAGATAGGCAGTGTTTGAACCAGGCTGCGTGGTTGACGGCACAGTTAAATGTTGCTGTGATGAAGGTATTGGACATTCTACCTTCAACGATGTGGGGGAAGTGGGTAAGTGCGATATATGATGACCTATCTCAAATTGAACAAAAGTCTCGTAGCTTTGTTATCAAGAGAAACACGATATCGTTTTTCGGCATGCACTAAAAGAGACTCCCAGCGTACCAGAACTCGGGCAACGGAGCAAGAAGCCTAAAATGTCCTCGTTGTGGCAGGAGTGACGTCCCCGCTCTTGATCCAAGGGTAGACAAACTCCGGGACTTTTGTTTGAGACCACTTGACATGAAGGCTATTGATGGCTACGTTGAGGGATCGAAGAGCTTATTTCAAAGCTGTTCGCGCCACCATCACATCCAATCCTGGAAGGATGACGTCGAGAGGTCGATCCAGGGAATCTCTTCATTTACCCCTTCTCACATTTTTGGCCACCCTAAATTTTGTATTTTCGCTCGACGAGAAAAGGCGTCGAAATGTTACTTTTTTTTTCCAAGCCCAGTGGTTGGTGTGAATTTGGTTGGCCACAAATTTCATCTCCAGTGGTCCCCTTCTACAGATGATGGCGGGCATGATCCAAAATCAAGCGGGGGTTGATTGCACTATATGGTAAAGAACAAAAGAAAACAAAGGAGGTTCGTAGATGTCGCGGAGAGCAATGTTAACTATGATTTCATGTAACAACAATTTCTGGCGCGAAGAGATGACAGCCCTGATACAGAGATTGGAATAATTAGATGATAGTTCTAGGTGTCCAGCGGGCATACTGGTACATCATCGGCCACAAGCAGTTGCACATCGACCATGGGTACCCAGCTTCCATCTGATATTTTCCCCCGAGAACTGAAGAAAGGGAACATTCGCAGATCGACTAAAGAACAAATCAAAGAGATAAGACCACAGATCGCCTTTGACGGGTGTGGGGTTAACCTGAGTGGTGCATAGTACTGCAACCGCAGTGCCCTTAGATAATTGTCTCTCGACGGGACAATTGTCATCATCGACATGAGGGCAGGTACGGGACGGGGTATCGGCGATAATTGTGCCCGAAGAACAGCGCTTTTCCAGGTCACGGCTGACAAAATTGGCTGTTGTGGTATCCGCAGGAGCAGCACTGATGCCCTGCGATAGAGCGAGAGCGAGGAAAGAGATGAGCGCGAGCTTCAAGATTGTTGGTGATATTGGTAGATTGGAAGGCTAGTAATTGAGTGATGAAACCAGAGGTTTTCGTTAGGATTTGGAGGCCCAATAGTTGGCTGATTTTATACCTCGTCCACTCACCTTCCGCTCATCATTTTGACAATTTCTAGAAGCCGTAGAAAGCCGATTGATAAGGGTGTCACTGTAGACATCAGTTGGTTTGATGCGTTGCACCTGGATGCAAATAGGCCATTCTTAAACTCACTTGCTGTTGCCATTCTGAGGACTCAGAACGTGGGTGCGAAGTGAGAAATTTGTAGACTACTCTTGTAAGTGTCGCCAAGTCACCTGCATTAATGTCGAGGAGCCCAACGGTGAAGGCCGAGGAGAAAGACGCAAAGAGTCGAGATGACACATCAAAATTTGATTGCCTTGATCTATCCAGTGCCGACATTTTACAGTAGATGGAACGGCAGTTAGATTCATGCCACGCTGATGTAAATGAGCCAAGCACGAGAAGACACGATGAACGGGCATCTCCGTGTCCACCGAGACGAGGCTAGCCATACTAGAGGACTATGAGAATATGACTCGGGTTTTCGGCCGCTGACCTGTGACCTAGAAAGTGATGACAGGTCAGAAGGAATATGGTCGCCAGCACCACGTCTTGCGCCACACCTCGAGCTTTTGCGTGGAGCTATACGATGCATATATTCGGTTTTAATACACAGCGAGAGAGGAGAAAAAAGTGGGGGGGGCCTCTTGGACCTGGCGTTGAACGTTGTGTGATATGCTGCATGCCGGACAGCTGGTGGAAGTGCGTATTTGTCACTGTCTACTGCACACCCTTTTGTTTTTCACGCTGCAGTGTTCAACTCACTTTTGCTACACAGGGTATTCACGCTACTATCGGTACTGTCTATTTTATTTTGGTTGGTATTGAAAGTATATTGTACCTATTGGATGGGCCGTCGACTATTTGCCACAGGATACATTTGGTCACGCATTTATATACAAAACAAGGAAATGTTCGTCAAGGCTAATCGCCACCGCATCTATGGGCGAGAAGGATTGCTTTGATCGTTATAAGGAAGGTAATTCGTGAAAGTCATCGCTATCTATCAGAGAGCGCTTGAGCGTTAGGATTCGAGGCTGATATGAAGAAAGTCGTCAGGATAGGTCTGTCACAGAAACGTGCTAAATGCGGGAATATTCTTGATGTCTTGGTCAATGTCGTCTTTCCATTTGTTCAGGGCTTGTCGAACTGGAGTTGACCAGCTCGCAATTCCAGATGCCTGCCATATGGAGTCAAGTCTGAAGAGAGCATTTCCAGACGATCCAATCAATTCTTGGAGTATAAAAGGAAGTGGATTAGAGCCGTAGCTATAGGTTGCACGAGATGATCGGTTACAATGGCTGCAACGATGGAGTTCGCTTAACTTTGACATCTTGAGCATTTCAGCCGTAATGACAGGCGCTTTTGATATGGCGCTTCGACGCATATTCTCGAAGTATTCCACATAGCGAGCCTACAATAATTACTTCAGTTGTCTCTAAATTTTGGCTTATCAGCGGTAGAATAGCATACCCATGCCATAACTACGTTAGGTATAAGCAGGTGAACCAGGTTTTTAGCTTGAGCTCCCTGTCGCAGCAGCAACAGCGCAGTTTGATTTGCGAGGTCATGATAACCATGTTTGGTAGAGTACGCGAATACCCTTTCAGTATCCGATTGTACGAACTGACTGATAAGGCCAGTTAGTTAACGTATCATTTTCGGTTAGTGAGGCTACTCACTTCATCAGTAATCGACATATAGCTGTCGTAGTGTGCGTTTGATACTTCTCTGCTGCTTCCGCGAGTCCGTAAAGCTCTGGTCCTTTCAATTCCTCCAGATTAAATTGAGGTCGGGAGTATATGAACTGGAATAACAGTTCAAGAGTAGAACCCGATTCTGTGAGGTGTACCGCCTGTCCCCTAGTATCAAATGAGGAGGGAGGGAATGCTTCGCAACACACTTCAAGGACCTTTTTATGGAGGTTGAACAGAACCCCATCGCTGCTACAGATCGCTACATCTGCATCGGTGAATGAGACTTTGCCAAGTAAAGTCAGACGTGGGCACGCCAAAGCGAGTGAGCGACGTGAGCTAAGCGCTTTAACTCACATAGTTTGGATGTACGAACTGATGCTGAAGCAGCTTGAGGACCAAGACCTAGTTCGGGCCAAGGGGCAGATAGGGAGATCCCCTGGATGGATTGCTTAATATCGTGCTTCCAGAACTGCACGTGGGGAGGAACTGAACGACTCGGACGCAAACAAGTCTGACATGTCTCCATCAAGCCGTTAACATATTCTTCAATAGCCTTCGTGTTAAGAGGGTTTGAACCAAGGTACTTAAGTTTGTCGGCCCTTGGATCTGGAGTAGGAACACTTCTTTTCGTGCCACAGCGATCGCAACCTGAACCACTTTTCTCGACGCTCGGCTCCTGGTATGCTAAAAGATTCTTTATGGCATTCTGAAAAACAATGTCGTGTTTCCCTTGATAGTATAACTAAAACATATAAGTCAAGCTAGACTGTCTGAGATCACACTGACCCATTCTCCCCATAACGCAGGGGGCAATACTTCCAATACCTTCGTCGGGGGGATGTTCGACTCAATAACCAAGGGCGCAGCATGGTTCAAGTATTCCTTGTTGTTGTTTGTGCTGCATACTTCAGTACTATCAGAGACTCTACTGACGCATTCCTGTTCGGTTATCAGCACCACCATTATTGCTCATTGGTTCAAACAAAGACCTTATGGTTCTCACCTAAGTTCTCTCTGCCAAATCTCCTCCGCCACATGGAGCTTATATTTCGTGATCGCCTGCATTGTTTTCAAGATTTCTTCAGAAGGGAGCCTGGATACTGGTGATAATGGCGAGGGCCAAATATCGGGATAGAGATAGTAAAATAGCTTGTCGAGTACAACACTTGTTTCAGGGAGGATATAAGACCCATCTGGGGTGGTACGACAGGCGGGAGGAGGCAACCCCGGGCACATGTGCTCTAGAAATATGAGATGGACTTTGTAGATGTCCCCGTCACTGGATTGGAACGAGGTATCGCCATCCTCAGGGCCGACTGACATACTGGGTCAATTTGAGTGCCACCTGAGATACGCAGCTGTACGTACGGACTCTTATGTGATGTGGCGGGCTGGTTTGAGTGGGTGATTCCGCGTCAACCTCTAGAGGCATTTCTGCTACAAATATACTTGTTGCAACGTACGAGGGGTAGTGGAGCACTCTGGAAAGATTCAAGAAAAGCTCGGACTAAATCACAAATATACCAGCGCCAAGAATTGTCTGCGCGACTGCACAACTACGCCCTGTCTCTTGGAGTGAATCCGCCTGCTTCTTTTGTTACGCAGACATTTCTGGAAATAGTGAAGGAAAACGACTCGTGACGAAGACAAAGACTCTGACACGTATATTCGCAAACGATAACAAAAGCGATTGCGCAAAGGGGAAGGAAATGTAGGCCATCTTCTCGCGTTTGGCAAACCTCAATCTTGGCAACTCCGTAGCTATTTAATTTGAGTTTCTTTACTTGCGACCGAAGATGAACTGAAATAGACACATTGAAATAACAGATAAAGGTCAGTGAATGTTGGACATAAACTAAAGGGTCCGTTACTTATAAAGCTTGTCTTCCTCTCCTCCTTGAGCACATCCGCGATCGTTTCTGGTTCCGCTTCAATTCATAGTAGCAGCGAGCCAAAGGGTAAGGTAGATGTCAATAAAAGGCGGCGTGATGCGCAACACATACGATATCTCCCTTAATTTCTTGGGTAATTCATCAACCTCGGGGTTTAGTACCAAGCCCTCCAGAGAGCTGGAGACAGATATATGATACTAGCTGGAGACAGATATATGATACTGCCTTTTGTTGATTTTTTCGTGGGACAACTGGAATGTCTCGCAGCCCTCAACTCCCGAGCATGAATTGTGCGCGAGGCACGCCTCGAAATTGTCCCTACGTTTCCTCATCACATCAAGATAACCACGACTATCTCAGAAACTTGAAAGTCCTCTAGTTCAGGTTGTTTGGCAGCCGAGAAGGGTCATCATCATTATCATCATTGTGAATCGAGTAATCTGTTGGCATGACGGAACAAAGGAGCTTGTATCTATTTACCGCCACATCCACCACCTATTTCTGCACCCAAAAATGCGGTCTATGTGTCGATACGGATGACGTGAGATGTATAGCAAAAGAGGGACTACGATAAGTAATGGAATATATACCAACGACAGGTGTATAGAGTGTGGGTGAAGACGCCGGAAACATCAACCGACTCAGTAAGCGACTATTTGAATGGGAAACTTCAGCGGAGGAGCGAGGGCGGGTTGAGACGCCTCGTAGACTCCGTGGAGATGTTCCAACTGACGCACTGGGTCTGTGAGATGAATCTTGCATGTGTGTAAAAGACAGACAGCGTGAGGGGGTGGAGGGTGGGTGTAAAGTCATGTGCATGATCAGCCGGCTGCTGCGTGTGGCCATGTGGACAGCTGTCCACCAACGTATCTAAATTGAGATAACGTGCACACACTGCATGACCTAAATAAATGAGTACAATGTACATGAAGGATTGACTACAATAAATCAGGGATATTAATACACCAATCAGCTAGCTACTAAGCTAACTGATTTGCTGCTCCATCCATGATGACGGAATGGCAGCATGCAGTTCAGCTTTAGAGTCCAGCGGTAGAGGGAATGCAATGAATCAGCTGTAGCGGGGTTCGCATGACTTTGGGGTATAGTTGTGGGCGTGATCATGTCGTAACTCTAGTAAAATGGAACATCTCTACCACCAGTCTCCATGTTCCTTCATGGCATCCGCGACTTTGACAAATCCGGCTACGTTGGCTCCTGCCAAGAGCGAGGGAAGTACATCTTCCGAGCGTTCTTCCCCAGACCATTTCTGGCCTGCATCAACGCAGATCTGTAACGAAATAATAAGTTATGTCGATGACGAGTTCTATAAAGTCAAGTTTATACTCACATTATAGCAATCGGCCATGATGGCCTTGAGTCGGGCATCGACCTCTGCAAATGTCCAAGCAAGGCGTTGGCTATTCTGCGCCATCTCAAGACCAGAGACTGCTACACCTCCAGCATTGGATGCCTCTGTTGTTTTAAAAGGATATTAGCGTCTGCGTTGGTGAACTACGTTAGTATAGCGATACGTACTGCCAGGGGCATACCAGACAGCTTGGGAACCGCCGTTCTTTCGAGAAGCTTCAAAAACGTCGATTGCTTCTTTGGTGCATCCCTACGGCACAGTGGCGGGTGAGCACAGCTTAAAGAACATAGGGAATCTCTGCTCACCATGTTGGAACCCTCCGCAACAATTCTGACACCAGCTTTGATGAGAGCTTCTGCCTCTGCCTCGCTGACCTCGTTCTCAGTAGCACCAGGAAGTGCGATGTGGACCTCAGGAACAAGTGTCCAAGGCCGTTGGCCAGGATAATACTTGTATTTTTTATTGGATGATTGAGCAACGAATTGTTCGAGCGTTCCGCCCTTCAACTTAAGTTGAGCAATGGCAAGAACAGCTTCCCGATCGAAGCCAGAGCCTGACGCGACAATTGCTCCCTTGGAATCGGAGAGTGTGAGGACGGTTCCACCGAGCTCGATAACCTTGAGCGCAGTGTACTGGGATACATTTCCTGAGCCAGAGATGGCCACGAGAGTGGTGGGTTGGGTGAGACGATATTCAGGGCATGCACGTTCAATCATCTGCAATTGTAGTTCGAGAAAGGTTTATAGATCCGTTTATTATGCGTGCGACTTACGTGTTCTACATAATAGATGAGACCGTACCCCGTAGCTTCAGGGCGGATGAAACTGCCACCCCAATTGACGCCCTTGCCAGTCAACATGCCGGTGAACTCATTCCTCAGTTTCTTGTAAGCACCGAAGAGGTAACCAATTTCACGTGCACCTGTTCCGATATCACCAGCTGCACGCTCGTTAGCCATGAGTTCTGCTAGGGATACGTTTATGCTCACCAGGAACATCAGTGTCCTGACCAATGTATCGGAAGAGCTCAGACATGAAGGCAGTACAGAAGCGCCTAATCTCGCTATCTGACTTGCCCTTAGGGTCAAAGTCAGATCCTCCCTTTCCACCTCCCATGCTCAAACCAGTGAGCGCGTTCTTGAAGATTTGTTCAAACCCTAGGAACTTGAGGATGGACAAGTTGACTGTTGGGTGTAGACGAAGACCACCCTTGTAGGGTCCCAGAGATGAGTTGTACTAGATATCGACACCGTCAGCCTTCCATGTACATGATTGTGACACCCGAGACGCTTACTTGTACGCGGTAGCCCCTATTGACCTGCGCTTTCCCATTGTCATCTTCCCAGGTGACACGGAATTGCAGGACACGCTCGGGAACTTGGACAACATCGAGTGCCTTTTGATAGTGGGGATTGACCTTCAAGAAGTATTGCAAGCTTTCCGTCAACTCTGCAAGTGCCTGGTGTGGCATCAATGACGTCAGAGACGTAGATATAGGGGAGCAACCTCACTTACTTGCTCGAATTCGGGCTCGTGGGGAAGGACCATGATGATAGGTGGTGTGTTAATGAGTTGAGGGAGGATGCACAAGTAAGCGTAAAGATTTCAGAGGTCGTACGACGAGCCTACGGACCCCTTTCTCGAGGGCTTTATCAACACAAGTCCTTATCTTAAATTCCCTTACTTGTCAATGAATCAAGGTACCCAATACAGCCACGCAATCGGGTTAAAACTTCATGTGGATGCTCAGAGATAAGTTACGGATGGAAAATTTACCTAGGAATGACGAGTCCGACTAACCAACTTCGGCCGAGGCCCCGTTGGAGAAGGAGTAAACATGGTCAAATATAGCATTGTCCAGAATCGGAGTCGAAGGAGCGATGCTACGTACTTATTTACACCATGATTTTCAATATCAATTCCAAAATCAAAATGGAGCGGGATCGAAGTGCTTTCCGTTTCTGCCGAGCTTTGCCCGCTTAATTCCTATTCAGACTGTGACGAGCAATGCATTTCCTTCCGCACTCCTTCGGAGCCAAGTCTGTCCTACATCCTTTTTAGCTTGTCTCCATTCAATAATCCTAATTGACACTTGAACAACCGTGTCGCAGACGGTGGCCGCGACAAAATGGCAATAGGCCCGACAAAAGTCCTCGTCCTGTCAATGCATTGTGTCCGCATTTTCGCATCAGTTTACCCTGCAGCCTCATGTCTGCTTTCGAGAATCAGGCGAGAATTCTAGCCCAAGGCAAAATATGTCTCAACTACAACAAAAGCGTTATCAAATGGGCCGTTTAACCGATTTGATGTCACCGTCTGGGCTTATTCTAAGCTATATTTGTGCAGTGTTTTGACTTGTTGGTGTCAGAGCCGCTGACAGTGCGCATTTTCAAGCCACCAAGGTCAAAACGGTGGCAGCATTCAGTCGTCAGAACGAAGTCAACGGCCATCTGTTTCCGTTGATTCTCCATGCGAGCAATGATGGTCGCGTGCCTGCGTTCCTGCTGTAAGGGCCTTCCGAGGTCGGCTAGATCGAAGATATTTTTGATGATAATCATGCATAGATAAGAGTCCCAAAGCATTATAATTGCCAACACGGGAGACGTAGTAACTTGAGAAGTCACAGCGAGGATCTTTGAATGATGAACATAGCTATCAGGTGATCAAATCCGACTAACTCAGTTGCAACTTAATCGTGAATGAGTGAGGTTTGAGTTAGTGGTGAAGGAGCCGATGTACACGTATCTATACATGCAGCATCAGAAAGGCGGTTTGGAAGCCTGTCAAGTATGGGGTTGGAACGCTTACTGATGTAGCAACACATCATTGGCCGGTGGTACCAGCGTCCCTGCACCGGCGATTTACTCCGTCAAGACATAAGAGATACCCGGGTGTAAATGTGACTAGTTCCACTCGCATGCTTGCTGGAATCAAGCTGGAATGCGGGATGAAGCCAGTCAAGAGATCGACGCATGCAATGTGGCTTGTCGGAAACAGCCGCAAGTCTTCACCACAATGCCCATAGACTAGCTACCTTCGGACACGCTCCACCACACATGTTCTTCACCAAATAGGTACACTCAATCCCCGTTAGGCTTGTCCCTTTGTCGAGCCTTGACTTTGGGTCTCTTTTTGCTTTAACTCTAATGACAGCGTTCTGCGATGCAGGTGGGGACTTAAACTGAAGCTTTGAATGCACGTCGACCCTAAAGGATTACCCAAACCGGTCCTAAGCACAAGGTGGACGCCGTATTCGTGTATCTCAGTCATACGCACAAGTGGGCACGTTCACCGCAGACAACACCTCACCCAGACATCAATAAAGCATTACGGATATCAGACTAATTTACGACGATGTGGGGGGACAAAGGCTCTCGCATGTCAGCTTTTGGTGGTGCTTTGCTCCTTGCGGGATTCATTTGCATGGGCCTGATCATGATGGAGATGGAGCACGCAAGCACACTTGCAATGTGTATCAATGAAGCTGTATCAACATCTACGGTGAGCAATAAATGAAATGCACTCTTTAATTGTATGAAATGTCTTGTTCGATACAATGTGAATTGCCATTTCCCGTAATCCTCGGTATGAGGAGTCTGTGTTCTCTGAGTCAACTGTTTCCAGCACACCGAAACGACATCCACACTAGAGTACTCATATATCGATTCCCTTCATACAATCGTATTATTCTGGACTTGACCTTCCCGACCCCATTGATGATAACTCAGTACGGTAAGTTATTATTCTCTCCTCTTCAGATTCATGTGCTGATTTGGATCCGCCTAGTGTTGAAGGAAAGGGACCTGCTACGATACATGAGGTCTCTCCACAACGTCTGCGTCGACTTCAAAGTCAACCTTCGATTTTCTGGAAACGCGCAATTCTCCCTCCAAATCCGTCCACACTACCATAGATGAGCTTCAGGGGAAGGCAGAGAGCCTCAGAGTGGAGATCGACCGACACAAGAAGATTGAGCATATGCTGAAACAGTACATGGAAAGGGTCAATGTCAACGAAGTCGGTGTAGATCGATTCGCAGTGGCCTTGAAGACATATAGGACTAAGATGAAAGCATCATATACAGCCAGGATGACGTTGGAAAAATAATTGAAGGACCTGGTTCTAGAAGGAGATAAGAGAAGAGGAAGCGAAACAGACTCCAGCCATGCTGAAGATCTCAACCCTCGTCTTAAAACGATCTTGACTATTAAATTGCATGCAGAATCCAAATGTAAGGCCGAGTTACATGTCACTTATGGTATGCCAACCTCTCCATGAAACTGTCTCTTCCTCACGCTACTTACTGTTGTGTCTCGTCATAAATAAAGTGATCTCGAACGCAACTTGGTCTGCAGCCTATGACAAGCGAGCCAACATCTGTGGAAAGAGCCAACCGTCGAGCTTACCTACCTTGCCCACGTCAGGCAGAATACAGGGGAAGACTGGATAAGCGCTCCTGTACCACTCTGGCCACTCCCACATTCGGACTTGACATCCCAACGTTCCATTCATGGACTGTAGGCATCTGGAAAGCGACGCCAGTAATGAATCGGTTCTTGCGTGTGTTATCCGATTCATTCGATCCATCTTCGTCTAGTGATCCAGATAATGACGGCTAGCGTGACATGGGGTTTCGTGCAATAGAATTCAATGATATGGGGAACGTCACAGCAAACGTTCAAATTCCAGGAAGCAGTGACATCCCCAGCGATTACGTCAATCACACTGTTGTCATTGCCGAGTTGATCTCAAAGTGGCTGTATCTTGAATTTGTGTCCCCCAGAATGATAGTAGAGTTTAATTGAAGGTGGGTAACATTGTTAATGGTAAAATTCAACTACTTTTTGATGACGATGCTGGACAGGCAAAAATTACTAATTCTTCGGATTACACCCTTCTAAAGGGTTCAGCGAGCGTCTATATGAACAGTAGTTTCATTTCAAACACGAAGGTGCCACTAGGAGCCCGGAGGAAAATTTTGAATGCTCATTGGGGTGGGTTTCAGTATATGCACATCAATCGACGTGATCACCCACAATCAACCCGTGGGCTGTTCAGTTTGTACCCTTCCATCCGCGTTACATACCATCCACAAAGCAAAAAAGCAGGCCAGTCCGGATTCTACAACAAGTCGTCAACCCAAGTATACACTCAGAGACTATCTTTGTTCCACTCGAAACAAGTCCCACTCTCCAGCTCGAAAATCATAGATCATTATCCAGTCTCTGAACACCAGGACATAACTATCAAATTGATCAGCCCGCCACTTTCGTTACCAGAGACGACAAAAGAGGGCACTTTTCCGGTTGCAAGTCCTCCAAAGATAATGAATAGTGTAATTGCGCAGTGAAATGATGCAGATGAAGATGAGGTCAATGTCTCAAATTTAGGAAGGATGGGATTTTCAATTAGGTTTGTATGGTGCCTGCTCAAGGCAAGGTCAATCCCACCCTCCAGTGGGAGGTCAAATCACCCGCAAATGTCAAGATCGGTGGACTTCAGAGGTAGACGGATAGCTACGACAATATTAATACCAATGTATAGCAACACAGGAATGTTTTCATTCTATGTACATACATACTATACACTCAATAAGAGCTAACGAGTACTACTGAATTTGAAAAGCCAGTTGCCGGAACAATTTCCTTCACATTCTTAATCACTAACCAGTATGAATGTGGAGCCCATTGTCCAACACCTTCTCTTCACCATTGCCTTTCACTCCCACCTCTCCATTGGCCGCCGCGTCCCTCGCTCGCCTAATTTCCTCTTCAGGGACCATGGAGTCCAGAGGATGAGGAGGCTTAAACTGCTGCAGTTGTACGGCAAGTTGTTCTTCGAGGACTTCCTTACCAGACGCAGCAGCGATGAACCCAAGGAAAGGCGGCGAGGGATTCAATGGGCGGGTACAGAATTCTGGGTGAGCTTGAAGACCAAGGAAGAACGGGTGATCTAAAGAGCAAGTGCGCGAAACCTATAAATGACGATAACGCTTGAACTAGTAAGGAGAACATACCACGCAGCTCCAGAATCTGCATACGTTCTCCACGTTCATCCTTACCGACAAATACTAACCCACGCTGCTGATAAAGCTCAACATGCTCCGGGTTCACTTCATATCGATGCCTATGCCTTTCCCAGACTTTGGGAGCGCCACCATATAATTTCCTCGCTATTGACCAGGGCTCGGTCTCAGGCTCAAATACAGTGGGTCGCAATCCAAGACGCATTGTGCCACCCATATGAGTCTTAGATATTTCCGGCATGAATATGATAGATGGATAGCTTGTATCTTGATCGAATTCGGTGGATGTTGCCTCTTCTCTTGGATAAAGATTCAGTTCTCTTTAGGTAAATCATGAAACGTACCTGGCTTTCCAATGACATTCCTGGCCCACTCAATAACAGCGAGTTGGAAACCAAGGCATATACCAAGGAAAGGAACTTTTTGTTCTCGAGCATACTTAATAGCAAGCATCATGCCTTCCGTTCCTCGAGAACCGAAACCACCCGGGACGAGAATGCCCCTAGCAAGGCGGTTAGATATTTAGGCTATAAACTTGTGTGTTTCTCACCCTGAACCCACAACGGCACGCCAAGCGTCATGATACTTAGCAGGGTTAGTTTCTTGAGTTTCGGGTTCAAGATCGGACGATTCCACCCACTAAGGAGCAATTCAATAAGATTCTTAATACATAGTTGCTAGGGACTCACGTTTATGTTCAACCTTCTGTGTACCCTGAATGCTGAGTGCTCCAGTGCTTTTGTGACGGACATATAGGAGTCCTTCAAATCGGTATATTTGCCAACGAGGGCAATGGTTACCTCGTCGAAGAGGCGTTCCTGTCTATAGAGGCGTGAGTCGCAGAAAACCGGAAGAAAGTATTTTTGCGGACCCCGAAGTGATTTCCCTCCATCTTTTGCTCAATGAGGCTCCTTTTTCCTTCATAGCTGAACTAATTGGCACTTGGTCCAGCTTCAACCGCTTTGTGAGATACTCCACGATGCCCTGAGACTGCAGTAACAAAGGAACATGGTACACCGACGCCACATCATGGACGCCAAACACCTGCTCGGAAGAAACGTGACAAAACATAGAGATCTTATCTCTTGTGGCTGAGTTCAATGGTCGTGGTACAAGCAGACGGCAAGCGATCTATGTGAAACGAGATCAACTAGAGAAGGGCACCATATACGTCTCAACTGACGCGTACCAAGTCAGGTAGCAGCCCCAGTCCGCGAAGTAAGTGAACGGTAGTCTGAGTTGGCTTTGTCTTTTGTTCGCCATGGAGATCGGGTACTAGCGATACGTGGATTAGGGCGAAATTATCATGGCCAACTCGGAACTGGAATTGACGCATGGCTTCGATAAATGGGGCGGATTCGATGTCTCCAACAGTACCACCAAGCTACTGGAGTTGAAAAACTGAAACAAAATTCGGGCTGCAAGTGTCGCACCTCGATGATACATAAATCAGGTTGTTCACCTGTGTCATCCACAGGTATTTTTGCGACGCGTTCAATCCAGTCTTGTATTTCATTTGTGACATGGGGTACGATCTATATATGGGCGTCAAAGATGATGATGATTTCTCTGGGACCAGAACGCGCCTGAACAGTCTTTCCTAGGTACTCTCCTTTACGCTACACAAGTAAACATGAGCGCGGCGCGTAATCAGCAGGAGGGAATCACCAAACCTCCTTTTCTATAACTTCCTTGTAAATCTTTCCCGTCGTAATATTATTGTTTCGTGATAATGTAACGTTGAGATATCGTTCGTAATTGCCCAGATCCAAGTCGACCTCTCCACCATCGTTAAGTACGTAGACCTCACCTATGGACAGTTGCTTCAGCTCATTATTCAGAAGATTGCAAATTGCTCCCGCCCCAAGAATTCATGAATAGTGTATTCAAACGATCTCACCGTGCTCAGTAGGTCTCATCGTTCCAGCATCAATGTTCATGTACGGATCAATCTTGATCGCCGTGACCTTCAGACCGGTCGTTTTCAGCAAAAGCCCCGTGGACGAGGCTACCATATGGAGGCAGGAAAGGTAACATGAGGCATCATGATTAATGTTCTGGTAAAGGATCCGACTGGTGGCGTACCGATGACGCCCTTCCCGATCCCACTGACCACACCTCCAGAGACTAAGATATACTTGGTCATCTTGTGGAACAATGTTCGATGCAAGCAAAGCTTCGCGATACGATCTGTTCTTTGGTTATGGAGAGGGATGAGATCGTCACTTGGGTATTGAAGAGGACGCAAGCAGGGGTGCTCGCAATAGTGACGGTCAGTGAAGAAATTTTAATTTATACTAATTATAGGGTTTTGGCGCGGTCGTGCCTTATCTCCTGCCAAACAAGTCCAGCCATTGGCACAGCCACCGGACTCCGGCGTCTTCGCATGTGCGGCCACCTGCTCTGCTTGTCTGCACATATGCTGCGGTAATCGACGTCAACTGCGGTGCAGCGGGAGTCATGAGTGACAAAGACGCAAGATGGGCGGTCTGCTCTTTAGGTCATGGCATTGATTGTACCAAACTGTTACAGCTTAGAATGCCGCCAGGCCCGCCACTACAATATCTGACGCGAAACGTATCTTCATTAATTTGATCGGTAAACAAGGCTGAAGATAGGTAATATCATATATCCCAACGCCTTTAGAACACTGAATACCAGAGACTTCACCCTCACACCCTTATGATTTAGAGAAATGAACTAAATCGAGGGAAACCGTTGACCTCCGTCTCAATGCTCTTCTTCCACCTCTGAACTGCAGCAGGCACAGCAGAAGAATCCAAACCATCCCATACCGACATAGAAAATCGACGGTTCTGCAACTCTTGCGAACTTCGCAATTGACCAGGCACCGACCACAGTTGCATAATTTCATTCAGGCGGAACAACGAACTTGGAGATGAGCCCAGTGTCTTGAGTATTTGTACTAGTGCAGTACCAGCCTGTGGAGTAGCTCTTCCCGTCTGTTCAACACGATAAGCGTCCTGAGAGGCAGTCCGTATTGCCTTGCGTTGCAATTTGTGCCATGCCCTGGTATAATGGACCTGGAACCAGTTCAGTCATTTTTGCATAGGAAGGGGAGACCTCACCCACCCACGCAGACACGACACTGGGCGAGAGCAAATGCAGATTTTCCATGATATCTATATCAGCCCGAATGATTTGAACGGCCGCAGAATCTGCAAGGTCACTGTATCCATATGCCGTGGCATATATCAGGAGCTTATCAGGATGGCTTGTTGTGTGCCTTCTACTTCCATGGTAAGAAAGGTCCTACCACATAACTGACAGACTCACTCTAGTAACAGCTTGCAAATAGCCATAACCATTTGAACCTTGTATTTCTCAGCCGCACGCGCGAGGCTATACAGTTTTTCAAAAGGTAACTTATCGTAATTTGTTGGAGTTTTGGCGTAGATTGATTGAAAGACAAGTTCCAAGACGAAATAGGCCTCCGGGACAAGGATTAACCCAGAGGTCCTTCGCGAGGCGTTGAGACCTGGACACATGGTATTGACGATCTGCTGATGCAGACAGAGCTGAACACCATCAGAGCTCAGAATTTTCACATCTCCATCCGGAAAGGAGACTTATAGAAGGTAAGACACAGGCCAATTATATGGTAGGCGGACTTACATTGCGAAGAGAGCCTGTTAACAGTATGCGACCCGGCTAATGCCTCACCTTCTACCCCCTCCATCCTCAAATCCATGAAGGTCCTGATGCATTGGGAGAACGTTGGGACAGCAAGAATCTGATCTTGTGTTTTTGCCTCCCATGCTTTCAGCTCATATGACAAAGGCGACTCTCCAAGAGCACTCAAGCACGCTTCCAGGGATACCTTGCTGAAGGGTGGTTTGCAACAGCCTAGAGCCGTCAGACCGGATATCCATCGAGTATGGGTTGTGTTTGGACTGCTTGGCATACCAAGCGAATGACGACGCTCAGGTGCCTGCCAAACTGTGACGGCATATAGCGACTCGGGCGATGTTTCCCTGCGAGTGGTCTCATTAGGCAGAGGAAAACTTTTGATCGCTTGTTGAAGTAAGATATTCCAGTGTCCCTCGTAATAGGCCTAGGTATTTCTGTCAGGCTTGGACATGCCACGGCACCAGAAATGCTCACAGATCCCACGGATATGTGCATCTCATCGCTGAGCAACGGCCATTTGAAGCTAGGCGTCCATTTCCATGTCCTCATCTGTGCAGCCAGCGCTAATGGTGCAGCTCGGTCCAATAGGTCCCATTTCTCGTAACGCGCAGCATGGCTCAAAATGCTGACCGGGTGCGAGGCGAGATAATCCCTATTTTCGAGAGGGCAAAGGCTTAAAATGTTGAATTCTTTATAAATGATCAACTCACTCAAGCCAGCAAGTGAACATAGCTATCGCCAATGGCATCTGGTAGCGCTGTGCCGCTTCAGCAACTCCCAGGATGAGATTGAACCCAGACCCTTTCCAAAGGTTCCCAGGTAACGTTGCCTTAGTGGAATATAGAAATGAAATGAGGATATCCAGGACTGCGCCAGTGTCAGGCAGGCTAATTGATCCATCCCAGCGAGGTACCAAATGTTCCGGGGGAAAGTTTTCAGCGAACAGAGCTAGATGGGTTCTGTGAAGTTTGTATTCGACGTTATCGCTCGAGATGAAGGAGACATCGCCGTCTTCGAAAAAATCTATACATTGATTATAGTATCGGAAAACAGTGAGTAATGGGTCTTGAACTACTCACATGTCTTGGATTGTGTACGGCTCATCACGGTCGTATTTCGGGGCATGAGTCCAAGTAGCTGTGAAGATGGGGGCAGAAGCAGACGGGAACAGGTATTCTGCGCTGTTTTTTAAGCCTGTCAGTGCTAAGACAATCTGACAAGGTTAAAGTTACGAATTCAGTTACCACGTGTGGCAGTGACATTGACTGCGCAAAATATGGGGTTGTACCCAATAACCTACGCGAGAATTCTTGACAAGAGGAATGGACATCTCCATCAAAGCAACGGTTCCGTGACCAGTAGTAGACAGAGGAAT
Organism: Volvariella surrecta; assembly: GCA_951802395.1. NCBI lineage: Eukaryota > Fungi > Basidiomycota > Agaricomycetes > Agaricales > Pluteaceae > Volvariella > Volvariella surrecta. Next base: position 370,390 of record OX637791.1, on the reverse strand, counting down.
CGACATCTCCTGAATTGTGCAGGTCATCAGCCACATGCAGGTAGGATCTATTGCCCCTATTATTCGCATTGATGACATCTAAAATAACCAGTACGAAGCGCAAAAAAAAACAACAGGACCATATTCAGGCCTTACATGAATGAACTGAATCGAGGAAACTTTCTAACTTCCTCCTCAATCTCCCTCTTCCATTTCTCCACAACAGGGAGCAATTTACAAGTAGTCCCATTTCCGAACTCCCGCGCATTATGGTGACGAACGACCAATGATTGCGAAGTAGCAGCGTATGACGGTTTAGGAGCCTCCTGCATCAAGAGTTGATCCAATTTGAACAAAAAACTTGCAGATGATCCCAACTTCTGGAGGGCGGAAACCAGGGACCAAATGGCAGTGACGAAGGCTTCACTGGCAGGTTGTTCTGAATCGTCGTCTTCATGAGAATTATCTGTAATCTGATTCCCGACCAACGTCGATGCCTTGTGAATTGCCTTGCGTTGCAACTGACGCCACGCTCTAACGTATTGGATCTAACACCACATGACACTCGTGTTTAGGTCGAGGAGAGGGTCTAACACTCACCCATGCAGGCACCACGGCATGTTGGAGCAGATGTAGACTACCCTCCATATCGGCATCGGTCCGGATGACCTGCACGGCTGCAGAATCCGCAATGTCTTCGTATCCATATTTCGTGGCATACGTGAAGACCTCACCCGGATGACTGTCGGTATGTTGCCTACGTTGGGATTGAGCGGGTATTCTTGCAAGATGAGGCAGGGGCAACTCACGCTAATAAAAATTTGCAAGAATACATTACGGACTGAACTTTGTATTTCTCAGCCACTTGCGCTAGGCTGTGTAGCTCTTCAAATGACAGCTTATCATAAATCGGTGTTCCTTTTGCATACATCGCGTGGAAGAGATGTTCCAAAGCGGAATTGGTTTCCGAAACCAATATAAGATCGTGCCTTGTCGTAGGAGGGCAAGCTTGAGAAGTGGTACCAACTTGAAGGATACCCGGACAAAGGTTGCTCAGCAACTGTTTGTGCACGCGGAAGTGAACACCGTCTGAGGTTTGAATGGTAACATCTCCATCGGGAAAAGAAACTTTTCGAAGGTGAGATGTGGACATGAACCCAAAAGGGAAACTTACAACTGGAAGAGGACCTCGTCATGACAGGCGAATCAGCTGATATGCCTCCGTTCTTATTTTCCTGTACTATTCCGATGTACATTCCAATGCACTCTGAAAAGGTGGGAATGTCTTCAATCCTCTTGTCGACCTCCTTTCTCCACTTCCTCGCCTCAGAAGCCAACGATATCGCCCCCAGTTGGTGCACAAGGACATCAAGGAATTCCTTGTCCAGAAGCTGGTCATAACACCCAAGAGCAACTATCAGTGTCACGGAGGCTTTAAGTTGGTTAAGTGCCGGCCACGAGATGGACGGCCACTGAGCATCTCCTGCAGTAATTTTAGGTATTGTTTCGATAGCTTCTTGGAGCACAGTATCCCAGTAGCCTTCGTAATATGCCTACCGGCTCCATCAGTTCGTGATGCTACTAAAATGTGCATCAATCAATCCTACCCATGCTACACATATGGCCATTGGGTCAGACGCTAATGGCCATCTAGGTTTGTGGTCATCTCTTGATCTTTTCCTGTGAACAGCCAGTGCCAACGGAGCAGCATCATCTAGAATATCCCACTTCTCGAAGCGAGTGGCGTGGCGTAAAATCTCCACTGGGCGAGATGAAAGGTGTTTACTTGATGAAGCAGAGTTAGCTACACGAGCTTGCGAAGTAGCACTAGCTTACCGGATCCGGTTGGTGAACATTATTATTGCCATTGTAACTTGATAACGCTCTGCGGCATCAGCAACACCAAGTATCAAATCGAACTTTGACCCTTCCCACAGGTCCTGTGGGAGTTCGGCTTTGGTGGGATAAATGAACGCAAACAGGACATCGAGAACAGCGCTGGGTTCTTCTAAATGATACGATCCATCGGCATTGCGGGTGCAACCTTGAAGTGGAAACTCCCCAGAAAACGAATGCAAATAAGCCGCCTTGTGGAGTTTATAGATGACCTGATCTCTGGACGTAAAAGTGACATCACCATCATCAAAGTAGTCTACGAGAGTTGTGAGAAAAACATGAGATGAAGCTACGTAAGATACGTACAACACCAAGACTGCTTGCGACTGTTCGGGTTTTTGGATGTCACCCGCATCACTGGCATTCTATCTCTTGACGACACGAAGGAAAGGAAGGGAAGACTAGACCCACCTTTATATTGAAGCAGGCAGTCGCCTGAGAAGGGTCTTATTAGATCTATCGCACACCTGGAAGTTGAAAGAATCACAACCGCCGACCAAAAAGTAGGCTCGGCTGCGCTCCAGTGAAGTTTGCGCGTCGCGCAGTTTCTTCCTGGAGTCAGATATTGAGTGCCCTGTACTTGGAAACCTAACCAGCCGCAGCTAGTCGCAGTTGATCGCTTAACTCTAGCTTCGTATAGACCTCGTCTCAGTGTACGCATTCATTCCAGTAACTCGATGTATGGCGTATATAGTAGCTTCTACTGATGGTGGTGAAAGAAGCCAGCGGAACTTCACAAAGCACAGACATTGATAAGGTTTAAAACAACCACGGCCCAACTGGACGTAAACATAAAGTAAGCAAACGTGTACATACCCAACTAATCCCCAAATAGGAATAGTGAACAGAAATTCACTCACCTCTCCCTCTGGCACCCTCAGGTTTGATCTGCAAACAGCTCTGATGGATCAGATTGAGAGCCTTAACCGCATCCCTTCCTTCAATAACACACGAAATGTTAATCTCACTGGCGCCTTGGGAGATCATTTCAATGTTGACACTCCCTTGAGCAAGCGTTTTAAACATTCTTCCTGCTATACCAACCATATTGCGCATCTGCTTGCCAACTAGTGAGAGAATGGCCATATTCCGATGCGTCGAGACCTAGCCAAGGAGATTCAAAGACAACTATATCAGCGGGAAAGGCCCAACCACATTCACGAGAAACTCAGACACGCACTGTCCCACTCTTCTTCAATTCCTTAACTAGCCTATCGACCAAATTCTTCTGCAAACCTTCTTCCTCAATAGCCATACTGACATGCACCTCGCTCGTACTGATCAAATCCACCACCACGCCAAATTTATCCAACACTCCGAAGATCCCCGCCAAAAACCCATGTGAAACACTCTTACGGTTGGAGTGAATGTTGATGACTATGATGTGTTCTTTGATAGTTACGGCGGTCGGTAAACGTCTATCGTGATGAGAAGGTTGATCGAACCCTAAGGTAGCCGTCAGACTTTGAGAAGCGAGGGGAATTGTGGGTGAGGCGAAAGAGATATCAGCGTGTCCATTAGTCGATGCAGTTGATGTCGTCGATGTTACAGATGTGGTTGTAGATGGAGATACGGATGTCGTGGTAGTAATTGACGCTACGGATGAGGAGTTCAAAGACAAGGGTGTGTTTTCGAGTAGATCGCTACCAAATTCGGCGATTTGCGTTATGTCGATGTCTGGGTCTGGGTGGATGACAGTACCACTCCCTGAGGGGTTGTCCACGTTCTTTATCCTGATGGGGATTTTTTTTCGAATGACCTAAAGCAAAGTGTCAACTGGTTGTCTTCGACGTGGTCCCAAAATAGCAACCATCCGGCATCATCGCATTCACCGACATCATGAATAAACCCTGAATAAATTTACCTGTTCCATAACGAATGGATGGATTACCTCGCTCCCATAATACGTTAACTCTGCAGCCTCGTCCGGCGAGATCAGGGGTATCAGTCTAGCAGTAGATACTTTTCTGGGATCAGCAGTAAAGATCCCATCGACTTCTTTCCAAATTTGCACTTCTGAAGCTTCAAGCCCCACAGCAAGTAGAGCAGCTGTAAGATCAGTATAACCTCTGCCAATTTGACGTAGCAGGGAACCGGGAACAGGACCAAAGAAACCTCAAGAGTTTCCGTCAGTATAGACCTTTGATTGCCTCGGGCAAACACACCGGTAACGACAGGTACTTTCGATCCGCATTCCTTTAGCCGTTCGCCAAGCGCCACCGACAGCCTGTCGTAAAATTCTTGGTCTAGGACACCGTTCGTCGTATCATCTTGGTCTTCGTCATCACCAAGATCTGGGACTAGATCTTCGAGTGATACGTATTCAGCATCAACACCCTAATAGCAGTATGGCGTGGGTCAGAAAATGAGCAGCACGGGAGCATCGAAAATTGTACAAACTTGATCACGCAAGACAGCAGTCATGATTTTACACGCCAAGCATTCACCTAGACCAACAATGGTGTCTCTCGACCGAGGAGATATTTCGGAAATAACCTGGATCAAACATGACGTTCCATAGCCGTGTAGAGGTGTTGGCTAGCTGTAATTGATTTCACATACCTGAGCGGCAAACAGAAAACTCCTCAACCAGTCGCAATCTCCTTCTATTTCATTTTCTAGCTCCTTCAATACCACGGGGTTCTTGACAGACATTCTGGCAGCAACGAGGTGTTCTTGTCTAATCAATTCGACGGTAGTGTTGTATTCTTGTCCAGGTTGAACTGGACTACTTCCATTCGCAGCTACACTTGATAAGGCGGTCAAACCATGCAGCTGGTGATGTAGGGGATTACCCAGGCGTGGTGAGTCAGTTCCTGATGAACGACTCCGTGGGCGTGGACTCATGGGGGGTGATTGATTTTCTGGAGTAATGATACCTCTTGTAATAGGCGTCATAATACCAGAGAGACTGCTCGAGGATTTGGAATTGCGCCGCAATTGTAGCGCTTCAGATGAGGCTCGGAGGAGAAGGTTTGTCGTCCCCAGCGCTTTTGTAGAGCCTGAGCGAGCAGAGCATACCACTGCCACCTTATATTGATCGATATAGTTTCTTGGTCAACCATCGATGTATAGGCAGGCTTGTGTGTCAGCTAGGGGTCCTTGAGAGGTGTGGCTGAGACTCACGACACAATGTCTTTTGCTATCTTGGTTGGGAACTTTCCTACGCTCGTTCCACCAAACTTTTGAACCAACCATTTCGCAGATGGGTTGATAGTATTTTGGTGTAGATTGGGGGGTGTACGAGGTGGCGACGAGGCCTCAGAGGATCCAGATGACCCCGATGGAGTCCGTGAAAAAGCAGGGGAGTTGACTGCTGACATTGCGATATTTTAAACCAGATGGTTGTTCTAAAGTTGAAGCACTGTGAGAAAAACGTTTTGTTGAATGTAGCAGTCCTTATATAACTTTGTTGGTTTTACCTGCATTAAATTGTCTCCGGGCTGACTCGATCATCCCCGGCCGACCAACACCGATCCAGGGTAAGCCACACCAATCGTGGGAACTAGTATATAAAAATGGTCGACCGAATGGGATGAACCAACTCACCTACTGAACTTCCAGGCATTATATAAGATAGAGAGACCGGATCATGACCCGGACGGGAGTTGGCCGTATCTTGAACCTCATCGTTCATCGACATACTGCGTTTGTACAGCAGAAACATCGTTATAACTCAAGATTTTTCAGGTCTTATTCAACAGCTGACATGGGTGCTCAAGGAAACCACACTATTCCAACTGGGGAACGCTTGGCTGCAATTCGTGAACTGCTTAAGAAACACGACGTACAAGCGATTGTCGTACCAAGTGAAGATGAACGTAAGTATCTCGCGTCCTCACACCCCACATCAGATGCTAATCCGCGATCTAGACGCGAGTGAATACCTGGCTAGTGCCGATAAGAGGAGAGCCTTCATCTCCGGATTTAGTGGCTCCGCCGGTAAGTAAACCACCATTCTAATCTATTTCAATCGCCGTACTTTACCCCGCTGATTACATCACTTGTTGAACACAGGTTGTGCGATAGTGACATCGAATGAGGCGTACTTATTCACAGATGGGCGATACTTCTTGCAGGCGGGGAAACAACTGGACAAGTTAGTTTTCCCTCGCACATGCCCCATCGGTCAAACTTACCTCCCTCCAATCCCTTAGCAATTGGACTTTGATGAAGTGGGGATTGCCAGGTATGTATCAATTTATCCCCTCTCCCCTTTCCTTACAGCGCATTAGATGTTCCAAGCTGGCAAGAATTCCTCCACAAGGTATTCAGCAACCCTTTACGGCATATGTATTGGCTCATCTCTGATCCCTGACCATAGAACCTCGAGAAGGTTAAGATTGGGGTTGATCCCAAGACCATTTCCATTTGTTCGTCCATTTCTTTGAAAGCTGCCATGGAGCCTCACGCCTCTATTTGCAGCCGACGCAACAACCATCACAAAGGAACTTCCGGCCAAAGGATCTGAACTTGTATCACTCTCCACCAACCTCGTCGATGAAGTATGGACCGAGAAACCAGCTCGACCCACTAACCATGTCTTCCATTTGGATGTCAAATTTTCTGGTATGTAGAGGAAGGTTCATCGTAGCATCCAACTTTCTGACATAGTGATGAATATAAAGGCGAGTCCCACACCGACAAGATCAAACGAGTCCGGGAGGAAATCACCAAGAAGAAGGCAAAGGGATTAGTCGTCAGCGCCCTTGATGAAGTTGCTTGGTTGTTCAATCTCCGTGGTTCAGATATTGCTTACAACCCAGGTCAGGAGTGTAGATGTCCCTCGAACGTGTAGGTGGAGCTCATGTGACCTACAGTCTTTTTTGCATACGCCGTCGTCACCCTCGACACTGTCAACCTCTTTGTCAACCAGTCACAACTTGAAGAAGGAGCAGCTTCAGCTTTGGCTGGTTCCGTCAATATTGCCCCTTACGAGGCTTTCTGGTATTATCTGAAGGGATTGCCTCAGGGTCTATCTCTCGACAAGGATAATGTATGTACACCCATGAAACTCCATTTAATATGCGGTGTATTAAATTTCACACACGTCTTGACGCTACGATCTCTACCTGGCGTTATAGAGAGTCTTGGTTGGAACGAACGCAAGTTTGGCCATCGCTGATGCCCTGGGCAAGGTAAGTGTTCTACACTACCTTTAACTAGAGCGCTTCATGATAAATGATACACTTCGTCTCCAACAAGGACAACATTAATTCCACTCGATCCCCTATCACCGACCTCAAATCTGTCAAGAACGCTGTCGAATTGGAAGGATTCAGGCAATGTCACATTAGAGATGGCTCGGCGCTTGTCAGATACTTTGCATGGTTGGAGGAACAGTTGGGCAATGGCGCCGAGGTTGATGAAGTTCAAGGAGCGGATAGGTTGGAGCAATTCAGATCGTACGTGGTTCGAACTTCGACCGTAACCCCGACTCAAGCCAATATGGTTGGATCGCACGTTTTTGCACAGGGAGTTACCATTGTTCAAAGGTCTTTCATTTGATACCATTTCGTCAACTGGACCCAACGGAGGTAAGTGATTCATTATCAGTTTCATCGACCGGCGGTGACCTCGATCGTATTCTGGATCATAGCGATCATTCATTATTCGCCGACACGCGGGGATTGCGCAGTTATCAAAAAGGATCAAATTTATTTATGCGATTCTGGGGCTCAATTCTTGGATGGAACAACTGATACCACCAGGACATGGGTGAGTTGTTTCCGACCGTCCGCACCTTCATCCTCCCTTAAGTCATTTTGTGGGGTACTTAGCATTTTGGTACGCCTACGGAGGACGAGAAGCGAGCATTCTCCCGTGTGTTGCAAGGTCATATCGCCATTGATACCGCAGTATTCCCCACTGGAACGACTGGGTTCGTAATGTGAGTACTTGATGTTTTTCGGGCGTGTTTGATTAGCACAGATGATGATACTTGATACAGCGATTCGTGGGCAAGAAGGGCCCTGTGGCAGGATGGATTGGATTACAGGTACGTAATTTGACGGAGCCGTGATCATAATTCATTTATTATATTAAAGGCACGGAACTGGACACGGAGTCGGACACTTCTTGAACGTCCACGAAGGTAAGCATTCTATTTGAAAAGTGTCAAACGACTCTAAACGTTCTCCAAGGTCCGCACGGAATGGGGATCCGGATAAGTAAATCGAAATCTCCTTTCTTCCATCCTCCAGCATCTAATCTCATTACCCTATTTAGCTCTCAATAATGCCGCTATGAAACCAGGCATGACCCTTTCAAACGAACCTGGCTATTACGCAGACGGACAATTCGGTGTACGCATCGAGAATATCGTGTTGGTAAGGGAAGCCAAGACTCCCAACAATTTCGGAGACAAAGGATATCTAGGATTCGAGAATGTTACAATGTAAGTCGTCGGTTGAGGCAGTGCTGATTCGTCTGTGTCTGGCGCATACATGTGGCTTATATGATGATACTTCAGGGTGCCGATTCACAAGAATCTCATCGACGTCAATTTGCTGAGTGTTGCGGAGAGGACGTGGGTAGATAACTACCACCGAGAGGTGTGGGAGAAAGTATCTCCGTTGTTGAAGAATGACCAAAGGGCGTTGGAATGGTTGAAGAAAGAGACGACGCCACTTTGATAAGTGGAGGATAAGCAGATGCTTAATTTAACATCATGTTAGCTGGAAGCCAATCGGCAAATTCCCAACTTTTATTTGGTTCTGATTAAGTGCTCTATCGCATCTGCCACACCATCCCTTCACGACTATATATGATTCCGTATTCTGACGAATTCCGCGGTTTTTGAAGTCGGTATCTGAGTCATCGACTTATCGTCAGGCTGTACGTATGCGCCGGATATGACTGATAAACCCAGCCGGGTGGATGAACTTGCATTCCCCAGTCTCGGCTTTAAATTCCACGTGATGTCTACGCTAATGTCTGCGCAAGCACTTTAGGTACTTTACTACCTAATTAATGTAAGTAGGTGATCTCATGCGGCAAGTGTATTTCCAAAACCTCGGAGCGCAGTCGTACGCCGCGCAGACAATTCTTCGACAACTGTATATTTGACCGGGCATTATTCATGGAGTCGCGCAACATGCCACCCCCAAGCCCAAAGTAAAACCCGATACTACCCTCACCGTCGCCAGACCCCTGTCGCGAAGACCTTAATCGTTCTTCTCCTGCTACACTGAATCACGTTAACCTGTAACTTCAAATGGACGCTTCAACAGAAACACATTCTGGGATCAACGAGGATCCAAAGGCTCCGCGTAGGTCACCATTACGCACCTCATATGATGTTAATTGCATGGACCTAATATCATTTTAGTTGGCCCTGATGATGGCGATATCTCATTCCAATCCAGTGATGGGGCTATCTACAAAGCTCACCGATCATTTCTGAAGTATATTTGTCAAGGATTCCCCCCCTCTGATTGTCCCACGACGACAGAGGGATTTTATATCCTCCCTGAGTCGAGCGTCGTCCTTGACAGGCTGTTTCACTATATCTATCCTAGCATCTGACCTTCGCCAGTGTCGTCGGATTTGTCTTTCGAGGATATCTGGACCACAACGCAAGCAATTACGAAATACAGACTCCTGTTGGCGGAGGACAGTTGGAAGAGAATGTCGAAGTCAGCATTCGATTGTGTCGATTGGCATATACAGTTATGCTGACCGCTACACACAGGGACGCATCAGTAGAACAGCCCTTTCTTGCGTTGAAGCATGCAGTTCAAACGCAGGACAAGGAACATTTAAGCCATGCCGCGCAGTTGGTCGCGCAGGCAAATATCCCACTGACGAAAGCATTGGAAGTTCTACCTACAGCAATCTGGGGAGATTGGGTAAGCATCACGGTAGATAATTTATTTCTCACTAAGGCCTATGCCCTAGTTTCGCTATCAGGAAAAGCATGATGTCATCCTCCGAAATGCTTTCAAGAGCCTCCCCGCATGCGAGCCCTCGAGCACTACAATAACCAGAAATTGTTACTGTGGAAGCAATGGTCTTGTCCGGGTTCCTGTCCGGGTTCTTGTCCCAGATACAAGGGTAGATATGATTCGGGGCCTTGGTTTGAGCCCTCTTGGCATGAAAGATATTGACACATACGTCAAAGACTTGATGAAATCATGCCAGGCCTGTTCGCATCATTCTGCTCCACCCAATGTTCAATCCTGGAAGGATGAAATTGTGCGATTGGTCCAGGAGATTCTGCCCTTTACTCCATTACCTGGGTCCAATTGTAGTTATCCACAGCCTGCTTCAACTCCGGTTCAGGTATCCAAGCTTTGTGAGTACATGCGCATACTGTATTCCTTGATGTAAATAGACCTGACTTTACTCGATAAAGTCGCATTTGAAGATGCCGATGTAACGATCTGTAGCACTGACGGTGTGCTGTTTCACCTCCATAAAAAGGTCCTCGAAGTCTGTTGCAAAGCGTTTCCTCCCTCTTCTTTTCATTCATTGGGAGAGGTGGTGCATTTGACAGAATCTGGATCTACGCTTGATATGCTATTCCAGTTTATATACTACCCCCCAAAGGTTGATTGGGATGAAATGAGTTTTCCAGAACTTTGTCAACTCGCTGACGTTGCAGAAAAATATCAAACTCACACGGCGATGGCTGCGTGTAAAGTTCTTATGAAGTAAGTGGATTGCTTGACCAAGATAGAGAATGCCGGCTCAATGACATGGTCAGGCGCTTTATTGAATCTGACACTGCCAAGATTTTTGCATATTCCACGAAGTATGGGTATGATGATCTCGCAAATCAAACGGCACCCATACTGCTGCGACGTGGAACGCTTGCGGAAGATCTGGTGCACCTGCTTACTCCTCACTCACTCTTTGCATGGGTGAGCTTCTACGTCATTGAGGTGCAATATCCTATTTACTTATTTGGCATCTCAGGCCCGTTATATAGAGTACGTCCAAAACCTCTGCCGAACGGCCATATCATCAGCACCTGGACATTTGATAGTATTTCATAATCGGGAAGGGCTGCAAAACGAGGATGGAGACAAAGCAGAATGATTCGATGAATACGGACGAACAGAAGTCTACCAGTGTTGACAAATGCAGCATCAAAATCTAATGGAAAGTGGCCGAGGTCGTCTTTGATGGGGGTAGCAGGTGCGGTGGGAATAAGTGCAGCATTGCGTTGGATTTCTGCGTAGTTGTCGTGGGAGTTGAAAGAAATCGAACTGGGACCGGCTACAGAAAATCGTAAGCCGCGAAGTTTGGTCAACGTGTTCTTGAGAGCTGGAAGGGATGACGCCGAGAATGTGTGATTTTGTGCCTAGAAGGAGTTTGAGGTGCTGAGCGAGTTGGTATATGTTGCTAAAACCGTAGTCTGTAGTCTGATACAAAGGTTGAGTGGGCTTCTCTCTCCAAGGTTCAGGGAACGTTTACCATCACTTGTCTCATCGGCACTGGCAAAGAGCGCATCGATATCAGCGCCACAACCTAGCCACATGCCACGAAGCGCAATGCTACGTAGAACGATCAGCGTGAACAGATCATGAATAGCTCGGGAAACGAGTCTTAAATCACGAAGGGATGGGAGAAGGACGTGACCTTGTATGGCGCAGTCGGGCCAACAATCCGGTTTCCACATCTTGACTTGATACCATGACCTCTGTACGTATCCCACCCAATGAACATCTCTCGCTGACCTGCTGAGAACCCCATCAACTTCGCCTGCGGTAGCAGCAGCTGCACCTGTGGCGAAAGGTAGGAGCTATAGTGTTTGATGGCATTTTCCGGACTTCATGTATTGAAGTTGGGGCTTTGTTGATCCACTGTAACATATGCGTGTTCAACCCGTCAACCCTGTATATCACCCCAACGTGCATAGCATTCATACACCACCCATCCCAATGAAGCGTTGACAAGCACCGTAAGTGACCTGTTTCAGAATAATTAAGGGCAGATCAAAACCTGCTTCAACGATGGAGCTGTTCCTATAAGACCATCCATCATGTTTTCACAATCTCGAGCATGAATGGTCTCCGCATTGACTCTTCTCAACGAAGCTTCTAGAGATTCAGCGAGCTTCGAGCGCTGTGCACCTGATATCGCTTATAGCCTCGCGTCTCATATCACCTGGCCACGATCATCCCCCCTCTGCTACCGTCAGGGTTTGCAGCAAAAGGATGTCCGAGTCCACATGATTCGTCATGTGAGGCGACCCATAAGAAGTCGACCGTGCCATCACCTTGATGGCTAGGCAAGACAGCAGATTTGTCAAGGTAGGATAATGGAATGTTGCTGTGGATCGACCTGGCATTAACGAAGGGCGTGAAGAGGATTGTAGTGTTGAGTGCTACTGTTTTCGAGAAGGGAAAGCCCGGTGTTGGAATAGTACATGCATCTTTGGAGGGATTGGGGATCGACTATCATGTTTTGCGGCCCTCGTGGTTCTTTGGCAGGTCCAGCCTGGAGATATGGATCTTAATGACGAACATATCCTAATGTAGAAAACTTCACCACTATGTTCTTGGACAATATTAAGCGGAATGAGATCTTGTCTTTGACTGGACAAGGAAAATGTGGCCTCATCTCCGTAGACAGACTATATTACTCGAATCGCAATGAAGTCCTTGATCTCTGAAAAGGATCGTAACACAGATGCCATTATTATCAGTCTGGAGATGCTTAGTTACGATGAGGTTCGTCTTTTCCTAGAGGTAAATACAGAAGCCGTCTCACCTTCGTTCAGCAGGTTGCAGCAATTCTGTCCGAGGTCGTTGGCAGAAAAATCACGCATATCTTGTCATCTAAGTGCCGCTGAGGAATGGCACCCGGAATCTACGCACACAAAGTACGGAGGCGGCCTTATGTGAAATTTGGGTCAAGTACGGTATACAGGAGGAGTTCGCCAAGGAACTTGTTGCTTTCGATGGCATGATCAGGGATGGTACTAAGGCTACTCGCATTCATGCACCAAGCAAGGTGATTGGGAAGCTTTATTTCAAGGACTTTGTCGTCCAGAACAAGGAAGTCTTTGGTCCTGCCTGACCAAAAATTTCAGACTCGAAGCTCGCTCCAATGCTCTCACTTGAATGGATAGTCCCATTCGGGACGGTATTGAAACCAGTCACATCAACGCACCGAACCAGGTGATTGGGAAGACTTACTTTACGGACTTCGTTGTCCAAACTTCAAGCCAGAGGACGTGTCGACATGTCATCATGTTCGTCTTGGCATTTGACGGATTGAACTCGGTCTTTTTGAACAATTGACCAGCTTCCGGCGACAATTCGGGCCAGCTTGATCCAAGCTTGACTTAAGGAAATAACAATAAGGGGTGTAATGTTCAGGTGGCGATCATGACTGATGATCCATCCTTCGAGGGATATTACTGGTGTGTACGCAGGGAAAAATCGTGAATAAGGCTTCGATATGCCAAGTGAACCTAAACAAATAGGGGTTATGAGTGAGCATGAGGAAGGAAAAGTTGGAGTGTACTGCGCATTGCCCCACTAGAATTATGGTTTTGGCAGTGCCTTACCTGAGACTTTTCCGGTCCCAGGCTTGAGATCTGATGACATCGGTAGGAAGCAGTTGTAGCGCATATAAAGAGCCTTCTGGATCATGTCGCATTCATTCTCGCCATCAACAACCAAGACGCAGCTGATACATACATCTATATCTCTGTTCTCAAGTCTTCAATATGGTCGGCACTATCCTCATCACAGGTGGAACAGGGAAGACCGGTTCGGTCCTTGCTAATAAACTCCAAGCTGGCGGATACAGCACTCTCATCACCACTCGAAACCCATCCAAACTCGCGATCGCACCCCCTCTTAGCCGAGCACTTACGAGAACCCATTCAACGCCGACTCAAATATCGATCGGATGTACCTCGTTTGTCCAGAAATCACGAATGAGATTCAATTCGTCAAACATCTTATTGTAGTGCTAATCTCAAGCCTGTGCCCAGCTCGACGTGAAGCACTGACGCCAGTCAAGCTCCTACACCCAACGCAGCCGTTGGCCCGTGCATATAGAGATGCGTACTATGATTTCGCCAGCGTTCGGGTTTATCAATAGATGACGAACGCGCATATTATTTAAGATTGTACATCTACAAAGCAATACCATTATTCGTGACGATTACTCGTACTGGGCGATATCTCGCTAACGAATTTGATTCCTTGACGCGCTCAATTTACACTTTTTTTCCCTTCGTAAACCCAATTTTCTCCTCTAATCTTTCATTTCCTTGGAATCGACTGTAATTGATAGCATGGTTTCCAGTCTTGCAAAAATACTAGTACTAATTGACTACTGAATCCGAGACCCATACAGCGTACAAAAAAAGGAAAGCTTGACAGCGACAAGTTCGAACCACATGCGTGTCGCCTACGTATTGCCTCTCGCATCGTAGAACGAAAGTCGACCCTTCAAATTACCTATTTCCTCCTTTGCGTTTGCAAGTTCCTTCAATAGGGCCCTCATCTCTTCCTCAGCCATTACCGCCCTCTCTTCTGCTTTTGCTAGTCTTGTCTCCGCCCTCGCTTCCCTCTCTTCAGATTTTGCCACTGCGTCCTTCTTGTCCGCTTCCACTTTTGCCACTGCGTCCTTCTTGTCCGCTTCCACTTTTGCCACTGCGTCCTTCTTGTCCGCTTCCACTTTTGCCACTGCGTCCTTCTTGTCCGCTTCCACTTTTGCCACTGCGTCCTTCTTGTCCGCTTCCACTTTTGCCACTGCGTCCTGCTTGTCCGCTTCCGCTTTTGCCACTGCGTCCTTCTTGTCTGCCTCAAGCCTCGCTTCCCTCTCTTCAGCTTTGGCCTCTCTTGCCTCTGCCTTTGCTACTGCGTCCTTCTTATCTGCCTCAAGCCTCGCTTCCCTCTCTTCAGCTTTGGCCTCTCTTGCCTCTGCCTTTGCTACAGTTGCTTTCCATATATTCTCGGCCATTTCTGCCCTTCCTTCAGCTGCTGCTGCCCTCTCCCCTGCTTTTGCTGCTATCTCCAGAGCTCTTGCTACTGGATCCTTTGTATCTTTTGCAGCTTGAATATACAGTTAGCTACAACGAGTTGATCATATGGAATAGTTGGACATACCAGGAGATGACGCGCGCGAGTTTCGATCTCGATGAGCTCGCGGTGGCGATGCTGCGTCAACCGACATCCTGGAGCCTTCTGTAGCGGGTGGAGTTTGAGCTCGCGACGGGGGCCCTTCACAACAAAAAATGGTGGGCATACCGCTTGGACTTTTATGTGAAAAGTGTTGATAGGCAAGTCCTGAGGCCGGGTGCTGGGCGCGACCGTCATCAGAGGTTCCACTCATATGGGCATCAGGTGCACTGGTGAGCGAACTTGGTTGTATCATTCCGAGTGGCGAGGGTACCGGATAGAATCGAGCACGGTGATGTTTGGGTTTCTGGTGGTGACGGGAGAGGATGCGAGATGCAACACCAAATTTCAGGTCCTGAGTGGCATTCATACTTATCGACGCAACAAGAACGTGGTGTGCATGAGGTTCCCACGTTTCGGAATCAAATACACTTCACGTGGGAGAGCAATATTGATCACGAGTCCCTGAGCTGACGCATCCCATGATCACCCAAGCCTTCCTCAAGGCTCTAGATCCATGCATCCTTCTATACTCAGCCATTCTTTGAATCCAGACGCAACGTAGCTGTGGCACAATGCATGCCAATACTCAATTGCTAGGACAGTCATATACCCATTATGGCGAACAAAGGTGGGCGGCCTAGGTTGTGTGGCCCTAGTGCGGGTCCAAATTCCCATTTACTGTTCTCTTCCCGGTGATTCAGTCATCACAACCGAAATGCTCAGAGGGAACAGCATTTGTTCCGCTTCCTGCGGCCGATATACCTACTATACCAATCCCCTTCCCTCGGTACTCCAAGAACTGGCAGGATCATCAGGAGATGTTCTTTTTAGACTTGATGAAATTTGGAAGGCATCGGCGTGTAGTAGTATTTCAAATCAAAAAATCGCAAACTCCTTGAAGGTATGGAAGGCGAGGATCGATCAGGATGTCAAGGGTATTCCTATGTTTAGCACATTCATGTGAATAAACCCGCTTCATTCATCACTTTAGACATCAATTTATTGGGAGATGTGTTGACCTTAACTTAACATAATAATCTTTGACTGCTGGGCAATAGGAGCTCTAACCGCGTTTATGTCGACTCTCAGTCGTCGTCGATGCCCCTTGGAGAACCCCGGCCGTTTCTATGAAAAGCTCACCTACCATATATAGGCTATCATGACCCTATGGATATATATGGGAATCATCTCTTTCGGTTTGTAACACTGACCCCTCATCCTCTTTCACACCAATAGGAGCCTTACCCGAGATGAGAATAGCAACGTACACTATCTGTTTCGATTCCCTACCAGATGATATAAGCGTTCAAGAATCACTCTGATCTATACCTTATACTTTAGTTCCTCCTGGATATTTGGAACATATGGATGAACAACCGCGGGGTACGAGGAAATCGAGGATTGCGGAACGGTTCTTGGAGAGGGTGTCGCGATAGTCAGTATATACAATTTATCACTGCGTGGGTTAGACACGGAACTGATGGAATTTGGAACTTTGAAGGTTTTCAAGAAACACTTGTAAGACAAGACGCTGAATTACTTGATGACAACTGTGCTTCGGTCAGTGTAGGCCGTGACAACGGCGTTGATGTTCGCTGATTTCTTATTCCCTTCAGCGCGACTTGTGATTTCGCCTTTACCTTCGGGGACAGGTGACTGTACGGCGGACTCACAGTAGGATGTACAGAACTGGGCCACGCAAAGTCGAGGCTGGGTAGCCGCACAGCCAATCAGAGGGCACAACTGGATGGTCCAAAGGGTGACCAAATGGAATAACCCACTGGTTCAAAGTTGAGCATGACGATGGTGGTGATGCCCACGCATGTTCAAGCTTGCTGCATTCCCATTAATACACCTACGCTCACGAGGTCAAAACCCTTTTAAGAGGTGAATGCACCTGAGGAGTGGACCCCTCCGGGTATGTCTAGAGTTAGGTAGTGGCTTGGTTCAATCGAGGCGGGTTAGGGCAGGGTCAAGCCCTCTGATAAGCCCTTTCGCAAGGGCGAAACCCTGCTCTCTCGGTTCGAACCTCGCAGACCCCAAACACCTTCCCTCTTTCGGCTTTAAACTCCACATGACTGTCAACGTTAGTGTCTGCGCAAGGACATAATTAGATGATCTCATCTGGCTGCAAGTACCTGGAAGCGCAGTAGTACGCCGCGCAGACAATCCTTAACAGGATATCTGGCACAGCATCAGGAGCATCCAAATTTTCCATTTCTCTTCAGCCTCAACCATAAACTAATCTATCCACCATCCCACCAAACCTTCAAAAGCCCTCATCGTCACTTAAACCTGCTCCTACTAGTTTTTATCCGGTGACCTCGCAACATCAATGGATACTTCAAAAGAAATACTCTCTGGGGCTAACGTGGATCCACCACGACAAAGGGTTACGCGTACGTCCCTTCCCTGTAGTGATAATCGCATGGACCTAATATCATGTTAGTTGGCCCTGATGATGGCGATATCTCATTCCAATCCAGTGATGGGGATATCTACAAAGCTCACCTGTCATTTCTAAAGCGCATTTCTCATGGACTTCCACCTGCCGACTGTCCCACCACACCAGATGGCTCGTACGTCCTTCCCGAATCAAGTGCCCTACTCAACAGGCTATTCTATTACATCTACCCCAATGACTGGCCCTCGCCAATATCTTCCAATTTGACGTTGGGGGACATCTGTACAACAACACAAGCAATCGCAAAATACAAGCTCGTGTTGGCAGAGGAGACATGGCAGAGAAAATTGAGGTCAGTCACTCGGTTCGCACTAATTAACAACTGCGTTTATGCCGACCGCAAAACAGGGACGCATCAATAGAACATCCTCTTTTGGTCCTGAAGTACGCACATCAAATCCAGAACAAAGAGACCCTGAGCCACGCTGCGCGGTCGGTTGCTCAGTCAAATGCTCCTATTATCGAGGTACTGGAAGTTCTGCCTCAAGAGATGTGGGGAGAATGGGTAAGTACAGTTACAGATGATCTACGCAGACCTCGTATTGAGCAAACGTGCTCCAGCTTTGCTATAAAGAAGAACACGATGTAGTGTTTCGGAGTGCTGCGAAGACCCTCCCTCAGCAACAATCATCAGGTACTAATCAATACCAAAATGTAGTTTGCAACAATTATAAAGTCAATACCAAAATGTAGATTGCAGCCATTGTGGGGAACCGAATAATTCTTCGAACAAGAAAGAGCGCCAACTTCGGAAACTGAGCTCAAACCCTCTTAACATGGCCACTATCGATGCTTGTCTCAAAGGGTCGACGAAATCATGCAAGACTTGTTCGAGTCATTTCATTAGTCCCGATATGCAGTCCTGGAGGAATAAAATTGTGCAATCGCTACAGGGAATCCCTCCGTTTGTCGTTTGCTTCGAACCCGAGCGCGGAGATTCTCAATCTGCTCCGGTTTGGACATCCAAGCTTTGTGAGTTTATTCACATGGCAGTGCCAGCATCCTTAACGTCATTCGGTACAGTCACATTTACAGATTCAGATGTAACAATCTGTAGTGCCGATGGCGTGCTTTTTAATCTCCATAAGAAGGTCCTTGAAGTGTGTTGCGAAGCATTTCCTCCATCCTCCTTCCATACCAGTGGAGAGGTAGTGCGCCTCACAGAATCGGGCTCCACTCTCGAAAGATTATTCCAGTTTATATATTCTTGTCCTCAAGCTGGTTGGGAAGACTTGGAGATTTCAGAACTTTACGAACTCGCCGAAGCAGCAGAGAAGTATCAAGCACACAGTGCGATGGCTATGTACAAAATACTGATGGAGTGAGTGTGCTCGATTAGAAACTGTTTGCCGGCTACTAAACTCACCAGGAAATTTGTAAAATCCGATGCTGGCAACGTATTTGCATATTCTGCCAAGCATGGGTATCATGACCTCGCAAATCGAAGTGCGTTAACAATGCTTCGAGATGGGACACGCGTGCGAGATTTTGTGCACCTTCTTACCCCTGACGCAATTTTAGCATGGGTACAGTATTGTATCACCGCTTTGCACGATCTCTCTCAAACTGAATGTCACAGGCTCGTTATATGGACCACGTTGAAGCTTTGTGCCGAAAGGCGATATCTTCAGCTCCTTCTCTCGCAACATACCTATCTGGTGGTGGGAATTCACGTTGCGACGATTGCAGCGGCTATCCCCCTAATCCGCTGATTCCCATATTCCAAGATTTGGCAATTTCTTCAGGAGACGCTTTAATTCGGTTGATTGGCATTGATATCTGGAAGAATTGGAATCGTCATATCCCCAATGGGTTGCAAGTGGCCACGGATGATTGGAAGAACATGATTGATCAGGATATCAAGGCTTTCAGCACATTTTTGTAGTATCTTTAACTTTTGGTCTTAAATGCAAGCTACATGCACTTTTACGAATGGATAGGGGCTAGAGTCACACTACAGATGTTCTTCCACAGTGAGACTAGCTTGGCTAGACATATTTGTTTCTTATGGACAGGGACCGCAAATCAGCATCGTTATTATCCCACCGACATACGCTATCATGACCATATGGCCAAAGCATACATCTACCCGGAATTGGAATATTCCCTTTTGGATTGTGACAATAGCCCTAACAGTCTCGTCCTTTTTCACTCCAACAGGAGCGTTACCTGAAATGAGAATAGCAACGTACAACATCCGCTTCGATTCCTTCCCAGATGATACAAGCGTTCAAGAATCATTCCGATCTATACCTAATCCTGTACTTCCTCCTTCTGGATATTTGGAACATACGGATGAACAACCGTGGAGTACGAGGAGATCGAGGATCGCGGAACGATTGCTTGGCGAGAATGTCGCGATTGTTGGTCTGTGTCACTTTTGCTATAGGCTCTGTATGCTAGATTGGGCCCGAGCCTGATGGAGTTTGGGATTTAAAGGTCTTCAAGAAGCGCTTATAAGACAAGTCAGGGATCTGACCGAATTACTTGGTGACGACTGGGCTTGGGTCGGTGTAGGCCGTGACGATGGTGTCGAATCCGGAGAGTTTTGTCCCATCTTTTATAAATCGTACGTATCTTCATTTACGCATGCTGGCCACGCTAATGTAATGAAATCAATAGGACAGAAGTCAGATTGCTCTATAACGATACATTCTGGCTATCGTACGTTCCACGTCTCGTATTACGTCCGCGTTGACAAGACTGAGATGCACAACTAGGGCTACACCATTCGAGCCATCCGGATATCCTGACGCAGGCTCGTACAGAATCTGCACAGTAGCTCAATTCGAGACCTTGAATTCCTCTCAAGCTTTCTCTCCAAACCCTGGTGATAGCCCTAAACGATTCACATTGCTCAATACACATCTGGATGAACGATCTGATGATCAAAGACAACTAGCTGCTTCGATGCTCCTTGCACGAGCGAGATACGAAGCAGTTAATACAAACGACCCTGTTTTTGTCATGGGTGATTTTAATAGGTAATTCTCTATTTACCCTATCGCTCTCAAGCTGACATTTCTGCAACAACTCAAAGCGCATCCACGGGCGACGATTCCTCAGCGTACAACATCACCACCGGTCTCCTCTCCCCTACTTCACTCCCAACCTCATTCACAGACCGATACTCCGTCCCTTCAGATCAACTCCCCGATTTCCGAATGTTAGATTTGAGGGCATACGCTCCGCGAGACAGAGTATCGAACACGTATGCGACGTTTACGGGGTTTTCGAACCCGGATGACACAAAGTTGTGGACGAGGATCGATTTTGTGTTTGGTGGAGATAATGGTGGATGGTGAGTGTGTCGAAGTGACCGAGTTCAGGATTCAAATCGTGGTGTTTGCAGGCGGACGGATGCGTATAAAGTTGAAACGGCCATGTCGGACGATGGTGTACTGGCTAGTGATCATCGACCTGTATTCGTGGATATTACCCTATGAACAGGGGTTCTATGCCATGGGGTATACATTATCGGTATCCGACGCTATATTCAGCTATTGTGCTGAAAGCATCAAATTTCCTCATCACGTTTCCACGACCATGGTAGAGGGGCGTGCCAGCCTGAACACGAGGGGCCAACATATCGGATACGTCACCCAATGCGAGCGCAACGAATTCGACATCAGCCCATGTATGCATATATATGTACAGTACACAAGAATCTATACTACTCACATTGTATCGTATCTTTCGCGTAATTGAAAAATCAAATTCGAACTGGAAATGACATGAGGATCGGCCA
Organism: Volvariella surrecta; assembly: GCA_951802395.1. Classification (NCBI taxonomy): domain Eukaryota; kingdom Fungi; phylum Basidiomycota; class Agaricomycetes; order Agaricales; family Pluteaceae; genus Volvariella; species Volvariella surrecta. Next base: position 349,212 of record OX637791.1, on the reverse strand, counting down.
TTGAAAATTTCGACGAAACAGTATAGACTCGGAGCCGCGCACCATCATATTACTCGAAATCTACAGCCTTCGAAAAATAGGATTGCTTCCGGTCCACCATATCCTACTGTATCCGCCCACTACGGCGGCGGCTGCAATCCAAAGAACAAAAGAGCACCGAGCGTTGAACGGAACGGAAACAAAACCGGTCGCCGAGTCCGTCGATCACGAAAATCCTATCCTATATTCACCACCCCAAGATCGATCATATCATCAATATATCATCATTTTACACCAAAAATATTACAGAGTTTTGTACTACTTTGATTCGAGATCAAGGTCGAGGTCGAGGAGGAAACAAAACGGGAAAAAGGGAGGAAAAGGGGAGAACGTTCGCCGTTCGTTCGTTCATGTATGACGACTAATGGAGAGCTCGAGGGTTAAGCAAGCAATGAGGGTGACGGTGGATGTGAAACACGGGGAGAGAGAGGTCAACAAGAGCGCGTATTTGTACCTTTTAGCAGAGTTGTAGCTATAGTTGTATCTGTAAAGAGTTGTATGTAGTAGGTATTACGAGAGACATCGACATCGGTGGAAATGCAATTCGAGGATTCGGGATACGGTCGGGTTTATTCAAGATCGAGTTATCGGGTGTGAGACGGAGGCAAGGAGGAAAGGCGCGAATAGAGGAGTGAGATGGGAGTTGGGAGTCCAGTCGAGAGACGAGCCAGAGACAGGGAATTAACACATTAACACAACGATCATTCCACGAGAAACCACAAGAGCCAACAAGGAGAGAAGGAACCGCACCAGCACCAGCACCCTACAAACTCTTCTTGCCCAAACTCAAACTCCTCATACTCTCCTCCAAAATATCCGTCAGATGACAACCGCATGGCTTCTCACTCTGACTTGGACTTGAACTCTTCCCCACTCCCGCTCCCACACCCGCACCCGTCTCTTTACTCGCCCCAGCTTGTACATCCACCGAAACACCAGCCATCTTCGTCGTTAAAGGTAAAGGCGTCGTCGCCACATGCGGTGGTGCTGACTCAACATCCACAACCTTGAGCACAGCTTTACCCTCCAACACCTTCCTAACTTTATCCGCATCCCAAGCTTTCGGAGATATCGATGCTGTTGATGACGCCGAAGAAGATCCAGCAAACGCATCCCAAAACGCCGTTCCCAACTTCTTCAACAAAGTCTGTCCCGCCAACGCAGCATACACCGCATGTTGTTGCTGCTGCTGTTGTTGTTGCTTCTCCTTCGCAGAAGACGAAGCCAAAGTCGGTGACGCCGGTGGCGTAGGATACGTACCAGCTCCCAACGACGAAACACTATGCTTATTAGACAACAAGGCCGAAATCGAAGGCGAAGGCAAAGACATAGGCAAAGCCGCCTTCCCACCCGTCGAAGTGAAAAAGTGTGGACGAAGACCTGCCGCCAACCCTGTCATCGCTGGTGAAGATGGATGATGAGTGCCGTTGTTGGTGGTGAATGTGGTTTGCTTCTGTTGGTGTTGTTGGTATTCTCTTGCGAAATGGTGTTGGGCGGCGACCTTGCCCCAGAGGTGCATACGGTATCTGTCATTGTTGTGAGACATATGCGCGGAGTGGATAGAAGAAAATACGTACGCATCGAGGTTCTTGAGAGTGAACGAAGTCGAATCCGCAAATCCATCGAATCCACTCAAAGTCACACTGGCTTGTTGTTGCTGTTGTTGTTGAGGAAGCGCATTCAATGCAGGGTTAATGTTCTCCTTTGCTCTGATCGAGTGGAGTAATATCTCTGGCATGAGAGCGGTATGAACGGGTGTAACGCCCCCTACACCAATACCCCTACCCACACCACCCCAAAATGCCCTCGAACTGGCGTTGACAGGGTCAAGACGAGGCGATGTCGGTAGATCCTTATTAGGATTGGGCGTGAGTAGCGTATTGCTGCTAGCATTAGCCGTAGCGGGAGCGGCAGAATTATTGGCGCTGAGGAGGGTAGCGGCGGCGCTTTGTGCGGGTAGAGGAGCGGGAGGAGGAAGGTTGAGTACAGGCGATTCACCCACCCCACGACCCTCCAACAAGATCTTCTTCAACGCCGCAATCTCTTGCCTGAGAGCTCGGTTTTCGTTCTCTGTGGTCCCGAGTTGGGAGCGGATTGCCTCCAACAAGCGGTCCCGATCGGCAATGTCACCTTCCAATGTGGAGATATATTCTGCACAAATAAAAATAACAGAATTAGATCCACAAACAATCAACAAGAGATGTCATCGGTGTCAATTATAAAAATATCGGGGGAGAGAAGGCCGAGTCAAATACCAAAAAAAGGACCACATACCCTTTCGTCGGACTCGGAAGTTGCGTGCGCTAATCTTATTGCGCAGTTGACGTTTTTCCTTGCTGGACATTTTCTGGTACACCTCTGGTGAGGGGCGCCAATCTGCAGGCAGATCGTCGTCCTTTTCGCCATCCTTCTTGAGGATTGATGCAGGACCCTTCTTGACTGTGGTGGCAGGGGACATAGGTGAGGCCACAGAGCTGCTCAGGTCGTTGTCTTTGATGGCCGCAGCAGCCGGTGGACTCGTGGCAGACTTTTTGACAATTCCGCCACTTTGCACGGTTCCCTTGCGAGATTTTCCGTGGCCGCCGACTTTGACGGGGGCGATAGTCAATGTCAGTCTTTCTCGTTGTGGTTCATTTTCTAGTTCTTTGGGAGGAACGCTGAGTCGATCGCTGGCTGGGGTTTGAGCTTGGGACGATGATTCCTCTTGATTTTCGAGGTCCTGGTCCTCCTCCTCTTCATCAAACTCGCTCATGTCCCTGTCTGATGCAGGGGTGCCGACGAGTTGGGGATCAATGCCAAGAAGAGCGGCTGGGTCAAATGATGAAGATGGAGCAGAGGTTGTATTTGGAGGGATGCCGAGGTTCATCATGCCCATGGAAGTGCTGGCGAGTCCCATATCTAAGCCTGTTCCGAAAGCGCCTAGAAAATCGTAAGACATGGGATCAACGCCTTTGAGATCCTCCTCTAGGAACGGGTAAAACGAGGGAGATGCATCATGGACATCGGGGAAAGTGCTCGGCAGACTTGGCTGGGGAGGAGTCAGGAGAGATTGAAAGGGAGATCGAGGAGATGAGGCGCGTGAGGTGGAGGATGCTGAGGAAGCGGGGGCAGGGGAGTTTGAGTGAGTAGCGGTGGAGGGGCTGCTGCTGTTGCTGGGGCCCGCACCCGAGGAGGCGGGAGCTGTGAAGAGCTCAGTATGGAGTATATCACTGAGATCAGTTGGATAATCTGATGAGAATGAGGAAGCCGGGTTGAAGTACGGTTGTTGGAGAGGGTTGTCGACCAGCATGGTGATGGTCAAGGGGCGTTAGAAGCGTCGTGGCGAAGGAACGTCGGGCAAGACGGTGTCGGGAGTACGGTGCAGAACGTTCTGAACGACGAGGAGGATGCTGTGGAAGAGAACGAGGCGGTGTTAGGAAGGTGTGGTCGGGCGAGAAACAAATACAGGGCGATTGAAATTACGTAATATCCGGGCTTGCGTACTCTCGGCATTGGTGGCACGGATGACTACGCAGCCCGACTCGGCCCGATAATCTCCGGTGTCCTCGTCGTGGTCAACCGACGACCAGCTCATCACGACCACCATCCCAGCCATGAATCTCTCCATATATAGCATAAACGCCTTCATCATCCTCGACACCGAGGGCCATCGCGTCCTCGCCAAATACTACAGCCCCCAATACCACCCCAACGGCCAGCCAAAGTCTTTCTCAACTCTGAAAGAACAAAAGACGTTTGAAAAGGGGCTTTGGCAGAAGACCAAGAAACCCGGAGGTATGTCCCGGATATTCATATCACTACTCCGGTCTGAATGGATTCCGCTCATCAGGTGATATCATCCTCTACGATGGCCATCTCGCCGTATACTACCATTCCCTCGACTTGATCATCTACTTTATCGCCGGGCCCACCGAAAACGAACTCATGCTCTCAAGCGCATTGAATTCCCTCACCGACGCATTCATCATGCTCCTCAAAAACCAACTCGAGAAACGGTCCGTGCTCGAAAATCTCGATTTGGTGCTTCTGTGCCTAGATGAGACCATCGACCAAGGGTGCGTCTTGTCCATCCATCCATCTATCCTCGTTCCCTTCACTTGTTACCGAATCGCAAATTCCATCTCACAATCTCCAACTTATCTCCCTTCCATCTTGACACTCTCCGTCTAATCATCTCATCTCGTCCACGTCATGATCATTTCATTTCATTATCCCCCATCTCTTGAACACGTTTCTTCAGGATAATCGTAGACACGGACGCGGCTGCCATCGCATCAAGGGTCACCAGACCAAGACCAGATGTAACCGATATCGTCATCAACGAACAAACCATCATGAGCGCGTATCAAACAGTGAGGGAAAAGGTGCAGCAGAGAATCGGTCAACTGTAATTTCCGCCTGTCCTTTTCTTCTTTTGTTCGGTGCTATTGCTGTATTAGATATCCCTTTGCTTCGCGTAAGGTGCATATGGAGGCCTCTGATTGCGGCATATTCGTATACCTCCTACCGCAATTGTGACAGTCACATCGCATGACCGTTCCCGATACGCGCCCAATGCATAATCAACCACTTCGTCGTATGTTCCCCCTTTCTGAATCATAGCAACCATACGCGTGTCTATGTCTATTTCAACAACACAAATGGAAGTGGACAGAGTTGGTGCGCTGCAATCCCTGTGGAAATGATATCCTAGTTGGTCCTGAGGATGGTCGCTTCAATCCACTGAGAGGGTCACCTACCGAGCACATCGGGTCTTGCTAAAGTACCAGTGTAAATGACTGCTTCCGGCTAATGCCCAGACAACCAAAGATGGATGTTACCTGCGATATATTGAAGGTCATGCAGGCATTTGAGAAGTACCAATGTCGAACGCGGGAGCATTCTAAAGCGAGAAGCTGCAGTGCGTTCATTGTTCTGCATTGACGATTGATTATTCACGATTAGTATGCTCGATATCGTTCAGGGACTCCGCAGCGACAGCTCCACTTCTGGCTCTGGGGTACGCAGCTCACGCCGGTAACGAAACCCTTCTGAGGCATGTGGCAGAGCTTGTCATAGAGTTCTCCGAGCATTCACATCAACACTTCCTAGAAATCACCCACGAGGTCTACCTTGCTGGTGTAAAGGATGTCTGTTGGACCTGTTTGGAAGTCTGCAACAGCATCATCTTTATGGGACTGGAGGTACTCTTGCGCGCCTTGCCGGTTTGCGATCTCAAAAGTCCAAACCCATCGAATAGCAACCCTGCGGAGACTTTGGTGCGAACATTTAGCTTTGAAAGTCTTTTTCATTGTCATCCTAACCTCGTGAGACTTAAAATGTCATAGTTGCGTGCAATGGTGCAGACATCACCATCATCGGTGGTGACGGTGTGCGCTTTTACCTCCATAAAAAGAATGTGGAGCTCTGTCGCGGTGCATTTCCTCCTGCATCTCATCCTACGATGGGCGAGGATATACACCTAACTGAATTAGGAGCCACATTGGAGACCCTCTTTCAATTCATATATCCATACCAGCAACCTGATTACGATGAATTGAAGCTACCAGAACTCTACGAATTAGCAGAAGGGAGAGCTGAGGTCGCGAGGCCTGTCCTTGGCGCACCGTGTGCTGGCAGCTTCCAAAAGTAGGGTGGGTGTGAGGAGACAGAAAAACGAGGTCGCAGTGGTAGGGAGTAGAGTAGTATAGGTTATGTAAGCTACCTACGCGTGACTCCTGACAGATCGCGGTGCCTCGCGTCGACAAGACAGCCTGACTGGATACGCGCAGCTCATTCATGTGACGTGACTGCGCTGCGCGTTGCCCGGACAGCTGAAGATCGGAATTCAACGCATATAATCCACCCTTGTTCTTGAATCGTGAACCATCCAACAACTTTCCAAGCATCTTTACGCTTTGAAATCGCAAATGGACGCAGATTTACCAAATAACAAAATAGGTGCGCCTCAATCCCTTCATTTGTTCAATCCCTTGTGAAATCAGATTCTTGCAGTTGGGCCTGATGACGGAGATATTTCGTTCCGATCTAGTGATGGGATCACCTACAGAGCCCATAAGGTCCTGCTAAAATATCAGTGTCAAGGGCTTCCCCCTGCAGATTGCCAAACAACTGACGATGGGTGTTATCTGCTCCCAGAGTCCGGCGCGACTCTTGACAACTTGTTTCATTATCTTTATCCTGAGATCTTTCCAGCTCCATTAACCACAGATTTGACATTCGATGACATATCAAAGATAACGCAGGCAATCGAGAAGTACCAGATGTCGAAAGCTGGAGAATTCTGGAGCGGGAAGCTACTGTGCGTGCTTTGTTCTGCCTTGAGGATCCATTCATCAGACTTAACGTGTTCGGTATTGCGCAGGGACTCCGCAGCAACAGCTCCGCTCGCGGCACTGGAATACGCAGCTCACAATAGTAATGAGAAGCTTCTGAGACGCGTCGCACCTCTTGTAGCCAAATCAGACACTCCGATGCATGAAATATTAGTGGTTCTGCCCCAAGCACTCTGGGGAAAATGGGTAAGGGAAATTACAGCACTGCGATAACGACACGCTTAGTGTTCTCAGCTTGGCTATCATGAAACAATGCATTCTATTCGTCGAACAGCCATTGGATTGCTTCCTGAATATCACAGAGGAGACATAAAGCCAGCTGGTTATTGCTCTTGCTCACCCTCATGGCTAAATATCAAACAATTGTTTCCAAGTCCACGACTTGACTTTCTTCGTAAACTGGGTTCAATGTCCGGCATCATTGATTTGGGTACGATTGATGACTACCTGGCTAGTATGGCTGATGTCTGTAAGGACTGTTGCCATCATACGACAGCGTCTCCCTTACAAGCCTGGAGGGATCAGATCCAATCATCGCTCGAGGATGCGATACGTGTTTTGGATTTTCAAAGCCTGAACCCACCCGTGAGTAATTCTGCGGAAAATCCAACTCAAACATCTAGACTATGTAAGTCCGTTCATTCCCTCTATGCTATAGCCCAACTTGAACATATTTGTCCAAGTTGATTTCGATGATGCAGATATAACAATCAGTAGTTCTGATGGTGTACGCTTCAACCTTCATAGAAAGAATCTTGAGGTTTGCTGTGGGGTGTTTCCACCTTCCTCTCACCCTACGATGGACGAGGTCGTATACCTAACAGAGTCAAGATTGACGCTGGAGGCGCTCTTTCAGTTCATATACCCGCGACAGCAACCTGATTGGGATAATATGCAATTTTCAGGGCTATATGAGTTAGCAGAGGCTGCAGAGAAGTACCAGGTATTCAGCGCCATGTCTGTATGCAAAATGCTGATGAGGTTCGTCCTTCCAGAAGAAGGGTATGCTCCGAAACTAACATGATTCTAGGCAGTTTGTGACGACTGATACTGCAAAAGTATTTGCTTATTCCTCAAAGCACGGTCATGATGCTCTCGCAAACCAGAGTGCCTTGAGTTTACTGAAATCAGGAGTAGATGCACGAGGTTGGGTGCATCTTCTCACCCCTACGGCGTTCTTGGCTTGGGTGCGTTCAGTGTATTCATGATGGAAGTCTTTCTGGTTAATGTTGACCATATCAGGTCCGTTATGTAGAGCATGCTCGAAGTTTGTGCCGCAAGGCTGTTTCGTCAGTCCCCGAAGTGGCAATTACTATGCTTCAAAAGAAACGGCCCGCTCAGAACAATTCATCATCTGCTGCCAATTTGGCACCGGAGCTTGTAGATTTATCGGCATTGTTTCGTACCCTGCCGACGTCGTCATCATCTGGCACTTTGCCGCCATTTACAGCCTTGTCTTCTGCAAAAGTAGCAAAGAAATCGAAGATTTCGTCGTCTTGCTCAAGATGCAAGCTGCCTCTGTTCAATGCGATTGCGAATCCTCTTCCTATCGCATTGAAACAATTGGGCACGTCATCAGTAGACGTTTTGTGGAGAATTGATTTAATTTGGAGCACCTTGGATGAGAGCATGAAGTTATGCACACCCACAGAGTCTTTTCAGCAAGCTCTCGAAAAGTGGAAGGAGGATATGCAGAACGACATCAACAACATTCCTCCATTCACTAGATTCATGTAATGGGTCTTGTAATTACTGTATCTATTGTGTTATTGGATCCATGCTCGAAATATAGCTACCATCGTGACTGCTGAGAGTGGAGACGAATCAGGGTGTTATGATTCGCTTTAATCGTGTCGCCCCTAGTTGTCAGGGTCATAAATACGAACCTGCACTGAAACACCTTCTGAGGAAGACGTCAGCTCCTGTGAGTCCATCCATTCCTATTCTGACATTGCAGGATTTAAATTTATGTGTGCAGTTGCGTTTGGTGATGCAGACATCTATACGATAAATCAATTCAACTACACCTAGGTCGCCTTGCACTGCTCCGACTTTACACACTTTCCAACTATCATAGGCTCTTGAGTTAGATTGAGCACAATTAAGACAAGAATCGTATAATTTGTATCGGCGGGAGCCGACAAACAGACCACATCGTCCACAATCAAATTCAGATTGTAATAATATAGATTGCATAGAATTCCGTCGCCACAAGGCGTCGAAATTTAGACTGGGCGTTGCAACCATGGAATTTAATCAAGTGTCACGGCCTGGTGTCCGGCCAAGAGAAACTCCAAGTGGGTCATACCGTGGAAGAAAGAAGAGACGGGTGGCTGCTTGCGATGTTGTGGGATCAAGATGAAGGGCCGCCCATCCGCGCCATCTTCTTGTCATGACCTCTCTTACGATTATGATTGGCCCGACTAGCCTTGTGCCTGTCATTCATAGCGCGTTCTCTGGCATCGCCGCCTTCTGTTCCACCGCCACCACGGCCTCGACCACGTCCGCCACCACGTCCGCCTCTATGGTGACCTCTACCACTGCTGCCACGACCACCTCCATGACCACCCCGTGAAGGACCAGGTTCAGCCAGCGTAACATCATTCTGATTACCCCTGAATTCATGCGTTGCAAGTATCTTGTCTTTCCGCGGCTATAACCCCCATCTGATCAGACTACATCCTGAAAGACTCTGAAGGGTACTCACGTTGCGCTCCAGCATGATCCGCCAGCCTTCAATCTGTTCATCACTCCATCCAGTCTGGGCTTTAAGGTCCGCCCTGGCTTTACCCCTTCTCGTTTGAGCGTCCCTGTCAAACAAAGAGGGATCTCTCAGATATGTCAGTTCTAGAATAGTTTCAACGCTTGGAGGTTTGACATCTTCTCCTGGACCGTCCTCCCCTTCGGTATCCTCATCTTCGCTACTTTCTCCATCACCTGCGATCTTAAGACGGGCCGTCCCCAAAGGTACCGCATCATCGTCAGGCATATCATCTTCTGCGTGGACTCGCCTACTCTCTTCATCCTCGTCGTCGGATATTTCCTCTGCACGTCGTAAAATATCGGCTTTCATTTGCTCAATGAACGACCGGTCTCTGAGGACATCACTATCACTGTGACAAAGAAATTTGGTCACTGTCAAATTCATCGCAACGTTTCGCAGAATACACACCGCTTCTTGCCAACATGCAGTTGTGATAGGTCCATGGTTTCGTTATCGAATACATTCCTTCTTTCCTTTGTGTAGACGAGTTCCACTGGAGAGGAAGCCGGTTGTGGTTCTTCATAACGATGCTCGCTTCGATATTCTGCCATCGCCCCACTCGTACCCCCTAGCGATGATAATCTTTCCAGTTCCTCTTCATCTGGCGCGGTTCCTTCCAACAATGCCGCAATAACCCTTTCTGGATCGCCTCTAAATGGGTATGACTCATCCCCAATTTCCAAGAGCGCCCTGATGTGCTCTCTGCTGTAGTCTGGAAGGATATCCAGGACTTGATCGACTTTGCTCTCCATCACTGGGTCGAGAGGTTTCGTGACCTCTTTGGCTTTTCCTTTCCCTTTCTCTGCGACACCTAGTGCTGTGATTGTGGCTTCCCCTGCACTATTCCCCTTGCTCACATTCGTGCTTTTTCCCTTCCCAAGGTTATTAACGCCGATCCCCAAAGGTACACCAGAAGACTTCAGCAGAATCTTCAAAACACCCGCATCCTTCCCACTCTCCCCGCCTGCAGTAGAGCCCTGGGTCTCCAAATTATCCTCAAATGATCGCAACACAACTTCAAGGTGATCCAGCCTAGCATCTCGTTCGCCTGATCCATTCAGACTTGAAGACAAAGTCCTTGCCATATCATATGCGTGCTGGTAATCTTCTAACAGCGATCTATTGAGGAAAGGTATCGCACGTTGAGGATGTGTAGTGTTGTCATTTGATGTGGAATCAGAATAGGGTAGCTCCAACAGCGCGTATATCAACCCAAAAACATTTTCAATAGCGCCAGCCAGCCTTCTTGCGTTTGAACCGCCAGCAGCAGCTTTCCCAGCCTCCGTGAGATCGTCCAGCATAGCTTTGAAGGAGATGTGAAACACATCCACAAAGGCGGCTTTCGTTTCCACCCATAATTTTTCCCAATCCTCTGCTGTTTCCCGCGGATTGCTACTACTGACGATCCGTTCGAAGCTTCGTAGACCGCCATAGTTACGAGCAATAGATTCCAACCCTATTCCATAAGCAGAAGCGATGGAAAGTAAAAATTTTCGGCCAGTGTTTTCTTCCCCATTTGTCAGTATATCGCAAAAGATTCTTCGAACGGCACTGGATGGTAAAACCCTGAATAGAGAGATGATGCAGTGGGACGTTTTCCGAAGCGCATATAGGCCAGGTTGGGTACGTAGCTCGGGTTGTGCATCGCTTGCCCCAGAACCAATACGGGAGTATGACGAAGCAAGGAGGAGCGTAAATGCTGGAATCAACTCCGATTTTATTGAATCGATCAACGGATGCCCAAGTTGTTTTGCGTCGAATACGGCTTGGAGGATAGATCGTAATCGTTTTGGGTGCGTGGGGGTGTAGACTATGCATAGATCGAGGATAGTCTGCAGATCCAAGAAGTCTTTCAACACCGTCTCGCCTCTTCCTTTACCTCCGCCTGTACCAATGGAAGAAGTCGCATCTTGAACAACCACATCGACGAGTTTCAATGTCTCCCTGCGTATCGCTCTCTCAACTTTACTCGACTTCTTCAATCTCTCAACAGCATCACTTCCAATGTCATCACCCCAAATGGTATCATCCAACTCCTTCACAGCCGCATCCTTCACGTACGTCTGCACAAATCGCTTCACGGACTCAGTGTCCCTATGTTGAGAGGGTAATGCAATGACTTGGACAATGCGAGAGTAGATGGAGTTGGTGAGAGTTGTCAACTGAAATGGAGAAAGCTTGGACAATACATGCTTAGATGGATAGGCAGGTAGATGATTAGAAATTGTGGTCATCGCTGCCAAGTTTGACTCGGATGCCAAGGATATCTGGAAGCTCCTACAGATTATCCCCGGAAAAATCCGGATTTGAGGCCATTTGAGGCCCAAAAAAGGGTAAGTGCCTGTCAGGGTTTTGTGGCGTTGAGGCCGACCCTTGTCCGCCGTTTGCGGGAAATTTGAGGCTGGTGGGTCGCGGATGAAATTTACACAGTACATTAGACAGATTCAGATAAGATATTGTCAAGCACGATCGCGCAATCGAGCCACAATCCCTACTGGAGAATTAGGAGTCGGAGCCGCACGCGTCCGTGGCATTAGAAACATCACGGTCGCCTCTCTAGACATCCAGAGATTTTGTTGAGGGAGGAATGAAGTTGGATTTAGCAATAATAAATGCCATACTGGTAGCCAAATTACAGCTTGGCGCGGAAGGCTCAGGTGAGATACCGCACTGGTGTGTGTTCTCATATTGGTTGGGGCCTCTTGTTTCGGGTTCAGTGCAGGAATCATAGTCTACCTACAATGAGGCTGTTATACTCAACGTAACTCCACTGACTAATTGAGCCACGATGCCGTTGAAAGCAATAACGACGTCTGATTATATGTGCACTGGAAATTATCAGCCTACCAGGTATGATGTACATGTGCTGTCAATGGGCCATTTCAGACCAGGATTGATTTTAGTACAGACGATACAGTTGGGAACAAGTAGCCTATGTGATTTGCCTTAAATGCATCGCGAAGTTACCTAAGGGGAGGCATGCTGATAAGTATATCACAGTTGCGTTCAGTGATGCAGACATATAATAATCAGCAGTGCTGATGGTCAGCGTTCCATGTTCATAGAAACAATCTTGAGGCCTGCTGTGGGGCTTTTCCTCCATCCACTTTTTCACGGCGGATGAGGCCGTGCACCTAACAGAGTCTGGAGCAACATTGGAGGCACTTTTTCAATTCATATATCCGCGACAACAACCCGATTGGGACCAAATAGAGCTAGCTAGCTGACCTCTGTGAATTAGCAGAAGCAGCGGAGAAATATCCAAGTTTTATGGAGGTTTGATGGCATCTGGAAGGGCTTTGCTCGGATAATAAAAGGTGGTACGCCGACTGAGGATTTTCAACGGACTCTCGATAAATGGGGGCAAGACATGCAGTACGACATCAACCATATTCCCCCATTCACCATATTCGTATAATCGCACCTCGATCGTTGATCTGGAATCGGATACACGCCCAGACAGTTAAGCAGTAGTGCCGTGTTAGTGCCTTTCCAATAAGATTAAGTTCCACGAAAAACCTAGTATAAAGTGCTGCTAGATAATATCTGATCTACATAATGGACAGCTCGAAGAGTGACTTGATTCGAACCACTACAGAGTTCGTCAGCAATTAGTGAAGTCAGCGAATTATATTGAACATAACGCACCTTGTACAAACAACCAGCATGGAACCGATTCTTGCATGTCTTGCAGGGCTTCTTTGGTAACGACCCATCCATGGTTGAGATAATACTGTCAGTCACAAAGTCAAAATCAGTCCGAGTATCTCATATGCAGACCAGAGAGAGTTGGCACTGACGAGTAGCAAATAGCGCATTCGACTTGTCCTTCAAAATGAAGCATGACGTTTTTCTTAAATAGGCCGAGGCCGTCCATGATCCTACCATTCTATGACAGCAGCACATGTCAGCCTCCATCACAGGTGCCTGTAACGAAAGCGAAAACCTACATGCGACCAAATGGTTTGTTGCACAGCCAATAACCAGGCTCTCCATAAATTTTCTTCCACCCCAACTCTCTTCACATCCTTCACCTCGATCTTGTGCAAAGGCCAATCGGAAGGTATCTTCAATTTAACTTCCAAGTGATGTTCGTCCACCAGATACGAAGCAGTAACTTCGTTTCCAGGTAAGGACACTTTGATGGTAAAGTTGCTATCGACTAGTTCACCAGCCTCTTTAGAATTTCGGATGTGTGAGAGCTCTGTGCTGATGAGGACAGGTGCAAAGTGTTGAGATGTATAGTTGACAATCGTTCCTGATAGCTGTCGGTCTCGACAATCAAGCACCCAGGCGTTGATCAGCGATGGAAGCGTCAAGAGCGAACGGTAGTACAAGTGCGCGGCGAGGATGGGGATGGTGAATGTCGACCCAGCTTCATACACTAATGCAAAGTTAACCAAGCACCCAGCGACGAAATGACCTTGACCCTTACGATCAACATAGAACTCATCCACACCCCAAATATCCAATCTAAACGCTTTTGTTATTCCTTCGTCCAGTTGCAGAATGATCAACAAATTCGGAAAAAAGAATTCCGAAAGAATGTTGACGCTACGCAATTGATCAATGTAGCTCGCTCTGACTTTGAGGGACTAGACCAACAATGAGCATCACCACAACCAAATATACCCTGCAACTCACCGCATCCTTGAACAAATCAAACAGCAGCATCCAACCAAGCAAATAACCAAACGTAAGTTGCTCTTCATGCTCCGAAGCTTCCAGCTGCCTATAATTGATCACCTGTTGTAAAACATTCAACAGTTCTTGCGGGATTTCGGGATTCACAGTCGTTTCTGTGTCAACACCAGCTTCGATCACAAAATGCTCCGTTCGCTTCTTCGCTGCTCCACTAAGCAGCCGGTACGCCATGCGTTGCACATCTGGTGAGTAGTCCATTATCAAATGACACATCTGTCGGACGCAAGAGGTCAGTGAGCAAGATCTCTGCATAGGCATTCGACATACTAGACCCAACGTCTCGTGATCTATTAGCGACTCTGGTAGGTTTTGAGCGATGGTCAATATCAGCTCCCTGCAAGTCGACCGAGGTAAGGAGATTTTGGCTTCATCTATGGCGACCATCAGCCAATCGCACTCGTAGACTGAACAACGCTTACCCGGTCGTACTCCAGCTAGATCCCGTATCGACGTCAAGATTGGCAACTTCCTCTCATCCCACGTAGCTCGCAAAGCTTTATTTGTGGTTGCCAAATCTTGCACAGTTATTACTAATTTTAGTGCTCTTGCAAGTCCAGGCAATGTCGAATCGTCGCTCATCGATCCTGACTAAACACAATAAAGCATCATAAACGGTTCAATATTGGTAGACGATAAAGTAACAAACCTCCAGATTGCTCTCCAATACGTCAAACATAAACTCCCAATGTTGCCCGGGGACACTTTGCAATATCGGCGCAAGATGTACGAACACGGCGCACATCTCACTCTCCACTTCCTCATCGATGTCATTCTCGTCCTCGTTACTTTCTCCTTCACCTCCGTCATCTTTCGCAGATGCACCAGATACCCATTGTTGACAAGCTTTGACGACGTTCACCGCTCTCGGAGGAGGCAAAAACTCCACTTCTGAATCTTGAGCAGGCGCGCTCGTAACCAACTTGCGCAGTGAGATTAGGCCATCGGTATTAGCCTTTTGCGCAGGAATACCAAGTAACGAAGCCGCTAGTTCGTTTCGGTATCTATCCAAGTTTGCAGGTTCCGGCGCAGAATGAATTATAGCCAAGACAATAGCCATAGAGGTATGGGGTGCTAGACGGATCACCTTCAGCAAACCATAAAAAGAATAGGAACGGGAACATACCTCGTCTATGAATTCCCCTAGCTAGAACAATCCACTTTTCCGCCTCAGCCTTCTCAACATCCATCAGAGAATGCTGCAACAAACTCCTCAAAATCCTCGCATTCCTCACACTATCGCTTTCCAAGCTCCATGAATACATTTCGCCCAAGAATTGTTCCAACAGTCCCGTCACACCTCTATCGGCACCAACGGGACTTTTACCCATATTGAGTGCTGTAACAACTCTCGAGGTCCATCCGTCTCCACCCATTTCACCTCCAGTAGACCTCAACACGTAGGTCAAAATTTGGTTAACTTTGACAATTAACCCTCCGAGATCTCCATGCTCGAGAGCATCTTGGGAAAATATCCAAGTGCTACTACTTCCAGGTACACTCTGATAATCCTGAGCATACTGACCCAACGCCATGAAATGCCTAAGCATTCCAACGTGGACCTTGGCCAGTCTCCTATCTTCGAGGAAGAGCCGAAGCAAACCGTCGACTATCCTTGCGTATGTGGAGAACCCCTTCGAGTCGTACGAGATAGACGACGGTACAGACGACCTCGACGATAGTGATCCCTGTGGAATTAAAGGATCGACCACGGCTAAGCTGGAATGCAAGGCATTCTGAGGCAACTGATCTAGCCACGTAATCAGCTCCGAAACCGAGGGGAAAATATCCTGAGGCAAATTGATGGACAATTCCGCTGGTCGTTTTGAAATCGCTCGAAGGATATTCTCAGTCCTGTAAAGTGGTATGAGCATCGAATATTCCAATAGTCGATGACGTGTGCTATAACGCGGAAGACGCCAAAATACTTACGAAGGAATGACATGAGTGGCGCTCATCAATTCCTTCATTCTTGTGAGAATAACGGCCTTCACGGCAGCTTGAAGTCGAGAATTGTCTCCTGGTTGGCTTTCCCCGGCGCCTTGCCACCACCTCTTATAAACATCCATGCTTCGACCAATCCCCGTGGCACCGTCCCGGTATCCAGGTATCAAGTACGCAAACAAGAACAAGTCGGCGACGAGTTCTTGCACCCACACAGAAGGTAATTCAACCAAGGACAGCGGAATGACAGAAAGTAGATCCAGCGCTACTGTGAACCCATTTAATGAGCTTTGTGTCGTAAGCACCTCTTCCAACAGGATGTGGAAGTGGGTTGCAATCGCTCGGTATAGCTCTTGAGTGCCATTGGGAGATAAGAAAGAGCCTGTGAGTATACACAGACCGTCAGGATATCCGATAAAGGGACGACAAATGGCCAACCTGGATTTTCCAACAATTTTTTGACGATAGCTATCCTCTCGTTAACCATGCTGTCCTTGTCCTTGACTTGCTCCTTCTCCTTCACGCTAACTATACTTCCCTCTAATAGAACCCCATTCAGAATTTTGTTGACCACTGCATCTAGCTCGTTCACTTTCGGTCTGAGATCAGGGGGGAGATGGCCTTTCGCGATCGTATCCAATAAGAGAGCCACATTACGTCCCACACGGTCGATTTGATCCCCAGCCGACTCGCGTTCTGGCTCTGCGTGGGAGGCTATCTCTAACAAAAGAGAGTGCCAAACGGGAAGGTAGTGAGAGGATTCCTTCCTATGCGAGAGGTAACCCAAAAGAAGAGCTGGTATCGACGTAAACAACCTATACGGGTACTTGAGGACGACCGTGTCCAGCCTCTATAGAGTAAAATTAAACAAAAAGGGCGAAGTAGTATGAGAGGCACAAGCACTTACCTTTGCAAAAGCGTCTTCGCGGAACAAAGCACTCCTAAACTGTTCCAACAGACTGGCCAACATTTCATGTCCGCCAACCTCTTCACCTCCTGGTTTATCGCTCTGAGTTTGCGTCACATCTAGGCGAGCTTCAAGCCGTTCAACAGATCTCTCCAAGACTTTATCCAAAAGTTCGTGCACCGCTCTTCTGGCACGTTCTCCATCTTTACTACCTTGTTCGTTCGCGTCCTTATGGAACTGATCGTCGAATCCCTTCAAAAACGCCGAGATCAATTGTGTAGATCGTTGTCCGTCCTCTGCACCACCAGGTTCGCTTTCAAGTGCTTTCGCATAAAACACTCCCCATGCAGCGTCAAACAGGCCTATATGCGCAAGTACTCGTAAGAAATTGGGATCATAGGGTGTAAAAATGGAAACATACCATGATCTGCGCCTTCCAAATCCATAAAGGTATGACCTACAAGCCTCGCGGCAGCCCTTTCGTCCATCATCAAACCCTTCTTCTCAACTAACTCATCCCACACCCTGCGAATTTGATCCTTCACCAATCCATGCGTTCGGCTCTGCCCAGTGATGCCACCAGTAGCTTCTTTGCTCCTGATCCTCTTGACTATAAACACCGTGCATTCTAACAATGACGAGAGGAATGCTGCGGATGTCAGCGAACGATGAAGGGAAGTCAACGCTCGACCATCCATAGCAGCCCAGAACGATTCGAAGAATTGTTTCAGGCCATCTGTTGTCGGCGTGGAGTCGTTCATCAAAATCTGAATACAAAACCAAGCGAATTAATACATCACGCAAACGATTGAACAAAGGAAACTCACAGTAGGGGGAATAGTAGACAAGATGATTAGAACGGTTGGGTATCCCTGAGTAGGTGAGCCTCCACAACCAAGTTGCAGGAACTTCAGAAACTCCGAATATGCGATTGAGGATTTTGGTTCGGGTGGCTGTGGTAATTGGGGGATTGAAGTCGATGATTTGAATGGTTTCATGTCTTCACTGTCCTCTTGCTCGTTATCTTCATCTTCTGCACCTGAGCCTGAGTCCTCATCCCCTTCGTCGATCGAGGCGAGTGAAGACGATGATACAAGGGAAGAATGTTGGTCGACCTCCCAGGCAAGTGGGAATTCTATCATGAACTTGGTACATTTATTGCCATCGTGCAAGTAGTGTATGAATCACATACCTTTCAAGAACGTCAGCAAAGGCTGCCACATAACCGCATGAACATTCACATCAGGTTCAACCCAGGCAGACCGAAGAACGGCAGTACTGAGAAGCGGGAGATATGGCTCTAATTTGTCTGATAGAAGGTCAGACACCGTTAGCCTGAACGAAAAGCAACGTACCCTTCCAGGCACGGAGCAGCGTTTGTAATAACGTCCAGGCAGCCTTACGAACATTGGCTTGGCCAAAACCAAAACTCTCAATCCCGGGAGCGAATGGACAGGATTCTGCGTATTGTAAAGAGGACCATAAAGCAGGATTTTGGAAGATGTCGTCACGTTCAGGGTCTAATTCAGCAGGTTGGGTCGATGTCGCGTCTGTCGGTTTGATGTTGGCATTCTCTATCGGTTAGATGCTTGTGAGATTTGAGCGATCCAGGGAGAGCAAACGGAAACATACCCAATAGCCACCTGATGGCACCAAAAGCGCTTATCCTCAATCTCGCTCTCCTATCAGTTTCACTTTCCTCCAAATCGTCACTCTTTCCCCTGGACCCCGCATCGCTCTCATCTGCCCTTTTGGACATCGAGATGACAGGGGCAGAACGACTTGCAGTCATACCGCCACCATGTCTTCCTCCTTGGGATTTGGCCGCCTGTGAGTGAGCGGGTGGAGGTGGTGCAACTGGCGCAGAAGGGTTAAATTCGTCATAGAGGCCCTGAGGGTCCAATGCCGCTCTTCGAACAAATGACTGAATAGAAAAAATGGCGTCATCAGTTAGTGATAAACCGGAAGATCCAGCGTTCACTGCTTCCGACACCTTTGAGGTGGCACGGATTGTTTCAGCCCAGGATTTCGAGGCAGCGGATGATACTTGACGATCTAAATCGTAAGCAGCCATAGACCAAGTTCCGAGGATCGTTTCAATCTGCCTGGACGTCGCTACTTCTTGAAGGAAGAAGAGGATTTGAAGTCGAACTTGGGGAATGAGCAGAAGAGATGCATGTAGTGCGGCAGTGAGTTGCCTCACACGGCGTGACGGATGGATGAAGAGCGCTGGTAGATGGTGGTACTAGCGAACGGATCAATCGGATGTTTCTAACCCAAACCTCATCATAGTAGTAGTACTTACCCACACGGGCAACATCTCGACCAATGCCTTTTCGGTTTCGTATTTCTCATCCTCTTCTCCTTCCGCGCCTGTTTTGCTTTTCTTCAAACACTTCTCCACCCATCCGCTTATCAAATCTTCAAGTGCTTTGATCTTAGTCACATAGGCCTTCTTCCCAAAGCTTCTCAACACGACCAATAAAGCAGGCGGCAACGTCCTTCCCAATCCAGTACTGTCCAATGGATCAGGTTGCACGGGTTGCGGTTTGACAGGAGGTATATAAATTTTCTGTCTCGGTTCCTTGCTTCCTTTCCCTCCCTTCACTTTATCCTTCTTTCTGGACTTTTGGTCCTTCTCGATCTCGGCGGGCGGTAGTCCAGATGCTACTGCTGCGCGCTTGGCGTGCTTCTTCCGCGTTCCGGACGAAGCAGACGACTTGTTGGATTTGGGCATGACTGCCTTGTGAGTGCAAACAGCTGTCGTTTATATTGCCCTGGCGATGAGGAGTGCAATAAGTCTTTGTCAGTGATAATTTGAACCAAGATGATCAACGTGAGATGAGAGGGCCCTTATTCGCTGTACCGTTGAGCAGGTCCAATGTGCTGTAGCACGTAGATTAGTCGGCGTCATCGCTCGCGAAGTCACATGTGCAATCTCGATGATGCGTAGTTGCTTGGTAAGCATCACAGAATTTGACTTCATAAGATCATTTTTATCAGATCCGCTACAGTGGTCGCACTCTGGAGAGCGTTCGCTAGCAAGGGTTTAGGTACCAATGCCCGCTCTGGTGTCTATATTAACGACTTCACCATCCCCGATGACTGCTAATCGAGTTCGACCTAACACTAACATCGAGATAAGTGCTACATGCTAGATTCGCTGGCTAAGGTTCTGGGTTGTTTATTTTATTGTTATTGTGTTTTATGGGAATGTACGTGTTGAAAATCATCATGTATGCGTTATCCCTCCTCGCTGTTTTGGCTCGAAAGGTGTGCTACCAGCCTCGACACGTTCTGTCTGGCGATCAAATTGAAGACTAAGATCACCCCTGAGTCAAATTGGGCAGCAATTACGATTAGTATCCCGTGGCACTTATGGGTTCTTTGGCTCATGCCAGCTCTTGTGTGGCAGGGCCGTCGCGACAGCTCTCAACGCTCCCATGTTCCTGTATAGTAAATCCACGTCAAATTGACGAACGATGAGGTCTGTGGGTAACCTCACACAGATTAAATGCTTTGGAGCACGTTCAGGACCATCATGATCGATTTCGGACAAAGAGGAAAAGGGGAAATTTTTTCGTATTGTTTGTTCGATCCCATCCCTCCAAGATTGAACGTGGAGGAGAACACAACGATGGCCACAAGTTTGACATGTCGCGTCAACTCTTTGACGAAGATGTCAATAGCGCTCATGGTGACAGCACTCGAACCAAGTTTCCGAAGTAAATCTACCCTCGTATCTGGCTTACGTGCAGCATCGATATCGCTCATGCCGCTGTTGTGGACAGCTTGGTAGGCTTGCGTGGCTATCCGGCGGGACCCACCACATCTTGGCGCGCACTGTTGACCTGTCGCTTGACCTGCCCCGGTATAATCGAAAAGATTCTTTGCGTAGATGCGCATGATATGAGATGTACAGTAAAAGAAGGAAACTACGATAGGGAATGGAAATCAAAGGTATGGTGATGGCAAATATATAGAGCGTGAGCGAAGAGACCACAGGCGTCGACCGACTCGGTAGGCGACATGGATGGGAACCTCAACGAAGGAGTGAGGGCGCGTTGGGACGCCTCGAGATTCAGTGGAGATGTTCCGGTTGTCGCACTGACTCTGTGGGCTGGATTTTTCACGTACGTAGAAGACAGACAGCATGAGGGAGTGGAGGGCGTACAGTGCAGACAAGCTGGTGTTGATTTGACGCATATGTCATCCTCCTTCGCAAAGACAAACATCTGGATTCCAGAATCTAGATCTCTCGCTACTCACGACGACTCTCAGATCACTGGCAGCGGACTTGGTATCCGTATATGTATCTGCGCCCTCGATCTTTCTCATGACCGTTATTCGTGAATACTATCATTTGATGGAATTGCATCCATCACAGTAACGGTTAGTATCTTGAAGGGTTTGTTGAGTTGCTTCAATATTCAGACCCATTTGCCAAGATGGGTGTATTTCTCTTATAAATCTTTGCGGCAACTTCGCGGCAGTTCGATATGCTCAACATGGTGCAGTCACGTCATTCTTATGATACTGAGTAAGCTTTGAGCCCTGAGCCGAGCCGTGGTCTGCTCCTTCAATTGATGCAGCAAGTTTGTAAAGAGGTGAGTAGTGCCTGTAAATTCAATATGTTGGTAAATTGACTCAAAGAAGGAACAACGCACTGCAGTCAAGCCCCCAACAAGCGATAGTATATGTTGCAGAGAGCCTGAGAATAACCGACTCAGTTGAATCACATACTCCGAATCGCCCGAGCACCTTGTGATGACCTACCCGACTTTTGTCGGGCTGTGGGAAGGAAAACCTAATTGTGCTTATAATCAGTAGGTATTACCAACGGATTTCGCGAGAAAATCTCGGTTGCTGAACCTGGTTAGCGGGGCGTTGCCCTAATGGCGAAGGTGAAATATATTTTTGATAGATTCTTCTTTGTATCTCAGGGGCTGAGGAAGTAACTTTGCGGCACCAACTACGAGCGCGTATTCCCATTCCTCGATCATATATCCTAGCACGCCATATGGCCCCAGGTGAGCACATGAATGAAGCTGAAAGGTGCTAAACGCTCCACGAAACCCTTTTACCTTCATGCCACAATAGAGTTAGTACCGCTATGCGATTCGTCTCGCCAGATCGTCGTCCTTGGGAAATCACCATCTAACGCTGCCAACTACATTACTGATTTCTCTCCTCCAGAGGATTGCCAATGATATCTCATCACGCATTTCATTTCACGTTGCTCTACTGCTGTTTAGAAAGGGTCAGGACTCAGTTCAAATGTATTCAACGTAAATTCCCTTGTATGCGTCCCAACTGTATTGTCTGGATCAGAATCAATCTTGGTCTGAAATACCCCATTAACAGCACTCATACCTTGTAGGTTGGTGAAATCCATTGCGCATATAATCAGACGTATCAACTATCCTCGTTATTCTTCCAACAGCATCGAGGCCAATTAGTCCGAGGAGATATGTTGAGTTTGGGAAACGTAAGACTCGTGTATTTGTCACGGTTGTATGGCGTTCCGGGCCCTACCGCAGTGAACAGATTGCAAGGAATGCAAACTCACATATATTACAATCACGTTGTAGGAAACGTACCGGCTACCTGAAGGCCACAGGCTAGGGTTTCAGAATTTCGAAATAATTGATATCCATTCTAACATACTAGGCCAAAAGAATAAAGACAAAGCAGTAATACATTGTCTACAGTAAGACGAATGAGCCATTTAACTGGCGAGAATTTCTCGAATTATTAAATGGGGCCCGGGGTGATACAAAATGCAATTGAACGAACTTCATCAGTTTTTAATGAAGACCCAGCAACAACTCAAATGTGGACTGTCAGCATGGTTGACTTGGGATTAATTGGGGAGGACAGTCTTTTCAAGGACGGTGAGAGCTCCAGCAGTTTCTGGACAACATGTCATACTCACAAGTCAAATGTTTTGGAATACGTTGAATGATCAGCAACTGTCATTCGACGAAGATTCATAGTGCGACCAGTCTTCGTAAGCAGGCTCGAACTCGTCTGAGGAATCAGAGAACTCTGGTGTCAATTTGTAAATTTCTTCGTCGGTTTCGACGAGCATGACGTGAGGAATCAACTGAACTGGAGAGTACGACAAGTTCAGTATGTGATGAAGTCGTCAGTGTCAATGTTAGGTGCATGCAGCGAAAGGACCACGTACGAAGTAGGAGACTCGTCTTTTGAGGGTCAGTTGGAAAGAAAGGAAGAAATGTGACTTCAAGGTCGGGGCATAAATACACCTTTCCATGTTCCTACCGACCTTGTCAATGATATCATACAGCAAATCTGGGCAACATTATTGCATATGTGGCGAACAGCCAGTTCCCCCCCAAAAAGTAACTGTCGCGAATAGCGAAGAGTAAATTTGACTTCTGTCGATCAGTCTTTATTGTTCTCCTATGCACGAGGACATTGGGTCCCTAAGATGCTGAAATCTCTTTGTCCATTTCTTTTGTCTTCGTGCGAAAGGGTACGAAACGCCAGATGCAACAATTAGAGAAGACGATCATTGGCCACAACGAATACAGTAGTCCGGGATTGGAATGAGTTGTCCCACGTGCGCTTAAACTTAAAGGCGGGCAGAGTCGGGCACCCCATATAATGCATTCGTCAAAAATTCAAAATTCAAGGCTTAACTAGCGTAACTAATGACCGCCCGAATACTGGAACAGAGCGAACGGTACGTACCTCTCTGGTCGTGATCGTGATGGTAGATTGGCGATCTGGCTCTCAACCTGACCTTTTGAGTGGGAGATACGAGTCGGGGATGCGCGGTCGTTCGTGGTAACCGGGTAAACTCACGGAAAATCCGTTATGCATCGAGCGCTCTAAGCAGCTGCTCATACTTCTTGCTCGGGAGCGAACCTCTGACTGGCGTTTTTCGTCTCTGCCCACTTTCGACGATCATGGACCACGCGGCCCCCGCCAATTTTACCCCTTCTCGTGCGCCTTCTACAACCACCTACTCTCGTTATCCGTTTTCTGGGGTACTCTTTCTCGCCGCTCAGCTCCTCGTCCTCGTGGCTGTCGTAGTTCGACCCTCTCCATTCCGCCCATTCCTCTTCATTCCCATTCTTCTCATCTATTGGCACCTTATCTTCCATTCAACCACTGGAAATATCGCGAAGGACAACGCCATTGGCTCTGTCCTCGCAACCCACCTGTTCACTGCATTAGACTATGTTGTCCTAACAGACGTTCAGCGCGAACTCCGCAAAAAACGCAACAAAAAGGATGGAGATGTTGTTGAAGATATCTCAAACGCGCCGTTCCAGCAGCGTTTGATTTGGGGATTGAAGCTTATGGCTGCAGCACGTGGTGTAGGATGGGAGCATGAACCAACAAGGTACATACGACCAGGTCCCAAACCAGGAACTTCCAGGATTGGATGGATTATCCGTGAACTCGCGCGACTCACCGTCCTCCTCTTCATTTACGATCTTGCCAACACTGTTGCTCGATGGAAAGTGATGACCCTTCCAGATCCGACAACTTTCCTGTGTCATCCTTGGACGATGCGTTTTATAGGGGCCGCAAGCTATGGTGTCCCTGGTTTGTGCGCGATAGATATGTGCTATGGTATTTCAGGTATCTTGTCTGTTAGTCTTGGGTTGTCGAAACCAGAAGAATGGCCACCGCTTTTTGGAGATTTTAGAGAAGCATATACAGTGCGCCGTTTCTGGACGTACGCGGTCTTCGTCTTATATATTTTCAAAACCGACATTGACTTTCTTCTGCAGGCGTGGCTGGCATCAAATGCTTCGCAGAGTATGTGCTCTGTATGAATCTCTTAGAATATTCTTCACAGCCGGCAATGATTTTAGCCCTTATTATCTCACGCCAAATTCATTACCCATCATCTACTTGGGTTGAAGCCGAATACACCTCTATCCCGCTACCTGTACCTCTGTCTATCATTCTCCACCTCAGCTATAATTCATCAGCTTGGAGAGCGTATGATGTACGGTAATTGGACTGGTACATCCTACTTCTTTTTCTGCGGTCAAGCAGTGGCAATCACTGTCGAAGAAATTGTCATCGCCATGGGACGACACTTCAGTATCAATTCCAATCGAAACGCATTACTTTGGAGGATCGTTGGATATGTTTGGGTGGCTAGTTGGCTGACGTACGCCTTGGACCCTGTCATGAGTGAGGCGATGGTTCGATACAATGACCATTTTAGTATCATTCTTGGCGTGTGGCGAGGTGAATGGCTCCCCAAGGTCGAATGAGTCTTAGGTCATATGCTGATATCCCCACACATCGGATATATTCGTAGTTTTGGTTGAGTCAAATACGTACGAACCTTGACTGTTTGACTTCAACTTAGCGGTACATGTCATGGTTGTCCGAAGTGCGCGATGGACTGGCTGGTGCAATTGGTGTGATCGGGACGAGCGCAGTCAGCCGCAGAACTCCCCTCCCGAGATGCTCAGAAGGACTTGTAGACTCTTTCCTTCGTTGCAAACCTTTAAACATGAGAGTGTTGGCTCTCCGGTTCAAGTTTCCCGACTCGGAGAATATCAGAATCCAAGGGTGTATGAGAAGTCTTAGGACGTACCCCCAAACCAACGCACATCCTGTTTCCGCGTCCAATTGATGACATTCAAAGCACCTGATTGCGAAGACCATATATCCGCAGTCACTCTACCGTGACCGTGATTTCTGCAGCCGCACCGAGAATTTCAACCTAGAGTCTTCAAAAATAATCTTGCATGGTAGATTCGCAGTGCATTGGCAAATCCCAGAAGAACGTAGTTCTGAGGTCAAGTAGACCAAGAGGATTACCAGCTGCTGCGAGTTCCGGGTCGCGTCTTCATTAAGCTTCATTAATTGCACCGGTACACGAGTTTAACATCATGCGTTCGGTGACAGCCACGGTCGTACAATATCTGCAGCGGCGGCGCCTTCTACTCAAAAGCATTGATTGGTTTAGTAACTCGTCACTCGCATATTGGCAACAAACGAGATCACATAACACCCTTGATTCAATTATTTACTACCAAGGACCATTGCGAGACAGAAGCGACAGAGGAAAATGCCAGCAGACTAGTACAACAATAAACATTGGATTCGTGGTGCGTACCACTTCGGACCTGGATAGGCCTGAATTACAGTCACAGTCCGCGGCCTAAAGAGCGTCATTTGATTACAAAAACGTGCTAAATGCCGGAATCTTCCTGATATCGTCTTCAACTCGCTTTTTCCAGGGATCAAGATCGCTTTGAAATCCAGCGGGGACACCCCCTACAATGGTACTAAAGGATGACACCACTTGTCCAGGGGTTGACCCCAAGTGCCGCAGCAGAGGTATAAGGGGATTTTGCGGAAGAGCACCACAATGGGTCCCACGGCAATGGTAGCAAAAACTCGGGCCAGTGGGCAAGAAACCTGGAGAGTACATCGAGCTGTACTGCGGGAGCATCATATATTGCGTTACAGACCAGATCGTAAACATGCTCTTGATAACGAACCTGAATTGGAACTAGGTTTAGCACTGTCACCTTTCGGAAAGATACTGGAGACAGACCCAAGCCAGAATTGCTGAAGGGGTGAGTAAGTGTATAAAGCCTTCCACACTTGTCCCTGACTCCAGCAATATCACAGCAGTTTGATTTGCGATATCATTATACCCATGCTTGACCCCATAAGCAAAGAGAAAGTGCGGGTGGAAATCCACATAGCGCCTTGCCGGTCATTCATGTGTGAGCCAATCATCTTTAGGGAGCCACAAACCACTCACATTAGCAGGATTTTACATATCGCCATCGCAGTATAAACTTGGTATTTCTCCGCCGCTTCAGCAAGGTTCAACAATTCGGATGCTTCAAGCGCCTGCCAATCTGGTTGTTCTCGAGCGTACAAAAACTGAAAGAGTATTTCTAACGTTGATCCCAGCTCTGTAAGATAAACGATTTCATCCGAGACAAAATCCGATGAAGGGAATGCTCCTGAACCCGCTTCAAGATTTTTCTTGTGTAGGTGGAACTTCATCCCATCCACACTTTGAATCGTGACCGTCTGCGTCTGCCAACGAAACTATGATAAAGCAGGTGAGATCTAATCCATAGATAATATGTATACCTCACATAATGCAGAGACGTTGCCTGAAAGTACGTTTTATGACGATAATGAGGTTTGTTCGAGACATGTAAACGCGGGCATTCCTTCAATTAATTGCTGGATTTTGGCAGACCATTCGACCAGTGAAGATGACAAGCCGGAATACGAGCAGGTTGAGCAATTGCTCCCCCTCATTTGGAGAATCTGAGGGTCGGCAGTGACTCGAATTATCTCCTCAAAATGCCCCAGGTCAGAGCATAGCTGGCGAAGCAAGGTCGCAAGTGTGATTTGGTGCGTCAAGTTGGAGGAGAAAGTTCCACATTTTTTGTGAGCGCAATTATGATTGTGATCATTTTTATAGCACCTCCAGCCACCGTTATCTGGGAAGAGGACATCGGGCATAGTCTGTATTGCCTGCCGAAATATGCCATCCCATCTAGCCTGATAATTGACCTGGAAGACGTTCTGAGTAGAATTCACTGAAAAGGTGCCCATAAGCGCACCCACTGAACCCACATTGCCACTGGCAGTAACGCTAGCACCTCCGATGTCGGGATATTGCTCCTGACCACCAGTGACGCGGATTCATCGAGAAATCTTGCGTCATTAGATTGAGCCGCAAATACCAGTACGTCAACAGGAGACTCTGAGGCGCAGTCACTGCAAGTCTAAATGCTTCAGTGACTCTGAATATCGAAATTAGAGCCAGAGGCAGGGCGCTCACCGAAGTTTATTACTACAATGAAGGCCAGCGAGCTCTATACGATACTTCTCAACCGCTCGCGCCACCACCAGAATATATCACTAACGGGAACCCCGTCGGTGAAGGAGGAAGGCCAGATGCCAGGATAGAGATAATGAAAAAGCTCGTCGACTACCTTACTTGGCTCTTCCAGGAGGAGATTTCCATCATTATTTGTTGGACAATCTCGAGGAGGAAGTCCCGTAGAAAGGTATTTCAAGTGTAGTTGGTGGGCTCTATATACCACTCGTGCCGGCAACCGGCAATTCATTACATCCCGAACCACGCTCAAGTCTCGAAATCACTGACCTTTCAGTGCCACAGTACAATTCGATCACTTATAGTCTTTTTCGTGCCACATCTTATCATCCTACCTTCTCCAATCAGCAACAACGCTTTCATCTCTCATGAACGCTTCGGAACTGGAACAGCAAGTACGGCTCAGGCGCCGTGAAGAAATCCAATATGGAGCAGAGGACTACAACCAGAAGGTGTTCGCAGGCATAGTCCCAGATTCATCGAAAATACGCGAATTCCTTCATCATACCCGTCACTATAGCCCCTCTAAAAATCGTTGGTTGTCAATTCCAGAGAAACCAAAATCACAGATCGTGCTCCGCGAAGCAGTGACCTCTGTGATCCAGGATGTTCTCACCTATTTCAAGGTCCCCAATCGACGTGCTATCACCAATAGAACGAGAATGAGAGGGCCATTCTCGCTGACTCCAGATGTTGCTATTGCTGGCTGTGGGTCTGCTTCACTCAAAGCAAGATCGTTTCCTCCGGTTCCGAGTTATGATTCCTGTGTGTGTCCAATTTTCGTAAGACCAGACAGGGATGTGCTGAGTGATCAGCTACCCACTCAACTTGAAATGTATGCTTAGTACGTTTTTTCTCTTCCGTTGCTCATTACCTTCTATTGCTAATGCATTTTATGACTTTAGCCAATGCTTTGCCGCTCAATACCATCGTCGCTTTGTCTATACACTGTTGTTCACCGAGTTCGAAGCAAGAATCTACCAGTTAGACCGTACTGGTTGCATCTGCTCGGATGAAATCAACTTTCACGGAGACGCAGAGCTGGTAGTCCGTTGGATCCTTGGCGCAGCATGCCCCGACGATGCCGCAGTAGGTTTTGATACAACGATTCGTTGGAAGGGAAGGCGTCGCTACATTCGAACGCTCAGTGCTGAACAGGAAGTCG
The DNA here is from genome assembly GCA_951802395.1 of Volvariella surrecta. Lineage (NCBI taxonomy): Eukaryota > Fungi > Basidiomycota > Agaricomycetes > Agaricales > Pluteaceae > Volvariella > Volvariella surrecta. The sequence goes on along the minus strand of OX637791.1, from coordinate 320,481 downwards.
TGGAATACGAAGTTGACCAGAACGCCGAACTGATACATTATCCGTGTCTCAGCGGAAATGGCACGACGTGCTGGCCTGTGACGCATGAGGGAAAGGAATATATGATCAAGGATTGGTGGAGAATGGAGCGTGATTCTCGGGAGGAAGCGTTTTTAGTTGCTGCGCGTGGTTTGGATGGAGTCGCACAACTGGTGTCGTACGAGGTCGGAGTCAACACCGCTGATCTTCGTTGCGTTGAAGATAGATATGGTGAAATTCGACATCGTGAATTTTTTCGATTGACAACGGAGAGATATGGAGAGTCAATAGAACAATTCGGTTCTCGCCTGCAGCTACTCCATGCCTTCAGAGATGCGGTTCAAGGTAGGTTGAATTTGTCATTAAAAATACGATAAACTAATTTATGCGCAGGGCATCAAAACTTATTGAACTCAGGCATTCTTCATCGTAATATCAGCAATCAAAATATCCTGTTAGGAAAGGAGGACTGCAACATTGGAAATCGAGGAATCATCATCGACTTCAGCAAGGCAATATGGAATGAGTTACCTCGTGATTGGTCCAACAAATGGCCTCGCGTACGTCGTAGAATCAGAAGCTAGTTTCTTTCCTCTAACAAACTCTATTCAGGGCGTGTGTACATTTCAATCAATCGTCGTCCTCGCAGGATTCAATGGACGCTATACATTTCTTGACGATCTCGAATCGTTCTTCTATGTCCTTTTATATATATGTGTCTATTATGAGGAGGCACATCAGCCGAAGGACGAAATTCCACCCGTCATTCAGTCCTGGTATCAACCATACATGGGACTTTGCGCTATAGCCAAGACAAGCCAACTTAAAGCCTTCGATGATCACTTCCTCCAGCTCATCTCCCCATACTTCGGTCCCATCTTCATCGATCTCTTCAAAGAGCTTCTCGCAATATTTTGGACAGGTGGATTACCGTCAGATCGAGCACAGTATCGCAAATTCCTCGACGGATCGAGGAAACACCTCTTGGGCGATCGAGACGCCATCTACAAGTCATATCTCTCCTCAATCGATCGCGCTATCCAACGCGTAGAGCAAGCCGATGCGTTGCTCAGCACTTCAGAGGACATCAAGCCGACAGTATCGAAGAGAAACTTGAAGCGACGTCGTTCAAGCGAAGAGGAAGATCAAAGCGAAGTGTCTGCTTCGACGATTCCAAAGCGTAAGGAAGTGAAGAAAGAAGAGGATGACACAATACCCGCAAAGAATATTCGCATGAGAACATGCAGAAAGTAATTCATTCTGTACCATCATAGTCCGCGTAGCCTGCTATACCCCATAGACCCATAGATTTCGTTACCTCGACAATGCACCAGTAATCCTCCCCGAGCTTGATGTTTCTGAACTGTCGACATGTTTATGTTGGATCTGCAGCAGCAGTGGCACTGGAAGCAACTCTTAGGTAAGGAGGGCAAGTCTTCAAATGAAACCTGCTCAATGCGGCGTCAAACTGGCCCATGAGTTGAACGAAGTTGAACACTAGTGCTAGTAGCTCATTATTGGAGGACTTATTGTAACAGTTCACCAGAATAAAGTACCTTTTTATTTGTTGCGAGCTGGGATGAGTTGCATGAGTATTTGCATCAAAAAGAATGTTGCACACTGAGCGAGCAAGGTGTGTGACCTACGGATACCGGGTAGCGGGCAAATTTAGAACCGGAACCAGAGTGGATGCTGGATTTTCTCACCACATTTATTTACTACCACTACTACGTGCTGGCTACATCTTATCGACGATACAAGGACTCAATTAACATGCTCGAAATTAATGGTGGGTCAGTCATGGGATCCGATGAAATCCGAGGCCAGCCCTAGGTACATTCCATTTACCTTTGATCATTGACTTTTCAAAACCATAGTGCACACATTGACAAGAGTGGCCGTCAACCTCTTGAAGCACCACACCGTCCAAGAGAACAACCTCGAAGCTCACACGCTCTCATTTCTCTTCACTATCCTCGTCGGCTTCAGGAATGGAACTCAACGTTGATAATCCATCGATGGAAGCCCGACGCGAAGAAGCACGGGTGGTGCATTTGATGGTACTTGCGAAAGGGGAACTGAGCTGAGAGATGAATCACCATCATAGTCCGGCCAGGGGGGATGCGAGATAGCACGGTTGGCTGCAGTTACAGATGGGGATGAAGGCGGCAGGGAACTCAAAGGTGACAAGGATCCCAGCTGAATATCAGGCAAGGAGGAAGATGGGACAGAACTCAAGGGTGAAGAAACTTGAATCAGCGCATCTTGATCTGGTTCCGTAGCAGGTGGGGGAGCATGTAAGGAGGGCCCTACTAGATGGTTAGGGAATGCGCTTGCTACTCCCGAAAGCAGCCCAATGGAAACTGGCGCAAATTGGGATGTTTGACCCCTGCCACGCAAAGGAGAGCTGTAGACCGTGGATGCCTGGGATGCAGCTTCTGTTTCGACAGGCCCATATCTAGGTGCTCCTGATCGTGTCCTATCTGTGCTGGTCAGGAACGCGCCTGATGGAGAGGGAAGAGTTGGTTCCAACTGCGCAAAGTCGCTAGGGAGAGGTGTGAGGGGGGAAGGGGGGGAGAAGAGATTATCATGTATTGGTGTGCTCGCCACGGCTACCGGACTTGTGACTAGTCGGTGTACGGAATCTGGTGCAAAAGAGGAAGAGGCGATGGCATGTGCCTCGTCTGCAGTTCGGCTGCGTTTGTCGGCACGTGCGGTAGGCATCATCGAATGCTGCCTCTTTCTGAACTGTATCTCTTCCGTTGTCGTTGATGTGGCACGAGACGATGGCGGCGAGTGTGTTCGGGGGAGGGGAGTAGTTGGAAATGGAGGTTGACCAGTGATCTGGTCTTCAGACGCCTCATCGTTGGTGTGATTTTCTGCATCGTCAGCAGTGGCAACAGTCGCGCTTGGAGCAATATGCTGCAGTTCGTTTCCAATATCGGGGGCAGACCCGTTATCATCTTCCGTCGTATCGGACGGCCCATTGGACTGTGGGAAAGACTCCGATGACTCGATGACCTCGACCTCAGTGTCAGGATCATCTGAGCCGTACACTGACTCGGCTCCTTCAGGACTCGGATTCATGATCGGTCCTGTACCTGCCCTCTGCGCCATAGTACCAGACCGCGTCCTAACTCTCTGTCCTGATTGCTGTTGGTTCTCTTCCATCTGCTTGCCTTCCCATTTCGCCTTCCTTATTGCTCGATTGATCATAGCAAGGTATTCCTCGTAGTCATTCTGCGCATCTGGGCAGAGTGCCTCCACTGTCTTTGGATGGTCGGGTTCGGGATCATAGGGCTTGAGTCTGTCATGGGACTTGCTCCATAACCATTGACCCATGTCCTCCACTAGTCTGCAGACAGAAGCACCAAAACCGCCACCAATATGTGGAATTATAACTTGAGAGCAGTACTCCATTGCATACCTCCTTTCAAACGCGCCGAGTCTAGCGTTCTCGTCGGACCGCATGGATAATAGGTTTGAATGAAGAATCTGTGCAGTGCCCGGCGTATCATATTTGATGCATATCCACACCAATACCCAAAAGAATGACTCTGTAGGGAGATCGCACCTTTCAATCTACAGGAACCGTCTTGAATCCATTGCGATGTGATCATGGGGTCGCAATGGATTCAAGACGGTTCCTGTAGATTGAAAGGTGCGATCTCCCTACAGAATCATCAGCGCTCAACAACGAATGAAGGTGTCTAGACTTACAGAGCGGAAATCATGATCGGATAAGGACTCTGTCCGATTGATATAGATGGCCATGTCAAAATCAGTGATAACACCGTAGTATCCGCCCAGCGTGTCCTTTGAACCTAACAGAATGTTTCCAGGGTGGATATCACGATGGAGGATGTTGGCGTTCCATGCATTCCTGTGACCTGATCGTACGTTAGCGCCTGTCGTGTATGGATGCAGACACCACTTACCCTTGACAGCATCCCTAAGGCAACGCAGCAACTGAAGCTGAGATTCGGCATGTTCAATGGTTTTATCTTCATCATGTATAGCAAGGCGCGTGAATTGGCGATCTTGGAAGAGGTGCGGTTGTGGCACCCAACGGTGAGCGGAAACGTTCTTCCCGACTAGCTCACTGATAAGTTGTGCCACGCCTTTGATGCCCTCCAGAGATCTCAAAAACTCTCCCTCTGAAGTCCGATGCACATGTCTCCATTGTTGCTTGATGATGACACTGGTACTGGTGCCAGCTAGTGTCCCCCGCCAGCAAGCTGTCCCACGGCCGGTAAGTGTCAGGCTTTGGCTGATTAACGAACTATCTGGCAGCTGGATGGGGGTCCGGATGCCCGGCATTGTTAACGAATATCTATCTCCAGCTTGCCTCCACTTAATCGATGTATCAAATCCGACCTTGTCCAATTTGTTAGATCCAAGTCCACAGATCCACCGGACGAATGTTTCGGGGTCTTCGTGGTAGTTCACCGCATCGGTGTATATTACACCACAACGGTCAAACTGAAATACGCGCATGTTATTCCCATCGATCAAACCGCAATACACAAACTCGCGATGTATCTGCTGCACATCGCATTCCCTACAACCAAATTATTATCTAAGCCCAGCGACACGCTGAATACGCTCCTGACGTAAAGTGCCATTTGGTTCCGATTTTCATTTTTGCTCAAGCCCTCCTCTATGTTTTGCTTGACCTCCAGCAAGGAGATGCAAAAAATGTAAGCGGCATGCTTCGGAGAACTAGAGGTTTTGAACCCTGGCTCGTCTTTACCAACGATCATGATATCGGGAGCAGACTTCAGTTTAGCCCAATCCTTGTCTTCCCCCCAGATAAAATTTGAATTTGAGGCAATCTTCGCATCGTGGCTCAGCATCGTGTTGAAACTGGCTACGACCTCCCTGCGTTCATACGAAAAATGTTCCATGATCGCATTTGCTATCTTCGTTAATGGCTCATACAGCTCCTTTTCCTTCCCTATCGATAGTGGAATCGCGACCCACCGGCCGTTGTTGAAGTACTCTGGTTTGGAGATAAAGGCTTTGATATCTTGTTCCTCGACTATACCCTCGAAGAGCTTGGCTGTATATTCTGGGCCGCCTGCAATTGTAGCACCGGGTTTGTCAAGCTCGGCGGCGATATAACCTTTTAGCTTGACGGTGTTCTCCCAGTTATGGGTGAGTGGGGGGTGAGAGTTCTTTGGGCCGTGTGGAGTGTCGTGAAAGTTGTTTTTGTGAGTGGGGGGTGGGGGAGATGACTCTTGGTTTAGTGCATCGGCCTTTCTGCGTGTTCTGGATTTCTGGTAGGGTTGAGCGGCGTCTCTACGAATGGGAGGCATAGTGGTAAGATAGAATTACGGTGTGGCACAGCAGGCGGTTTAGAAGATTATTCAAAAGCTAAGAAATCCTTTGTGCCACCGAAAACAAAGGGGCGATACGTATGTACGCATATTATTACCATCTTTGATTGCGCAGCACGAATTCGTAGGGAGGAATAATGCTGTTTCGTGATCGGGGTCAGGGGTTTGCATTGTTTTTTCGAATGATTTTATTGTTATTGTTTCCCATTTGGTCAGTATCAATATGGGCAGTCTCTCTTGCGATTCCATGCCTAAAGCACAAGATGGCTTGATTCGTTGTGAAGCACTGACTTGGTCACTGGTCAGTATCCGTGCACATCGACGAGGACGTGGTTGCTGAGAAAAAATCACATTTCGATTATGTTCATACGCTATCTCTTTCTTGACTGAATGTTGGAGTTGTGTTCACATTGAACCTGAAATAGAATAATAGAATTCACTCAGACTGAAATTCTTTGTTATCCTACGCCAGTCATGATGAGTCACGTGACCTTTCAACGCACAGGGCATTATGCGCATTATGGCCTGTAGAGGGGTTCTGATAAATTCTACTTGTATTTGACTGCATTCAAAGCTATTTTCAGAAACCATGAACTCGTAAATTAACCATTTCTCTACTATGTGGTCGTTAATTTGGCAATATGTCACTGTGTGAAAGTTGAATTGTCTTTGTTGAACTCGATCACTTCTGATTTCTTCCGTGCCACATCTCATCATCCCTTGGCTTTGATCCCACCAGCAACTACGCTTCCTTCTTATTTCATATCTCATGGATGCTTCTGAACTGGCCCAGCAAGTGCGCCTCGGGCGCCGTGAAGAAATCCAATATGGAGCAGAGGACTACAATCAGAAGGTGTTCGCAGGCATAGTCCCAGATTCATCGAAAATACGCGAATTCCTTCATCATACCCGTCACTATTGCCCCTCTAAAAATCGTTGGTTGTCAATTCCAGAGAAACCAAAATCACAGATCGTGCTCCGCGAAGCAGTGACCTCTGTGATCCAGGATGTTCTCACCTATTTCAAGGTCCCCAATCGACGTGCTATCACCAATAGAACGAGAATGAGAGGCCAATTCTCGCTGACTCCAGATGTTGCTATCGCTGGCTGTGGGTCTGCTTCACTCAAAGCAAGATCGTCTCCTCCGGTTCCGAGTTATGATTCTTGTGTGTGTCCAATTTTCGTGAGACCAGACCGGGATATAGAAAGCGGTCAGCTAGCCACTCAACTTGAAATGTATGCTTAGTACGTTCTTTCCCTTCCGTTGCTTATTACCTTCTGTTGCTAATGCATTTATGACTTTAGCCAATGCTTTGCCGCTCAATACCATCGTCGCTTTGTCTATACACTGTTGTTTACCGAATTTCAAGCCAGAATCCATCAGTTCGACCGTACTGGTTGCATCTGCTCCGAAGTAATCGAGCTTCACAGAGACGCAGAGCTGATGGTCCGTTGGATCCTTGGTGTTGCATCTCCTGATGATGCCGCCATAGGTTTCGATACAACGATTCGTTGGAAGGGAAGGCGTCGCTACATTCGAACGCTCAGTGCTGAACAAGAAGTTGTGGAATACGAAGTTGACCAGAACGCCGAACTGATACATTATCCGTGTCTCAGCGGACATGGCACGACGTGTTGGCCTGTGACGCACGAGGGGAAGGAATATATGATCAAGGATTGGTGGAGAATGAAGCGCGATTCTCGGGAGGAAGCGTTTTTAGTTGCTGCGCGTGGTTTGGATGGAGTCGCACAACTGGTGTCGTACGAGGTCGGAGTCAACACCGCTGATATTCGTTGCGTAGAAGATGTGCAGGGTCGAATTCAACATCGTGAATTTCTTCGATTGACAACGGAGAGATACGGAGAGTCGATAGAACAATTCGGTTCTCGCCTGCAGCTACTCCATGCCTTCAGAGATGCGGTTCAAGGTAGGTTGAATTTGTCATTAAAAATACGATAAACTAATTTATGCGCAGGGCATCAAAACTTATTGAACTCAGGCATTCTTCATCGTAATATCAGCAATCAAAATATCCTGTTAGGAAAGGAGGACTGCAACATTGGAAATCGAGGAATCATCATCGACTTCAGCAAGGCAATATGGAATGAGTTACCTCGTAATTGGGATGAAAAATGGCCTCGCGTACGTCGTAGAATCAGAAGCTAATTTCTTTCCTCTAACGAACTCTATTCAGGGCATTTGTACATTTCAATCAATCGTCGTCCTCGCAGGATTATGCGTCTGTTATGAGGAGGTGCATCAACCCAAGGAAGAGATCCCACCCGTTATTCAGTCCTGGTATCAACCATACATGGGACTTTGCGCTATAGCCAAGACAAGCCAACTTAAAGCCTTCGATGATCACTTCCTCCAGCTCATCTCCCCATACTTCGGTCCCATCTTTATTGACCTCCTCAAAGAACTCCTCGCAATATTTTGGACAGGTGGATTACCGTCAGATCGAGCACAGTATCGCAAATTCCTCGACGGATCGAGGAAACGCCTCTTGGGCGATCGAGACGCCATCTACAAGTCATATCTCTCCTCAATCGATCGCGCTATCCAACGCGTAGAGCAAGCCGATGCGTTGCTCAGCACTTCAGAGGACGTCAAGCCGACAGTATCGAAGAGAAACTTGAAGCGACGTCGTTCAAGCGAAGAGGAAGATCAAAGCGAAGTGTCTGCTTCGACGATTCCAAAGCGTAAGGAAGTGAAGAAAGAAGAGGATGACATAATACCGGAAAAGAATATTCGCAGAACACGCAGAATGTAGAATCAAGTCAATCATTCCATACCATCAGAGTCCGCGTAGCCTACAGGAGACCTTTAATCCGTATACCCTTAGACTTCGTTCCCCCCACAAATGTATCAATAATCCACTCTAGCTTGATCCCGCTGACAAATTTATGTTAAAATTGCAGCGTCAGTAGCATTGTAATTCACCCGCTGACTGCTAAGGCGATGAGAAGCTTTGTCCTTTTTGTAGTCCATGTTAGTGTTGCAGCAGCCTCACCATTCCTCCTCGTTCCTTTAGCTCTTCTCGCCTTGCCTCCTAGTATTTTCGAGGGGTTTGACTTCTGCCACGTATACAACTATGTCTTAAGTATCTGTTCAGCTCTGTTTCAAGAACTTGCTCGAATTCCATTGACTTATACCGAGTTCTCAACCTGAGCGGTCTGACTAGCCTTAGGGCTTGGGGTAGACGACCTGGCACCACCAATTTAGCATATATGGAAATAAATACTATCCCCCTCCGACATCCACCGAAAGCCATCGTGATCAACAGAAAAGGGAGAGGATAATGAAGGATGAATTGGATACAATGACCTCCACTGTTGATGATGGCGAGAGAAGAGGTATTATTGAGACGATCGTTGCAAAACTAATCCCTGGAGTTTCGGGAATAGTTTACGGGGTCACACACTTGGCTACTATATCTTTGAGAATGATTTGGAGGATGGTGTTGAAGACCTGTTAGGGTCGTCCTATTGGACATGGGTGAACCATGAAGCATGAGGTGTGTGCCTGTGTGAACTGCATTTTGTTGTTTCTCTCCCGCTTCTTTGCATACGACTCGGATCCAGCTGATCAAGAAATCGTTTAGAAAATCAACACACCGGTTGGAAGCATTCAGATGCAGATGATCGCTCCCGCGGAAGGTATTACTGGCATTAAAGAAGTAGCACCTGGAGCTGGTAGCTGTTCGACAGAAATCGCCAAGAGACAACGAACCAGTGGAGCGTCGTCTCCACCAGAATCGCCACCCCGAGTACCCAAGCGTTCCTGGGAGGACGGTTCCAATCCCAACTATGAGGATGTGGGTTACAGCTTGCCAACAAGGCAACCTAATGCTGTCGGTACACAAAATGAAAAATGCAGCGGCCAATGTTCCTCAATATTTCAGGACGAACAAGAAGCACTCTCGCCATTTTCGTTAGGTTACAGTACGCTTGGTTCTTGCATTCCACAAAGTAGCAACGAGGATGCGACGTCAATCTGCTGGCTCCTGACAGCACCTGGAGTGACACAAGACTTGTACTTGGTCCGGTCCTGTTGTGTTTCACCATATGATGATTTGTAAACTGTCTCAGCAACTCATAATCAGAATATTAAAGTTACATGTCATTGGTTCGCAGCGAATAGCGTTTAGGAGTGGGTGTGCAAAGATTTTGACGTTTGCTCTATTCGGAGGGGCGTATCAGCAAGTCAAATGTTCTCGATAACCTACCTGGTGAGGAAGAGAGAAATGGGTGCAGGGGAAACACGGTCGTCTCGGAAACGACGAGAGGGAAGAGAAGAGATGGAAAAGGGTTATTTAATGTAGAATACTTATAGGGAAACGTGTCTTGTCGTCGACGGTTACGAATGAAAATATTATCTTGATGCTTGGCGAACTCGAGTAAGGAGAGAGAGTAAGAGAGAGAAGGGAAGAAAGGGGGATCAATTCTTTCTACCCGTTCTAATCGTTACAATGAGGTTTATATACCCAACTTCCTCTATCTGTGGAAATGATCAAAGTCTTCGATACGCTACGTCACGAGAGAAACTACGTCATGGAAAAGCGAGAAAAAGAGAGGGAAACTCGAAAGGTGACGCTGGTTGTGTGTGGCTGGAGAGAACAGACCGGTCCAAGATGCGAAGGGAAAGACGAACTGACGCAATGCTCATTTTTTCGTCCACACTGGATGTCCCTGTGCATTACCGTTGGAATGCCAATTGCAGGGTGAGTTATTGGAGAGGGTATAATAAGAAGAGTTCCAAATGATTGTGATCGTGGTGGTAGCCGTAAATTTAGCCAATGCACTGGGGCTGACCACCACGATTGCAATGTCGCGACGACGCAGGGGGCGAATATAGCCATTGTACCCAGCCTTAAACGCCAAACTTATTATGTCACTCATCAATCCTCCAAGTCCTCTGGACCACTCAACTATTCAATCGCACAATTGTGCCAATGCGAGTGTTTATCCTTCAGCTAACCCAAGTACTCCTCTCCTACGATGTTATACATCTTCTTGTCTCAGGCTCACTGGCCATTAGAAGACAGGTAACAGATGCGCCTCTGCAATGAGATCCTATTCGTTGAACAAAAGGCAAAGGTGTTTCAGCCTCTGCAAGCCTGAAGCTGTGCATAATAGTTCTGGTCAACCTTACAAAATAGGATAGAGGGAAGGAAAAGCATACTTCGGCACAACCCATCTGAGCGAGCGGAAGACTGTTGACCCCTGCAGCCTACGCAAGCCCGGACTAAAAGACAGTTCTTGTAGCTCATCAATAAAGAATTCATCATTATATTTCACCAGAATGCGGGGCATTTGGCCTTTTGCAAGCTGCTTTGAGACGCATGAATATCTGAATATGTGGTGCACCGAGCGCGTTGCGTCACAGTCATGTGACTATTACAGGTGCCGGCAACCGGCAATTCATTACATCCCGAACCACGAAATCACTGACCTTTCAGTGCCACAGTACAATTCAATCACTTCTAGTCTTTTTCGCGCCGCATCCTATCATCCTACCTTCTCCAATCAGCAACAAGGCTTCCATCTCTCATGAACGCTTCTGAACTGGCACAGCAAGTACGGCTCAGGCGCCGTGAAAAAATCCAATATGGAGCAGAGGACTACAACCAGAAGGTGTTCGCAGGCATAGTCCCAGATTCATCGAAAATACGCGAATTCCTACGTCATACCCGTCACTATAGCCCCTCTAAAAACCGTTGGTTGTCAATTCCAGAGAAACCAAAATCACAGCTCGTGCTCCGCGAGGCAGTGACCTCTGTGATACAAGACGTTCTCACCTATTTCAAGGTCCCCAATCGACGTGCTATCACCAATAGAACGAGAATGAGAGGCCAATTCTCGCTGACTCCAGATGTTGCTATCGCTGGCTGTGGGACTGCTTCACTCAAAGCAAGATCGTTTCCCCCGGTTCCGAGTTATGATTCCTGTGTGTGTCCAATTTTCGTGAGACCAGACCGGGATATAGAAAGCGGTCAGCTAGCCACTCAACTTGAAATGTATGCTTAGTACGTTCTTTCCCTTCCGTTGCTTATTACCTTCTGTTGCTAATGCATTTATGACTTTAGCCAATGCTTTGCCGCTCAATACCATCGTCGCTTTGTCTATACACTGTTGTTTACCGAATTTCAAGCCAGAATCCATCAGTTCGACCGTACTGGTTGCATCTGCTCCGAAGTAATCGAGCTTCACAGAGACGCAGAGCTGATGGTCCGTTGGATCCTTGGTGTTGCATCTCCTGATGATGCCGCCATAGGTTTCGATACAACGATTCGTTGGAAGGGAAGGCGTCGCTACATTCGAACGCTCAGTGCTGAACAAGAAGTTGTGGAATACGAAGTTGACCAGAACGCCGAACTGATACATTATCCGTGTCTCAGCGGAAATGGCACGACGTGCTGGCCTGTGACGCATGAGGGAAAGGAATATATGATCAAGGATTGGTGGAGAATGGAGCGTGATTCTCGGGAGGAAGCGTTTTTAGTTGCTGCGCGTGGTTTGGATGGAGTCGCACAACTGGTGTCGTACGAGGTCGGAGTCAACACCGCCGATCTCCGTTGCGTTGAAGATAGATATGGTGAAATTCGACATCGTGAATTTTTTCGATTGACAACGGAGAGATATGGAGAGCCAATAGAACAATTCGGCTCTCGCCTGCAGCTACTCCATGCCTTCAGAGACGCGGTTCAAGGTAGGTTGAATCTGTCATAAGAAATGTGATGAACTAATTTATGCGCAGGGCATCAAAACTTATTGAACTCAGGCATTCTTCATCGTAATATCAGCAATCAAAATATCCTGTTAGGAAAGGAGGACTGCAACATTGGAAATCGAGGAATCATCATCGACTTCAGCAAGGCAATATGGAATGAGTTACCTCGTAATTGGGATGAAAAATGGCCTCGCGTACGTCGTAGAACCAGAAGCTAGTTTCTTTCCTCTAACAACTTTTTCCAGGGCGGGTGTACGTTCCAATCCATCGTCGTTCTCACAGGATTCAATGGACGCTATAGATTTATTGACGATCTCGAATCGTTCTTCTATGTCCTTTTATACATATGTATCTGTTATGAGGAGGCGCATCAACCCAAGGAAGAGATCCCACCCGTTTTTCAGTCCTGGTATCAACCATACACGCAACTTTGCGCTATAGCCAAGACAAGCCAACTCAAAGCTTTCGATGATCACTTCCTTCAACTCATCTCCCCATACTTCGGTCCCATCTTCATCGATCTCTTCAAAGAGCTTCTCGCAATATTTTGGACAGGTGGATTACCTTCAGATCGAGTAAAGCAATTAAAATTCCTCGATGAATCGAGGAAACACCTGTTGGCCGATCGAGACGCCATCTACAAGTCGTACCTCTCCTCAATCGATCGCGCCGTCCAACGCGTAGAGCAAGCCGATGTGTTGCTCAGCACTTCAGAGGACATCAAGCCGACAGTATCGAAGAGAAACTTGAAGCGACGTCGTTCAAGCGAAGAGGAAGATCAAAGCGAAGTGTCTGCTTCGACGATTCCAAAGCGTAAGGAAGTGAAGAAAGAAGAGGATGACACAATACCCGCAAAGAATATTCGCATGAGAACATGCAGAAAGTAATTCATTCTGTACCATCATAGTCCGTGTAGCCTGTTATACCCCATAGACCCTTGGACTTCGTTATCCCGACAATGTACCAGTAAGCCACGATCTGTCGACAAGCTTGTGTTGGATCTGCCTTTATTCATTTTCAATCTTAATATCTTAGCTTCCACTGCTTTTCGTATTCAGCCCAAACTTGACTTGAGCGTTTCAATGCCATCCATACCATTATATTCTAGCTATCCGCTCAGCTCTGTTTCGAGAAGACTCTCGTTCCATGACTTCCACCTAGTTCTAAAGTTGAGCGGACTGGCCAGCCTCAGGGCTTGGGGTAGACCTCCCACCACCACGAATATATGATACACGAAGATGAATGCTGATATCCACCAAACGGCGTACCAAGCTCTAGATACCCAACGAGATTGTCCCGCTCATCGGCCCTCCCGGTCCTCTAAATCACCCAGCTGCTCAACAGCATCCACACCCTTGTGCGAATGGGACAGCTTGTCCTTCAGCAGAGTCAAATACTCTTCTCCTACGATACGATACTTCTCCCTCTCCGACTGTGACCATTCGAAGATAGGTAACGGATGCGCCTCGGTATTGAACACCCATCGATCCAACGAGATGGGGTCTTCTTCGCTGAACAAGAGGTAAAGGTACTTCAAAGTCTCCGCCAGGAAGAAGCTGCGCGTAGGAATGATGATCAGTCAGTCCTACGTACATGGGATACGGGCAATGAAAAGCACACCTAGTCATATCATTGCTCTGAAGCGGCGGAATGCTATCGACCCTGTTGATCGATGCATACCCCGACGGTGTCCTGGTCCATCGTTGGATACTCTCGAATATCGAATAACCCATATCTCGCCAAACAGGATCCTCGGTAACCTTCCACATGATGTACATACTCTCAATCGTCTAGAACGTACGACGGCCGTTGAATCAATCCGAATAGCCCGAATGAATTTGATGCAGGACATACCTCTGGGCGGAGCATATACAGATTGTGAGAAATATAGTATTCCTTCTTTCTCCCGACGGCGAGAGGCCCGCGTATCACGCCTGGTGGCTCAGCGGGCCCAGTTTGATGAACAGCTCACTGCCATATTCGTATACCGTGCTCGTGGTTGGCCTCTTCCTACTCGTTCCCTCGGCGATGGTGTCCGTCCTGGACTAATTCCATAGGTTTAGGTTCCGCCACTACCGGCCGGCCTTCATCCATCCACTCCTGTACAATATCCACCCATCTCTTGCCCTCATTGCACGTGACTCCATCAGGACCCAATCCGGTCGCCATGTCAGCGTAGATTGTCCAGCAAGTATTCGCCAGTCCTTTCGCAGCCCACATATGCATTTCCAGCTCCTTTGGCGTAAGATATTTTGAACCAAGGCTGTGTACTCCGAGAGCCAATACACCAGGGAAGAAGCAGGAAAGGTGTTCGTGGTGATGGGAGATGTAACCGTGGGATATGTCTGTTACGTCGAGCAAGTTGCGCTCAGATGTCACGAAGACGAGGTTGTTGATGATGGCGTTCGCGGACGTGATGTCTAAGAACATATGGGTTGAAGAAAGGTTGTGAAGGAGACTGGGGTGGTGGTAGCTTACATTGTTGTCGGGCCTTGACGTCTCCGGTAAGAATCCACTGCTTGAGGAGATACTCGTATCCACTATCTGTACCCGCTCCAATCGTGAAATGGCCTGAGATGGTGGGATGCTATAAGACAGCTGGGATCACGAGACCAGGTGGTCGAACTAACCTCCCCATGGCGAGCCATTTCTAGAGAACCTATCCGTGAATAATCCTTCGTCGGCCAACTTGACGTTGTACATGACTTCCATGACACGCTCGACCTAGAGCGTTCCGTCAATAATAATGGCCATACTCTACATCACGCAGAACGACCTGACCTTGTCGTAATATTCGGTGCGTCCGGTCAACTTGGCCAAATATTTGTATTCAATTTGACCGCTCATCGCTTCAGCCCAGAGGACTGATCCACCTGCCCATCCTGTCCCCGCAGTGCCCCTACATCCATCAATCCATCCCATCAGAAACGTGTTGGATACTGGGTGATCCACTCACGTATGAGTATCAACGCTAAAGGCAGGTAGTCCGGATTCGTAAGCATCAAAGGCAAGAAGCAATTTTCTTCCCAGATCGTCCGCTCTGGTTAGGAATATGGGTTCTTTGGAAAGAGCATAGGCCGAAAGTAAGCCACCAAGATAGCGGATGATGCTCTCGAAGAAGGGTGCAGCGCGTGCCTAGAACAAGCGATATTTGCGGGTGCAGTGCATATGATGGAAGATGGCACGAGCCAGCATGATGAGGACTATGGTGGGAAGACAAGAAGCTCGGGACGCACTGCAAAAATCTGCTTCTCGACGACTTCAATCGCATTTTTGAACTCATCTTCCAATCACATTAACCACATTGTATCGATGGAGTCCATTAGCGTTACTGCCCATCCATTGAACCTGTGCATTGAATGTCAGAAAATAGAGCGGGGGATTGCGGGGTGAACACGAGCAGCTTGTTAGATGAAGGAAAACAGAAGAGCTAGAAATAAGCGCTTACTGGTTGCTGCTGCGGTTGGTCAGGGGCAACAGCTCATCAGCAGGAAATGCGTATTTCATGTATCCGTTGTAAGCGTGCAGGTATGCTTCCTTGACCTCGTCTCTTCTTCGATCCCAAGTACTCCCGTCGATCACCACTTTGTGGCTACCTCAGGGGTTATCGAGCGTAGGGAATGAAAGCTTCTGGCGATTGAAATTGGCCACTATCCATGGTCCGAACAACCCTATTGCGATGAAAGTCAAGAAGAATAAGGAGAGCCAGCGGAAGAGGGGTCTGCCACGAAGTTTGTGGTACCACGGTGTGGTGTTGGATTTGGACGAGTGAAGGGTAACGGTATCTCCTCGACTCCTCTCGACATGATGGACGATGTTCCAAAGCCGAAGGATTCTGTCGATCAATCCAAGCCTTGTCTGCAGGGGTAAGATGCCAAGCCGGACCTGGCATCAGAATCCTTCCGCGGCGGCTCTATTTGATGCCGGGATCAATAGGCGCGCTCGACGTAGCGGGGCCTCTATCACTAGATTGAAAGGTGATATCGCCATCTTCAGGACCACCTGCAGTCCCTCGCGCATCAGCAAGGGATAGGCTCTAGGATGGGAGTCCATACAACTTCGTTGGGGGAACATGGCTGAATCGGTGTCACCGGACGGTGTGGACATGCTTGACTCTTGGAAAATTAGCAGTTGGTTTGAGGCAGGAAGCAAGAGCGTCCTTTGATAGTTCACAGCAATTCAGTAACTCTGTGTCTGCGCGAAGGTCACCTCTCCTGAAGGCACGTGGCTGCTATTGACAACGTCACAACACTCCCGACGGATTGCTCGACGTCGGTTGGACGCGCGCTTCATTTCTGGTTCTAATTCCATTCCGTGACCATTTCACATTCCAAAAACCTGATCATCGTTGTAGTCTTGCTGCATACTTGAACATGAACTTGGAGAAGCGTATACAGCAGAGGAAACAATGACATCGCTTGCAGGAACAGCCCGATGAAGGAAGCGTCCCTGATTAATTGATTGCACAAAGTCCCACGGGAAAAAGCTGTTACGGAGGCAGAGCGAGGTTGGGATATCCCCCAACGCGCCTTGGTGCTATTACCATCCACGATGACGAAGCATGGAGTGAAGCGCTCCTCGCCAGTAGCTCCTAAGGCATTCGGGCCTACGGTGGGCGTGGACGGTCACGTCGGAATCCCACTGCCGAGTTTCCCGCCCCGCAAGAACCTCAAACCCGTCTCCGGGACTCTCACCATTCTAAAGTCGCGTCCTCGCAAGACTATCTTCTCCCTTGATACCAACCTAAACTCCTACGATCGTTCGGACCCGTTTACTGCATTCAATGTCATCCTCAAGTTATTGGGGACCCTACCGTCTAGAGTGGGCGGTTATCAATATCGGCTTACGCCTGAAGAGCACAAACTCGTCATCCATCTTCTCAGCATAGTTGAACCCTTCATTGGGACTTCCTGCAGTTCGAGAGGGAAAACTCTCGTCTCCCAACCGACGGAAATCTTGGATACCATCGTCTCTCATTTGGATACTAGGAAGGATTTGTTAGCCGTTGGATTATCGTGCAAGAGGTTATACGACGTCATATTCCCAAGGCACTTCGATTATCGCGTTGTCAAGTGCAAGATTAGCTCCATTAGAGTTTGGAACCATTTCATCGTTCACAAGTCATTGGCGAGAAATGTCAGGAGGTTGGAGATTTTGGATGAAAGGGCCAGCAAAGAGCTGGAAACTATACCCAAGGATATCATGATAACGGATACGGACTTGGAGGAATCTTCCGAGGCGACGGTGGATGAAGATTTAGGTGGCAGCAAGATCGGTTTGTCTTACCACGAGAAGCATGAGAGATATCTCGTTGCTGCCTTAATGAGGATGACAGGATTGTATACCTTCGTCTGGGGTAGCAATCATTCGCCTATCTCAATCTGGGACATCTGGACCACGCTCTTAGAATGCCAGTCGTTGAGATCGGTCGAGATCAATGACAACTTGATATTCAAATCGTTGGAAGTTGATGGAGAAGTACAGGAATCTGATAAGCCCAAGCGAATGATGGTCAGTACTTTTCGGGTGACTTTCAATACATGCGACTCAATGGAGACAAATAGCTGCCACGCATGCGATCCTTCACATTGAGATCGACGCAGCATAATTATGGTTCCGTAGAGAACCCAGCCCTTGATCGCGTGATCCAGATGCTGCAACATTGCCCCGATTTGAATGTAAGTTAGAACATTATGTAGATTGGGCGGGGGTTCTCAAACACCTTTACAAGGCTTTGGAAGTTACCTATCATTCTTCAAGGGGTCTACCCAACACTCGTCCGGTTGTCCACGACGTTTTCCTCGGCAGGTGGCCGCAATTGACTTCGCTTACCCTGACCAACGTTCGCTGCTCCAACTATGGTCTCGGGGAGCTCGCGGCTTCGTTCTTGGTTGTTCACTCCAACTTGGAAGTTCTTCACCTGGATCTTAGCCTTCCCACTGGCAACGCCATTGGGCGCCTCAGCCTCCCGTATAATGCACTCCCTCGCCTTAGGGAGCTCCATGCCAGCCGAGATATTGCGAATTCAATCCTCAAGTGTGCAAGTGAAGTACAACGTCCGCTTGAAACAGTTACTGGGTTCCGACTTGCCTCTGGGCGTACGTATGGCGGGGTGGATGCAGACGAAGTGTTCTTGACCAACCTCCGTCGGTACGGAAAGCAATTGAAGCGCGTACAGATGACTGGTTGGAGGGACATGGAAGATGTCAGACGTGTCATTGAATGCGTACCAGCCGTGACTTGGTTGGATATTGGAAAGAAACTCGGCAACCAGCAAGCCCGGGACCGAATACCAACGAACATGCCTGTGTCTAACGCGATTGAATGGGTCAATCTCATATCTACTTTGCCGGAATTGACCATATTGCAAGGCGTCCGGTTCTTCTACGAACTTTTGCCGCAAACAACTGCATCTGCCATGGCGGGCAATGCAATGTACCCAGCTTTACCGATGACCGAAAGAAGCCGCTATCGCAAGAATGACGAGATTGCGGGTATGTTAGCATGGAAATGTCCCAAGTTGAGGAGATTAGATCACTGGGAGGAAGGAACTGGTAAAGTTATCGTCCTTACCAGGGATGGACACGATAAGGAAGGTAAAGCGCGGTGGGAGATCAAGAGGGTGAAGGTCTAGCTCTGCGGTGTGCACAGAGCGTATGACTTGGACCGTTATGACCTCTTATGACTCAGAATGTTTCTATATACTGTACTCTTGTGTTCGTCAATGCTGAGTAGGATTTGCATCATTCAGTCTCACCGTTGCTACCTTCCTGGGCGACCATGGTCGAGTCATTATAATGCAATACACCGTGGGAGCTGACCTATGTCCTCCGCCGAGGTATTGTGAATATATTGGAGATATGAACAGTGGTTGGCCGGCGACCCTGCCAAGATCAAATACCCAGAGAAGATATAGGTAAACTCCCGCAGTGATACATGCAATACGACTCTGACCCCAATGTCCATATTTCAACCAGCCTACTTGATTCCTGTTCTCGCTATTTTTATTTTATTCCGATTAGCGTTGAGATGGCTTTCACGGTCACCATCAACGTCACTCCTTCCTAAAGTCGGGTCAACCACCACACCACTTCTAATCATGGACTTCAAATTCAATGAAGAAGACTCACAACTCATCGCGGCCCTCCACGCACTGTCCAAATCCTCCCCAAGACTCGTTCAATCTTCGACGTACAATGCCTTAGTGGAACCTAAAATCGCCGTATGCAGCTGGAAGATGAACGAATACAAGTATACCAAAATACCATCTCCCTTTCCAACGCTAGCACGTGGGCTTTTCACGATGGAATTACCTCAGGAAAGACAAGGTGTGAACCCAAACGAAGCGAAACAAGATGCAAAAGCGGACGATAAGGGACAAGCTGCCAATGTATCTGAGCGGAGTGAAACAGAACCTCAATATCGCATCGTTGTGCGGGGATATGACAAGTTCTTCAACATCGGAGAAGTTCCTTGGACTACTGTGAGTGAAATCAACAACTAGGTCTCAGCGTCCCATCTCAAGACTTGTTCCACTCCCCCCAGTGGGAGGCTCTTGAAAGGCATACCGCCCCTCCTTATACACTCACACTCAAATCCAATGGATGCATCATCTTCATCGCAGCATTAACTCCCGAGAAGCTTTTGGTCACGTCGAAGCACTCCACTGGGTCAGTTGTAGGCTACGAAATGAGTCACGCTCAAGCAGGCGAAATGTGGCTGGGGAGATACCTCGAGGAAAGGAGGAAAAAGGAGGCAGACCTCGCGTCACAGTTATGGGAGAACAATTGGACAGCCATTGCAGAGGTGCGTATGTTCCCGATCTCGCGTATATGCGCGTTGAAGAGTGCATATACTCATCAAATCGCTCGACTTAGCTCTGCGATGACTCATTCGAAGAACATGTGCTGGGGTATCCGCCAGAGAAGACTGGGCTGCACCTGCATGGCCTTAATGAGTGCTCGAAACATTTCAAGACACTACCACAGGATGAAGTTGACGCATTCGCAGAGCAATGGGGATTCATCAAAACAGCCTACATCGAGCGCAATACCATCAATGAAGTTCGCTCTTTCACCCAAGAATGTGCTGAAAAGGGCGGATGGAAGGGAGAAGCAGTGGAAGGCTTCGTTGTACGAACTCATGTCACAAGACCGCCAACCGGGGGACGCAAAGGCGAGGAATCAGCCCCTGATGAATCTCCTTACCCGCCAGGATCTACCTTCTTTTTCAAGGTCAAGTTCGATGAACCCTATTTGATGTATCGCGATTGGAGAGAGGTTACGAAAATCCTATTAAGTCAGCACTCGAAGGAGCTGCCACTAGACGCTATGAAATTGCCAAAGAGTAAAATGAAGAGGAAGGAGACACGTGTGTATGTGAAATGGGTGATCGGTGAAATTCAACGGAATGATTCTGAGGCATTCAGGGAGTATTCCAAAGGAAAGGGTATCATCGCGACGAGGGAGAGATTCCTGGATTATTTGAAGACCGAGGAGGGCCTCAATGAACTGGCTACGACGGAGGAAGCGATTGCGAAACCTTCGACGCCTGTGGGTGAAACTCCCCAAAAGACCATCATCTTACCCGTAGCGATACCTGGATGTGGTATGTTTATCTCCTCACATCTCCTTCCCTTGGGCTGATTGCAGGTTATCATAGGCAAAACCTCCGTCGCAATTGCCCTTGCCCAGCTTTTTTCCTTCGGTCATACACAGAGTGATGACTTTTCAAAGAATTCCTTCCTCAATAGCGTAGTCGACTTGCTGGACAAACATGATGTCGTTATTGCTGACAGGTATATCATTTTCAGTCTCCGTTTAGATGGTCCTCCAACTCGCTTCTTAGGGGTAATCACCAACACATACATCGTCAGCAATTCCGAGATTGGTTGATAAAAACACACCACACCACTGTAAGATTCATCGCCCTGGACTGGTTGTCGACCATCTTATCTGGATCGCAAGAGACTGCGCTCAGCATCTGCGGGGACCGGATTCTTGATCGTGGTGATAGACACCAAAAGCTCTCCGCTGACCCTGAAAACGGACAGCACGAAAGGATAATCTGGCGATGGATGAAGGAAGCAGAGGAACTTAATGTGGATGAAGTCGATGAATCAATTGATATGAACCTGGAGGATAGTTTAGAGGATGCGATCAAGAGGGCAGTGGATGGTCTTGTGGAAAAACTAGGACTCACGCGGCCAAGTGATGAACAACTTGCGAAAGCTTTGCAGGAAGTCCATAATTACCGACCCAAGGTTAGTGTCGCTGAAAAACGATCCAAGAAGGAAAAATCCCAGGCCGCTGAGGGGAAGAAGGAAAAGAGCGAAGAGGAGAAATTCAGGTATTACGCGTTTCGGCCAGAAGTCGATCTCGGTACCTTCGTTGAAGCAGTATACGATCATGCGAGCGCCCAAGACGCTTCTAGAGGCGATGCCTCCCTGGATCCCGATGACCCTCTCAGCGACGAAATGTCGAAGTTGTCGATTGACCACTTCTGGAAGACACTCAAGACGAGCAGCAGCATGACGAGGGAGCCTCACGTAACGGTCGTTCACAAAAAAATGCTCCCAAATGCAGGGGGACTTTGGAACGATGCTATCACCTTGAGTCGATTTGATCCGGCTCCTCAATTTAAACTAACACTTGGACATCTGCTTTGGAATGAGAGGGTCATGGCTTTGACTGTAGATGGCGTGGAATTGGATATCGGTGGCGAAGGAGCTGAAGTTGAGAAATCGAGTACGAAGCAGGCTCGACGGTTTTTGAACAAACAACTGGACGAGCACGCCAGACAGACGCTCCACATAACCGTTGGGACCGCAGCCCCGAACATAAGTCCCCTTGAGGCGAAGGATATGGTTAAAGACTGGAGGGAGGCAAATGGCAAGGTTAAATCCATTCGAGCCATCCCGGTTCCTGAAGGGAGAAACGTTGTTTATGGGCCAGTTAAAGGGTTTAATTCGTGATTGATTTACGAAGGGCGTATCAAACCCTTTTGTCATCGTGCAGGCCCACTCACAGCTCTTCAGATACAATAATGGATATTTCCTTGTCGGGGACGGCGACTGGAATACTCAACCTCATCTCACAATCATTTTGTAACTAGGAAGCTCATTTACTCACTTGTACAACACCTCACGGAGGATCCCTACTCAACCAAACTCCGTTTTGTAGCGTATAGTAGTTTGAAGAATTAAACCTACTTTTCTGTTATTCACCAATTGCAAGATGCGTGTCCCCGTATTTTTTAAGGGCGCTTTGTACCTGTTTTGGCATTATTGTCATCAACCCAATTCTTACCAGCATGTCGCGCAGTACAGATTCCCAGCAATCCCCACCTCAGGTTCTCGTGGCGGAAGCCCTTGGCTTTGCCCCACAGCTCCTTCTAGATGATATTATCAACACTGCGAACGAAGCCATACAAAATGGTGTCTCCGGCATGGAAGAGTTGCTGCTTCAATGGGCGGATGATCGTGCCGAACACGTTGGCGGTGACTGGGACAGCGTACAGGAAGTAGAACAAGGCCTCGTTGCGTTCCAGACGCTACTGGACCACCATACGGATGTCGCTTTTGACTTTCTCGAGGCTTGGGCCTTGAGGAATATCTTTGCTATCCCGGAGGGGCTGCCTATTGTCTTACCGCATCAAAAGGGCTTGGACTTGACCTCTACGCCGGAGAGGGAGCAGGAGTTGATGGATGAGTTGGAGGAATTGCGAAAGCAGATCAATAACGTAAGCCACGGTGTTCTTTGACGTGTTGTGACGTTGGGGCTCAACCTGGTTCTTTTTCGTCTATGTTGGTATTCACGCGTTCTCAGCAACGTCGATTCAAAAGAGCAGCAAATCGAGCACTTCGCGTTTCAAAATTAAAACAAAAACGCGCTGAAGATCGTTCAGAATACTTATCCATGCTCGACCATCCTAGTCTCGACATACTAGGGACGGTTCCGGAGCAGTTCACCGTGATGTGGGAATCTCTCGCGACGTTACCAACGTTCGACGCTACCACGGCAGCTGCGTTTGCACAACTGCGGATGACGGAGCCAGGGAAGAGGTTATGGGAGACGAATAAGACCGGTTACTTTAATTGGGCGGTGGAGCAGCTCATGACGAGATCAAGGGGTCTGAAAGGAGATGTGGACGCAGTCAGCGCGCAGGCGAAGGCTGTTGGATCAGCTACGACGCTTCGTAAGATGGAGGATGGCTCGCGACGCGAGGAATGATTCAGGGACGTTTGTATCCCTGTTCCGACCTCTAGGTTTCTCGAAGCTGGTGATGGGTTAGTCTGGGCTGCCTACACTAGCAGTATGTTGCATATATGTAGGTACAACTAGTTGATGTATGTATTGAATACTTTGGACTATAATTGTGAAATGGTGTAGAACAACGGGAGCCTAATGCTCAACATTTCCTAATCGGGAATAGCAATACGAGGACTCGAAACTACATACCACCATGAACTGTAATGGGGAACGCTCGATGATGGGTTGGCTATTTGGAAAGTTGAGGCTTTGAATGGGCGAAGAATCACGAGAAGAAGACTGACAATAATCAGAGCGATTTTTTCAAGGGTAAACCCCAGCTGGTCTCGATGCGAGTTGCATATTTGCGGACCATGCCATGCAAAGCGCTGACTCGGAGGGTGCAATTATGGCACGAATCTAACATCAGTCTCACCTGAACACTTGGGCATGGACTTGCTCAGCAGCTTTGTTTGACGTTTTTGCCAATTTAGAGCTCATCTTCGCGAGCAACCCCGAGACATTGTCCATCGAGCCTTGGCTAAGGCTCCAGAACAGTGCTGGAGCAGGAAGTGGTCCGCGGGTCGGAGTATTGTGTACTGTGTGGTACCTGTAGAGTGTGTAACGCCACTATTCTGGTACGGCACCTACAAGATCAAAAAGCTCAGTGCCACCCGCGATAAAAGTCATGTACGATCCGCAGATACTGCTCGATCTCGAAGCCATGCATCGTGGAACATAATTGTGCATGACTTGAGAGCCTCATGGCCCTTCGATCACGGTCTAATATCTATAATTTTCATTGTATGCGAATTAGTCTGGCAACTTCTTCAGTTACGGGTATACAGTAGTGTCAGAAGAAGTGAATCGGCGCAACGTTAACGCCTTCACCTCATTGTAGATTTCGTAGCTCGGAGGATTAGGTGTAGTCTCCGAGTTGAAGAGATAGTATTCAATTTGGGTCCCAGACATATGGAATGTGTCGACAGAGTTGGGCGTATGCCAATGGCGAACGACCTGCCAGTGAGAGCCTGTGCGGTGATTCCGGTCCCTTGATCAAGCGTATGTGGACGCGTGACAACGCGTGACACTCGCGGGATCATGTCCTCTCTTTCCCGTACCTGCATTCGCCATTCATTATCGCGTTCTCTCATCTCGCCATCTAAGCCATGCTCATATTCTACATTCAACCCAATATTACGACGAGAGTCAAGGCTATCTCTCCAAAAGTTTTCTAGAAAGCCCAGTGGCGGTCAACGGAGGCATGCGTCGAGTTATAAAGACAGAACTACCGTCGGAGTATGTCCCATCGCGTTTGAGGTCGAATTAAGAATATAAACATTGTTCCTCTCGTGTTGACAGGTCTTTACACCCAAATCCGCAGCTGTATTTGTTACTGTCGGGATTGGACTATTCTTCTACTTCCGACACGAAAAAGCTAAACTAATAGAACAGCGAGGTGTGCGTCATCGTTTCACATAATATCAACTCTCGCTCTGACACTATTGCTACTCCAGAAAAAGAGCGAGCGAGCAAACAAATTGGACGGCCCAACATTGGGGGACCATTCTCGCTCACCACACAGTCTGGTGAAATCTTCACAGACAAGGATCTACTGGGAAAATGGTCCTTGGTCTATTTTGGATTCACCAACTGTCCCGACATATGCCCAGCCGAAATGGACAAAATGACTGAAGTGTTGGATGTCGTTGGTAAGTTTCTCCACTGCTTCCACTGTTGCATTGCCAATTCACGCCCCTCGCTTCAATCTTAAATCGTTCCTCCCTAATCACCAGAAAAACAGCATGGCGAAATATTTAAGCCTGTCTTCATCTCTGTCGATCCAGCACGCGATACACCCAACCGTATTGCTCGTTACCTCGAAGACTTTCACCCCAAATTCACGGGTCTCGTAGGAGCCTGGGATACAACGAAAGCCATTTGCAAATCCTACCGAGTCTACTTCTCCACTCCACCCAACGCAGATCCAAAGGGAGATTATCTGGTGGATCACTCCATATTTGTTTACTTGATGGATCCGGATGGGAAATTTGTTGAGGCATTTGGTCAGAGCATTCCTAAGGATGCTATTGTTGAAAAAATTGGAGAGGTCATGTACGAGTGGCAGCAGGAGCATGGTGGGAGGAAAACATGAGCGATTGGACTTGAAATATTAGTATGAGACGCTTGATCTCGTTTTTGTAACTAATAACACTCCCTACTCACCCTATATCGATATCACTAATATGTGCCGTTGATGGATCAATCGTATTCATATAACGCTTGCCCACCAGTTGCAATGATGGGAGATATTAATAAATATCCCACTACACCAATAACCAACCACTACTTTACGGTACAGATCTACAGTAGAGCAAACAATTAGATCAAATTACTCTGCAGTATCTTCTTCCACCCTCCCTCAAGCCCAAGTTATTTTATGTAATGACACTGACGAGAGCATTCATAGCGAATGCGCCTTGAAGCTGAGTTGATTTGTTCCCTTGGTCTCAGGTGCCTGCCTCCATGGGAATGTATTTTTCATATTTTATCTTTGACTCTGCTCATGAAATTCCGCCGCTGTTGTGAACGATGAGGTCCAGACGTCACGCACGACGCCAAGAATGTAAGCAAGGTCAAATAGATTGTGACGAGGCCCCGGTCACCGCAATATCCTGTCGCGGTGACTCGCCACTCTCTTTCACTGCTACCGCGCATACTCCCCCTCTGCCAATGGAATGCAAGAACTGTGAAGCCAAGAAGCGTCAGTTTGTGTGTGATAGCTGTGTTAGACGCCAGTAAGACCGTCTCACCTGCTGGGAGCATTACGGCGCAGTTTACCACGTAATATGAATACTAATCTATATGATAGTGTTCGCGATTATCGTTCCCAGATCCAACATTTCTCTCGTGATAGAGATGAACAAGTAGGGAAGGCTATCAAGGGTTTGCAAGTTGTCGAGGAACCTCGGTTGAACAAGGCGCATATGGCGTGTTATCACCATCGAATAGAGGAGGTCGTGGCTGGCTCGACTAGAGTTAAGAGAGAGAATGACAAGAGTGCGTACCCCTTTCTATCTTGTTCTTGATCTGATTCCTCACCCTAAGCTTCTCTACATCGTAGAACGAGAACAACTACGAATCCTACGCGAGTCTCTTGCCAATAGGCGACGAACGCTTTCCACAGCCAAATTAGTTCATGTGCCCGTTTCGTTGGTCATGGCTCGAGAGAAACAAGAGCTTGGGTCTCTATCAGCAACGATTGCCCATGCGCGTTCTGAGCTTGTGAGGGAGCTTGTGGAAGTGTTCAGTCTCGTTCCAGGAGGGAAGTCGCAGGGAGAATGGACGATTGGTAATCTGGTCTTGCCAGTGCCAGGCGATATCAAGAGTAAGTGCATCCTCTCTTCCAGTGCTTGTATGCGTGTTCTAGGCTAACTTGACCCGGACACTTGCCAGGATACCCACCAGATCACATTAACGCGGTCATCACACACACGATCCACTTCATATCCCTGTTGACGTTCTACCTTGGTGTCAAACTGCCTTTCGAAGTGACTTGGACAGGCAACAAACTCGGAGTTGGAAAGCCTACGATTAGTGCCATCAAGGGCGGCGAGCACGGTGGCTGGTCCAAGTACGTGTATCAAGGTTTCCTCGATCACATATATCCTGATTGTTGGCAGGTGGCATCATAAGCACCCATTATACCTATCTTCGGCAAGTTCCCCACCACCAGCACCATCTACATCCAACACTCGCACCTCAAAAACATCAGGCGATGCTCCGTCTCGGAGAGCATCGCTACCACCTTTGACAGTTCAAGAATCATATATTGAGACGGAGACTTCACCTACACCTCCTTCGTTCACGACTGCTTATGCAATGTTGCTATATAATGTTTGCTATCTCGCATTTACTCAAGGTGTCGACATTCCCCTCAATCTCGCCGGCGATGCATTAAAAAACCTTTGGACTATTTGCTTCAGCTCCGAGTTAGGACGGTAGGAGTTATGGACATTCATGCCATTCGTCGCACTGATGATTTCCAAACAGTCGCTCACATGAAACGATGCCACCACTACCACCGCCTACACCGCCAACGTTCTCTGTAGATTTTGGACAACTTTTACAAGCGATAACGGCTGGACCCGTTTCGCGCAATCGTTCAACACGACCGATTGGTCATCCTGCGAAACCAAACTCAAGGGCTACCATGAATGTTCCGACAACCGCCAAAGAGAAAACCATCCCAGAAGTAGATGAGGATGGGTGGGACATTGTCGAAGGTGACGAAGAAGACAGTCTATAATCGGTACTGTCGTTCGGTTTGAGGAGTTCAGACCAAACCCGCTATTCCTGTCTGTTCTGCACCTAGCTTCATCGTCTCGCGTACGTCCTCGGCGTCAAACACGACAGGACACGGCGGACCTCCCCCCGTAAGCATCTCCCAGTTCTCCGTTGCTTCTATCAGCGCAACCTTCAGCGCGAGAGTTTCGCCCTCCCACGGGTCACTGGTGTGGCAGAAGAGGCGGTGCGGAGCATGCCCATGGTGTCCGTCAAAGCCGCATGATGAAGCTCGTTGTACCCCTCCGTATTTTTTACGTGGTGGTAATGGACAAGGCGGCGACGGTGGAGTTCCTTCTCTCGGCTTTACTGGGTTTCGTCTAAGTCGTCCAAATTCTCCGGTAGCGAAGGCCGCGTCATAGGTCGACCGAACTGCTCCAAATAAGCTAGTTCCTTGTCGGCTCCTCTTACGAGCGCTGCTTCGGCACTTTCGTCTATAGTTATCAGTTAGTTTAAGGGAGTAATAAAAAAGGCAGAGAGCGGCTTACATGGTCCTCGATCTACATCGAGCTCTGATCTCCGGCCATACCACAGAGGCAGTCTTGTATCTGGACCGACGCAGAAACGCTTGTACTCTAGCGGGATGCCCGGCCTCCCGGCCACCTTCTCCAAGTCTTTTGTATCGTACAGGCTTCCGCCACCCTGGAAAGCAATCGACATCATCTTCGACTTGAGTTCAGCAAGTTGGGGCGAGATTAAAATAATGTCCCCTTCCCCTAGGCCAAATCATATGTCGCTTAAGCTAGTGCCTTCTACGAATTCCATAAGGATAAACTCGGTCTCTGCCGCGTTGTCCGGCGCAGGCGAGTATCCGTATACCTCAGGTATAGACAGCCCAGAGGAACGGAGTAAGGCCATAGTAGCCACTTCACTAGCGAAAGCGAAGTACTTGGGAATCGTAGCCGGGTACGGGATACGCGCCACCATTTGGAAGCCACCGCGCATGGTGATGAGGAAGATACGGTTAAACCCACCTTCGGCGAGTTTTTTCAGGTCGACGATATCATCAGGAATCCGATCGACGGACTCCGCTGCAAGTCGACGTAGCCCATCGACGTTGAAACACGCCTGCGCTCTGCGTGGCGAAGGACATCGTTGATGCTGAACATGTTAGATTACGGGTTAGACATATACCCCATAGAATAACATGTATGAGAATTATATCCACCGCCCTGACGTGTAGACGTGTAGTCAGAAAGGTCGTTACGAAGATGCGCCATGATAGAGAACGCGCGATATGGCGACCAACGGGTCGGGGTGGCGATGGAGCTCGAGTAGGAAAAGTGAAATGAACGCGGGGAGCGAGGACGGCACAGAGACAGCGAGACAGGAACTGCCAGCAAGTCAGGGCATGCCAATATACGTGGAGGGGCGGAAGAAGGGATCAAATGTAAGAAACCAGCCAGCACGGGATCTAAAGAGAGAGAGGCTGCATAGCCTTTTTGTGTTTACCGACCCACGCCCAGTCCTGAGCGACCGTGCGCTGGCAGCTTCCAACAGTAAGGTGAGTGGGGGATGGAAGGACTAGGAGGCGAGAAAAAAAGAGTAGGGTGCGCGACTAGGTCGCAGAGGTAGGAAATGAAATGAAATTCGAACAACGATTACTATGGTTTCCTCCATGCATCTTCCCAGAACATTTGTGGTCTTACATTTACTAGCCCCGGTAAGTTGACCAGATAGATACACTAGTGAAAATCGCCCAATCTCCACTTTGCCTATGAATTTGCAAGTACGCCAATACCCTTCATTCTGAACACCCAACCGCCTTACTAATACGCGTATGGCGAGTTGGGTGATAACCCATGAGGATTAGCCAGAGATAGCTGAACTGCTAGTGTCAGTAACCATCTCGTGATCCACGCACTGCTTCGCTCAGGGATGAAAACCTCCAACCAAAAACTGCGATTGATGGAGTGACTCTTATTTCGTTCCATTGGCCAGCTTTGATCACATTGTTCCCATTTGCCGTAACTTGATCTGCATGAGTCTGATTTGAGCCCCTACGGCACCATGGAATGGTCGAGATAAATGGCATCTTACATCAACATCCGCTCACCACGGAAGAAAAAACAGGCCTGAGGAACACTGGCAACATATCATCTATCGTAGACAATTAATTGGAGGTAAACATACAAGCCATTGCATCGGAGCGGAAACAATCCTTGGTTGTGAATCGAACGGTTCGAACCACTTGAGAATGGTGGCCGATGCAGACTATCTTTGCGACCTCAATCAACTGGCCAGCGTATGCACTCAAGGCCACGGATTCCAAAAAACTCCGATCATTAGCTTGAAGAGTCAGCTACGGCCGTAGAACATTGACGTTTGACAGCATCAACTGTACAACCCCGCTTGCTAATTAAGGGTAGGCCAGGCCAATGGCATCACCGACCGCACTACTTGTGAATACAATAGACTCTCTCATAACCCACACCTATTCCTGAGTCTTGCAGCGATGAGCTCGCAGATTACAGCAAAACTGACTTGGTTCTCAACAAGGCCCATACTCGAGCCAATTGCATGTGCACTATGAGGATAAACCAACGACGGGAATGTGCCCCGATGTCCTCAGAAATAGGTGTGGGTTATGTGGAAGTCTACTGTAGTGCAATTTCGAGATTTTAACGAGCAAGCGCATGCAGCGGAGATAAAGCAGCGAATAATTATAAGTTGAAGCGGGAGTTCCAAGAATGGCAACCAGCAGGTTTTATTGGCCTTCCGGTCCTTAGTAAGCTCTCAGTCATTGTTACTGCATTAAAGGGACTGATGAAATTGCATTCAGGCTCCTTCCTCTCATTGACCTCATATTCCGAGCTTGCATTAGATGACTGGGCGAAGCAATTTGGTCCATCCTACTCTATGTGGATCGGAAAATATCTTTTCATTGTTGCTTCTGATCCCCAGATTGTAAAGGATTTGTTTGTTACCAATGGTTCCGCCTTCACCTCTAGGAAGGAGAACTTTATCAATCCTCGCTCGACGAGGTATCACTGCCATGTCATACTCCGATAAGTGGTGAGACGTGGTCTGATTTTCGCCTATTTCGGTACTGATAAGACTGATACTCGCAGGAGGTGGCATCGAAGAATCGCCACCAACTACCTCAGTCCCAAGGCCATTAAAGCTCACGCTGATGTTATCGGCCGTGAAGCTATGGAACTTGTCCGTGACCTCTTTGTTAAATCCAAGGGCGGAAAGGTCCCCGTCAACCCTCAACCCCATATTGGTCGGAGCACTCTTAACGACATGCTTAGCATGGTATTCGGCATGCGCACCGACACTACTGACCACCCACTCGTCGCAAAGTTCCTCCAAATCTCCCGTGAATTCATGTAAGGTTCACCACACTTAGCATTTGAATAACGGGTCATCCAGCAACTTAGGAATTGCCTGGTGCTGTCTCCAATCTCACCGACTTCATCCCTCTCCTCCAAGTGCTTCCTAATACCATGACTTCTCGTGCTAAGAACCTACATCAAATAATCTTGGATACTTATGGTGGAATGATGGACAAGGTCGAGACCCAAATGAGCCACGGCGAAGACGTCCCCGATTGTTGGGTCAAGGATATCGTCAGCAATAAAGAAAGAAAAAATTAGACTGGTTGGATATGACCATGATTTGCTCTACCTTCATGATTGGTGGCATTGAGACTGTAAGCGTCACAGAAACTCAACCAGTCAACTCGATAATGACGCACGCGTACCAGACTTCCTCCATCCCTCAATGGTTCTCGGCTTTGATCCCAGCTTATCCTGAAATTCAAGCCAAGCTTGAGGCTCATGAGGAACCCGACCGCGTTGTTGGTAGGAATCGTCTGTCTACACTGGACGATGAGAAAGATCTCCCATACATACGCGCCATAAAAGGTAGGTATCAGAAAACCTCTATTCGGTTGCATGCTCAAATCACGCGTTACAAGGAAATTGAACGTTCCCGCAACCCATTCTGGCTGGGTACTCCCCATCAAAGCTCGGAAGACTTTATCTATCGCGGCCAATTATTCCGAAGGGCACTGTCCTAATCATGAACACTGTAAGTGCACGTGATGACGCGTCTAATTCGCTTCTAATGACGCTTTTAGTATACCATGCATCACAACCCTGAACGTTATCCTGACCCACATATCTTTAATGTGAGTAGCTCTATCGACCCTCCTAAATCTAGGCCGCTCATAATCTCCAACAGCCCGAACGGTACATGGAGGACGGCCTAAGCTCAGCCGAATCTGTCTTCCTTGCAGACCCACTCAAACGCGACCACTGGACGTTCGGGGTGAGTACATCCTCAGCCCTGAGAGAAAAAAATCACGGCTAACCATTATACTCGTGGTACGTAGCAAGGAAAATGGTACATAACAGGACTGGAAGGAAGATCGTGCCTTTAGCATGCTATTGGCGCCCTGACATCATAGACTTTTGGCTTTCCACTGTTCTGTTCAGCGATGCATAATCCGGACGCGGCGTGAAAAGGAACACCATCGGCGTCAAGCACTTCAAGTCTATTTAGGGCATTCTCCTGCATCCAGGGAGCTCAAGTTTAAACTTGGACTCAATGAACCGCATCTAACGATACAAGCTCGCGCGGCCAACATGACAGTGCTACAGGAACGGTACCGGAACAAATGCTATTAATTAGTCTCAGTTGATTCAAATGCATCCCGTAACGACGGAACCACGACGTTGGACTTGTCATGAAAGGCAAGGGACTGCACAGCATTCTTCGGAGGAACGACAGCAAACGATTAGACGCCCAAAGGGAATGCAAACATCGATGGCGGTTGCGCGTGACTTGTGGATACATAGTGCATTATATGCAAGTATGAGTGGCCCAAAGCGGGAGACATGTGCGGCATATTTTATGAGGATAGCATACACGACACCTAAAGGACCCAATTGCAAAAATAATCGCCTTAGGCCTTGGCTTTGTGCAGGGCCTTCCTGACAGCGTCTCGTCTTTGCTTCTTCAGCAACATCACGTTGAAGCGACCGAAATCGTTCAGTGATCGTCTCTTCTCTAGTGTAGCCCGCTTCTGTGCCCATGCTGATTTTGCCCACTTCTCGTCAATGCCCTCCTTCTCCAGATGCTTCTTGACAATACCGTTACCTGCACCGCGGGGCAATTTTGATAGCTTCAAAGGTGTCAATGAGAGGTGCTTGTAAGGGTAGGATTGGCGAGGAACGCCTGTGGTTGGTCCATCAATAATGGCCTAGTGGATAAGTGAGCATAGATTTGACATCGATGCTGAATTTTAGGGCGTACGCGATTGTGGTCAATAACTTCTGCGATGACGGCTGTCTTCCCAGCTGAAGGACCTGAATTGAGGAGGACGACTGCATTGATAGTTGGAGGATGTCAATATTTGATATGAGGCGCAACTAACCTCGTCCAACCTCGACAAAGCGCTTGAAATTCGAATCCTGGATAAAAACGAGATTGAATCAATACGTGTCGTTTCCACATGTTATGGCCGATGCAAGGACGACAGTCTCCCTGCGTTCCCAAAGTAACCTCATGAACGTCATCCAAATTGCAGTGTCCCCATCCATCCATCAGCCATATTACTCTGACTTCACTTTACACAGGGGCATTCTACTGTCGTCCTGCAGCATTTCAGCAAGTAAATAGAGCTCACTGTCATTGAATCTTGCTGTGAATCTGACGAGTCTTGATGGCGACGATGTGTGGATGTGGCTGCCTCTGCGTTTCTTAGATTGGTTGTGTTGCACCCGGAAGTTACCGGGACCCCCGGCCTTCACAAAAATTCCTGCCAGCTGCGAGCAATTAGCTGTAGTAGTGCGCGTCTAACTAAATAATCTACCATGGTTGTAATAAGCAGTCTGCTACGACTGTCTCCGTCTATCTCGCTCTAACTGAGCTTCAATTTCAACTTCTTTCATAGCTACAGCACCCCAAGCCGGAAGTCCGCCCTTTTCAAAAGCCTTTCTCAAGCGTTCCTCAGAAGTATCCAAGCTCCAGTTCTCAACTTCGTCAGGATGTATTTTTGCAGAGCCTACGAGCTCATCTTTCGCCTCGGATGGGCGATGGATACTAGAGGTTAGGCCAGGGAACGTGGACCACATGATTTCGCGGACTCGTTGGCCGAACTCATGCGCCTACAAGATGACGGAAAGAATAAGTACCACAATGCGTGCTTTCCGTGCTGACATACTGTATCGATGCCCATCACAGCTTTCACAGTAACAACCGTTACAAACGCGCCCACTCCAACAATACACGTCGCGATACCAAACGCTTTTGCCCCCAACATAGCCGTGCTTAGACTCATTTTCGACATAGCGCCAAACATCTCCCCAATCCCAGGCAGTGATAAATCTGATTCAGATGCGTCCTTCAGCTTCCCCTCGTGTGGCTGACTTGCTGGTAGCGAAGCTGGTTTACGTCCCATTGGGAGACTATATCGGATCGCCGATGCACCAGAACGCCGTGGCGGTGGCTGCGTATCCTTTAAAGCCTGTTCCAGCATGCTTTTCTGTCGTCTACGCAGGAATACGAGAGGCAGCCCCAACAGAATGGTCGAACCACCAAGCTGACCACCAAAATCAGAATGGCTTCATTGGACTGAAAGAATAGGAAGAACCTACCAACGCAAAGGCGGTCCATTTTGGAAGACTCTTTTTGTCTCGGGGTGGTGGGTCTTCTACATGAAGACTGGATTGTGGATGATGCTGTTCAGGCATTGCCTGAAGGTGGAGGAAACGGCCGGGAATGCCGTTCCGGCAGTCTCCTATCCGGCCGGATATCGGCATCCTTATCTTTCGAATTCGGGCCGAGAGAAGTATTATCAAACACTCCACGGCGGGCGATGGCAAAGGACAATACAATCAATAAAGACTACAATTTCCCACTGGCTCGGTCAGCTCATTCGATAATATTCCAAAGGATGCCATTTGCAAAGGAAATTCTAAATTCGTCATCGATGTCGCAATGAATAAAAATATGACGCTGATAAGGCCAGGACATTCACAGATAGGACTTGAGTGCAGCCTTGAACCTCGATTTTCGGCGCACCAATGAAGCTCGTGCGGGATCCCATGTGCATCAACACCACTCGCCATAGCGAGCTGCATGTCCGCTTTCCCGACTGGCCAGGCTGGACCATACCAGACTGCACGTTATCATCAGATTGGGATCCCTCCAGTCTTGGTTACATCGCAAAGAGCCCCTCATCTCATTCTTCGTCAGCGTCAGCCACACCAAAGATCCCTGGCTTGCAACACACCGTGGGTTTGATGAAGACAGCTACGAAAATCATGGTCAAAGTGCATGATGATCCTAATTGCGACTATGGATCTGATACTCCGGTATTCTGTGCTCGAGTGCTTAGGTCGAGCGCGGCACGTCCGGACTCTTCAGAGGACTCCGATCAGGTCATCGATTCCTCCAAGTCACCTCACATAGACCCTCCTGCAAATACCTACCTTGCCTTGAAGTTCGCGCTTCGCGAAGATCTTATCGATGATTTGATCGAAGAAGCAAATGCATACGCAGGTCCGTTAAAGCGATTGCAAGGCGCAGTTGTACCAAAATGTTATGGATTGTACATGGGAATGTATGATGATGACGAGGGGTTGGATGGGGGACAAGCCATTGCCTGCTTGGCTTTGGAGTACTTTGGGGAGTGTCTCTCAGCTCCTTTCAAGCAGCTCCCGCTCGAGACTCGGTATGTGTCAGCACCTATTACATCCCTCCGTATGCTCTCAATATCTTTAAACTACTCCTCACTCCTTTCTCATGACAGCCTTGCCATGCTCCAAGCCATATCCTCCATTCACGCTTGCGGCTTATTACACGGCGATTTCGCAGAGCGTAATGTCTTAGAAGAAGATGGAGAGTTTCGAATCATAGACTTCGAACAAGCGCAGCCTCATCAATGTCCTGGCTTCAGTGACCGGTACGCCGAAAGCCAGCTGGACGAGATTCCATATCTAGAAGATATCTTGTGCCCATTCTTGAGGGAACTTTGCCTCGAGGACCTAGGTGTTTGGGAGGGTGGCTAGTAGGCAGTGGGCACCCCTCGGACTTCATTCGTTGTGTGACAACGTCCAAGGACATAGCATCCTTCGAAGCATCCTTATACCTGCGTGGATCGCGGCCTGACGAGTTGAAAGCGAATGAAGACGTACCATTACATATAAAGTGATCTTCTTGATTGTACAAGTGGCACTCTCAATTAAAGACTGCCAGTCTAGCGTTGAAGACTTATGATTCCTGGAGCTCCTCCGCCGGTGCAATATCAATATCCTGCGGCGCATGTCCCCAAATTTAGTTATCCCAGTTGCAACATCAATCTCTCCTTCAACAACCTGGTACCGCCTAGCTGGTGCAAAAATCGGGGTGCCTCTTCTATTGGCTTTGGACCCAATGCTTCCAGTTAATCTGTCCGCAACTACTTCACGATGGCTAACTCGGCTTTGCGTCACCGGCCAGTTCAAGTTCCTGTACTAAAGCCAACCGAGGATCCTACTCGATGTTGGCCGCGATGCAGTACACACACCCCCGTTCCGGGAGAAGATCCTCGGAATTGACTAGAAGCTGCTGTCTGTCCCGTTGTCTTTCTGCAAAATTGATCACAACGCTCAGGGAGTTGGCCTTTCGCCATTGATCACAAAAGAAATCTAATTAATCAACCC
The DNA here is from genome assembly GCA_951802395.1 of Volvariella surrecta. Taxonomy (NCBI): domain Eukaryota; kingdom Fungi; phylum Basidiomycota; class Agaricomycetes; order Agaricales; family Pluteaceae; genus Volvariella; species Volvariella surrecta. The sequence goes on along the minus strand of OX637791.1, from coordinate 284,144 downwards.
ATCAATATCACTAACATAAATGCAGGCCCTGGAGCAGGAACCAATATACAAAAGTCTGATTCAACGGCTAGCACAATCCCTGCCAGAGCACAGTTGATCTAGGGCGGCGTTGAATTGGCATCAGCATCATTAGCGCCTGCCGCCGAAGTCCCGGTCCCACAACTATACTCGAGTTCTTCGTCTACTTTCTGTAATCTCCTTAGGGTAGCCTCTAACACTCTCTGTCTCCTTTCTTCCTGGTTATCGACGGAAGATGGTGACGTGGATGACAGAGACGACCCTCCACCAGCCAGAGTATATCCACCTGAGCTTCTTGCACCCAAAGCATCGACATCGTCCGTGTCGTAATAATCACTGCGATTTAAATTGCCTGCAAGGCGATGACTGCCTGCCACTGACGCTCGCTCGAACTCCGCAACTTCTCGATTTAGCTGGGAATTAAGTTGCTTAAACTGTACAAGACGTGTCAAGCGGGAACAGGTGGAATGATATCGCTTCGAAACTTACGTCCTCATCATGATCACCCCAAACATTGTGTGTCAATTCATGACACAGCACTCGCCTAACCTCTGCGTACAATCGTAATCCATCATACCGATCTGTCCTCAGACGTAATTTGATCTCTTGTCCTCTATTTACGTTCAGTCCTAATAGATTCGGGTGTTCATGTGGTGCAAGTTCCGTGAGCAATCCAACGCTGAACTTGTGCTTGGCCATTACATGCTGGATAGCTGGGTCATTTGAAAGTTTCGTTAGCAGTGAGAGAGCGGACGATGTATTTGGAAGATGCGGAAGGGGTTGGATATTGTGAAATCGGTATTGAAGAGACGGAGATGATGACGAAGAGAAGCCCGTCGAACGAACCTAGCAGGGTCCCCAGTCAAGCATCTGATGGACCGATATGATGGAATAGAACCACTACTTACTTTGGCTTGTGGCTTGACTGCTCGTTCTCTCATAATCTTCTCGCGCTTCTTCTTCTCATCTTCGACAGCATGGAGACTCTCAATCTCTCCCACTGTCGATCCCAACAATTGAACTTTGGCGCCATCCTTCAATCCAACCTCTTTCACCGTTACTTCATCTTCCGTGTCAGGCTTCGCTTGCTTCTTCCCTTTATACAATAATTTTTGTAGTGAAGGGGGGATAGAAGTAAGCTCGTGCAGTTGGTCTTGAAGCTCGGAAAATCGACTTGATGGCGATATAGAGATGGTACGTGTTGCACCACGATGAGAGACATGTATAGTAATTGATCTCTCTTCAATATTAAGGACTTGTTGGGTTGCGTCCGCTGCGGCCATTTCGAGAGGAGCCCTGAGAGTCTTCTGTGTGTCTGTCCCAACAGACAGCTATTCTCGCAAGTCAAACGCGGCTAAATATGAGTACTCCAAAGGGGACTTGTGGTTGGTTGGTATAGCAGAGTTGAAGAGAAGGAAGAGAGCAACTTGCGTAAGCGATTTCGAGCACCTGCCTTCATCAGGCTACCTAACATGGCGATGAGTAAGCCAACGCTTACTGATGCGCTCGGACTTTCGGGGAACATGATGGAATCCTGTGCAGTCCGGCAGCCAATCCACAGATAGAACCAATGTAGTGCGGACGGTGCATCGCAGTACCAACGGCGAGGAGAAGCGCTTCTGTGTGGGGGTGTTTGGACAGATGGCCTTGCCCCAGAATGCAACAGCGGCGTAAGAGCGCTAGCGCGGTGCATCCTCATTGGTGCATCCTTTGTAGAGTTATAGCAAGCGAAGATTGCTGTATTAAATATATATTTCAATAACATGCAATGCAGGAAGCCCTACTTATCGTAAGACTTGAAATCGTAACATGATTGTGGTGGTATAGTTTGACTGGTATATGAAAGAAAGATGCAAAGTGAGGGTGAGGAACTGGTGACATAGTCATAGGAGTTGGAGAGCGATTTAAGAGAAAGGAAAGCATGAAGGAAAATCAAGATGACAGGTGCTGCGTCAAGAAAAATAAGGAGGGAAAGGGTCTCAAATCCATCATATCATGGCTGCCACAGGATCCATATGGAACGCATCTCCCTATATCGCCACCCCAATAGCAGCACTATCAATTTTCCTACCACCCATCGAAAACAGCCCCTTCATGCTTAACATCGACCGTTGTCTCTTCAAGCCCATCTCAGCCAACTGGATGGGCACAACCGGTATAGGAAACGGCACATGAACCAGTGGCACTGTACACCCAGGCTCAGCTCCAAGTTCCTGTTTCGCATCATAAACAAGATCTTTCACATCACTGATGGTCTGAGTCTGATTGAGTTTCGCCCGCACAGGTAGCGAAGCACTCTTTTGGGATTTTCGGTACTTGTGCTTGCTTGACGAGGTCTTGGAGGAGGTGGTGGTCGAGAGGTCGAGAGGAGCGGGCCGCCGTTTCGGCTTTTTGTTCAAGTTTGACTGATCACTGATGGAGGAAGATTCGGCCGTCGTTGGTCGCGAAGATGATGAGGATGCCTCCGAGGATGGGGTAGCCGACCGCGACTGAGATGACTCCCCTGTTACTCCTTCACCTTGACGTTCCACCTCTACATCGCCAGCCACGCTCTTGGCCGTTCTAGATGATGCGAAGCCATCCTTGACATATCCAGCCTTTTTCAGGTGTTTCGCCATTCTGGTAGGTCTAGATGGTAACGCCAACAGGGACATCGACATGGCGGCTTGAGTCCTAATCGCAAACGTCGTGAATGATGATTTGGGGGTTGACTTTGCGGACAGGGCTGTTGCTGATCTAGGTTGGCGAAGAAGAACACCAGTAGAAAGAGGGGACAGCGAAGGTGAATGAACTGAAAGCGGAGGGACATATCCTGTCGTATCCCGATCTTCGACTGCCATCAACAGGCCCGTTCTCAATTCGGAACGCAGACTTGCAACTCTTGGTCTTCCAATGGCTGGAGGCGCTTCCTCCGTACTCCCGTTCTCTCCAAACATAACCCACTCTACTTTCGTCGCTGAAAAAGTAGCAGATACGACCGAAGGTCGGCGTGTCGATTCTCGCTGTCCCGGATGGTCCTGAGAGCCAAGCAAATGCTTGTAATCCAATTCATCATCCTCATCCCACCAAATACCGCCTCTTCCATCTCGATGAGGTTCACTGACCGCCACGCCCGTCCCGGATCCACCGGTAGCTTTCGCAACAGCCTTCGCGTGAATTTTCATAACCTCCTTAACGTTCGATTCATAGGTTCCCCCTCCAAAAAATTGCATCAAGGCAGCCTCTTGAGCTAAGGAGGGTGAACATACACGACCATGGCTCTTTTTGCTCTTAGTCTTGGTCGTGGTTTCCTCCTTGTTGGTCTTCTTAACTTTTTTGCCAGTGGTGTTGGGTGTAGGCGGTGAGCTGGTTGGGGCTTTAGGTATTTTACCTAGGTAGGCGTAGTTCGCCTTCCTCCTCTTCAATACATTGGCAGTGCAAACTTCAGCGGGAGAAAACATGGGTGAGACCGATGTCGAGTCGAAAGCACCACTCTCCTCAATGGCAACAGGGGAAGTGGACTTGGAAGGAGGAAGAAGGGCGGATAAGGATTGGAAACGCTTGAGAGTCGGTTTTGGTGGCTGTTTTTGTCCCTCTTGTTCCTGCTCTTGTTGCTGAATCAGTGGCTGGTTCTCTGCATCTGAGCGATCCTGTTCCCTGACTTTAGTCTTGCCGAAGCTCCATCCTAGCCCTCCTATCGACTTCTTCTTCTTTACTGTCTTCTCCTTCGACAGCGACGCGCTTCTACCCCTCTCCTTGGCCTTCTGCGTCTCAGGGACTATCGGTGCGCCTGAAAGATGCACAAAGACAGAGGCATATCCCAACGTCGTCAAATCGAAATCCTTAATGGAAGGTGAAGGTGAAGGCGTGAAAGAGCCACGATCGGGAGTGACTGCACCAATGGTCTCGGGTGATAGAGGTGCAGGTGAGCCAGGATATACTTGAGCAGCCCAGCTGGCTATGGAGGTATAAGCGCTGGAAGAACGAGCGCGCATGACCTGTCCTGATTTAAGTGCATCAGAGGCAGTTGTGGTAGCATTCGGCCGCTTCTCAGCTGGGGGTTGAGAAAGGAAGGGGTAGGTATCGACAGGGCGTGAAGCAAGCAGAGCAGCAGCAGTAGTCATGATGAAATAAGACAATTAATATTAGAATAGCGTTCCAAGGCGTAATAACAAGTCGTGCAAGGACCTATTCGCAGCAAGGATGTCAGTCAACTCGACATCCAGGACGACCGCAACACTCACGTAGAATTAATACAGGCAGCTCTCCAAACGAGACTAGCTCAGTTATGGGTTGAGAGAACTCCTCAATCCCGTCTCGAGCACGAACCTTTAACATCTCGAGTAGGAACAATTGCCTCGACAGACAATAAGTCTCTGCATTACAGGAGGCAAACAAGGCAATACAAACTCATCTTATTGTCTCCTTGTTCCTGCACCTTCCCCAACGAGGGCCACGTTTTATCGCATTCACCATGATAATACAGCTTTTTGTCAATCAGTGAAGAGCAAGATATACTACAGGCTGACCACAATTATAGCGCTACACCTCGGCCCCTTCGTGCTCGAACAGGGAAAACACCTGAACGCGATCTTGCTGCCCATCCTAATCCCCTTTGAGGATGATGATCGCCATGCCCACCATGCCCCATTTGTGATGTTTGCTGCTGCTGACCACTTCCTGTACCTAAACTTTGCTGCTTCTGGTTCTCCGACCCCATGTTCCCTTCACTGTCATGAGAATGTGATCCACTCCTAACGTGTCCTGTTCCACTCCTTCCATTTGATGGGCCTCCCCGTCCAGCCTGTCCATGTCCATCTGGGTAATTGTGGCGGCTATTGTTCGCAAACCCGCCCATCTTCCCACCTCTTCCGAACCGTATGGAAGTGGGAACGAGGCTAAGCGAACTCATTGCGTTCACCAATCCATCATCAGTGGCATCACCACTGCCAATTTGAGCTCCATTATGACCAGCCCCGGATCCCTGACGATAATTAGGATTAAGATACATTGTTGCCGCTTGTTGCATTGCAATTGTTGATTTAACGTCATCATTCCTGGTTCTCGATGAAGCAAAGTCGAGGTCTTGATCTTTGTCTTCATTACCATTTGTATCCATTTTCTCTTTGTCTGCTCTATCATCCTTCACCTCGTCACCATCGTCTTCTTCGTCACCGTTTTCTTCATCGTCTTCTTCGTCACCGTTTTCTTCATCGTCTTCGAGCATCTTATTGTCATCGGTGTCCTGCCCAGGTCTGGGCTTCCACTCTCTGCGAATCATACTCGCTCCGTCGCCCCATTTCCTCAATAACCCTCCGACGCCTTTATTAGTAACAGCAAAGAAGTATTCCTTCGGGTATTTGTGCGCTTCAATCAAGTGAAGTCTTCTCGTCTTCGGAGTCAAGAATCTACGATCGCAGGTGACAAGGTGGCAAGCAAACTTCGGTGCGTGATTACGGTTCGAAAAAAATTGAAGCATCGTTATTTAGCAACGTGTCAACGTGGTAATCGGACGAACATACAATTTTGTCGCCGCGGTCTTTACGAACAGCTGCGAGGGGGTCGTGATTCTCTGTTTGATGCTGCGTTGATTGTTAGCGATTTGGTATGATGCTGAGCAGATAAAGGATGGATGACCAGTCTTCACCCAAGAGCCAGCCCTCCATCTATCAACCACAGACAGACTTGACGAACAAAAGAACAGAGAAATATCCTAAAAACTCACTAGTTCCAACAGCCTTGCATCCGGGAAAACACATCCGCATCCCTTTACTTCACATACATGAGCATGATACTTCGCGTAATGGCTTTCTAAATCTTTAGTACTTGCGATCGGTGTTGGTCGTCTGCTACACGTAGGTGGTAATGTGCACAATAATGGGTGATTGGATTGGGGCTGCTCTTCTTGCTGGTGTTCCTGTTGCGTTGTGTGAGTCGTAGCCGCGTTTGGACCCGCAGCGTCAACTTGCTGTAACGGTGCTGCCGTTCCCGAAGTTAGTGACCGCGGTGTACCCGCACTATTTCCTTGAAAAACTGGTCCACCTGGCCTCTGGTTCCCAAACGTAGGTGGAGGACTGGCGCTCGTTCTAGGAACCTTGGTAATGGGATATTGTCCCGAATAGGAATCAGTAGGCGAAAGCCCTGATTTCGATCCTGGTGCTGATGTTACCATTGAAGATGGAGGCGCAGCACCCATTCCACCTGCATTTGGTACTGAACCTGAAGAAGGTAAAGCTGAGGACGACGATGATGCGGTTATCGCGTTCAACAAATCTGATGCAGTTAACCTTTGTCCTCCACCTCTTCTTGATCCTGAGCTTGGACTGTATTGATCAGACTCTCGCGGCCTTTTATGAGGTGTATGTGCCGTCGGGGGCATTGACGATGGTTGACTATGTGTCTGCATTAGATTCGAATGAAAGAATGACGAGATGCCAAATCGGAATGAGCTCGTGCTAGTGTGGGCAAGCCTGAATATGTCCTGGTTAGAGAGAGTCTAGGATATTACTTGCAGTTGGAAAAGCTGAGTATACTGTATCTGTCTGCGCAAAGAAGGAGGTGAAGGGCAAAGGGCGATGGGCGTTTGGGCGCCTGTCTGTGCCTTGCTGCGTGACGAGATAAGATAAGATAAGCGGCATGTGACCTTGATCTCCAACAACATGATTCGACTTCTGCTCTCGTTCAGCACAGACCCTATACTGATGGCACACATAGGCCATGCCCAATTCAACAGAGGATCAAGGTGCGGTTGATTCTGCACTGCCAGCAGCACGTATAAGGTGCTGTCGTTCTTGGAAATTTTTCGATTTGGCAACCGAGCAACCCGGGCAACCATATGTCAAGTACAATGAGAGATGGCATTGCACAAGCAGCTCCTTATCAAGGTTCCATCATGTGAGAAACCGTATACACAGAAAGGTGCTTGTCAGATTCTCCTAGACAAGGATCTGCCAGGTCAATGTGACGTTTCGGGGACCCGCAAATCAGACATGTTGTCTTCTTGACTGGAATGCGCATCGAATACATCTACTGCAATACCGCGTATCCCCTTCCTCCATCATCAGATGGTTCAAAGGCCTCCATTCACATTCGTATCATTAGAGGACGACGACCTCGATGATCCCCAATTTGCTCATTTATTCTCTGGATCAAGCGTAACCAGTAGCGGAGCGATCCAGAACAATGTCACACAATCCGTCGTCCACAATCATTTCGGGCCACCCAATCCCGTTAATCGAGGTAGGAATGAGTCCACTTCATCACGCTGCATCGTTTTTCTTATTTATTTGATCAAGGCAGGGGGGAATCTGTACGCGCTTGTTGTCGTTAACGCGATGCATGCAAACAACGTACGCGCAGACGGCTTGGGGTGTCATCAATGGACTCAGTAGGCTATCCGAAGTACCTGTGGCCATGTCTCACCTTGATTCCTTGTACACGCGGATCCTGCAACTTTCACGCGAGCCCAACGTCCACTCAGTCCTTAACGTACCAAGCGAGGATGATGCATGATTTAGGAGCTACGATGCCTCTTTCGGTGACTTCCTGGAACCCACGGTCGCACCCGCCGATACTACATCAGTGGATGGGTCTGTGGTGTCAGGGTAATGGGAAAGTGCCTAACGATGTTGAAAGATCCCGGACGCTAACTACCATGGGCCTTGGAGCTTGGAGTATCGTTGCCGTATTGTGGGCCTCTGCTAAATTCCCTTCGAGGGAAGACTTCCGCAAAGGATTGATATCGCGGTTGAGTTCCTTCGACTTCAATGCGTTCGTAGAATCGCATCTGGTCTCCGCAAATGACCAGTATACGCTCATGGATGTGATGCATTCACGAGGACTATCTTGAGAAGTATGAGGAATGGGTTTGTACCTTTGCTCTTCCCTAATGCCTCCGCTGACTATTCCGCTCGTGCTAGACTACGACTCCTCTTGAAAAATCCGATAGAGAGGCCATCCACAACTTGTATTTCTTTCAGTAGTTGTACCGGTATTTTCGGTACTGGCTCTCCGGGTGCGAATACACACCATTCGTACAGCCATGGCTTTTGGAAACTCAAGGTCTTCCACCTGGACGAAAGTCATCATTTGGCCTTGGAATTTAAGAAATCGTATACTCGGGACGCTTCCTGTCTTATTACAGTCACGGCGCCAAGACAGAAAACCTGGATGCGCCTGTCTTGGAGTATTGGCCAATTCAGAGTCGATAAAAGTGATGTAGGTCCACTCGTTACTCAGTCGCCTTGGAGCTTACACCACCTTTGTAGGAGTAAGGAAGAACTCGGTGTCTTGAAGCCGTGGAGTGCACCGTGGGGTTCGGAAGTGAGTGACAGGCTCTAATCTTTGTCTACCCAACTAAGTTAAAGCCATTGCCTGGATAGCAACGGAGCGTTCTACACCCTCTTCTTCACCATCTAATGAGATATATGTACCTAACTATACACTTAGCGTAGTTTTATCGAAACTCATGGAAATAGGTTTGCTGGAGTCCTTAGCCGCCTTCTCGGTGACTCGGACTGAAGGAGCAGCAACTATCTGGATGGTGGGTTCTATTCGAATTCCCTTGTTCTTTGCGTAGGCGCAGATGTTCCTTAGGGGATCATCACAAACTCCGATGCAGATTCATCTTGCCGCAACTTGGCGTTTAACCGGCAATCTAGGCACAGTAGCTCTAAGATCGCCCAGTGCTATTTTAATAACGATGTGGGGCATACGGTGGTAAATTTACACTTCACCACAAGGCTGCTGAGGCGTTGGAACTTGACAAGGCGCCATCCAATTTCAAAGAGAATGAGTGATCGCAGAAAACCCATCATACTGTACAAGATCCATGGGATCAGCACCCAGAGAAGACGAGTGGAAGAGTATTGTTGTCTCATGTATTGATTTGAAGCATTGTGCTGTACGAAGTAAGACATGTCAAAAATGCAGAGTCTCAGCAAAAGACGTCTCACGGTATGAAGCATCAAGACAGCAATGTGCTTTCTACCATAGACAAAATTATGCCTGTTCGTATCTGGTGACGTCTGCCAGAACGAATATGGCCACTTCCTAATAAAACTTCCATGAGAGCCTACAGAAAGAAAGTCAACAACGATAATGATGGAAGAGCACGATAATCTTTGACCTTGATGATCCCATGTATGTAAGGCAGGTTTTTCATCTTGGGCAATCAATAACCTATTGCGACCTGCAGCTGCATGGCCCAGTTCTTCATGTGCTTGCTCGGATAGGAATGAATTGACGCCAAAAATAATTGCATGATGGAAGGTCGATATCTCTGAGAACAGACATTTGTGAGACACCGATTTGAGAAGTGTCTCAAATTTGAAGAACTTACTGTCTCAATGCCGGTAATTTTAAGTTGTGTCATTTGTAACATCAATCCTACCAGGCCAGAGGCGCTCACTAACGCATTTGTAACATATTCAAGCCACTCAATATTCCGTAGTTTTTGAAGGCCGCTGTGCGGGATGATTTGATGACTTGAGGCTATTTCGCGCAGACATCATGATCAAGAATAGTATTAGCGGTACACACTGCCCAGGAAGGCTTTTGGGGGGGTGTGACTCGGGTCGAATTCTCCGTCAAGAACAGCGGAAGACCGAGAGATGAAGCGACAAACTGCACAGTTCAACGCCATATTGTTCGGGTTGACCCATTACGTTCGGAGGAACACCCGGAAGTTTTCGGTTTGAGCCTCCGCTCGCATACAGGAAAGAGTAACTCGGATTTAAAGTATATTTCTTCTAGGATAAAACTCCCAAATACGACATACTAATTCGCTAACTGATTTAAGCTCAAGGTAGTAACGCCGCAGAACAAGATGACTTCACTGCATAGTGAGTAAGACATCTATTCACAATGTTGCCAGCCAGCGCTGTGATCTCCCTCACTGGCCGACGTTGCCCCTGATTCAAGGGTCCCAACTCGACAGGTAGAGCAAATTACCACTAGCGAGCAATCTCATTTATAGCTGTCAGTTCATCACCGCGTTATGACGTCCATGCGTCAAATTTGCTCCGGCGCTCCTCGATCGGGCAACGGCCAATCCCGGGGCTGATATGTCGCACGATAGAGCCCGGAAAGCCCTGCACGTCTGCAACACTATTTTGGACAAACTTGAAATTCTCGCTCTGATGATTTATTCTTGAGCGCTAGCGTTCTTATTCTCCGCTCTCGGTAATCCTTTTCTTCTACCTTCGCCGCTTCGTTGCTTCAGGTCCCCTCCCCACGTAAAGCCCTAGACGATGTCTTCCAATAAACTCTCTTACTTGCCTACTTGGATCAATCATTGGCTCGGTTATCGCGCAACGCCTCCTCCCCCAGTTCCCAAGTATCTGGTCTGGTGGTGGAGTTGGGTCGGAGCGTTTGGCGGTGTTTCCGTTATTTACGCTGTGTTTGGATATGCGAATTATTTCATGGAAAGAGGGGTACCGTCCATTGTTGCCAGCTATGTACGTCGTCTGCCCTTGCCTTACAAAGTCCATCCTGATGTGACCAATTAGGGTGCTTCAGCCGTTCTGATCTATGGAACGATCGACGCACCATTAGCCCAGCCGCGTCAACTAGTAGGGGGTCACTTCGTTGGCGCCCTCATTGGCATTTGCATTACGAAGCTCGTTCATCTCGTTCCGACGGAGGAAAGGTACCTAGAGCTGCAATGGTTAGCGGGTTCACTGGCTTGTGCAACCGCGATCGTTGCGATGCAGATGACTCATACAGTTCACCCGCCAGCAGGTAAGCTTTCTGTCTGCTCTGATCCCGAAGTTGCCTCGGGAAATCCACATAAAGCACTTCCCCACCTTTTCCAATCCCGTTCACGAGGTTAATCCGGTTTGTTTTATCTTTAGGTGCAACGGCTCTGCTCGCAGCGGTGAATGAAGAGATTCGCGATATGGGTTGGTACCTCATTCCTGTAGTTCTCTTGTCATCAACGCTTGCCTTGGCTGTTGCTCTTATCGTGAACAACATTCAGCGGAGGTACCCTGTGTCTTGGATCCACCCGTTACGACCGGTCCCGCATACGGCTGAACCACGATCTGCTCGTCAACCAGATCCAGAAGCGCCAGCCGAACCGCCACAAGTATCTTCACCACCCGACGACAACTCCTTCGCTACTGCGCCGACGATAAACGGAGATGTCTCACAGATTGAGAAGGACAGTGCTATTGTGTTGCCTCCGGGTGCTTCTCAAGTTTGATGTTATCCAGGTACTACTTACTGACAACATATCTCATGGCGCTTTCCCATACAGCGTTGTATCATCTTTCGAGCACATCGTCATACATACACGCACTTGCATTTTAGCATAATATAAGTCCACGCGTGTTCCTGCCACATCCGGCATCCAGTGTTCTTTCAATTGGGGGTTGTCGGCTATCAAGTCATGCGTCGAGGCACGGAACGAAGGCACAGTTGTCACGACTCGAAACCCGGAAAAATGTGAGACAAGATATGGTAAGCTAGCTGAAACATATATATTGTTTGAATTCGATATATCATACATTGTCAAAGTATTACCGGTTATACTTTTCGACAAATGAGTTAGGAAATGGTGGCAGTTCCGCTTCCGCTCACACTCATGGCGACGAACAGTGCTGATCGCATAGAAGGATGAGCCTCAATATTAGCGTCAGGAGTAGCTCTACTATCCGCGAACTGCCGTAGGCAGAAGCAAAGGGTGGCGACGGCATGGCAGGTTCCCGTTTCAACATCCACCTGCGGATGACGCGGCAGGCGCCATGTATCTGAGAAAAAATGTACTATTTTTCAACATTTTAACCACGAAACGCTAGCCCTGTTTGGTTGATTTTGAAATGATAATGTGGGTCGAATCGTGTACGTCAACCAGAAGACATGGCCGACCTAGCTAATATCGATGACGAAAGAAGGCTGAGAAATGGCAAATGATTACAGTGGTAGTCGTAAACCGGAATGGTGCGAGCATCCAAATTCACAGCTGGGATACAAAATTACAAGAAAAACAGCCTGTGATGGTATTTAATGAAAAATAGAGACCCAATTTTTCACCCAATGAACGTAGAACGCTCGATCAGCTTGTATAAGCTCACACATCATGCATAATGCACCAGCTTCTCGCAAGTTGCAAACCGAGATTCGCTGATAACCTAAATGAAACTACCGCTTCGACTTCTATTCGCTGCATCACTTCTCTCCGCTGGATGCGCTTGCTTGTTAAAATCCCGAGATCGCCTATCACAACATCAATTGTGGGGTACCGGTGATGCCATCGAGTCGTAAATAAATTGGGATCCTTTGGCACGGGCCAAGCATCGTCGTCACCCACCTTGAGAAAATCCCATTCAATAGTGAGTGGATCGAGATGGCTGCTGCCACTAGCAGAGCAGCTATCTCTGACTGACACTCATGGGGTATTCATCCAAATCGTTATATTGTCGTATTGGTAAAGTGGGTGGGTAGTCCGAGACTGCTTCTCAATCTCGAATCGGCCATCTCCCATGCAGGTGGTCGTATTGACGACGCTGCGGTTGAGGATCTTTGCAAGCATTCGTTCAGGTATTAGGAAGCATCAGCCATACCTGACTGTTTTGCGAAACAGAACTGACGAAGAACTGAGTAATATTGGAATTGCCAACCTGAAGCCAACCCACATTATTGCGCAGAATGGAAGATCGCATGGCCATGTGACAATTTTCAGCTCGCGAAGTCAGCTAGATCCCATGTTGCATCCGTACGAAATTTATCCTTGAGAGAAGTCCCGACGTGCGCAATACTCAACATGTCCAGGAGAATTGACACCCCCAAGCCTCTGTGCCGCTCGGACCCGCTCACTGCATCGTCCATACTAGCCAAAATCTAGGTATTGTTATTGTACTACCACGACAAGCTGGTAATATCACAGTACCTCCTGTTTTTAAACGTCATTTTGTTCTACCTTCGCGAATCGAGGTTCAGGGAATTATGCAGGGTAGTTGAACGAGCCATCGTGGTTGATAAAATTAGCTCACATTAGTCGGATAGAACCGGCGTCCATTGGTGCTAACGGATCAATTATAGGCAATTTACGAACCGATGTCCTTGAAGGCACTACCTTGTACGTTATGTTTTTACAACGAGTGGGTCAGCAGCTTTCTGCTATTCCAACTCGTCACAAGTGTTGAAAAAATGATTCAAACACGATCTCATTAAAGTTTCTCAACGCATCCGAAGATGATCACGCGCGGAGTTGCCTCCAAATCAATACATTCTCCACATTCATCTGGCTCCAGTTGGGAAGGCAATACATCGATTTTCCGCTGATCTTACTGCTGTGTTGCTAGACCCTGAAATAACATAGCGGTGTCTTCTATCCAGATCTTTCACATACACGTATATGCGCGCCAAATCACTCGCACGACTGTATAAGGATGACGCCTCCTCCTTAGTAGCTTTGCATTGCGCATCTATGTGCATGAGCTCATCGGCGTCGGCTGTTGATATTTCTACCGTCCAGCCTCTCCACTTCATACATCAATTTACGAAACCAGGGACGGGATTTCTGCCAGCTAACAAGCCTAGGGATAGTGGCCATTTTGGGGTAGGGATTTAATCCATCTCTCGCTTCAAGTTTTATATCCACGGAAATCTTTGCACGGCCTTGTGCTTGTGTTTGGGATATATCCACATATATGCTGGGATACAATCTGTGAGGTCTAACACTCATGCATCCTAATTCGCTTATCTACACTCCTGGTTTGATTCTAATTTTCACATTGCTTGTCTACTGGTCTCGACTACGACGAACAAGATCACTACCTCCAGGGCCCAGGGGGACTTGGTTCAATGGAGTTGCTCATCTGATTCCTGCCAGAGAGCCTTGGAAGGCCTACGCTCAATGGGGGAAGACATTTGGGGGTATGTGCTCAACAATGTCATCGCTCAATCGATTCTGACCCACCTTGCCATAGACCCGCTCTTGTGTTTCCGAGTTTATAATAAACGCACGATCGTCATCAACGACGTCACGGTCATGCTTGAGTTATTGAACAATCGCGCGTCCTACTATTCCGACAGGCCACGAGATCTGCGAACGCAAAACTGCAGCGTTCAACGTCTCGTCTTTGGTCAGTCGGCACAAGCAGTACCGCAAGCTACTGCAAGGCTATTTGGGGCGCGAGAAGATTTCGTCCTACATCGCCGTATTTGAATCTGAGATTTCAACTGTCCTGGAAGGTATAGATAAAGAATCCAATTGATATGAGAAATTTTAGAAGGTTCGCGTCTGTATGCATGCGCCAACGTTCGTATTCTGACTGTCTCGGATTGTTCATTTCAGGCTATTGGAAGCGATCATCATGAAATTGTCGTATGGATACTGTTACAGAAAACGACAGGTTCACCAAGGTCGTCGAAGAATCATCCAAAATATCTGGTTGGGCTTTAGCGCCTGGGAGGTGGTTGGTTGATTATTATCCGATTGGTAAGTTCGATCAATCAACTGCAACGATACACTCCTGATGAATATGTGTCACTGTCTTAGCGCGCTTCATTCCCTCCTTTCTTCCTGGTGGTCGTTGGAAACATCAAGGGGAGGTATGGCGCCCCCGGTTGAAGGATCTATCCGATGTACCTCATCAGTGGGTCAAGTCTCAAATGTTATATATGAGAACACATACACGCCTTTGAACGTTATTTGACTCATGAATCACTCAATCGTTACCGGCAGCTGGAACACATATGGAATCGTTTATGTCCTGTCTTCTTCAGCCTGAAGGAGTGCCCTACGTGGGTCCAGAAGAAGAAGACATCATAAAATGGAGTGCTGGGGGACTGTACGCAGGGGCATCCGATACGGTATGTACTTCTCTGGCTCTCAGTCTCCAAAACCTCAGTATAGATCAGCTAATCTGCCATATAGAGTGTTTCAGCGCTCATATCTTTCTTACTTATTATGGCTTTATGTCCAAGTTATCAATGCACGGCGCAACAGGAGCTTGACTCCGTCTTGCCATTACCGGATCAGGTGCCAGACCCAACAGTTCTCGCACGACTACCCTACTTGAAAGCCATTTTCAAGGAAATTCCTCGCTTTGCACCCGTTGCTAATAGGCATGTTTCATTATGACCTTCATCTAATTGCCATGCTTAGCGACACTTTCGCAGTACTCCCTCACAATGCCGTGACGGATGATACATACGCGGGATATTATATCCCAAGAAATACAACCATCATCCCTAGTGTTTGGTATGTATGATGAAGAATTTGATCGATGATGATTCCGTTTCAAAGGGCGGTGATGCATGATTAATCCATCTATCCAGATCCGTACACCTTTGATCCCAATCGATTTTACCATCCGCATTCCAAGGAATGGGAGGTCAAGGTGAACAACCTCAAGGCTAATAGCCAACCTGACGCGGCCAACGGCCCTGAACCGACGATACAAAGTTTTGCAACACAAATCCAGATGCCAACGCCAGTCGTTGAGCCTGGCATAATGGAAACAGATTCAACCAGGTTGATCCGATGAAATTCGCCTTCGGGTTCGGCCGGAGAACTTGCCCTGGTATGTCGTGCTCATGTGTCCAAGCTTGCCGCTGGGATGACACGTCGATGGTATACCTTGTTGATCGCAGTTTTTCTTCAACTCCAGGTATTCATTTCGCTGAGACGATGATCATGTTGACCATGGCGGGGATACTACAACGGTATTCCATCAAGCTGCCTGTAGGTTCTGAAAGACCTAGAGTGGAGTTTACCACCGACGAGGCAGGTTGCTGACTATCATCATTTATGGTGGAGAACTTAATTCCTAGTCATATCAACCTTTTGCGATCGATATCGTACCAAACAAGGTCCGCATGAACCAAGAACTAGATCACCTCTATGAACGTAATCGCTATAGAACAATGTACTTCATTGTAATGGTACAGCAACTGCTCATGATCTGTAGGATTAATGTATATGCGTCCTTGCTAATATACAGATAGCCTCCTGGAATAAATATGAATACACAGCGATGTACTGAGAGTCATTGGACGTGAAAGCGTGCGAGATCAAAGTCTAGAACCGAGATATATAGATGCAGGAATAGTGGGTTTGGTCTGAACTCCTCAAACCGAACGACAGTACCGATTATAGACTGTCTTCTTCGTCACCTTCGACAATGTCCCACCCATCCTCATCTACTTCTGGGATGGTTTTCTCTTTGGCGGTTGTCGGAATATTCATGGTAGCCCTTGAGTTTGGTTTCGCAGGATGACCAATCGGTCGTGTTGAACGATTGCGCGAAACGGGTCCAGCCGTTATCGCTTGTAAAAGTTGTCCAAAATCTACAGAGAATGTTGGCGGTGTAGGCGGTGGTAGTGGTGGCATCGTTTCATGTGAGCGACTGTTTGGAAATCATCAGTGCGACGAATGGCATGAATGTCCATAACTCCTACCGTCCTAACTCGGAGCTGAAGCAAATAGTCCAAAGGTTTTTTAATGCATCGCCGGCGAGATTAAGGGGAATGTCGACACCTTGAGTAAATGCGAGATAGCAAACATTATATAGCAACATTGCATAAGCAGTCGTGAACGAAGGAGGTGTAG
The DNA here is from genome assembly GCA_951802395.1 of Volvariella surrecta. Classification (NCBI taxonomy): domain Eukaryota; kingdom Fungi; phylum Basidiomycota; class Agaricomycetes; order Agaricales; family Pluteaceae; genus Volvariella; species Volvariella surrecta. Next base: position 267,589 of record OX637791.1, on the reverse strand, counting down.
GTGAAGTCTCCGTCTCGATATATGATTCTTGAACTGTCAAAGATGCTCTCCGAGACGGAGCATCGCCTGATGTTTTTGAGGTGCGAGTGTTGGATGTAGATGGTGCTGGTGGTGGGGAACTTGCCGAAGATAGGTATAATGGGTGCTTATGATGCCACCTGCCAACAATCAGGATATATGTGATCGAGGAAACCTTGATACACGTACTTGGACCAGCCACCGTGCTCGCCGCCCTTAATGGCACTAATCGTAGGCTTTCCAACTCCGAGTTTGTTGCCTGTCCAAGTCACTTCGAAAGGCAGTTTGACACCAAGGTAGAAAGTCAACAGGGATATGAAGTGGATCGTGTGTGTGATGACCGCGTTAATGTGATCTGGTGGGTATCCTGGCAAGTGTCCGGGTCAAGTTAGCCTAGAACACGCATACAAGCACTGGAAGAGAGGATGCACTTACTCTTGATATCGCCTGGCACTGGCAAGACCAGATTACCAATCGTCCATTCTCCCTGCGACTTCCCTCCTGGAACGAGACTGAACACTTCCACAAGCTCCCTCACAAGCTCAGAACGCGCATGGGCAATCGTTGCTGATAGAGACCCAAGCTCTTGTTTCTCTCGAGCCATGACCAACGAAACGGGCACATGAACTAATTTGGCTGTGGAAAGCGTTCGTCGCCTATTGGCAAGAGACTCGCGTAGGATTCGTAGTTGTTCTCGTTCTACGATGTAGAGAAGCTTAGGGTGAGGAATCAGATCAAGAACAAGATAGAAAGGGGTACGCACTCTTGTCATTCTCTCTCTTAACTCTAGTCGAGCCAGCCACGACCTCCTCTATTCGATGGTGATAACACGCCATATGCGCCTTGTTCAACCGAGGTTCCTCGACAACTTGCAAACCCTTGATAGCCTTCCCTACTTGTTCATCTCTATCACGAGAGAAATGTTGGATCTGGGAACGATAATCGCGAACACTATCATATAGATTAGTATTCATATTACGTGGTAAACTGCGCCGTAATGCTCCCAGCAGGTGAGACGGTCTTACTGGCGTCTAACACAGCTATCACACACAAACTGACGCTTCTTGGCTTCACAGTTCTTGCATTCCATTGGCAGAGGGGGAGTATGCGCGGTAGCAGTGAAAGAGAGTGGCGAGTCACCGCGACAGGATATTGCGGTGACCGGGGCCTCGTCACAATCTATTTGACCTTGCTTACATTCTTGGCGTCGTGCGTGACGTCTGGACCTCATCGTTCACAACAGCGGCGGAATTTCATGAGCAGAGTCAAAGATAAAATATGAAAAATACATTCCCATGGAGGCAGGCACCTGAGACCAAGGGAACAAATCAACTCAGCTTCAAGGCGCATTCGCTATGAATGCTCTCGTCAGTGTCATTACATAAAATAACTTGGGCTTGAGGGAGGGTGGAAGAAGATACTGCAGAATAATTTGATCTAATTGTTTGCTCTACTGTAGATCTGTACCGTAAAGTAGTGGTTGGTTATTGGTGTAGTGGGATATTTATTAATATCTCCCATCATTGCAACTGGTGGGCAAGCGTTATATGAATACGATTGATCCATCAACGGCACATATTAGTGATATCGATATAGGGTGAGTAGGGAGTGTTATTAGTTACACAAACGAGATCAAGCGTCTCATACTAATATTTCAAGTCCAATCGCTCATGTTTTCCTCCCACCATGCTCCTGCTGCCACTCGTACATGACCTCTCCAATTTTTTCAACAATAGCATCCTTAGGAATGCTCTGACCAAATGCCTCAACAAATTTCCCATCCGGATCCATCAAGTAAACAAATATGGAGTGATCCACCAGATAATCTCCCTTTGGGTCTGCGTTGGGTGGAGTGGAGAAGTAGACTCGGTAGGATTTGCAAATGGCTTTCGTTGTATCCCAGGCTCCTACGAGACCCGTGAATTTGGGGTGAAAGTCTTCGAGGTAACGAGCAATACGGTTGGGTGTATCGCGTGCTGGATCGACAGAGATGAAGACAGGCTTAAATATTTCGCCATGCTGTCTTTCTGGTGATTAGGGAGGAACGATTTAAGATTGAAGCGAGGGGCGTGAATTGGCAATGCAACAGTGGAAGCAGTGGAGAAACTTACCAACGACATCCAACACTTCAGTCATTTTGTCCATTTCGGCTGGGCATATGTCGGGACAGTTGGTGAATCCAAAATAGACCAAGGACCATTTTCCCAGTAGATCCTTGTCAGTGAAGATTTCACCAGACTGTGTGGTGAGCGAGAATGGTCCCCCAATGTTGGGCCGTCCAATTTGTTTGCTCGCTCGCTCTTTTTCTGGAGTAGCAATAGTGTCAGAGCGAGAGTTGATTTTATGTGAAACGATGACGCACACCTCGCTGTTCCATTAGTTTAGCTTTTTCGTGTCGGAAGTAGAAGAATAGTCCAATCCCGACAGTAACAAATACAGCTGCGGATTTGGGTGTAAAGACCTGTCAACACGAGAGGAACAATGTTTATATTCTTAATTCGACCTCAAACGCGATGGGACATACTCCGACGGTAGTTCTGTCTTTATAACTCGACGCATGCCTCCGTTGACCGCCACTGGGCTTTCTAGACAACTTTTGGAGAGATAGCCTTGACTCTCGTCGTAATATTGGGTTGAATGTAGAATATGAGCATGGCTTAGATGGCGAGATGAGAGAACGCGATAATGAATGGCGAATGCAGGTACGGGAAAGAGAGGACATGATCCCGCGAGTGTCACGCGTTGTCACGCGTCCACATACGCTTGATCAAGGGACCGGAATCACCGCACAGGCTCTCACTGGCAGGTCGTTCGCCATTGGCATACGCCCAACTCTGTCGACACATTCCATACGTCTGGGACCCAAATTGAATACTATCTCTTCAACTCGGAGACTACACCTAATCCTCCGAGCTACGAAATCTACAATGAGGTGAAGGCGTTAACGTTGCGCCGATTCACTTCTTCTGACACTACTGTATACCCGTAACTGAAGAAGTTGCCAGACTAATTCGCATACAATGAAAATTATAGATATTAGACCGTGATCGAAGGGCCATGAGGCTCTCAAGTCGTGCACAATTATGTTCCACGATGCATGGCTTCGAGATCGAGCAGTATCTGCAGATCGTACATGGCTTTTATCGCGGGTGGCACTGAGCTTTTGATCTTGTAGGTGCCGTACCAGAATAGTGGCGTTACACACTCTACAGGTACCACACAGTACACAATACTCCGACCCGCGGACCACTTCCTGCTCCAGCACTGTTCTGGAGCCTTAGCCAAGGCTCGATGGATAATGTCTCGGGGTTGCTCGCGAAGATGAGCTCTAAATTGGCAAAAACGTCAAACAAAGCTGCTGAGCAAGTCCATGCCCAAGTGTTCAGGTGAAACTGATGTTAGATTCGTGCCATAATTGCACCCTCCGAGTCAGCGCTTTGCATGGCATGGTCCGCAAATATGCAACTCGCATCGAGACCAGCTGGGGTTTACCCTTGAAAAAATTGCTCTGATTATGTCAGTCTTCTCCTCGTGATTCTTCGCCCGTTCAAAGCCTCAACTTTTCAAATAGCCAACCCATCATCGAGCGTTCCCCATTACAGTTCATGGTGGTATGCATTTTCGAATCCTCGTATTGCTATTCCCGATTAGGAAATGTTGAGCATTAGGCTGCCGTTTGGTCGTTATAGAACATCAAATTGCAGACAATCAAAATCTTTCGAAAAAATCCTCATCTTGGATTTCAAATTAAATGACATTTATATGCTTTCTAAAGTAGAAACACCCCGTAATGAATGTCAGAGCTCTGTAACACTACAGCACCTATTAACCACTGGCAATAATGCGGAGGTTACAACGCAACTCGACATAAATGCTTTTCCCGTTTCCATCGCAGGTTCCTGTCTGTGATCGCTCACGTATGCAGAAGTGATCACACAGGAATTTATTCATAAAAGGATATATGAGAGACGGGAATTTGGTTATTGGCATCGTGCTTGGCAGCTTTGAATTTGATTGTGGGCCCGCTGACATCCTTGACATCCCATCCTTGCATACTCGCATGCTTCGGTATTCTAGTAATGGGAGTTAGGAGAGTAGACGACAAAAAACTCGTAACACGGATACATTGTGATTTCTCGAGGCTACAGCGGTTGTTCATGTTACATTGTTACTAGCGATGCTGAGCGATGGGATGGAGTGAGCGGCAGGTCAAATGCCACCCTCAATCCTGCAGTAGACGCAAAGCTCCTAACTGTCAATGTGGGTAGCTGTAAGCGAAAGGGGAGCTAGAGCGGTAAATTTGAGATAGTCTGTCCGAAGTCATATTCCCATTGTCTCTCTAATGGTCGCTTACACCACTCGTCACCATCTCTGCATCTTCTCCACACTATGCCAGGAACAAACTGAACTTCGCGCAATTTGCGACAGTGCTTGTTCCATGCAAGCACGAAGTCCTTGAACTCTTGATCACGTGATGATGCAGGATCGCTGGACGTGCGGGCGTAGTGAGCAATCTGGCTACGATAGGAGTATGATGGCGGAGATAGTCCAGATCCGGAACTTATTCCCGCCGGAGTCGTTCCCAAGGGATGTAGTGGAGGTGAGATAGCAGAAGAAGTGAGCGATGCGAGGCTGGGTGGATGCACCCAGCCTAATGATCCGCCAACTGTTGCATTGGTTGGTGGTGCGGGCAAGTCGAGTTGTTGGGTTTGATCTTGATCGAATAACTGTTGGGTTCCAACTTCAGTGGATGATAATCTGTAGAATCCGCGTGTATCGTCTGGTTGGATTTTGACAATTTTAAGCTTCTCAAGATTAGGCATTTGGTGCAGGTGGATTGCCCCAAGGCTGAGTAGAGTTTGCTGTATAGATCGACGTAAGCTATTCACGGACGCAATGCAAGGGCAGATGAACCAGGAGGAGAGAAGGGGAAGCGGGACTTACGTCAACGGGATACTCGTACTTATATTTTATTTCCAATTCCGCAAGAGTAGGAAAATGTTGAACAAGTGCGAAAATTATCTCGTCGTCCCAGCGCTTCAACGAAATTGTTAACGATCGAATATGGGGTACAACTTCTGCGACTCCTGGCAAGAACTCTAGTAGATCCTTGAGCTTCGTTTCACCGCCAATCGTCAAGTGTTCAATGGCATCTCCATAGACTATACCGATGAATGCGTGAATAATGGCGCAGTAGAAATGTTTGAGGGAAGGGAGAAACGGTACAGGCATGGAGACAGAGGGATATATTCCGTCTAAAAGGAGTGTCTCGAGTGAGGGACAGCGTCGGAGGAAGATAGAAAGTGCTTCAGAAAGAGATTGATACGCCTCCTGGTCTTGCCCGGCCATCGTCACGGGAGGCATATGTACTGCCAGCGACGTTAACGTTACTGGAGGGACATATCCCGATTCCATTTGCCACTGTGCCAAGTAGGCCGAAGTGATCCCCGTCCAGTCAACCCGAAGCGACTGCAGGCCCTTGCTGGAGCACAATCTGAGTGCATAAACAAAGTTGGACTTCATTTGCAGCTCAGCATTGCCAATGATCCCAACAAGGGTGACGGTGGTGAGTGGAAGCTTTTCGAAGTCAAGGTCTAAGGAGGGAGTTGAAGGTGGCAAAACGCAATTCTGAAGGGTGATCTGTCGAAGTTGATGTAGTCCTTCTATGAGCTTGTATATGGAAGACGGTAAGTTGCAATCGTGAAAGATAAGCTCCTTCAGATTTGCGAATTGGAGAGCAGTGTCGACTAAGGAGTCATACAAACTAACATTCGCAACGTATCTCGTGCGAGAGGATGAGAGTGGCTTGTCGTTGGGGATATCGGCGCGCATGTGGCTTACAATAGCTCGATGCTGCGTCGATAATCCAACTTGTACGATGGGGGGATCGAAAGAGGAGAAATCGAAGTTTTGAATACAGGATATTCCCAGGACTAGAGTGGAGGGAACCATGTTCATGCGGGCGTGCTCCCGTTGCCAAAAGGGCAGATTGTCAATGTAATCATATGGCGACCTCCAGTCAACACAACGGCAGAGAGAGCGAATACCCAGAGCATAAAGCTTCCAACAAGTCGTGACCACGTTGTATAAATCAGCAGGTCGACGCAAAAACTCGAAGATTCGTATCCAGATCTCCTCCGGGAGTCTGGATAAGTCAAGTTGGCCAGGTCGCTTTGGCATAGGTGAGTTGATTTGGCCAGCTTAGGAAGTTAGTTGAGGTTACTGCTGAGAAAAAAGGTGTTCGGGCACCTTTTAATGTCGTTCGATGATGGTCAGGATGAGAATGCGAATTTGTTGTGCTGTCAATGTCACAAATCTGCCGGGGATATCCGTAAGGTGATCTGCAGTATTCTTGCTCCTCATTTCCTGAGATTACGTGGCGCGGTAAAGGGGCTGACATATTCCACAATAGTTAGCACGGACAAATGCCCGATAAGACCCTCGTTCGGGATTGTGGGCGCGTTTGTATACACCATGTGAACTAAGGATGTAGTATTAATGGTGTAGGCTCCTAAGAAAAAATTCCCCGTCATTTTGCGAGCCTAAACCTTCTTCGGGTGCAATTTTGACATGTCGTGTCCCTTGATGTTCACAATTCTGCGCTCCTTCCGGTAGACGATCGATGATCGATGATCATAGGCATCCAGCACACGTTAGCCAAGAACATTATATCACTCCTAAAGAGCTCTACTTCATGGTCATACCGTAGTGCAAAAATCTGGTTACACGTTATGATGGGGGAGCTTAACAAAGGGTGTACGTACTTGATTGGGGAGTGTTGCAACGTGCTGGGGTTCGAAATACTCGCGAGTATATCGGAGCTTGTAGGGGACAATCAAAGATCTCGAAGCCAAGGTACCAAGAAGACCGATCAAAACTTGACAACCTGGTGGATGCGCGAACTGATTCAACTTTTCCGCGAAGCGTGGGTCCCTCGTTGGTGCAATCGGAACCATCAACATTTGTTGTGAGAAAGTTATGTACATGTTTGATCGGGTTACGCAACACCCGCTAACAACGCCACTCCAAACTGAGATGGCTGCACTGAGCAGTGAGAGGTCAATTCTGCCCCAACTGACATGGAATAAAGTGCGCTGGCATCGTTCAGATGTATATAATGTTATTTTTTTCATAGTATTTTATAAATTGCTAACTCCTTGGCCGAAGATCAATAGAGATCTTAAAATCTTTGTGAAAATGGGTCTGCGAAATTTTTGGGTGGATATTGATGGCTAATGCAGGGGAATGCTGTTCCATTTAATTCAATTTAACACGGCCTGTGACCCGTGACAAAACTGGCGAAATAGAATTTTCGACACACCGTTGGGACGACCGTGAGACCGCAAATTTCGACAGATTCAACAGGCCACGGCGTCGAATTTCGAGCTTGAAAGGCAGTCATTCACTGAGGTTGGTTCAGGAATTTCGACAGTCACCCTCGCTGGGCGCGTGACGTGTCGAAATGAACGAAATGCCACAGTACTGCTTGACTAAATATCTAGTCCGGACATAAGGACCATATTACAATGCTGTTTTCTGGCCTGGGAGGGTGTACAGCTCCATGTAGAGCCAAAAACCAATTGCTCAGCTATATTTCACAAATAATTGCAGCTATGGATTGAAGGAAAGAGCTAGCAATTTCGGATTTATCACATGAGGACTCAAGAAACTAACTAATGGAGCACATCTTTCATCGCCCCAAACTGCTGTCTGTTTGGAATATTTGAAGGTGTAGCATTGGGTGGTAAGGCAGTTATTTGTTCCCACAGTCTAAATGGCATATTACAACAAAGCTCATCCATGGCACATTCCACAGTATAGAAGAGGTCGACATGGTCGACACAGAACTTGCTGGCGAGGTTACGACATTGCACCACGGCGAAAAGGACATAGGGGTCTGCACCCATGCGCTACTCACACTTGAGTAACAAAGGCAAGCTCGGGCCACATACATGATCCTTACAGCTCTAAAGGTAATGGGTACCACAGAGGTTGGATGCTTATACCTACATTTCACAATCTTCCACACCTCGTTTCCTTCTGTCGATGTATTCGAAATGATGATGTCAGTTGCAGCAATGCCTGATGTCTCCTCTGTACTGAATACGATTTCTGCAAATTGCACAACGAGCTTGAAAACAGACACTTATCGGGGTTACGAAGTTCACCACGAACCACTAAACCATCGATCCCGACATGTGTTACGACTACCATATAGAAAGAAAAACCAGAAATCAAATAAAAAAGGAGATAAAATTAATAAACTATCGGTGAAGAGAAGAAAAAAATCAATAAATAGAGAAGGAAAAATTCGAAGAGAGACCGGCTAAGTAAACACCAAGCCAGTTGCTTGTACATGGAGCAAGGTGATTTGATGTAGAGAAGCTGTCTAAAGCTTTAAAATGTACCGACATTTAGGCCAAACGATGTGGTGGTTCAAATGACATGGGTGTTCCAAACTTGACTGTATGATGGTGGCGAATATAAAACCAGATGTCAATTATCAGGATTTGAATAATTAGTCTGTTATATGTAAGTAACCTAATTGGGCCCAGGATCGATCAAAAACCACTTGTGGCTCGAAGTTACGCATGCACCTATCACCGAATTTAAGATAGAGTGACAAACGAGGGTGGAACAGATGTTTAAATTCGATTAAATATTCTCACACCACGGGGTTTTCTTCTTTATGGAACTTATAAATGTACATTTGAAATCCAGTGACAATGTTTTCGGAAGATTTTCGAGGGTCGAAAACTTGATATTCTCTGACAACCAAAAACGGCAAATAAAATTTAATCTTTCCTGAATGTCGAAAACTTGGATTTCTCGGCCTTCCAAAATGAGAACGCTTTGGCATTATTCTTGGAAACTTGAAATTGCAGTCATCAGAAATCGGACAAAAGCCTTCTGGGGCACCAAAATGTTCATAATCATCAACCAAATCATTTTGGTCCGATTTCTGATGACTGCAATTTCAAGTTTCCAAATGCCAAGAATAATGCCAGAAGCATTCTCATTTTGGAAGGCCGAGAAATTCAAGTTTTCGACATTCAGGAAAGATTAAATTTTATTACAGTAGAATACCAAATTTTGAACCCTCGACAATCTATTGTCAAAATTCTCATTTTTAATTTCACATTAGGCGACTTTTATAAGCTCCCTGAAGTAGAAAACCCAGTACTCGCTATTCTGCTTGGCAGCATCCATAGGTTTGTTCTTTTTCGTCCAAGTGCATTTTTCACTAATACTAGTATATTATCAAATCATATGTCAATTTAGTGAATACTAGACTACCAGATGATTGGTAGGTTTAAACTCAGATCGAATATCATGTCATCAGACCCAAAATTGACCCAAAAAATGGATTGCGAAAAAATTGAATATTGGATTGAACATCCGAACTTTAGACTACAACTCAGTTTGTTTTCGCTATTATCGATCGGCTGTTCCACCGACGTTTTGGGATCCACAACACACACTGCGATAAGGAATTCTTATTCGGGTTGCCACCATGGGCAAGAAGAAGGGGAACGCCCCTTCGAAAACAATCGCAAAGGCCGCGAAGAAGGCAAAGACCGCGTTGAAAGTAGAGCGCAAATCCAAAAAGAAAACCTCCAGATCAAAGGATCTTGATGAGTCGGATGATGACCAGGATCTGGAAGCTATCCTGGAAAAGGTGATTTCCAAGGCTCAGATTTGGCTTTTGATTGTTCTATTTAATGCTTAGGATGTTGTTATGGTATCAGTAGATGAAGAGGGAGTGGGAGGATGCTCACAAAGTCACGGAGGAACTTGTTGAGGGGCCCCCGAGTCGTCGCGCGAACGCAACTTTGACTGCGTGTCCAAATGGGAACCATCTATGGTGCATCGGGGGTGAGTTTTTCAGTGATGATGGAAAAGCGGTAGGTGTTACGTACAATTGGTTCGTATGCTAATCCCGCTAATCTGGCGTGGATGGGTTGCATATAGTATTTCTACAATGATGTGTTTCGCTACACACCAGAAAAGGTTCGGAAGATGACAGCAGCTTTCTTCGCTATCCCTAACCCCGTCACCTACTACTGCTGGGCATCTCTTGACAGGATGAATGGCGGAAATTCGTCTCACCAACATGTCCAGGACCTCGATCTGCTCATGCGGTTGTAGCCACCCCTGCAGGCGGTGGGAAGATATTCCTATACGGTATGTCCGGTGTTCGCTAAGCATGTAGTTACCTGAGTTTTGTGGGTCTTATGTTATCTTATCTAATGCCTGTGATATTTTCTGCACTGCGTCCTCCTCCACATTTTATCGTCGATGGGATGCGTTCTTGTCTCGCTGTGGTTGGCGGTCACTAGGTGGAGAATTTTCCTCCCTGCATCAGAACACTTTTCACCACTACCGGGATTTTTGGTGTTTTGACATCTCGACACATACTTGGGAAAGAATTGAGACAAAGATCAAACCCTCTGCGAGGTCTGGCCACAGGTAGGTATTTTGTCATATGGCGCGGATATTGAACGTAAATGTTTCAACAGGATGACGATGTGGAAGCATTATATTGTGCTGTTTGGGGGGTTCTACGACCCAGGCATAACTAGTGCGTTCCCAGTCCTTCTTACTCTAACACCGTTAGACCCATTTCTTCGGGAATCATTCTCCAAGCTCGTTACCTCAATGACCTTTGGATCTTCGATACCCAGGAGTACAGATGGGGCCAAGTCGAGTTTAAAGACACCGACCAGAAGCCTACGTATGTAAAATTTCTGACGTGCGGAAATGAAATGTCCCGAACTGCTAAGTCTCCTTTAAATTTATTGTTTCCACGATGGCCATTTCTAGTCCGCGCAGTGGATTTTCATTTCTTCCCACAACCGAGGGCATAGTACTGCATGGCACGTCAAATGTTACCCTATTTCTAGTGGTTAATAATTTGTACATCTCCAGGGGGATATTGTAAGGAATATGCAAAGGGAAAGCGGACAATCGGTGTGATGCTTGACGACACATGGTTACTCAAGTATGTCACAATCACCGCTTTACGGGTTTCGCCTCCAATCTAGTGTTCTCCGTGCCCTAGGGTGCTGACCCATTCACTGACAGGATGACACTAAATACACCTCCAGAAGGTCAATCAAATAAATTGTTTGAACCAGTATCATTAAAATGGGAGAGGCGGAAGAGAGGAACCTATACGCCGTCAATTCGGTCAGGATGCACAATGGCCCTATGGCCAGCAAGAAGCACAGGCATTCTCTTTGGTGGGGTTACAGATGAAGACACTGATGAAGAGACGTTAGAGAGTTCATTTCATAATGACATGTGATTTTTTAATTTGTCTCAATTGCATTTCATATAACCTGATCTGGGTGGCAGGTACGGCTATCAATTAGTCGGAAAGGGAAAATGGGTATCGATGACTCTCAAGAAACCCAAGCAGAAGGCTGGCATCAAGAAGAAAGCAAAGGTGGCTGCGCCTTCACATCGCGCTGGAGAACGAGATGACTCTGAGAGCGAAAACGATGAGGACGAGGCAATAACCGTCTATCTTGTACTTCTGTTGCTCTGTTGACCCTGCTTCTTTTGTGGGTGCTCTAGCTTGCGCATGGCTCAAAGGGTGATGAAAAGTCTCAAAAAACCGCGGTGGCCGAAACCTTGTCCTCGCCTTTGACATCAGCATCTGATCCGGATGCATCCTTCGTGCCACTGCCGAGGTACAACACGATGTTGGCCGTGCTAAAGAACACCTTGTATTTGTGAGCTGTTCCTGTTGCTCACCCCACTCGATGCCTTTGCTTGGCTTGCCGTGGTTGAAGCCAGTAGTAACCATACTTCTTAGATATGGCGGGATATATGAGCGAGGCTCACGAGAGTATACATTGGATGACTTCTACTCCATCCAGCTGGATAAAATGGATAAATTTTTTTGCCTTAAAGAAAGCGGTATTCTCATTAGTGGGGCAGATGACGAGAGCAGCAGTGACGATGACGATGACGATGACGACGACGACGACGACGACGATGGAGATGAAGTACTCGATACGGAGGAGGATGAAGTCTCAGGCGTCATGACGGAGACGACAGTGGATGACGACACCTCATTGGGCTCGGCGAAAAAGAAGGGCGCAAAGACCAAGAGCGACAGGGATGGGAAATTGCTTAGCATACCGACTGAAATTTCTGAAGAACCAGAGGACGTCGAGGAGGAGGAAGAGGAAGATGCACTCAGAGCACAAGCGACAGCTTTCATGGGTGTCGCGAAGGATACCACTCGATCTGCAGAGGATGTCATGAGCACACCTTTACCCGGGGAAGCGCTGGCAATATTTTACGCTCGTTCACGTACGTTCAGTATTATCTGCACTTTGCATTGCTGATGTAGAGTTTCGCCTATCAGGGGAATACTGGGCTCGAAAAGCCCACGACGCTGGCTCTACTGAGAATCGCGGTAAAGAACTTCGCAGAGACGGATTTGCATTGGCAGAGGAAAGGTATGGTGCGTAATTAATCCTATACTATCTCATGGGAAATCATCCTGACCAATATTATCCAGCTGAATATAAACCAATATTGAAGGAGGTCGAGAAAATATTAGCAGAAGCAGGTTTGGATGAGGAAGAGATGAAGAGAAGTGCCGCAGCAGGCTTGATGCAACCAGGTGGTGTAGCGCAGAGTAGGAATAGGCGATGAGATTATGATATTTACTGACACTACGGTTGCTGCAACCTGAGAGTGGACACTTCAGTTGAGACAAAAGGCCAATCAATATATCACATTTCGTGATACCCAGAGGAAACCAGTGCAGGGCCTATAGAATGACACAAGGCCCAGGCGGTCGAAAACTAGCATACTTTGCTCTTCTAACCGAAAACAAACCTTACCTCCCTGTCGAAATTCTCGGCTGCCCGCCAAATTTTACGTCAGTATATCCAATTTAAATTTATGTTTACTTAAGTCCTATCTCCGTAAGCCTGAGCCCCTGAGCACCCTCCTCCGGAGCTCCTCACACCCCTTTCCGAGGTGTCGAGGCCATTCGTGTCTTATTTCTCATCTCCTGCCTCAATGAATCAAGGCCTCATTAGTAGTCTCTTAGTGAGCGTCGCGCCTCAAGGCCTCATTCATCGACGCTCCCAGTACGTTTAATCATTCCTTAACTTCTTTGGCTCTCATCCATTAATATCGCCCAGCTACATCACGCTGTATTGCTCTAAATTTCGTCTACCCTCCCTCCTCTCCCTTCTCTGTCTATGTATCTGTAGGACTTTACGATGCTACAAACATGACGGGTGTGCCCTTTGGAGGCTCACCGCGAATCACCTAATTTCATTCGCGAATGGCCTAAGAAAAGTTTTCGACAACCCCCAGGTGTCTACCATAAAGAGCAATACGTGCAAGGTGATAGGTTACATTTTAGGTTGATTGTGACATATTATATATTCCCTCACCACTTTCAGGTTATGCCAACCTAGTGTGATTGAAATTGCCTTCATGACGTACAGCCTTATCAATAGGCCGATCATAAACTGTAGGTTTACCTTGACCACATCAGGACCTTAGCAAGTACCCTTTCTTCTAGTGCTACGTTGCCGTAGCATGAAAATTTCGGGGGCCTTGAGTATGCCGCAGCGGCTCAAACTTCCAGGGGCTCCACGAGCTACCCACGATGGCCATTTCATGACGCAGTTCTTGGGACACCAAGGCTACAAGGCATCCCTTCCCCGTACCGAATTATAATCTGTGGCAGCCTCCTCAAGACTACTTATTACGCAGATGGCAGGGCTTGATTAATCCTGATTTTGACACGTTAATGCAACTTTGACAAGATCACCGGCCGCAGACCTGCACTGAATTATGATGGACTATCAGTCGGAATTGTCACGCACTGGCTTATAATGGAGCCTGGAGCTTTAAATATTTAAGACGTGCCGCGAGACAAATGAAGGACTAGCTTTGCAGGTCACGAATAAGCAAATATCCTCGCAGCTGGCAGACGACGTCCAGCGCGTCTTGGTGCAAGTCACGCTCTGTTGAAGTAAGTTAAGATATACCCATCGTCTCATCAAACCCGCAATAGTCGTTTGAATGTAATTTTGAAGCCCGTGTACTAAGTTTTCGACCGTATGATGAAGAGGATTCAAGTTATTCCTGAATTTCCGCATGGACTAGTCGCAGAGTCCACCGTACAACATAGTATGGTACTTACATACAATGGTGGCTTTGATAAGAGATAACTGCACTGACACGATGCCTGTACAGTACAGTACATGTGTCTGTAATTTATGCGCCCGGCTGTGGCCATTGACGCCTGTGCATAATATCTACAAACAGCCTCTCACAGGGTTGTGCAAAACACACACCACAACGCGGTCTTTGAAACGGCCTTAATCATGGTAGCTTCCTATCTATTTCTAATTGAACTTGGAGTTGACATCTCTAATCACCACTGTTAGGCATACAGAACTACTCTTACCGCTGCGGCTGCTGCTCGTACCTCGTTAACACCCCAACGAAATGCTTCGCAAAGTGCAGCAGAAGCTGCAGGCGCATCATCAGCGTCAACGTTATCAACTGCAATGTCGCCAGAACTTGAACAGACTCTAGCGATGCTATCGTCTCATCGATCCGTCCTGGGGTACCTGCTACTATCCAGGGGTCACCCTGTTAGCATCATTAGACATTCGGGTGTCATATTCGAAGGCGAACAGGGGAAGAAATATGCAAGTGTTGTAGGAAAGATTGTGGAGAGCGTACAGTCAGGATTGGAGGAAGTAAATCCTGATGAAAGCGAAGCGGTAAGTAAAACATACGTATGCGGGTTTTGGTGTATCTCATTTTTTGCCCTGGGGTGTTGTCATTATTCTCCTATGGCCTCGATCGTGGTCACCGCGCTCTTCATTTGAATCACGCTGTACGGTAGGACGATGTGCGGTTTATGAGAATTAGAACGAAGAGACATGAACTCATGATTTCACCTGGTATGTCATATAACCTTTGACCTGCAAGTGCGCATCGAATTTACTTCTACAGATGATCGATTCTTATTGGCTGTCCTACACGACCCATCTTCAACATAATCAATCACTCCTGCATAGACGACCGTGCATATTCTTCGTTCCTTCGCTTAAGGATTGTTCTGTTACGTTTCGTATCTTCTTATTCCTGGCCGTATGCATCGTTCCATACACCGTGTAGCATTACAGAAATCTCTGGGATATAATATTTTAATCGCAGTCTCAGTTTTGTGTGTGACCTGGGGGTGATGATTGTATGCCTGGTCAAGCTCATGTGTCAATCTGGCTGGAGAGATTGCTAACCCATATTGGACGACAGTGTAGGTCCCTTTCACGATTATTACGAGACGTCGACACTTGCATATTAATGACATAAGAACCAAGACCTTTTCGTCGGCGTGATTGCTAGATGCCTAAGATTACTTGGCCCTCTATCCTTGATGCAAACTCAGTTAGCTGAAATCGTTATTTCAATTTGTATTAGCCATGGATACGGCCAGATTCTATGGGTTTTTGCGTATAGGGATAGATCATTATAGTACTTATATAGTACGATACATCTAGTGCAATCTACCACCCTCGTAGATCTCATGTTCACTGGCAGACATCAATGAACAGGGTTGTAGACGCTGGCACGCTGCAGAATGTGAAGTAGCAAATACTGGGCAAATAGAATACTGGGCTGTGACCATGACAACAATTAATGAAGAATTCCAACTAGCTGAAATGAAATAAATATTTATGTCATCATTTGGTGGTGTTTGCCAACCACGCGTCTCTCCGCTTGTTGCTCCAGAGTCCCGACAACGTCAATGGCTGCAAAAGCAAAAGCGAGGTGCGTCAGTTTGAAAATACTACGGCTCACAATGATGTTGCTCATTCTCTTTTTTCCTTTTATCAATCTCTTGGATGCTACCGTCATGTCTGGACGTGCCGCTAAACAGGACATTAATTGTCCGGTTAATTTCAACGGCTCAGACTGGGTACTTCTACACATCTCAACGATTGCGGACAGGTCCCAAATTGTCTGCTGTCAAGTACGACCCGAGAGGTATGATTTATTGTTCATGTTACCCTGGGTTGCATTTTGACGATGAGGCTCATTTTCTTGACTCGGGATTCCCGTCACCCGTTCTGTCCCACTTCCGACATAAAAACACGCAAAACGTAGTGAAGCAGCGGGTGCTATTTGTGGAAAGCAGGAAGACAAAGAAAGGTTGAGCACCGGTACTGTGGATGTGGGTGACTTCATGCGTTTGACACCGCGTATGGAACCTTATGATGCTCTCCGTCAGGCATGCTGTCCATCAGTTTTCATCCCCTTTGTCGGTCTCTCTTCCCTCTACTTTCTTTACTTGTCACAGTTTACTCTAATACATAATGTGCATTTAGACCATTATGGAGTATCCCACTCCATCACAATAGAAACGTCCTTCTTCCGCATGCCTTGTCGCTGCCTCACATAGCAATTCATAAGATGACTAGCGGAACAAAAAAGCACGACTGTCGACTACCATCGCGCTGTCGCCCGTTCTCAATTCAAGGACCTGCTAATACACATTCAATCCCGCATCTACGTGGATCATCTCAGCGCGGCCTGTGTATTGCTTCCCGTTGATTGAAGATTGAGGCCTCATAACGCAGTATATCATAACGCAGTATATCATAACGCAGTATCACACTTGCGCTGCTCTTTCATTTGGGAACACCACACGTTTCACATGTCGTGTCATGATGTATGGCCGCGGAGTGGATGCCTGCCTGGAAGAACCAATCGAATTACCTCAAGCACGTACCTTGCTTGGTCCATCTGATAGATCATGATATTCTTACAAGAATGCTAGTGTGTACAATTCCCATTTTACGATCTAGCGTTGTCCTCATCACTTGGCGAGCGCAGGGTTCGAACCAGTCGTGCCCATAGTGTAGTGTTCATTTTCAAGCATTGCGACTCTTCTCAATGGGCAAACCAGCCCGATGGAGGGTTGTCTGGCAAGATATGATGCCCGACGCTAAATGGTTCAGTCGGCAAAAGCTGATGATGCCGCATAATGAATGGCCTTTCAAAACCAGATTAGCACCTGAACATGAAACGGCAACCAGTATGACTATCCCATCAAATTACGATCGACAGCGTCTCAATGATTGATGCTGAAATCGCGATTTTAGGACGAAGAATCCAGCAGCTACGCGTCCACCGAAATGCGCTCTTGCCTGTGAACTCAATGCGACCCGAACTTTCAAGAGAAATTATGCGCCTCGCAAAGGAAGACACAATGGAGGAGGCAAAGGGAAGTTACCGGTGGATGAAGGTAGCGCAGGTTTGCCAGTACTGGAGGGAGGTCGCGCTAGATTTTTGTACTCTTTGGACGAGTCTTGTCTTCCCCCCAGCTAACAATCCGTGGATCAAGGAGCTACAGAAGCGCTCTCTATTAGCGCCGCTGTCATACGTCGACGTTTCAAGCCATATTCGTAGCGAAACGGATTACGACAAAACACCAGAACGTTATCTATCAGCGCATCAAGTGCTAGAAGTCGCGAGGGTTTTGAGAGAGCACATTCGCCATATTAAACGGCTGAAGCTCTACGTAAATGATGAAATGAGGTGTACCTTGATGTCGCGTTTATTTGCTCCTGCGCTCTATCTCGAGCGCTTGTGCATAGAGGTTGTCACGGGCTCCCCGGGTCCCCAATGATTTATTTGTTGGAAGGGTGCCCAACTTACGACGTCTAGAGCTTGAAAATTGCATATTTAACTGGGGCTCTCCACTGTTTACGGAGAAGACTAGGGATCTACGCATCGCCTCACCTATATCTGAGCTACGACCTGATCAAGTCGCTCGCTTCCTCACCTTGCTTCCAAATCTTACCTCCCTCGAATTGGGGACAGCACTTGCATCACCTTTCTTCACCTTCCCAGAGTGTCACAGTCGAACAAGGCTGTGTACAACCTCCCAACTTGCGCACGTTGTTTCTCTACGACATCAAGGTTGGGGCGATGGTCAATTTCCTAGCATTGATGCAACGCACTAATTATCAGGTGCTTGCGACTTTCCCCTTCCAAGCCCTTTCGACACTTTCATGGAGAGGATTGCCGTTCCCATCCTCAGAGTCAGTCCAGAGTTGATCTACAGCTTTGAAATCTCCATGTCAGCCCTTCCTGTCGACGCCCAGGAGCTGGTAACCGAGTTCGAGCTCAGCTTTTCGCGGGCAAGTAGTAACACTCCTAGCAAGCTGGAATGAATTGAATTCAGCTGCTCACATTTGTGGCGATGCCATTGAAAAGCTGCCCTTGGGACACCTACAAAGATTTTACCTGATTGGTTCTGCCCATGTTGCGGAAACGGCCTACCTCAAACTCTCCCAAGCTCCTAATTTGGCCACCCTCGCGTTTCGAAAGAACGAACTGGGAGTGATTGATCTCATTTGCGACTTGGTGGACCGCATTCTCCAATGTAATGCTCATAATCAAGAGCATTGCATTCAGCGGACCCTTCACATAGACAGGGATGGTGATGGAAATTCTCTTAACGAGGGCGAGGATGAGGACGATACGGAGCGAGTTTATGAATACTTAAATGGCGACGGGACTATGGAGGATGAAAGCACCGGGGACATCCATTCAGAAGGTGATGCGCCTTGCCCTCATCAACGTCGTCGGAGGGGCAATATGTCCGACGATGAATACTGGGCTCTACGAGATGATGTTCAGCCTTGTGACAAAGGTCGGGAACTCAGCAAAGCCTTCTTTCCTTCCCTACGACGACTTATTCTGTGGGATAGAAAATGTGCAACTTGGTCGGCAGTGCAGAGAGAAAAGAGGAGAATTCACCCTCTCGCGGAGTTCGTTGTTCGGAGGATTCGTTGCTGTCTGCCTCTTGAAAAAATTACTTTCGAACTCCACCGCGAGAAGCATTGGGAGTACAAGCAACAGCCGATTGTGACGGAGTTGAAGGAACTGTGTGGGGATTTAAAGCCCATGATGACATACGAAACATATGCTGACTCGGATGATGATTCGTCAGAGGACGATGAAGAAAATTGGCGGAAGTCGTTCTTTATGGAGCAATATTGATCAGTCAGTGCAACTTATCATGACATGCCTATTACTCCTGTATCCTTAAGGAAGGTTTACTTTCTGACGAGGTTTGACTAGTGGAGAAAATAAGCAGGAAGCACCAATTCTAAGAAACATAGGTGCAATCCTCTAGAACTACATTTACGATCTAGCATCGTCATCATGGTCATCATTTCGCGACACAGTCGTGAACCAACAGAAATTAGGGTTATTTCCGAATTTATCCTGTAATGGGGCGTTATAGGTGAGTTGAAAAGAGAAGTCGGTGAGGCTGACCCTGAGCCAAGAAACGACATTCTTCATGTTGAGATCATGGTAGTGGTGTTGCCGTGGGAGTTGCCGTAGCTGGGTTACGATGAGGTGGATGAGCTTTTCGTCGTGAATTCCCCTGCGTTTGTCAAGGGTAGGTATCCAAGGAGGAGTTCACGGCGAAGTTCTACGGAGGTGTAGTTGGAGATTGAATGGTAGGCTATACCTAACTCACGGGTACGATGTCCACGCCTTGCTCCAAGTCGTTAGGTATTGCAAATCATCCTTTGACCTATTTCTTTGTTGGTAAATCCGAAGATGATTATCACGATGAAGGAATGCTCACAGCTTTTCTCATTAAATCTGGCGATACAAAAGTCGCCAAGGACGCGCATACGAAATCATCCGCATTCATCATGAGGTCGCTCGCAGAGACAGCCAGGCTCGTCGCTACGCAGTCGCGAGAGCCAGGAGTCCCTTCCAGGACAGTGGGCTCGTTCGCCTGTGCGTACAATGATGCCACCGTTCATCGGATTTGTGAATGTGTTGGGAACGGTGGGCATTCCTTGCAACCTTGCCATAAGCACGTGCAATGGAGTCTCAACCAATGAGCCAGTCCTCCGTCAGCCATGGCGGCTTGGGGGGACTTGCTGATCAAAGATTTATGGTGCGGAATGTAATATTCAGAGGTCCTCTTGGAGGGGCTGAAGGGAAACCACAAACCTTGGTTCGACATGTTTCAACAAGCCCACCATACCCGTATTTTTTGTACGCCTCCTCGGAGCGGGAACGCAGATTCCAATGCCAAACCCTCTCTAGCAATGAGTCGAAGTCAAAAGCTTCCAAACACAGGACGAGGTCTTCGGGAAACCTTGATCGAGAGAACACCCCCACCAACACCGAACCAGGAGGTCAACATCTTCTGGTTTGCTCTCTTGGAGCCTTGAAGGGCACGTCTTCGTAAGCCCGAGCACACAAGCGCTTTGGTCAATGGGATGGCTGCGATTGCGTGCAGGATAGAGCAGGAAGTCGGTGAAAGACCTGTGATAAACCGTTATATCGTTATTTATTGTCGGTCTGTAATTGTAGTATCGAGTGTAGTTTGCTCAATTTCAATCGGCATTGAGCGACAGTGAAACCCGGCACGCTCTCCAATTGTGCCAAAGATAGCTTGTTGGAAACGCCCATGATGCTTGGGGTGTGTAGCTTCAATAGAAATAGGACGAAGAACAAATCTTGCATTGTGCTGTCGTCGAATTTGTGAGGATCTTGGAGGATTTGTTTATATAGAGTGTCGATAGGCGAAAGAGCCTCTTGCGCTAGGATAAGGCATGCTTGCAAGCGCTCATACGGATCGACGGCATCCTCGTCGATGTATTTGAAGAGGGTGATAGGGTAGATGAACTGTCCGTCGGCACGTTTTGTTATCAGTGCGATCTCGTCATCGGAAGGCCAAGTCATATGTGGCGAGCATGACTGGAGGATGTGACGGTACTTGCTGTAAATGCTGGAGAATCGAGCTCTAATAAGAATTTCCATCTCTTTGTCATCCTTCCAATCAGCGAGATCAACAGGGGGTCGGCAAAGCAGTGATAGTGGGGATGAATTGAAGACGTTGACAATCTGGGGTTCGGGCCGACTGGCAACCAGGAATGCGAGCGGGAAATTGGGCCCACAAGATGCAATCAATTCCAACACCTTCCTTTGATCCTTTCCACTCCCACATTCATCCAAGCCATCGATGATAATAACAGCCGGGGGAAGGGAATCAGGGTTCGAGTGTACGGGTTCCACGATCAATTTCCGCCACTGAACGACGATATCTGCTTCCAACAATTTTGGGTCCCTTTCTATCGCATTGTCAATCATCCTTCCCACTGTTTCAATGCAATTCGCCAACCGATAGACCGATGTTGGAATGAATCGGCTCAGATTATTGCGTCCTATTCCATCCTTCCAGAAGAAAAATGAACCAGTGACTAACACTCCGGAGTATGGCTGATCCAGTCGATCTGCAACAGTCTTGGCAATCACAGATTTGCCGATTCCTGCAGGACCAGAAAGCCATAGAATACCCTTGTGTCGCTGCTTGTCCCTAACTCAAGAAATGAAATCGTCGAGGATGGATTGTCGGGTTTCTTCATGGCATTCTAATGCATCTTCACGTAGGTTTCCGGTGTGCATTGCATCTACTACGACCAATAACTCTGGAAGGCAAGAATGCTGCTCAAGGATAGACGAATCGTACCTCGCCTGCCAGTGGTACCACTTCCATAGTTCTGATAAACTGTGGTATATATTGCACCCCCGTCATTGAAGACATCTGCGCTACCGAATACGCCCACTGATGCTGCGTGAGAAGGTTTATTTCCGGGCTCAGGTAGCTGAGGGGAGTTCTGCGGTCCCAACACTGACAGATGGTGGCAAGTGTGGAGTCGTGCCAGGAATGGAGGCACGAATCCTCACGAATGAGTCGATCACAGTTTCGGAGGTATATGGTCAACGAAGGGAAGAAAATAAGTTCCAGGAAGATTCGCCGCATGTTAATGTTGCACAGGCGCTTAGAACCCAGATCTTGTGACTGCAGCGAAAGTAACCACCCTGAACAGAGTACTGCCCTCGGCTAAGGTATTCATACTTGCCATCTTTCTCATCAGAAAGAAATTATGTCAATGAGGACCATTATCGACGGTACTTACTGCTTCTGAATCCCTGGACATATCTGTTGCAATACGATTGTTATCCGACAAGTTATTCATCAGCGCTTTGTTGCGGTCAGCCGGACGGCAAAAGCCGACATTGCCCGCACAAGGTCAGCTTAACCTTCGAACATTCAATGACGACCACCATGACCACCCCATCCCACGTTCATCCAACTACTAGCGACAACTTTTCAAAGATTGATGCCGAAATTGCAATGTTAGAACGAAGAATCCAGCAGCTACGTGTCCTTCGGAACACGTATGCGCCTATAAATCTATTGCCACCCGAGCTTTTGCGCGAAATCATGCGTCTAATGAGGGAGGATTCAATGAGAGAGGTGCAGGGGAGTTACAGTTGGATCAGGGTAGCGCAGGTCTGCCACCACTGGAGGGAGGTCGCGTTAGATTTCTCTACCCTTTGGTCGAACCTTGTCGTTCCACCAGCCAGCATAACTTGGGTCAAGGAACTGTGCAAGCGCTCTCGGTCTGCGCCGCTTTCGTACGTCGACGTGTCAAGCCACATTATTAAGAACGCCGAGTACGAGACACTGCCAGAGTCTCTTCTGGAAGAAGTTGCAGGGGTTTTGAGAGAGGAGCTTCACCGTATCAAAGTGCTCCAGCTCTCCGTGGGTGACCAGATCGGGAATAACTTGCTGTCACAGTTATCTGTTCCTGCTACCAGCCTCGACTACTTATACATCAGAGGCTGTTGGGGGGCTCCAATCCTTCCTGATGATTTATTCGCTGGAAGTGTACCCAACCTCCTGCATCTAAAGCTTATAACTTGCTCGTTCCGCTGGGACGCTCCACTATTTACAGAAAGGATTCGAGATCTGCGGATCGTTATGCCTAAATCTAGGCCACAACCCGATCAAGTCTCCAACCTCCTTACCTCGCTTCCAAATCTTACATCTCTCGAATTCGGGGGAGCGCTTGCATTGGCTCCATCGTTCAGTTGGGAGGATCTCGCAGTCGGAAAAGGCCGCGTAGGACTCGCCCACTTGCGTACGCTAATCCTCTACGATGCAAGGGCTGAAGCCATAGCCAGTTTCCTGACATCAATTCAAATGCCCGACTATCAACATCTGCGACTTTCTCCCGGCAAAAATTTCGATAAATTCGCGGAGCACGTTGCACTTCCTATCCTCAAAGTTAAACCCGCAACCGATTATTTGGACACCAGCTTTGACATATCCTTGTCGGCTATCCCCATTCACGGAGAGGTAGAAATTGGGTTCTCGTTCAGCTTTTCGCGGACAGGTAGCAACACAAGTTGGTTGATTCTCGATTGCATAGCGATGATTAAGGACCACGTGGCTCCAATGTCTCTTCATTGCTGTATGATCCTCGAAAAGTTGCCACTGGAAAACCTCCGAGAATTCTCCCTAATTGGTTTTGCGCAGGTCCAGGGGGTGGCCTACCGTAAACTCTCACAAGCTCCTACCTTGACCACCCTTACGTTTCAAAGTGCCGAACCGGGAGTGCTCAGCGCCATTTGCGACTTGGTTAATTTCATTCCTCAATGTGATGTCCATAAGCAGCAGCGTCGCGTCGATCATGAGCAGAGCTTCCATACAGATGGGGACGTTGATGAAGATGCTCGCGACAGTGAGGACGATGATGCGCAGGGTTCCGAAGATTCAGAAAGTGAATGGGTAGCTGAAGATGAAAGCACTGGAAGCGTCGAAGGCGATATGTCTCGTCCTCGGCAACGTCGTCGGGCAGGCGGAGTGCCGAAAGCTAAAATTTGGGCTTTACGGGACGATGTCGAACCCTGTGACGGATGTCGAGAGCTCGGGAAGGCCTTCTTTCCCTCCCTCAGAAACCTCGTTCTCCGAGATATGAACATGTTGACTTGGTGGGTGATACGCAAAGCCAAGAAGAGAATACACCCCATTGCGGAGTTCGTCGTTCGGAGGATCCGTTGTGACATCCGTATTGAAGACATTGTTTTTGAACCTCTCAGATCCAAGAATCGCTGGGAGTACGCCGAGGAACAGATTGGGAAGGAGTTTAAGGAATTGTGTGGGGATTTTACGCCTGCAATCACGGTTAAAGCTCCTGTTAAGGGTTCCCTTTATGGCTCCTTTCAGGATATGGAAGACTGGGATGAGGACGAGTCACAGGAGGACGATGCTTGATGTACGCCGTCCTTTCTTCGAGTGCAGTCCCGATCACTCAACAACTCATCATAGCAGACCTTGTTTTGTGTCATTAAGGGAATAATTTATGTAGAACCCGTTTGGTATCGCAGCAATGCGATGGGCGGGATCGTTTCACCCGTCAATGTACTATCTGACGACGTGTAGCTAATATAGTGTACGAGTATAACGAGCCACCTACTTAATATCCGGTACGTGCTGCGGCCTAAATTAGGCTCGTCTTTTTCAAGGAGCCTCATCGTCCCGAACAAGTCGGACATTGGGACGAGCATTATACATTGTACTGACATATTCAATCGCAGGTTGATCAGACCTGCAGGATTAACTTCTGGGGAATTCACTCAGACCTGTCTCGGGCCTGTTTACCGACTGGCCGGTGGAACTAACACCTCGTCGTGAATGAAACCGCAGCATACCGCAGTTACAGAGGACTCGGAGTGTAAGTTTTTGTAAATTAACCCACTCTCGTAAGAGAGCTATCAACCTCTAGTAGCTGGATAACACTGTAATCGGACAGGAGTTATGTCGTATGTCATCGTTCTCCGGCAATACTGCATCATAGCATGCCCCCAGGAGTTGCCGGCCCGTGATGCGGGTATCAGTCGGTCTCCGCAATCAAATTTCCGACTTAACAACTGATGTTGATTTCCCCGAATTGCAATTGGCTCGTCACGTATCAGTTAGTGTACCCCTCTCAGCATCCCTGGTCGTGTCAATTTTGTTTGATTGAGGGTTTCGCTGCGGTTGCTGCGATGATCTGGTGCTTTCACATGTACATCTGTCCCATAGTCGTCGTGCGTATAACAATAATGCTCCAGGACGTATTCTAATTCTGTGTTCCTCCTCCTTATGCGTCTAGGGCATCTATTCAGAACCGTCGTATGGTCATCATTATCCATTGCAAGTAGCATGCTCGTCAACGACTTTGCAGAAATCGATTCGCTAGAATTCGACTTCGTGATTATTGGAGGTAAGCAGTGGAGTGTGATTCTAGCAGTTGCTCATAGATGAATCCAGGTGGAACGGCCGGGAACGTCCTTGCCAATAGATTAACAGAGGACCCTAACTTTCGAGTCCTTGTCATCGAAGCAGGCCCTTCGTAAGTTTCGAGGCTCTCTGGAAGTCTCTCGCTGATTATAAATATAGGCACGAAGGAGTTCTTCCTGCGCAGGTGCCATGGTTAGCGCCACAACTTTGGAGTTCCAAATACGACTGGAACTATTCCTCAATTCCGCAGGCGACTCTAGACGGTCGCGTTCTTCGGATCCCGCGAGGACATATACTCGGCGGCACCAGTTCCTCTAGTACGTTACCCGACTCATCGTGCCATAATTCTCCGATTTAATCGTGCTTCCTAGATTTTATGATCTACACACGAGGGTCTCGAGATGAATACAATGACTTTGCACGAATTGCAGATGATGACGGATGGTCATGGGATAGCCTCCAACCTTATTTCCGCCGATCGGAGAGATGGGTCCCACCAAATGATGGCCACAATGGTACAGGGCAATATGACCCTTCAATACACTCACTAAATGGGATGGTTGCTGTCAGCCTCGCCGGGCATCCCACTCCAATTGACCATCGTGTCGAGGCAGCGGCTCGTGAATTAGGTGAGGATTACAAATTCACACTTGACTACAGCTCGGGAAATCCCATGGGAATGGGTAAGCTCAGATATTGTATTTCCGGCACTGTGTCTTATGATTATGTAACTTCCAGGTTGGCTGCAGAATACTATAGATGGTCCTGTTCGCAGCAGCTCAGCAACGTCGTATTTGGCATCTTCTGATCTCAAACGACAAAACCTATATCTACTTGTGAACACCCAAGTTGCGCGATTGTTACCTACAACGAAGTCTGAACGAGGCGATGATTTCCGTACTGTGCAATTCCGCATACCTGGAGGAGGTGAGCGCTAGTGTCTATATCCACCCTCGTGCTGAAAAATAATTTCCGGATTAGAACGCTTGAAAGAAATCACGGCCAAGAGGGAGGTGATACTTGCGGCTGGGACCATTGGCTCTCCACAGATTCTGCTTAATTCTGGCATAGGGGATCCCCGCACCCTCTCCTCCGTCGGTGTCGATACACTTGTGGAATTACCAGATGTCGGGCGTAATCTCGTCGATCACTGCGTCGTCGCTAACACGTGGCTCGTCAACGCCTCTGACACCTTCGAGTCCACAAAGGATACAAAAGTCAGGTCCAAGTTACTTGAACAATGGAAAACAAATGGAACAGGTCCTTTTGTGAACACTTGCGTCTCGCATATCGGTTTCTTCCGTCTGCCTGAAGAGTCTATTCCCCAGCCGGATCCTGCACCTAGCGGGCCAACCAGTCCTCATTACGAGCTTGCAATTGGCGTAAGTCCTTCAAGTTGATGATCCGTATTCTCTTTGATGATGACGCATATACCCACCTCCCAGAACGGTTTGATGGTCCCGAACCCCCTTCTGCCCCTTGACGGTCACTTCCTAACAATCGCCTCCGCCGTGATGAAGCCCGTCTCACGTGGCTCAGTTACACTTTCTTCCTCAGACCCTTTTGCCCCTCCCTTGATCAACCCTGCAATCCTGAGTGATACGAACAGGATTGACATCCATGTCATGCGTGAAGCCATCAGATCAGCACAAAAATTTGTCAGCGCCTCTGCATGGGAAGATCATGTTATTGCCCCAGTGGGTGGTTTGGAAAACGCCACGACTGACCAAGGGATGGAAGAATATATCCTGAAACGTGCCGGCACCTTTTTCCACCCCACCAGCACAAATAGAATGACTTCATGGGCGGATGAGAAGGGTGGAGTTGTCAATCCAGATTTGACAGTCAAGAAAGTAACTGGCCTCCGCGTAGTTGACGCGTCTATTTTCGTGAGTCCTTTATCCCTTTGGAATTCCTCTCGCTTCCAATTTCAACTACCCCTTGCCATTGTTTCCTTGCATCAGTGTTTTCCACCCATCACAGTTCTATTAGCATAACTTTTTTTTTTCTGTTCTTCCTGCTGACATCTGCATGAACCATGCAGCCATACGTCCCCAGCGCCCATCCACAAGCTGCCGTGTACGTTTACGCAGAGAGGGCCGCAGATTTGATCAAGGTACATCACAACAGTCCCACAATATCCACATTCAGCTCCAACCTCAGGCTGAGCGACAACGTTGCCCCTCAAATCATCTAAAAAATTTAAATTGACAAGATCGCCATGGCATGTGGATATTGCTGGGAATTTAGACTTTAAGGAGTTTTGTCTATCGAGAATCTTTTTTCTTTTTTCACAATCTCGGACCTGGCTCCGTGTCGCTGCCAATCATGTTTCTTCTTATCATTCAATCATGTGCACCTGAACCGCGCGCACGCATGGTTCCTATACCTTCAATCATGTCCACATCAAAAATATCAAACATCGTAAATCAACTGGGAATCAAAAGTGTGGATTTTGGCCGGGCCACCGAATGTATACCTATCTGTCTACTCATGATCGCATCATCCTAACATCATATCAAATCACACTACCCAGTATGGATTGAAAAAACTCGGGTCCATTCCGCTCCGGCTCACGATGTTCATGCTCATATCCGTATAATCAACTGCTTAACACCAGACATCCACAACGCAATATCATCTGTTTGCGATGAGCGAGTGAGAATATCAACATGTATCGCCAAAGCCACAGGGCGATCATGAGCTTCCATAGCTAGAAACAGACACAACAATCATGAGCAACGCAATAAAGAAAAATGACATCAGAACGCACCCCTCACGAGTCCCAACAACTGCTCAACAATCGTCTGCGGAAGCGTCTCACAATTCAACGCATCAAAAAGTGGATTCATGCGGCGTTCCAAATCATCTATCAACCGCTTTTGTTGAGGCTAACAAAATGTCAAATCAGCAACGTTGTATTTATACATCCATATTCGAACACAGAAAACTCACAGGCGTGGTTTGCTTAACCCTATTCAAATGTTCCGAAAGAATATCGAAGATAGGTCTCGCCGCATCCGGGATATGAGTTCTATCTCCAGGAGCTAATAAATTATCCCACAACCCATCAGTCAAACCATCACATGATAACCAAAGGACACTCACGATATTTTGGTGGTGGAGGTGCAGCTCTAGCAGCAGGAGCACTAGGTGGAGGAGCTCCTTGCCCAGGACCCGGACCCATTGCCCCTGGTCCAGGTGGCGGCGGTGCCCCTTGAAGATGATTTTGCGGTGACATCGCCTGTGGTGGTCCCACTCTCTGCGTACCAGGTGGAGGGGCATAAGGTCCCGAAGGAGGAGGTGGTGGCGGGGGTTGATGTTGCATATGTTGCTGCTGTTGTTGGTGAGGGGGAGGCACACCCTGTTGCGGTACTTGCTGGTGTTGTTGCGGTGGGGGTGCATAAGGACCTGCATGTGGTGGAGGTGGTGGGTGTGACGGCTGCATCTGTCCCGGTGCTGGTCCATGTCCCGTTGGCGGTGGACCGTAAGGTCCTGGTGGCCCCTGTTGCGGCGGAGGCGTCGCTCTAACGTATGGTCCACCTAACCCTCCAGGATGTCCAGGTGCACGGTACTGACCAGGTCCAGGAGGGGGTGGAGTTTGACCTGTCCCTGCACCACTTTGCGGTGGCGGAGCATACTGACTAGGCGTAGCCTGAGGGTGATGACCATGTCCTTGTAAAGGTGAGACCATTCTTCCCGGTGGAGGCAGTGGCGGGGGGTGTTGCGATATCCCCTGTTGACCAGCTACCGAAGGAGGCCTATTCATAGGCGGCGGCGGAGGTCCTTGGCGATTCACGCTCCCAGGCCTAGGCGGAGGTGGTAAAGGTTGTTGCTGATGTTGCGGGTGACCACCAAACGTCATCGGTGACGGCGTAGTGTTCGCATTCGGGAAAGGCGATGTGATGGCAGCCGGTTTACCTGAATTTAACTGAGCAGTTGAACGTGAGACAAGAGGGGCATCATTCCAACCTCCTGCGTCGCGCTTGTTCGCTGGTGGTGGGGCCGCTGATGGTGCTCCGTTACCTACACGCCCAGGAGGCGGTGGAGGTGGTACCATTGTCGCAATAGGTTGAGTCCTCAGGTGAGGGGGTTGCGTCAAGTTGTTAGGCGCAGCAGCATAAGATTGAGCAGGCTGATACGCTGAAGGAGTTTGATACGTCGTCTGGGCTGGAGCGTAAGGATTTGCTTGAGCAGCCGGTTGTGTGGGTACCGCCGGTGCATAAGGTGTATATATGCTCTGTTGAGCTGGCGCCGGAACGGTAGGTTGAGAAGGATAGGCATAAGCGCCATACGCAGTCACAGCTGCAGGTTTGACTTGAGCAGGGACAGCTTGAGTAACTTGTGCTGGTGCTCTGCCAGTAGCAGTAAGTAAACGTTCCCTAGCAGCTTTAAGGTCGCTTCCAACATAACCAGCGGGTGTCAACGCCAAGAAGAACGCTGCCTCCTTCAACAACCCCTGGGACGCCAACAAATCCGCATACTCCGCATATCGGTCATACAACCCAGCCAGCTTGAACAGTTTACCCTCCTCCTGCCCACCACCGCTCATCAAATCCGGATCTTCATACTTCGTCGCGGACCTGAATACCGTCACTTTCTCAATCAACCCTTGCAAAGCATACGCATGTGCCGAATAATGCGTCTCATTCTGATGTTCTTCATCAGCCGCATATAAAGCCTCCTCCTCGACCAATTCTTTACTCCAAATCCCCACCAACCTCTCCAACCTCGCGGCAGCCAAATACGTCAAAGTTGCATTCTTCCTATACTCGTTCGCTTGTTCAAACGCAGCATAAGCTTCATCTTCGCCTTCATCCTCCTCCGGTTCGTTCTCCCTCGCCATATTAAACTGTTCCTCCAACCTCGCTCCAAGCTGTTCCGCCAACGTCGAAAACTCTTCTTTACTCGCAAAGGTACACAGCACCACAAAGATCTCTTGCCATTCCTGCAAATCCGCATTTTGCACGATATCCGACAAGTCGTTGGTGACGACGGATTGGAAGAGGCGTAGATAAGGTATGGACCCCGTTCGTCGATCGAAATAGGCTTTTTGGGTGCGTTCCAACAACGCTGGGCCTCCCTTAACAGCCAAAAGAATCGCATCCGCGAATCGATCGGCTGATAAGCACAACGAAACGGCGGATTCGAAATCGCCTAGAACGATGGCCTTGGTCACCAATCGATCGACATCCGACTCGTCTTCGGGGTAAATCCTAAACGTACTCCTCAGGCTCTCCGAAGCGACTGAAGAAGGACGAGAGCCAATGGTAGCAGCAACAGACGAATCCTTGCCATAATTGGTATGAGGAACAAGTGTGTCTTGCTGTCCACGCCCAATCGCGCTGAAAAAGTCCGTTTCGGCTTGTTGTCCACCAGCACCAATATCGTCCCCAAACAAACTAGGCGCTGTAGTCGTCGACTCGCTATCCGCAGGGGGGACCCCACTCGTAGCGTCCGAGGTCACACTCGCACTAAACTCTGAAGGCTCCGTATCACCTCCAACAGCAGAATCTTCATCCTCCATCCTCGTAGGCTCTGCAAACGAAACCACAGGTTCATGCATCCGCTCTCCACCCTCCGAAGCAGCCGTATTATCCTCAATTGACGAAGCAGCTTTAAGCGTCTCAACAGCCTCCGCCACTCGAGCTGCAATTTCCGATTTCGAGAACCCAAGCAGCGTCACCAACTCTTCCCTCGAATCTGCCCTGAATAGACTCAACAACGCCTTCCAGCCTTCTCCCCCTTCTGATTTCTCTTCTGCAAATGTTTGCAATACGTCATCGTCAATGGCTTTTTGCAATTTGGTGGCTCTGTCCACTAGTTCGTCTTCGGTGACGACACTACGGATGTGAACGGCACTGCTTTGGTTTTTGCCTTGGGCAGAAGGGAGGTTGGAGACAGTGATGAGTTTCCCGCCAAAGCCAAAGGAACTGGATACAGGACGGCGTAACCACTTGGGTGGCTGTTTCAATGAAAGAGTGCCACCTTGGGATCGAGGATAGTTGGGGGCATCAAAGAGATCAGCACCGTCCGCCCTTGGAGCGACAGAAGTCTCTGCAGACCCCTCGTTGGTGGATTGTATAGAGTGGATACCAACAGTACCATCAAAGGACGCTGTTGCGAGCAGGTCAGGATTGCGCGGACACCAATCAACTTGGAAAGCCCAGTTATTCGCTGAAGGAATCTGCCAAAGCTATGAGAAGGACAACGGACACAAAAACCTCGATTACTGACCTCTCCGATGATTTCTGAAGTCTGAGGGTTCCAACACAGAGCGCGATTATCTTTACCGCACGATAGCAGCAGATCGGCATCTTGTTTGCACCACGAAAGTGACAATACGCCCTTTTCATGTCCCGTCAAGATCTAGTGTCACATATTTAGTAGGAATAACATCACGACATCGTCAACTTGCTTACCTTCTCTGGGGCGCGCGCGTTACGAAGATCCCAAACCATAATGACAGGGGACGAATCGTCTTCCGATGCTGTGACAACCCTCGTAGCCTACAAGATTTCAACTGTAAGTCAACCATGTCAAATCAGATGAGTAGACCTTACATTATCCGGGTGCCACGCGATATCACTCATTCCCCTTCGTCCACCGACAGCGAGACCCGCACCAGTGCCCATCTGACCGGACAACGTCCCAGCACCGCCACCATAGGCAAGAGAGACCACTTCGCGTTTACCACGCAAATCCCATACGACAGTGTACCCAGTACTACTCGCTCCCGCGAGGACATATTGTACTTGTTGATTCCAAGCGATGGATGTCATCTCATCGAGCTTGTTGCTCCTCGCGCCTGGTGTGGGAGTGTACGGTTTGCTAGGGTCCTTGAGATCCCAAATATAGACCTGACATGAATCAAGTTAATGACCACTTATCTGAGAGAGAGTGGGCGATTGTAGCTATACCTCGCCGTTGACACCACCCGAAGCCAAGAGATTCGTTTGAAGGGGATTAAAATCAAGACCACGGACGGGTCCTGTATGAATTGTATTTCTGAGAATCAACGACTCCGAGGTGCTACAGAAACGAAACAACGTCAGTCATCTCCATCACACCAACGGTCAGAAATGCATACCCTGCACCCGCGAGAATCTGAGCAGGATCCCACAAAACCAACTCTCCATTTTCCATTCCGGCTGCAATAACGCCCCTCGTACGACCACCCTCCTTCTCAGCTCCCCACGCCAGTCGATTAAACCTATCCCAAAACACGTATACCAATTCAGCGTCGATTCCACTTTTTTCATACAAAAGTAATAGAGAATGGAATTACCTCGCAGTATCCGTTACGAACCCCGCCGGTCCATTCTGCGCAATCCCACCCAGCTCAAACTCGTCTTTATCCAAAAAATCCGGGGACCAAATTTCGAGTTGACTCTCGTTGCTGAAGGATTCATCCAACGCTCCTGCCACCGTTCCAGTAGCCAGTAAGGGGAGATGTGCCGTAGGCGACCATGCAAATGTAGATGTTCTGCGTATCTCCTTGAGTTTCATGGCAGGGCGTTAAAGTGGAATAAAAGAAAACGTGGAAGAGATTCGTTGTGGACGCCAATGATTTCGTGCACTGACACGTTGGTAGCAATGCTTGCCCTGAATAGGTCACGTGGACGGTACACACGCCCTCACAGTGGCCACCAGTCATCATCGCTAACAAGGCCATTCGAGGTATTCGATGTCAAGAAGGGTCGCTGGGTAAGGAGGATTGATGATCATCGAGCGCGCACAGGAAGTCATTGCAGAGTGTAAATAGGGGCAATAATGGCCCACCTAGCCTCTCACATTTAACCCCTGAGAAGCTTGAAAAACAACCTCCACGTCTCTTAGCATGCCTCCCACCAGAGCAGAAATCAAAAACATTGCAAATGAAGTTGTCGACATCGTTGTATCTTTAGGATACAATTGCTGTCTTTTTGGTAGTGCAGCAGGGTTCTGTTACGGTATGCACAACCGCGTTCCAGAGGTGAGGATACACGCAATCCTATCGTGTGCCTGCTAATTCCACATCTACGCAGGACATCGACCTCGTCGTTCTCACAAGCACAGAACCTAACAACATCAAAACCCAAATCGTCTCCACAAATCCCTCAAAGTGCTACCTCGTCAACTCCGCCAATCCCCAAAACACCTATCGCATCCTCTGGTACAAGCTCTCCGACTCCAACGATTCAAATTCAGCCCGATCATGTAAAATCGACATCCTCATCCCTGGGCTGATCGGCATCCCGCATATCCCAGCTGACCAAGTCGTTCACACCCCATTGCATCCGACTCTCCCCGTTATTCCTCTTATAGCGTTGATTTTACTCAAACTAAGAGGGTGGGATGACCATAGGATGGACTATAGACAACGGATGTTGGATAAAGTCGTTCTGGACGAAGGCGATATTGAGGAATTATTGAAAATTGCTGTCAACACGAGTCGGGGTTCTGGTTCAGGCAAGCTAACGGTATCTTCTGAACGTTGGATGCCAAGATGGTTTGTGAAAGAAGCGCTAGACAGGATAGAAGAGTTCGTTGTTGAGAAACCAGAGACCAAGGAGAATTGGCTGAGATTAGGTTTTGACGTGGAGTTGTCGACGCGCCAATCATGAACGCCAGCTTGTATTAGACATCATGTCAATAACATTCAATGAAGCCAGACGCGCAGCCCAGGCAGCCATCGCCGTCTTTGCAAAGCTCGGCCTCAACGCGTGTCTGATAGGCAGTACGGCATGCCATGCCTACGGCGTATCCAGACAACCCAACGTACATTTCCTCTCCTCCCATGTATACTCACTACTCATTCTGTCACAGGACATTGATCTCGTCGTCCTCACCAACCAACACACCCTCCCCGAACTCAAACAACTCCTCATCAAATCAGATCCAAACCGTTTCTACCTCCTACGCTCCAAAGACCCTTTCTCAACCTACCACATCGTCTGGTTCCGTCTCGGCATCGACGATCCAGGTCCCAATTGGGAGAACCTAAGTAGGAAATGTAAAGTCGATATTCTGATTCCGGGTATTCTGAACATTCCCTTCATCGAACCGGGCGATGTGGTCTATTACCCTTTGCTTCGTGCTTCGAATCAACAACCCGATCGCGATGATATCGATCGACCACGGGCAGCGAGTTCGAAACCCCAGTCGAGTGGAACAAATACCGATGTTGATCATTCTATGGCGGAACCACTACCTTTGATGCCTTTCTACCCTTTACTACTCTTAAAACTCCAAGGCTGGACAGATCATTGCGAATCACACAAACACCACTTCCTAAGCAAAATCCCCACAGACGAAAGCGACGTCAAACAACTCCTTGATCTCTCCCAATCAATCCCAATCCCCATACACACCATGGCCAATGGCATCGAGAATGCTAGAGATTCACACTCGGGTGACGTTCATGTCCCTCGCTCAGGCTCAGACAACGCATTAGCATTACCACGTCCCCGCGTCAACTTGAACCTTGGCGTTTTGGCCGAACTCTCACCCAATCGAGTACAGGAATTCGTCAAAAAATTCCCAGAAACGAAGAACCAATGGATAGCGCTTGGATTCGCGCTGTGATACCTTGAACATCCTAGAAACGTACTAGTTCTTCTTTTGTGATTTTCTGATTCCCAATCACACTGATTATCATACCCACCCCTGGCCATCGAGCTCGGTTGAGTTGGTTGAAGTTCGATTCGCAGGGTACCATAATGTCGACTTGCGTTTTGCCTTTTTTGGTCACAACGCAGGTTGATTTGCAATCACATATATGCGTATATGCACGCACTGGCATTCATTTCTGCTAGCGCCAGTGTAAGATCCGTTTCGGTGGTTTTAAGTCCACCCTCCGAGGTTCTATGCAACCCTACATCCATCAACCCTCATAGTCGTGCCTCATTCATCATCGCCAAGCAATCCAGGGTTGTGGGTATAAGATTTCGAGGTAAACGGATACAGCTTCACATCCCAGTGTCCTCATTACCCACTCTAGAATCCAATATTAATTATTTCTCAGTGTGCCAGGACAACCCACGCTCTACACTGCAAGGGTCGGTTGAACGTCCCTCATACCCACAGTGCTAATTCGCGGAATGTATACTACTGTTCACTGATTATCCTATCCAACCCAGTCCCTTTGGTTACATCATAAGGATCCGACTGTGCTCAAGTACACCCCGTATCATTCGTACTCATTCAAGCCTCTCATCACCCTGTGAAACAGGTCGAAATAGCTCTGAAAGAAGCTCAAATACACCGGATTCGATGTGAACCAGACTGGTTCTCCAAAATCAATCCAAACGGACAGGTATGCGCAATCCCAGGCTTATCCAGACTACCAGAACCTACACCCCTACGTAAATTCGTCGTCGGTGACCAATTCACAGTCCCCTATATCGCAGTTATGTCATTCAAATACGACTTGGATGCATACGATGAAAGAACGTGTCCTGTGGCTTATAAAGTCTTGCAAAGCGTTAGGTTCGAGAGGTTGAGAGAGGACTTGAAAGCGATTAGCGCGAGGGAGAGTTTTGAGATGATTTGCCATGAGGCAAGTGTCTTCGCTTTCGCATCCGTCTTTCGAATCCAGTGCTGACTGAGTTTGTGTCATGATCGGTTCATTAGCATTTGTTTATCCAGAAGCGCACATCTATAGGTGTGAACCTCTGAACTAAGCGCTTTGCGGCGGCTGTCAGTGTGTAAAATGCTACGAAGACTCCATTGTCGTCACCCTCGCACGATATTGAGAAACGGTCTAATGCCTATGAACTTCAAGCAGAGAACGATGTTTATTAAGTATTAACCTCGATGCTCTATCAATTCCGCTACAATATAGTTAATATAACAGAATCCTATATCTACCAAATACAGGCGCCTCTATGCTCTACAGCTGGTAATCAATTGTCGTCTAGGTAGGGGAGACGAGGAAGGTCGTTCAAGTCGACGTGTTCTTCATAGTCGTCCATACTCAAAATTCGATCAATCTCTTCCAAAATCATGGGTGCAGACTACACGAAAGTTCCAAGTCAATGACCAAGTGACAAATATTCCCGAAGCAATGACTCACTGCTGGACAGGGTACATTCATGAGCCTAAAGTTAGGAATCTCGCGCTCAATTACCTTCTTGCAGTGTTTCAACACCGACTTGGGAAGAGGTGAGCAATAATGCACCGCGCGACGGCAGATGAGGATCTCCAAACCAAGGTAGTACTCTATACTTTCGCAGTTCCTGCAGAGATAGTAGATCGCGGCGGCCATCCACCTGGCTGGGATTAGGCCAAAGCTATAGCAGTCGGCTAGAAGGTTCGTGATGGCTCGTTCTTCTACGTCCAGACCAAAGTTGTGATTCCATACGCCGGGGAGGAGAAGCTTCACGCTCCTATCCTTGATGGGCTAGATAGAGGAAGGGAATATTATATGCCACTTTACGCGTATAGAGCACAGTCATAGACGCACGAGCCAGCAAGATATGAACGTTTCCATAACCAAGTCAAGGACATCTTCACTGAACCACTTGGCCATCTCTTCGAGTCTGTCCAGCCGTTCTTTAATCTGGAAAATCAAGACAACCTGCATTGGTAAATAATTCGGGGATTGTGTTAAGGATCGCCATGCTGTGAGGCATAACTCAAAGGCAGAGCGATCCATGAGGTCCGTCGCGATGTTACTTGGGCATTCAATGAGCGATTTCAAGTATTCTTCGCGTTATTCGTCCAATGTGCCGTAGTAGAATGTTTCGTCACTGATTGTGGGAAGGATGTCGTGATTGAAATCCATAGTAGAGGCTTGAAGGTTGTGGTTATCAAGGAGGGGAACGTTGGAATAGGCAGAGAAGTTCAACTGGAAGCTGAATTTATGGATGCCTGCACGTGAGGAATTCCCGTGACCAAAGATGCCACAGGGCTTTGACGACCATTGTTCAATTTCAACGAAAGGCCTTTTTGCGTGCCCCCATGCTTACAAACACCAGACCAACAAAGGCGACGTGCCGCAGCCATCCATCTGCGTTGCCTGTCTCACTTCGAGCTTGTGTCACGATGGAGAACATTCTTATTTTTGATTCTGGCCCACTGTCCAACCGTTCAATGCTGTAAAGAATCATTACCACTCACCTACGTTGTCGCAATTTAGGTCGGGAGCGATGATATAGGGACCCAAAATTAATTATAGAAGGCACAGCCACCTAGTTATTGATTGCCCTTTAAGTGACGACACCCTGATTTCATAGTCACCACCGCCATGCGACCGAGGAGAAACCGAAGCGGCAACCAGGCCCAATGCTGTTGTCGTTGTAGCAAGGGTTGGGCGACAGTGGGTTTATGACGAGAAAGATACGGTTTCTTATTGTTCGACAAACTTACTAACATAGGAAGACTGCACATGAAAGGAATTCCCCGGAACCTGGATATCGTCAGAAGGAGGTGATACCCAACTCAGCTTGGTAGGCTCATTTCTCCAAACTAAACAATTGAATTGAGCGTACCATGTGCAACTCGCGGTCTTCGGCCGAGACTAGTTGAAAATTAATGATCCGTCGAGACGGGGCCTGGTTAAGTCAATTACCGTGATATGGGTATTAAGTTAAGCTCTCACCAAAGCCTCACTCCTTGTCAACTTTATGCACAACCTACTCGGGATCAGAACTAAGGTTCCGTACGACATATTCCAGAGTTGATCATACTCCCGGAGTTTATTGACCCGTAGAGATTTTAGATAATATCATCCGCCCGAATCTAGCACAGAAAAAGCAACTCGTTTCATACCTCATTGCATAGACCATGTGCTGGTTCATGAGAACACGATCGCATCGTGGGGAAGCAATTGCATCACGATCATCTAAGCATAATAGCTGTGGGAAATTGCCGAGGTCCGGAGCCTCCGTCCAGTATGACGCCCGTTTAAGTCTTTAACACCGGATCGATAGCGAGTTGAACTAGAAGAGATGGTCGGTGGTGTCTATGGTGTCTATTTTTCTGTTGTAATTGATGAGATCCACGCGAAGACTTTATTCTGCTGTGGTTGTGTGGATTACCTGCGGTGCCTTCGGACAGTCACGGCAGTAAGCTTTAGGTCTACGTACGGCTATCAACAGCGGTTTTAAATGCCATAACCTCCTTAATCGACGGAATTTAGACACATACTGATGGTGGAGTAAGAAGGCT
This sequence comes from Volvariella surrecta, assembly GCA_951802395.1. NCBI lineage: Eukaryota > Fungi > Basidiomycota > Agaricomycetes > Agaricales > Pluteaceae > Volvariella > Volvariella surrecta. The sequence continues at coordinate 229,248 of OX637791.1, read as the reverse complement.
TGATAGCGGCACGCATCCAGGTGCCGCGGACGACAGTATTAGGCAACTTGGATATCCAACCTAGGTGGAGCCCTGTACACGCTTTGCAACAGAAAGAGGACAAGTACATCAACCCCTATGTCCGTTGAACTCCCGATGGAACACGTTAGCAACGAAAAGATTGTCACCCCTTGAACAGGTACACAGGGACCGAGAAGTAATTATCCTTGCTGTGGCTGATTGAATGATATCCGAGTTTGATTGAAGCACATATCCCGAGTCTGAATAAATGAGCAACATTGGAGGGCTCCGGTATTAGTTTCGTCTCTCACCGTCGTCACCTCGAAGACTACAACTCATGATTTGCCTTCCTGAAGACCTCCTCCGCACGATTGCTTCCTTCTTTCGCCACGACTTTTCTACCCTACGATCACTCTCCCTAGTTTCCCGAGCTCTTTTACCCATTTGCCGCGAGCGCCTGTTCAAGATGGTGACCATCCATCCACCATACAGCTCGCGCACAAAGATCGCACGTTACCGAAAATTTCTCCAGGATGCACCTCACGCTGCGGCCTATACACGGACTCTAGTCATCGTCGACGCGGAAATATGTGAATGGGCACCAGCCCATTCACGGGCAGATACGGACGTAAGGGCAGCACCGACCACAGCCAGTTTCCCTATGGACTCCTATATAACTAGGAATTGGACATTATATGATCCGGACCTACCTGCGATCTTGAAGGCTTTCAAGCGCTTAAAATACTTTATGTGGACGCATGCGAACAAAGAAATTACAAACTGGATGACGATGTCGGAAGCAATGCAGGCAGGGGTGAAGGAGATTTTAGAACTGGAAGATATAATTACCATCAATCTTACGAGTATACATAATTTTCCTCTCGGAAGGTTTCAGTTTCCGCCCTCGTTGCGCGCGCTATACTTTGATAATGTCTTGCGAGGAAGTGTGGAGGAGGGCTGGTTGAATGCAGGGACTAAAGGCGAGAAAGCATATTTGGAGGTGTTGTCGTTCAGATATTGGATGGTGACGAGGGCAGAAGTTGAGGCTATAGCGACATGGTTATCGGACACGCGGTGTCCAATATATCTAGGACGCCTCAAGGTTCTGGAACTGCCGGCTTGTTGGCTCGGAAGGAATAATCCGATATGGGAGTCGATTATTATCGAAAGCGTTGAGAAGCTCGGTCTATGGTATCGAACCAGCGAGAGTATGTTATTGGGCAGATTTTCTTGTCTTACACTCATTCACACGCAGTAAGCTTGGCCTGCAGTGCTTCCGTGGGGGGAGTGCATAGGACTGGAAAAATTCCCGTCTCTTCGGCACCTAGGGGCTCATTTTCGGCGGGTTGACTACTCGCAAGGTGGCGCATTCGCAGTATTTGTTGGGCAGTGTGAACGAAGCGTGCGGGCATCCAACCTGACTCACCTCACGCTGACGGTTACCTACGGCCAGGGGAGGGAGATAAGTCAAAGTGGTTTCGAGCCCTGGCATAGGTTGGACGAAGTACTCTCTGCGTCTAGTAAGCTTGCGCACGTTGAGGCGCGATTTATTCCCGATGGCGGAGAGCCGATTCTGACACCTGTGCCTGATATACATCTCCCACTGTTAGAAGCAAGAGCGGGAGTAGGAGTGAAAATAGTTGACGAGAGGTACGGAACAATGGACCTAGATAATCTGCATTAATACTAAGTTGGACGGTACTGTACAGTACTCTACTTACTTGCCTTTAATGCCCGACTATACATTCCATAGAAAATCAATGGAACTTATAAACAACAGTTTGATATCACTGGAAGATAGATATTTCATTTGCAGAAAGTGCATATGTAGAGTGGGTGGGCGGGCAAACTCCATCACACTGGTCATGGACGAGGAAAGGTGGAAGGGCCTGCAAAACATCAACAAATAATGTAAGGCTCCCAGAGTTGTGTTCGAGCTGCCATCCACAGAAGAATCACCATGCTTCAGTCTGCAGTCATTCCCATCGCTCACAATGATCTTGTAACGGACGCTGCTTACGACTTCTACGGCCAGCGTTTGGCGACATCAGGCTTGGACCAAAGGTGAGATCTTGTTAGTCGCCGTCGACCCGAATGATTGATTCAATATCGCTTTGGAGTCCAGGATCAAAATATGGCAGGTTGACGAGTCTGATGGTGCATGGAACATTGAAGATGACTGGAAGGTCTGTACCTGTTACAGCTTCATTTGACGCGCTCTTACGCGTGAACAACGGTGATTTAGGCTCATGATGCTGCAGTTTCAAAAGTGACATGGGCACATCCTGAGTTCGGAACGATTCTCGCATCTTCATCCTTTGATCGAACAGTCAAAATCTGGGAACAAGTAACCCCTGGAGGTCATACGGGGAATGCGCAAGTAAATGGGACTGGCAAAACAACCGCGACTTCAAGCTCTTCGAGATGGGTAGAACGTGCAGTTCTGTTAGATGCTCGTGGTACAGTTCGATCGGTAGAATTTGCACCACATAGGCTAGGGTTGAAGCTGGTATGTCTTCACCTTAATTTTGGTTCATTTCGCGTCTGCTCTTCCTAATTGTGTCTTCTAGGCAACAATCTCGTCGGACAACTTCTTGCGCATATACGAATGTCTTGAACAACCCTCCCTCACCAACTGGCAACTAATTGAAGAAGTTGATGTTCTGGGCTTACCACTCTCCTCCTCACCTACACAACCCTCTCGGACAAACACCATTGCAATTGCAACTCCCACGCAAATTAACGCTCCCACTGATGCCCCTCATCCCCACGCAGTTGCACAAGCCTTACAACAACAAGCAGGCGGTGCTGGTTCCTCACGGCCTGGCCCTAATAATAGGGAAGCCGATGGTGGTTGGTGTTTATCCTGGTGTAAGGAACACTACTGGGGAGAAGTGATTGCAGTTGCTTGCGGAGTACATCCCATCATCAGAGTCAGCACCTCTTTGTATCATTTCGATTCATATAACTCACCCATCCTGATTCTTTGACAGATAATACATATTTCTGCCTCGAGACGACCGACAACCGTTCTCTCTCTAGACGCTTCCCTAAGTGAAGGACATGGATCCCCAGCTCTAAATATAACAGCTACGACATCGTCTGATCCAGACTCTGGTCCTGTCCCCTTTTCCGTCACCACGGTTGCATGGGCTCCATCCTGTGGCCGGTCATACCACTTGATTGCTACAGGTGGAAGGGATGGCCACGTTCGAATATATAAGGTCAAGCCTTCTGACGATTTGGATATCGACGAAGTCGGGGAGTCTGATGAGCAGAAATGGTCAGCCACCATCGTTGCTGACTTTGATCACCACAAGTATGTCTCCTATCTGATTTCTTCTTTCGACGTTCTCATCACTGCGTGCCGGACGTAGGTCTTCTGTGGGGCGTGTAGAGTGGAACATTACTGGGTGCGTCCTCCATCCTGCTTACCTGTCTTAGTCGGGGTTTCCTCATTCTTTCGCAGTACCATTCTGTCATCTGCAGGAAATGACGGCCGTATCAGGCTATGGAAAGCAACCTCAGGAAATGTGTGGCGACCTGCAGGGTCTATTGGCGTTGAACAAACAGCTGAAGGGGAACATGAAAATCCTGGGGAAAGGGACGTGGACATGGATTCTTAGATTGTGTCATTCCAGACCCTCTTACCTGGGTTCATCTGTGCAAAAGTACTTGTCCTGAATGTGCGTAGACGGTGCACGTTGTTATTGTCTCCGGGATTGTAATCTCAACTTTTACATCATTCTTGCTTTCGGTCATCCTGCGACCCGTTCCTCGTCGATCGTAATGAATCCAGAACAGCAAAATCTCGGAACATAGATTAGCAGCTGGCTAGCTACTAGCAGCATATAACTTCATGTACTGCATGGGTTTGTACCCATAGTGACCTCAATGGTTTATTGGCTTCCGTTAGCTCCCATGTGGTAGATAGTAACTTCACACGTTGGCGACCAGCGTGTTGTCATTTGCCACAGCATATCTTCAAATTCCTCCGCCGATTGTGACCTACTAGTATCCACTTAATTGTGAGCGCTGCTGCTGTTCGGATCCCTTTAAGTGGATTACTGTCACCCAAGCTTCAGTCAAGCTTGTGATCGATCTGAGTACTAGCTCGGCACCTTGCGTTGAGGTTCAACCCACATGATTGTCTTGGACTGATTTATTGCACTGTGATGATGGTGATGAGGTGATGCAAGTTTTGTCAATTTGAATGGCATTTGTCCTTGCGAGTCCACCGCAAGAATTGTTTGTGACAGTTGTTTGAGCCGAAATTTCTTGGCACAGTTCAACGTTTTACACGAACCATCATGACCTATCGCAGAGCGCCCATTTCTGAACTAAACGACTCCATTTGGAGCTAATATCGAAGTTCGTCGCGACCCTCATTCGAAAGAAGTCGTGTGCGCATGGTCTAATGCCAAGGAGTGTAGCATTGTGTTATCATCGTTAATTTCCCCACAAGGCTGAAATCTTCTCCGCTACAGATACTTCTTCCGTGCTTCGACTGATGTGGTCAGCAAAAGTTCATTGAGCATAACTTGAAGGGTTTTTCATTGGTTGCATGACAGTATTTCGGTGGGTACTGGCTTGGGTCGACTCGACATGTTAGTCTACCAAGTTATGCCCGGCCAGTCCAAGACATGGTATGACAATGACGAACGGCCAAGAACCTGCTGTGCCTGTATGTGTCACATGGACCCAATGGCGACCAATGAATAGCATCTTAACCTTCCCAATGGCAATTCTTATGAGGCTCTTATCCGAATGGGACACTGGAACCGACTTGCGTCAAGACCAGATACCCTATAAATTTGACGGAGGAATTCCATTTAATTCTTCAAGCTTCACGGCCCAACATGCGTCTTTTCTCCGCTGTCGTCCTGAGCCTTGTCCACCTCTCAATTGCCACCTTCCCCATCCCTGCGATCTATTCCTCCCTCCTCGTCAAGGATATCAGCAAAAGTGCACTCAGCAAGAACCTTGCAGAGCTTGACAAGATAGCTCGTGAGAATGGTGGTAACCGTGCCTTCGGTCTCCCTGGTTTCCGTGCCAGTGCCGACTTCATTCTCGACAACCTCAGCAAGCATCGAATTTTCATTGACTACAGGGAACAGGAGTTCAACTCTCTCTTCAACCAAATTCAAGAGATCGAGTTCCGAGAAGTCGGTGCCGCGGAACCATACTACGTTTCTGGATTGACATATTCCCCCAGTACCCCTGCTGAAGGAATCACTGCATCACTAGTCTTGGGTCCAGCAGCTGAAGCTGGCTGTAGCGTGGATGGCTATGAAGGCATAGACGTACAGGACAAGATTGTCCTCATCGACCGTTTCCTCTGCCCCGACGGTACCACTTTTGCGGGTCGTGTTCGTCCTGCAGTCGCTGCAGGTGCTGCAGGTGTCATCATTTACAACAATGATCCAGCCAAGCCAACTGCTGGTACTCTTAGCGCACCCGATCCTGTTGGCTATCGAGCAACCGGCTGGATTTATCAATCTGATGGCGAGGCTCTCAAAGCACGACTTCAAGCAGACGAGGAGATCACCGTATTCTGGAAGCAGATCCAACTTACCGAGGAAAGAAAAACATGGAACATCATCGCTGAGACCAAATTCGGTGATCCAAACACAGTCATCACAGTCAGTTATTTGATCCCATATTACTCAGTGTTGATATAATGATGTCATGATCAGCTTGGCGCTCATCTGGATAGTGTCCAAGCTGGTGCTGGCATTAACGATGACGGCTCTGGCACCTCCCTTATTCTCGAAGTCTTCAAGGCAGTCGCCAAGCTCCCCATCGCTCGCAACAAGATTCGTTTCCACTGGTGGGCTGCGGAGGAGAATGGTCTTCTCGGTTCCATCCACTACGTAGAAACCCTCCCAGATGATGAAGCGAAAAAGATCCTTGCTTATTTGAACTTCGACATGGTTTCTCAAGGGTACTTCGGTGTCTTTGACGGTGATGGTAGCTCTTTCGGAGATGCTGGGGCCGCTGGCAGCGACGTGATCGAGGATCTCTTCGTCCAATACCTCGAGAGCAATGAAGGAGTCACTGTCACCCCCGCGAAATTCACTGGTGGATCGGACTATCAACCTTTCAAGGATAGGGGTATCCCCGTTGGTGGTTTACATACTGGTACTGGTGCTGAGCAAGATCCATGCTACCACCAAGCTTGCGACACGTATGACAACCACAACGCTACGATCTTGTTCAAAAACGCTCGGGCTACTGCCCATGTCGTTGGCCGTCTTGCTATGGAAGGTCAGAACCTGATTCCTAGGTGGACTCCAACCGCTCCTTCTGCCGGGCGTGTTGCTACCACTGAGGTTTTGCATAGCCATGACGGATCCCCCCTGGGATGCGGTCATGAGGAACTGTAAACCACATCAATCCCTGTACTGCTATCATTGTTTGAATAGAAAATGTAACATTTCTCACACTCAGCCTTGTTGAAAGTCAGTGCAATTGGTTGGGATGTATCTTGGTATACTAGCAGGACTTTGATGTCCGACATCATGTCTGTAATTGCATTGCAGCTCAGGGGGATAGACCGAATCATGTCGAAATGCCGTCACCCTCGGTCGACTCTATCCCAGTAATACCGCACATGTATGGACTCTATTTTCATTCCTTTCACCTGGGAATTCCTACCCCTACCCCGAATGCGTAATACTTTGGTATCTTGTACAGCTTCGGACTGTGCACACTAGCATAAATGTATCGTTTGTTCGGTACCGCTATATACTCAGCCTTTCGTCACCATGTGAAACTTGACAGACTCCCCGATCTTAATTCTTGCAGTCCCTGTACAGCCTGAAGCTTAACTCAAGTCTACAATCCCATTATCAACCCCCTATCCGTGTGTCCAAGTCGTCACAAGTTGCCTATTTGGTGACCGAGTACTGAGTTATCACACTCGTGTTCTCGCCTTTCATGCTTTGAACATTGAGCGATTGATGTCGAAGCTCTTGTACCCCTACTTGGCCCCTTTGCACGACGGGAAAGTGAGATAAGCTCACGGATCGGGTTCAACTTTACAGTTACATCTACTTCAATCAACTATCTTCTGACAATGATTTTCTCATCTGTGGTTGTTATCACTATATGATTGGGCGGTCTAAGTGGTATGTTGTACATACACCCTTCACCTGCCAGGATGGAACCACGCTCTCCGCTCAGCCAAACAAAATTACATCTGAAGGGGTGGTTTGACTTGGTGACGGTGGGATATGTTGATAAACCGTTAAGTTCTAGCAGTCACGGCGTTTCTTGGCTTGCGTATGCTGTATGTAATAGCGTACAAAGGCTGTAGAAATCCCGATGAACTATCTACTGCCCCAGCCTACCTAGTACTGCACGAGTCCATCGAAAAGCGCTACAACCATCCCACTACCATGCCTCCAATTTTTTTCTACCATTGCGACACGCGACCTGACGCATTCGATAGGATAGGCCTCGACTGTAGTGGCGTCAGGAGAGTTTCAGTCATCGGCAGTTTCCGGCGTGTTCCGAGCGGCTTACACTCGCCGCAAGGCTGAAATCTCCTCACTGCAAAGACAAAGACTTCTTCTGTGCTTCGACTTCTGTGAGCATAACTTGAAAAGTTACTTTGCTTGCAAGGTCATATTGACCCCCCACGTAATCTGCCGAGCAAACAATGGCTTTGTGTACAATTTCGAGAGATGTGTGTCCCGTTTCCTAACACAAGCAAGCTGGTGTCATCAAACACTGTGTTGTCGATTCAACAAAACCTTGCTTGGGCAAGCAAGGTCTGAGTCACGACTAGTGACCGCTAGTTGGCTAATGACAGAGAGCTGTTGGATAATTGCCTGGTTCGATTCGACGCACGCCTCACGGGTACCAATTTATGCCCGTCTAATGCAAGTTGACATGGCAGATGACAAGGATCTGCCTCCCGCTAAGGTATGGTTCAGTGAGCATCATTCAATAATATTGATCATCCAAATAGAAGATGGATATCACAATTCTTGCGAGTAACCGAGTTGCGTTAAGACCAGGTACCCTATAAGTTCGAACAGAAGCATTACATGGAGTTCTTCCAGCTTCAGGCTTCAAGGCCCAATATGCGTCTCTCCACCGCTGTCGTTCTGAGCCTCGTCCACATCTCAATTGCCACCCCCGCTATCCCTACCGACTATTCCAGCGATCTCGTTAATGATATTAGCAAAGACGCCCTCAGCAAGAACCTTGCAGAGCTTGACAAGATAGCTCGTGAGAATGGTGGTAACCGTGCCTTCGGTCTCCCTGGTTTCCGTGCCAGTGCCGACTTCATCCTCGATAGCCTTCGCGAGCATGATGATTTCATTGAATACAGGGAACAGGAGTTCAACGCTCTCTTTAACCAAATTCAAGAGATCGAGTTCCGAGAAGTCGGTGCCGCGGAACCATACTACGTTTCTGGATTGACATATTCCCCCAGTACCCCTGCTGAAGGAATCACTGCATCACTAGTCTTGGGTCCAGCAGCTGAAGCTGGCTGTAGCGTGGATGGCTATGAAGGCATAGACGTACAGGACAAGATTGTCCTCATCGACCGTTTCCTCTGCCCCGACGGTACCACTTTTGCGGGTCGTGTTCGTCCTGCAGTCGCTGCAGGTGCTGCAGGTGTCATCATTTACAACAATGGTCCAGCCAAGCCAACTGCTGGTACTCTTAGTGCACCCGATCCTGTTGGCTATCGAGCAACCGGCTGGATCTATCAATCTGACGGCGAGGCTCTCAAAGCACGACTTCAAGCAGACGAGGAGATCACCGTATTCTGGAAGCAAATCCAACTCACCGAGGAAAGAAAAACATGGAACATCATCGCTGAGACCAAGTTTGGTGATCCAAACACAGTCATTACAGTAAGTTATTTGATCCCATATTACTCAGTGTTGATATAATGATGTCATGATCAGCTTGGCGCTCATCTGGATAGTGTCCAAGCTGGTGCTGGCATTAACGATGACGGCTCTGGCACCTCCCTTATTCTCGAAGTCTTCAAGGCAGTCGCCAAGCTCCCCATCGCTCGCAACAAGATTCGTTTCCACTGGTGGGCTGCGGAGGAGAATGGTCTTCTCGGTTCCATCCACTACGTAGAAACCCTCCCAGATGATGAAGCGAAAAAGATCCTTGCTTATTTGAACTTCGACATGGTTTCTCAAGGGTACTTCGGTGTCTTTGACGGTGATGGTAGCTCTTTCGGAGATGCTGGGGCCGCTGGCAGCGACGTGATCGAGGATCTCTTCGTCCAATACCTCGAGAGCAATGAAGGAGTCACTGTCACCCCCGCGAAATTCACTGGTGGATCGGACTATCAACCTTTCAAGGATAGGGGTATCCCCGTTGGTGGTCTGTTCACTGGTGTTGGTATCGAGCAAGATCCATGCTACCACCAGGCTTGCGATACTTATGACAACCACAACGCTACGACCTTGTTCAAGAACACTAAGGCGGCTGCCCACGTGGTTGGCCGTCTTGCGATGGAAGGACAGGAGCTGATTCCTAGGTGGACTTTAACTGCTCGTTCTACCGGGCGTGTTGCTACCACTGAAGTTGGGCGTAGCCGATGGATCCCGCCTAGGATGCGCTCATGAAGAAGCTTAAATCTACATTAGTCTCCCGTAATTCCATCCTTGTTCGAATAGAGAATATGATATCTCACGTTCAGCTTTGTTGAACGCCAGAGTCATTGAATGGTCTTGGTAAAAGAGTATGGTGTATGCGTCACACCTCCCAGTCTGTGATTGCATTGCAACTTATGGGGGGCAGCTAGGGTCTTCCGCGATCGTAGACTGCATATAAATTCGGCATCTTCCAATCGCCTTGCATCTATGTACACGTGAAGCTCATGATCAGCTCACATGCCGTTTCGGCGTAAGGGCACCAATGGGGAACACACTGGCCGGAAATGCAATCAAAGCTTGAAAGAGATGATTGCTAAACATGCTCCTCTGGAAATACTATCGCTGACTATAATATGTCAGTACGAGACCCCTGCAATTAGGCGATATGAAGAGGGAAACATAACCTTCTTTTTTTCTATACTGTGCTACGTCGTGATCTGGAAACTTTTATTAGTACTGTGCTACTTCGTGATCTGGAAATTTTCGGGATTACTCAACAATAATGGCTGAGCTCCAGAATTTCATGCAAAGAGAACGCTCATCCAATTGCAAGATACCTTATGTACCACGAGTGACGAATTTATCAGATTTAAGATCTGAAAGCTTTAGTTCACGAGCGGTCACGTGGGAGCTTCCTTTCTTTGCGGCTGTTTCTGTGGGGGCTTGAAATAGGACCATAATTCGTAAGTTTGTTCAATTGTACATTGACTTCCGAGTGCTCTGTGCGACATTCTTTGTACTGAAAAATGCATTAAATTGCGATTACTAGGGTGATCGGCATTAGTTGAAAACGTTGATGATACGCAGACCCGTTCTATATCGTCTTAAATTGTAGACAAAAGTAACTTCAGGTAACTTCGGTTGGGTTTTCCCGTATAGCATTCAAAGTAATTCCGTTGTTCGATAACAAGGGCATTGAACACCAAGATTTCCTTCTCTGTTGATATGCCATGTCTTGCGCTCTGCTTACGGTTTCGACAATCACAATTCGACAGTGTTGTTCATGAATACAAGGGCAGCTGCTCATGTACTTGGACGGTTGGCTATGGATGGGCAAAAGCTGATACCTAGTGTACTCAGCGGCTGATTCACACGGGATATCACCGTGGTCTGTAGAAGAAAGTGAGGATCATGAAACGTGCTTGTGCATGATCAGAAGACGTAGCTTAGCATATCGCTTACTATTTGTATCATGTGTAGAATTAGATAGTTGTATGTATTTGACTGGACGTTTCAGCATACCCATGTCACATTTTCGTCCTCTTGATCACTTTGCATGGGTCATCATATAACTTGAACACACAGATGTCATTCAGTAGCTAACCTTGTCATGGCATTTCTAAAGCGTTTAGACGAGGATAGTATGGATACAGGAATGATGAATACTTACGCAAAATTTTTCTGACGGGCTGCCCTGCTCGCGAGCCTCGCTCCAGGCGTCAGACCCGGAAATTATAATTATTGGAGTTGACTTCGTCGGTTATTTTTACCTTAACTGCTCGTCTATTTTTACTACTAAGTTCATTGAATTGGAGGCTGGTGCTAACTACTGTACAGTTCGTACCCGCTGCTGTGTAGTTCCTCCACATACTTTCGTAACCTTAGCCTTCACCACCTCAGTCAATCTACACTCGAGCAACTGAGGTGGGTAACTTGAGATTTGTTCTTTATACGTCGTACTCACTCCTCCCGTAGTTATTGACATCCGCAAAACGTCATTTTGCTGGTAGTCCTGGCACTAGCACCGTCAGCTATCTCAGCTCGGTTCATGAACTAGAGCTGGAGTGAGCTAGAACAGGCAGTAACCTTGCTCTGCTATCACACCAATTGCACCTAAGTGTTATTTTATTGGATGCTTTTATTCTCCTTCCACAATATGCAGAGCAGGAGAAGGGTTCCAGCTCTCCAGCTCCACTAGCTCCACGACCGTTTTACTGATGCTACTGTCTGACAGATACAGGAGTCAATCTATCGAGCGACTGAATTCTTTACTGTCTGACAACAATGTCCAATCACAATGCGTACACACCCCGTACAGTCCTTGGATGATTTCCAGGTATTTGTGTTTGTCCCTACGATATTTGTGCCAGTACGTTTCGTAAGCTCAGCCCAATCTGAATCAGACTATTCCGAGTTCAAGCGGAAAACAGAGCTTCTACTTCTACTGCGCCTATGAATGACCCATTATCACTATCGCACGCAGAGATCAGTGGGGGCTTATTGCACACTCGCCTGCGACCTCACCACTAGCGACGCTGCCTGACAACATTTGCTTGTGCGCACCTTACCTGTGCTTAACGGTAGGATACTTCATACCTACTCTGCCCACTATTGTCCACCGTAAGTTCTTCTGTGTCAAGCCTTCACTGTGAAATGAACGTGAATATCTGCCACATAGATGAAGGTGCCATCTGGCACTTGCATCACACATGACCGAGAGACCTATCGTTAGTCTTCACGAGGCTCGAATATTAAGATAAGGACTTGTCTGTTTCTGGGAAAGCTGATGAAGGTAACATCATCGTTTAATTGACCCTGCTAACTGCCAATCTCTCTTCATTCCAAACAGACAAATGATAATACCTCTCTCACTTCACTCGCACTCGGCATGGCCGCGTCCGCTGTGACTATGCCTATCATCTGCAAACTGAGTAGTCAAGCGCCATTCCTCTCAGAGATAGCAGAGCTCGCTTTCCATCGCTGGATCAACCGCATGTGTCGAGCCAACGCATGTATTCAGGCTCCCGCCTCGGCATTCATACCCAATGCCGTCGCTTTATAATTTCTCATACACATCTCAAGCTTGGTGATGATAAGCGACGTGTTTGATCCCTGTCGCAGTGGCGATAGGTGTAGTAGTGGAGGGTAAGTCAATCCATGTACATAAACCCCCTTCCCCCTTCTCCTCTGCTCGGCGTCATCTACGGTGGTGAAGGGGGTTAGAGAATTCTTGTTTGTGAAAGTCGAGGGTTTTGGAGATTTGAGAGACGGACGGGTAGGAATGAGGTTTGCATAATTGTGGTAACCTGCTGCCTAATAGACCGAACACCCAGTTCATTGCCGCAGTTGGATTGAATGATTTGGGTGAGATGGAAGAGGTTGTGTTCGAGGGTAGTTGAGGGGATTGAAGGTCTGTGTCTGGAGGTCTGTCTTCCTTGAAATTAAGGTCAGCTCGTTGCATGCTCCTCTTTATCAATCTAGACGGTCCTGATGCCACGAGGCCGACCTTAATCTGGGTTGAGCCCCACCGTCTTCCAGAAAAGTACTACAGACTAATTGTTGTTAATGATTGCCTACGCTCACTCACTATGGGTGGCCTTCTGCAAGCTAGGGTCGTGTGACGGTATGAATCTAGGCTTGATCTTGATGGAAACGGGCTAAGGGTTTTGTTCGATGATGTTAAATAACAGATATGAAAAACGACGTCCATACATGTGTTTGAAAGGTTCGTGGTCCATCGAGTGGACGGTAGGAGGGGTTCTCGGTCATTTCAACAATATGTGTCTCACATCGCGTCTTCAGTCGCGCGACGAAGCGTAATTTACAGCCATTATCTTATTTCAGGAGTATAGTGGATTATGTGTACAAAAACCTAACAGGAGCATCTAAGATGATGATAACCCTCGTGGCTCTCTCTGAGAGCGACAAAGCAATAATCAAGACCAAAACCAAAACCAAAACCAAAACCCAAAACGATACCACGTCAACTACAAAAACAAACTCAACTTGGGAACCTTGCCAATCGCGTACTTCCACTCCGCCTCCCATTCGACAATCAACCTCTCACAAGCCGTACATCTCAGTCCCAACAACTCTCTGATACTTCTCCAAATTTCGTCCATCTCGTTGGGAATGAGCATCTCTGGTCTTCCTTGGATCCGAGACCCGACCGTCCCCCAAAGTTCGGCCCAGACTTCACAAGGGTTTGCCATCAGTTTCGTTGTGGGGACGATGACGGTGGCCTGGGCTGGAGTACCAGTAGGGTTGCCATTAGGATTGGCAGAGTTGGTGCCCTGCGGGAGGGGAGCAGGTGGAGTTGAGGAAGAACGAGAGGCTGATGGCGAGCCCTCCCAGTGGCGGAGGATAGGATCACGGAAACCGTAGACTTTGGTGAGAGCGTCCATCCAAGCGCGGTGATATTTCATCCACGCGACGAGGTGTTGTGGTTGTTGTGAAAGCATGGGTAAGAGGGTTTCTAACGATGTCCCGATGGTATATTGAGCTGACTCGTCTAGGAGTGCGGTAAGACGATATCTGAGAGCAAAGCTGAATATTTGCAGAGAGTGTCGTGGAATAGCTAATCTGGAAATGGAAGTTGGATGTTAGCGTGTGAAAAGAGGTTGAAGCGAATTAGCGGGGCATTGTTGCACTCACCTAAGATACAGTCTACAAATCTCTAAAGCGGCGAAGACTTTGTACTTTTCAGCCGCATCCGCCAGGTCCAAAAGGGTATTGAATTCGAGTTGAGACAAGTCGGGTTGTGGTTGATTATACATGTACTGCAAGAGCAGTTCTAACGTCGTGCCCGATTCCGGGAGGATAATGAGCGGGAGGGGCGAATATGTTTTTTCCTTAGTGGGTGGTGCGTCATTGGACTCTTCTACCCTGGTAGTGACGACGTCTGGCACAAAAGAGGGGGCGGGAAGGGTTGGTATGGGAGTTCCAGAATTGGAGTTACGGTCCACGGTGGGAGGCGTGTCTGCACCACTTGGCGCCACTCCCGGTGGCGTGATGCTGGGTTTCTCGATAGGAGAAGAGGGGTAGATCACGCTAATGGATTTTCCCTTTAATATGTTGGAATGAGATTCAATTTTTTGCTTGTGAACGTTGAAAAGCTCCCCGGAAGAAGACTGTACGGTAAGGTCGGAATCATCGGCGTTAACTAGATTGACAGCACATGGTCGGTTACTGGTGAATTAGACCAAAAAAAACTAAAACTCACATCGTGGCGAGATAGTCTGGCTCATTATGATGGATAGTCTAGTGGGATATAGTACTGAGGACGTGGTCGTCTCAATCCTGGAGAACGGGGATAGCAATGCCAAGGAAAGAGTGTTTATAACTCAGGTTCGGCATCAATTTTGAACTAAGAAAAAAAATTGACCCGCGGAGGGCAAACGATCTACTGTCCGTGACATATAGCACGTGGCAAAAATGTTATAACAAGCGTCGTGTGTCGTCGCGAGCGTCTCCGATGACAATAGAGTAAAATGAATTTATTCTGAAAATTATCGCAAAACATCACAACCCTCTCGGAAGAAGATGGGACGGGACGGGCCAAGAATAGACAACAGGCCGACGCTCCACTTGATTTGATCCGGCACCGAATTTATTTACCAGCCTCGGCGACTACCCCATCCCGCTACCTCATTGTACCCGCTCTTCTCAAATCCTGCACTCCAGTCCGCATTTTCCGACTCCAGTTGCTGCAAATCTATTGCTAAAAGTGTAAAGCTAACTTTCTTAACTTCAGCGCTCACTGTCTTTGATATCAAAATCGCTTTGAGACGAGAACATTTGGACAACTATATCATGTCTTCTGCGCCAAGTATCGAACAGGATGCTACAACCCCTGTTCCCGAGATTACCATTTCTTCGCGCTGTAAGTCGTATACATCATTCTTTCTTCACGCTATCTGATCATTCTCAGTCGCTGCTGACGATGCCGACATAATCCTCCAATCAAGCGACAATGTCCAATTCAAGTTACATCGCATTAACCTTCAAATGCACTCAGATATCTTCGCAGATGCCGAAGCCATCTCCGGCAATGAAACACGCACCCCAGCCAGTAGATCCCAACCTCCAGAAGTTGTTCACCTCTCGGAGCAAGCTGCGGTGTTGGATTTACTGTTCCAGTATATGTATCGTCAACCACCACCGGATTTGTCGCCTAATAGAGAGGTTGGAGGGAGTGGTTCGGGGATCGCTTTTGAAGTCCTGGCTGGTCTTGCGGAAGCAGCAGAAAAGTATAGAGTGTATTACGCCATGGATGGGTGTAAACGCGCAATGAGGTGTGTTACCTCTCTACATTCTTCACAAAATGTCCATTGACGTCCTCTTCGTCAGAGAAGCGATTTCAGATCACTCATTTGAGGTCATGAAATGGGCAATTAAGCACAAGCATACAAAGATCATTGACCAAGCGGCAGAAGCTGCCATGGCCACTCATAATCCTAATCCTAAAACTATCCTCGAACCTGTCCTTTACTTGGCATGGGTACGCCATTCCACCGTTGATCCTCACACTACCACTCACATGTTCGTTTATAACCAAATCTCTTACTCCAATCACAACCGAATAATACAGACCGAATACCTCCTAACTTGGCACGCCCTCCTCAGTCGCGAAACAGTACGCTACCGACCCACAACCACACATTGGAACAACTCCACCCGCGAAACAGACATCGCGTGCGAACCTTGGACACATGCCTACGCTCTCATCATGCACAAATTCGGTGGCAAGCCTGAAATGCTGTTCAAATTGCCAGATGTGTTTGGCGATAGCGAAGATTATATCAGGGTGAGGTGTCCAGAATGCGCGGAGCAAGTTGCGCTGTGGAAGAGGGAGATTGGGAGGGAGGTCGAGAAGGGAAGAAAATTCAGTGAATTTGTTTAAAAGGGTCTTAAGGTCTCCTTCTTTGGTAAATCGTTTTTTCGTTTTCCGCGGACGTTTGCAATTGTATAAAAACGACTTTCATGCTTTTGTAGTTTTGTAAAATCCACGTTTGTTATCGTCATGAATGCGCTCACCCCGTCATCGTATTGCACAATTCCTTTGACCCCCTATAATTACCTTGGATGGTGGAGACCTAAGGAATTGAAAAGATTCGTGGACACACCCGGAATTGAACCGGGCACCGCCCGCAAGCGGACAAAGGTGCTAAGCGGGCGTGATAACCAACTACACCATGTAACGTCCTCGCAGCAACATTCCTCACCGGGGAACAACACAACGTTCAATCCAAGGCTCAGGAAGTGATTTATTCGCACTGGAGGGTGGTTGCGAGTCTGCTGCTTATCCCCATTTTAGCGCCCAAGGGTTTATTTTGATTCACAAGCATTAATGGGGTAGTGGTAACCTGGGTCGTTGCCATGCGGTTCGCATGATACGTCTCGACCCGCCGGGGGTTCGATTCCCTCTTAATGCAAAATTTTTTAATTTGCTCATTGACTTTTCCTGAAGGGAGAAAACATAACAAGTTTGTTTCTATTAAAACGCCAAATCGTATGGCATTCTAAAACTAGGGTCCATCCATTTGACATGCAAAGGGTAGGGAATAGGATCGCAAGATAAATATAATGTGTACAGAGGCCGAGATGGTAAAACAATATAGGAGGTATGAGGGTGGCTTTCACCTGATATATAACCTTACATAGATGATAGCCACACGATGAGGGGAGGAGGACAGATGAAGACACAGCAAAATAGACAACAAATAGCAATGATGACGAACAGGATTCTGGTGTAGGGAGGTGGGTTGGCATAAGCAGTTTAGTTTGGGTAAAAGAAATAGGGAATGACAGAGGTTGCGGGGGTATGAATGACGATCACGATGATGGTGATATGTGGTAAGGGAGGTATGGATAGCTCTTGGGCTTGTGGCGAGTGGAAGTGGCAGCGGCGGAGGTAGGTTCACTTGTCGTTATCACCGATTCGATTTTCTATTCGCGTTGGATCCGGACCCCGACGCGTGTCCATTCCCACCTGAATATCCAGGACCCCCAAGATACGGATTACCCTTCCATTTCCTGGTCGGTCGCGTAGCCACATATGTATCCGTACTTGTCGAAGCTTTCGACCGTTGCTGAGGGCGATAATTATATGCATCTCTCCAATCATCGCCTTCATCTTCATCGTAATAGTAGTCATAACGTGCAGTGCCATTGGTATTCATGCGTATGTGTGTACCTTCTAATTCGTTGAGGATGATCGAACCTTGGGTGGTTCGTATCCGTGGAGGAGGGACGAACATAATCTTGGTGGCGAATGTGCTTTTGTGAAATTCTCGATCTGCATTCGGGTCGAGCATGGCGCGGAGATTGAGAAGCATGTGAGAACCCTTTGGTTGTGGATTTCGTTAATGTCGGTGGATGGTCTGGGTAGATCGATAGTGGACTTACTAGGATGCATCCTGCACTAGTTGATGGACTAAGAGAGAGGGAGTTGGTTTTCCGCGATGTCTCGGTGAAATGAAGAGCACTGACGTTACTAGTAAACTGGAGAGGAATGGTGGACCCAACTTGAATACCATTAAATTGGCTAGGAGGAGGACTACGATGGAGAGGAAATGTGATTAGATGAGACGAAGGACCTATATCGAAAGGAATCACGTACCAATTACACTACAAGAAATAGTCCATGAGTTGAGTTGCTGTTATCAACATCGTAGATCACAATACTCACACTGCGAAATAGATGGATGAATCCCTTGCCTAGATCACCATCAGCCCCATTCCGTCTCGAACATGATAAGAGCACAGGACTTACCAGGAGAGAAAAAATCCTTGGCGCTGAGGAACCTTCTTTCCACCATGTATACGCTCTTGAAATCACCATTGAAAACAAAACACCTGAAGAGCAGACAGTCAAGTAATTGGTCTCGTCGAATCGCAGTCCACTTACTCTCAATAATGACAGGAGCTATCCTGTATAGAAGGTGGCATCGTCAACAACATTGTAACCATGGTGGACGGCTAGGGAAACACACCAGTATCCTCCAATTATAGAAGGTACAGTTAGGGCATAGCACCCCGGGAGACTATGCAATTCATTGTTTACTAATAGTCATAATTCCGAGTGTTCGCATATCAGAGAATGAAGCAACGGTGAGGAGTTTTCGGAAAACGTACTTATAACGTCCTCCCCGACATAATCATGAATGGTTAGAGCCACAAGGACAATTACGCCGCCTGCAATGAAGAAATTCGTGTGCGAGTGTCAGTAAGATGGATTATGTCACGATCACCAGGTCGCAATATACCCACTTAGATAGAAGAATAGAGCAATGGCGATTGCAATCTAGAAAAATCGAATTGAGTACGTTGAGTCTCCATGTATGGAAATTCGAGCCTTTGAGAGGTGGGCTAATTATGGAATTGGGCGCGGCAGAGATATTTAGGGATCGAACACCCCGGAAGGAAACGAGCGCCGTTTTAGGAGAGGAATAATGAAGGACGTACCATATTCCTACGATCTGTTCGGGTTGCATTGGTAATAGCCGAACAACCGCGGAAGAATACATCAGCACATGTTAAAGCGGAGGTAAATAGCTTCAAAGTACGCACAAAGCGCCCATACTCGTAATACCAAAACTCCTATCAAGACCCAAATCAAAGTTATGTGTCAAAAGGGAGTCCAGATCCAGGCAACGTAGGTAGAAATCAACGAACCTTGAACTACGGCATTTGTAACCGTAATAGTGCTGCATATTTGACAGATTTAACGTCAATTTCGAACATTCGAAGGGGCCTGGTGAGAATAAGGGTGCTCACACGACTAGCCAACGAAGGAAGAAAACGCAACTGATTATACCAACCATGGTTAGCAACCTTAGATAAGGGTGCGGAGGAGTCACTGACAACTGTAGGGTGTGCAAAAGCTAGATATCAGAAGACGTGACGAGGTATTGATTTTTGAGCTTACACCAGGTGAAAGATCTTCCAACGAAGCACCTGTACAGCCCAACATTACAAAATATTGTATCGTCAGCTGATCGAAAGCAGCTCACACGAATCCTACTGACCAATACAATTAAAACTGATTATATTGAATGTGGCATCGAAGAACAGGCGCGTGTAAGATGAGCAGAGGAAGTTGGAAATCGAAGAGCGTTCATACGTACATGAGCATGCTCTCTACGACATATCTGTTCAGGAAGAACAGAATCTTTGCCAAAGAGAGTTTTGCACTGGCGATTGTCGTCAGAATCATGATATCGGAACTCGGCATGAAGCGGGTACGTACGGCCACATGCGACTAACCTGAAAGGATGCCCCATGGTGAGTACCTTGCAATGAGGCGTTGGGGGACACGTTTAACAATGTAGGATACGTGCCTCTTGATCAAATGTAATCAGGTGGTTGTAAACCAAGCAGGTCAGGCAGGCAGCTAAACAGAAAGCACATTATTAGTCTCATACTGCAAAATTGACGAGATGAAGGCGAGGGACATCAAATTGGACTTTCGGGTCTCATATGCATGTTGGCAGCCATAAGCGTGGTCCGCGGGCCGCGATCCCAACCTCGGTCTTCAACGGTCACAAGTCGTTTTAGAGCCCGGTGATCCGACCCAATCGGTCATTAGACGTTGCTTAGGTCGACATCGCCCACATTTGCCATCGCGCAGTGCTGCGTGCACAATGACACACGAAAGAAACTTGCAAGTTAATATGCAATGAGATGCTCACCTCCAGTGAACTTGACTCCACTGGCCTGTATGGCCAACGTCAGCGGATCCATCCTTTCCCCCCTTCACTAGCTTGACTGCCCGAAGCAGATTACAACTTGGAGAACGTAGTTCTTTGCGCCAGGGCTCCGCAGCGAAGCCCCCTCTGAATGTACCCCGAAGGGCTAGTATGCGTCAAGAGTTGCAGGTGATCTTGAAGTAGGATGGGAAAGTTCCTGTGACACCGGGTTTCGCGTATTATCGACTGACCACAGCACTAGCTGCTACGTGAAAGGCAATGCGAGATGATGGTTGAAGGAAAGGAGGTGCGGTGTCTAAAAGGAATTGGGGCAGGAAAGAAAAGAAGGAGGAAGGGAGCGGGGAGTAAAAGAAGATAAGACAAAACTAGGAAAAGTTTACCAGAGCTCTTGATTGACCAATGAATGGAACCAGTAGGGAAGCCCTCTTGGTTTGATGAGCACGCGGATGATAGGTCGAGAACGGAATTTATATTGGCCAATCCACATGTCATCTTCGATGGGATAAGCAGAATATGGAGTTCAGTCTCAGTTCACTCAAATTCTTTGCGGTTGTGTTTATTTTTATGAGAAAGTCTCTTTGCGAACCTTTCCTGCCCCTGACGTGAGTAAGCTGTCGTTTCTACGCGTATTCAATAAAATATACTTAATGCTAGCACTATGTCGTCATGAGTATGAATTGCAACTCCATTACGGCCACATTACTCAAAGCAATGACACAGCCTTATCTGCCAGCTGGATACCTGAAGGAAGCTGCCTCGAAGCTCCGAGGTACACAAGCTACTGTACTATCAAATTATGATCGTGGAGTGCTGTGTGAATTGGAGCCGCCCGAACCCGAACCTTGATAGGATTCGCCGACAAGACGACGACGTGGATACGACAACGCATGTTAGCACCCTCTTGATGCATTATGCCACGCTATCAATCCACCCACAGATATTTAGATATTTAGCGTCAATGCCTTACTATACTGAACCTTAGCATCGGAGATAGAAGTTGCTAAAATACTGACCTGGGAAAATTGTTCAGGCAAAAGTGCACACATGATTGACATCAAGTCCAAAATCCAATTGAGTGCCTATTATTACGGGCGAACAGAGGCCAACCAACTGCAGAACTCAGGACGACCATGTCACGCAGAACGACTGACACGAACTTTATTTCTCACAAGTCACATGTTGTTCTGACTCGAACTGTAAGAATTATTTGCTGGTTTGCCTAATCGAGAACGACGTCGACAGCGCTCTACGAAGAAAACTGTCAATTTGGTTCATGCTTGGAAGCGATCGTTCTAGAGCGGGTAACTCATGAATTACGGATGCTGAACATCGTCGACGCCCTGCAGAATCCGATTCATGGAATGAGGAAATGACAGTTCTGCAAGACGGGTGCGAAACGCTCCAAATATGTAGCAGGGGTGACCAATATTCTGTAATATCTTATTTATGTTTTTTTTCCTTTTTCGTTCTTAATCGAGTTGTACCCTGTGACCAGTGGTAGATAGCTTGTAGCTAATCAAGTACGATACAACCAGCGAGTTAACAAACGAAGGAATGAAAATATGTGACTACGTGTGTGGGTATATGTAATTGGTGTGTGACGGGATGATCATAAGGAGGAAATCAACTACTGAGGGGCTATTCACGATTCATGATCGGACTATGAACACGTATGGGAACGGGGGGGGTGGGGTGTTTAGTAGATGTATGAGGGTGCGGGGTTTATCTTGCTAAATGGATCGGAAGAAGTCGGATCTCTCGGTGTGGGGTTGAACTTACTCGGGGGTCTTCAGGGCCTCTGCAAAGGAGAACGCTTCAGGATTTCTGGTGAGCCATTCTGCTCTGGCTACGTGGACGTTGTTGGTGTACCATCACGGAATGTGTTGGACATCGGTCGTCATAGTCGCATCTTCGGCCCCAATCGTCGGTGGGATCGAATTCGAATTTGTTGCTTGATGAGTGACGATATCTTATTTATGGTGAAACAAGCACAATGTAGAATCCTAGCATGTGGTGTGGACCGTGTGGGTGCCGCGCAGGGGCATTTGGCTTAACCCTAACAAAGCCATACTCTTGACAAAATGACCAAAATCGCCACACGCCCCACTGCACTGAACTGGCAACATCAAGGGGGGGTCGGGATCGAAATCCACTACCTAGGGTCGGGACTTTTTTTGGGCCTGGCGGAAGGACTAACCGTACTACAGTAATCAGGCACATAGCTATATCTGGTAGATACTTACTATATAACGTAAATGATGTCAGCTGCCTGCTTATCTTCAACATTGTGTAGGCCTCATAAACCCAGTTCAGAGTTGCGGGGAGCTGGTACCAACTCTGTACAAGCAATATGATACTGTGTGCATCAGTGGAGAGGCTCAAGACTCTAGGCCATTGTTTAAGGATTTGAGTGTCTAACCCTGACTAGCGAGGTCAAGACTGTATTCTTGTGCGCAACAATAGATCACAATAGATTCAAAGTAACTCTCTAGTAAGCAATATGTATTCTCCTTCCTAGAAGAATCTAGGAAATGTTTATCTGACACTCTTTCCTATCTAGAACTACCTGCCAGCTAGCCAAAGTCGCTCTTCAACCTTTCTAACTATATTGATTCCCTAAGCTAACCAAATCTACCTACTTCTAGAACTATCAGCCATGACTTCCTAGATAGCCCAATAGCACTAATTTCAAACAAAGCAAACTCGACCCGAGTTGCAAACCCAAAACCAAATTCCAACTAAATTTTTGTCAATCTAGTAAGTCCACTTTAGAACACTCTAGAATACAATTCTAAGTGAGAAAGCTCTGTCTGTCACACCAAGGATGAAATCTGAGGGTCAAGAGAACTTGTATTTCAATTCTGAGATTGACAAGCTTATATATGAGAAATATTTGGGAAACTGTGCAGTAACTGTATAGTAGAAGCCAAACAGAATTAAGATTGTTTTGTATGGGCTTTAAAACATATGCATCTTCATGTTTTTACATGTGAATTTTGAATAAATAGAGAAAGGAAAACAAGTTGAGAACAACATAAAAATATGAGTTGAGATCCTGCTCAACCTTTTTTGGCAAGCAATCCTAGACAGTTTTAACCATGCAAGATCTATTTTGAGAAACTAGTCATTAAGTGCCAAGTTTTTGTTTTGCTTTTTGTCAGGATTTTCTCTATAGAATGGAAGAGACTCTTTTCAGTGGTGACAGACCTGCAATATTTTGATAAAATGATAAGTCATGTATATTCCTGACATTGAGTTGTTTTTCACTTTCAGCATAATTTTGAAATTGGGTTTGCATGACAATTGGTTTATTAGTGACAGTGTATTTTGGCAATACATAATTGTTAAATCAATTTCTGCAATCTTGTGATTTCAGCACCAATGTTTGCAAAAGTATATTTCACTTCTTCAAAGACATGTGATAGAGTTGAGGAGAGAGAGAGGGAAGGAAAGTGGAAAAGTTGGATATTTATGCAGCATTCAGAAAGCTCCAGCATGTATTTTCCTGTATATATCCAGGAAGATGTGGGTATAAGGCTTGACCTATGTGGACTTTGCATATATGCACTCATGTACATGCACTCATAGATATAATTGACAAAATAGTGGTGCGTCAATAGGTTCTATCTCATCTATAATAGTGATAAATTCTCAGATATAGTATTATGCTATCTCTGTTATGGTTAAACACATTTTCTTCAGGGTACATAATATTATTTACAGGGTAAAACCACGTGCCTTTTGCTGGCTAGACAGATCTAATTCATGCACAGCCACATATTGTCACTAAAAAAAAAACAGTGACAATAATTCTAAATATTTAGGCTCTCTAATGTTAGCCTTAAAAGCTAAAACAATTGATGAAGCAGAAACTTTGTGGGTGCACTAGAGGCTATAACAGTGTTACTTGATCTAGCAGTATGCTTATGGGTAGATAGTAAAGCAGATAAAATGAGTAGATTAGACTTGAGGAATATAGACAAAATACAGGGCTTCTCATATACACAAAGTGAGGGTACTATCTAAAGGAGATAAGTATAAAACCACTGTATATGGGTATAGTACACAAGGTAACTATGATCCACCTTATACTTTGGTATTCTGGTTCAATGATTTGATGTACCATGTGTTCTAGGTTGTCATGCTGCATATGGTAATCATTATGGGTGACAAGACAACAATCTATTGAAAATATCCACAAACTAGAGGCAACTAAATATCATTACTGCCAAACCACAAATCCAGCCACCACATGTACCATGCTTGCAGAAATAGTACAAGAGTTAGTAAACTAACTAAATATGTTATTCCGAGTTTGTAGCATCATGCATTAGAACTATTCTAACATGAAGCGGAGAAGTAATTATAGCAGACACACAATTGAAAATTTTGCTTCTTGGAATATGGCAACCCATACTTGTTGTTGAAGTATAAATATTCCACGGTATCCTCTGTTCTATTTATACTTGACCTATTTTTACTACTATCCCAACATTCTGAGGCTGGCCTTGTACCGGCTACTATACAGGTCTCAATGGGTTTTCGTACCTACTACTGTACAGCTATAGATATACTTATGAAACTTATCCACCGAACCACCTTAGTCAATCTATACGAACGACTGAGATCCTTACTGTTTGACACTTGTGGCCCAAGATTTGAGGGTCATGGTTATGCTGGCGACCTCGAGCAATGCGTGACACATGTGTGACAAATCCACCGGGGCACGTGATAAATGCAAACAGAGGGCCAAACAACGTGGACGCGATCCACATTATTGAGAGAACGTGTTCATCCCTTATATCACGACGTGCGGCTACGATATGTGCCACTAGGAACAACACATCAACGACTTCTTATAAGCGCTTGAAGTTGCAACCCTTCCTGTCACGAACGTCATGGCTGCTTATTTCGACGATGATTACCTGGGATCTGATAATGTATGTCATATATTGAAGCTAATTCTATGCTTTTCTCATAATGAAGGGTTTAGCTGCCAAGGGTTTTAGAATTGTCTCTACGATCGAATGGGGATACCCGCATGAGAGATATTGAGCTGGGTGCCAACGTAGAAGAGCAAGACGCAAGATATGAAGTCGACAGGCTTGACGCAGAGGTACAAGCATTGGAGGCTGATATGGAGGTGCTCAAGGCGAAGCTGGCGGCCAAGAAAGACGAACAGAAGCACTGGAAAGATATCTTGAAGGAATTTACTGCTGCCAAACGCAGGGGTCACAACGTGCAGCATCGTCCACATCGCGGAGATGAAGAATTGATCAATTATGATGCTGAAGACTTTGACTGGGTAAAGCCAATGAGAGCCACAATGAACAAAGTGTTTCGTATTCCTGAATTCCGACTGTGCCAACGAGCGTGAGTCTCTGTAATGCTATAGCCTTCGCTGCTTCACACAAATGTCCAGAGTCTGTAATGCAGTGATGGATGGCCGTGATATATTTTGCATAATGCCAACGGGTAGGGTGATAATTCAATCTTCATCGGACTTGGCTCAAATCACTAGGTGGTGGAAAGTCGCTTACATACCAGTTGCCGGCGCTGTTTGGCAAGGGCGTGACCATCGTCATCTCTCCACTAATATCCTTGATTACGGACCAGGTGCTGCAGTTACAAGAGCTGGGAGGTGGATCGACCTCATTCGGGCTTCGTAGTTGGCACTTACTTCTGTTTTGTAGTCGAGGCTGTTAAATTGTCTGGTTCCAACACTGGTGCCGAAACCAAGGCAATTGAGAGGCGCCTCCACGAATTAGCTGCTGGTACGCTACGACCTGGGGAGAAGGAAGTCAAACTTTGTTATGTGACCGTATGCGCTTTCCCCGCGTTCTAGGTCTTAAATTAATCATCGTCTTCACAGCCCGAAAAAGTGCTTCAAAGCAAGAAGTTCCAATCTCTGCTCCAAAAACTTGCCGATTCGGACACTTTGGGTTAGCTCTTGGTCATTCACCTTTAACGATCGTTAGCTAAAATACACCATAGATCGCATTGTTCTAGATGAGGCCCATTGCGTGTCGCAGCTAGGTCACGATTTCAGGTATTCTTTCTCGTCACTATATCGAGAATGGGCCATTATAGTTCGAACAGACCAGATTATGGAAAATTGCATATATTGCGACGGGACTTTCCCCATGTGCCAATCATGGCTGTATCTGCCACCTGCCCTCAGGTGGTCATGCAGGATGTCTTATGCATACTTCTACTGAAACCACTAACGAGTGGAATAGGTACCAGTTTCAGTTGCAATTATAGCTTCGTTATGTCCTGATGCATTATTTAGCGGCATCCCGAACTGGAACGGTCCATTTCACATCACCTCTATATCGACCAAATCTCCACTACTCCATTCTCCCAAAGGCGGCGGGGGCGGATGATCAGTACCAGGCCATCGTCGATTACATCCTCATCAATCATAAACAAGATAGCGGGATCATCTATTGTCACAGCAAAAAGGTACGTTTCGTTGCCATTCATCTAGCAACTCCTAACTTCAACGTATCCAGGACACAGAAGAAGTTGCGCGAGAAATTTCTATGCTCAGCGATCATCAAATCAAAACCGGTGTCTATCATGCAGATAGAAGCGATAATGAAAGGGATACTCTCCACCGTCGCTGGCGAAGTGGCGAGATCAAAGTGGTCTGTGCGACAATTGGTGAGGATTACCTTCCAGAATCTAAGTTACGAGCCAACCTGAATCCACTTGACAGCATTCGGCCTGGGAATTGATAAAGGGAATGTCCGCTTTGTAATACATCATACGGTAAGCCATTACTGTCTCCTGTCTAGAGCGCCAAACTCACGAATCGAAGATTTCCGTATGTTGGAGGCTATTGATACCTATATGTAAATTTCAACTGGATTCATTATAGAAATCCCTGGACACATACTATCAAGAATCTGGCCGCGCCGGAAGAGATGGAAAGGACTCAGACTGTGTCTTGTTTTACTCTCCTTCCGACTATAGCGCACTCAGTGCACTTACGGCCAGTGATAAGGATAGCCAAGCCAAGTGTATGTGCTTTACCAACCATACATTCATTTTACTAACCTGTTTCTATCAGTGCTTCCCATGCTTGACTTCGCACAAAATTTACAAGAGTGTCGGAAGGTGCAATTCGCTCGGTTAGTGAGCTAGTCGTTTCGTTTCGGTGAGATTTGAGCGCCCTACGTCAGGTACTTTTCTGCGTCGTCGGACTTGTCTTTGTCTGCGTGGACCTCGGACGCTGGGGAGGCCCTTGCCCGCTGCGGCCACTGCGACAATTGTACAAGGTCTAAGGAAGGCATCATGCGAGTCGATACTACCTTGAACACCTGGAAAATTGTTAAGGTGTCGAACTACGTCAAAGAGGTAGGTGGTAAACTTACGCTGCGGCAACTCGCTACTCTGGTTCGAGGGAATGGGAAAGGGGTGTTCGAAATCGCTGGAAGGGGCAATAAGAAGACACGCGGCCAACTGGACCTGCAAGCACTCGTCGACGGGCCAGCGGAGATAGACAAAGATGTAAGGAAGCCCTTGTTCTCCGCGTTGTTTACGTCTGATCGCCACTCGCAGAACGTTGAACGAGTGATTGTACAACTGATCATTGACGGCTTCCTTGGTCCTCTATACCACCGAAATAACTACACTACCGTCGTATACCTGATTCCAGGGCTTAAAGCAACTCGCCTTTTGAGGCACACAAAAGATAGTCTGGCCTCGATACAGGACAGACAAAGGATCCAATACACCTTGCCAGCTAAGTCCAAGGGGAAGGCGAAGAGTAAGACGCAGAGCAAAGCAGACAAAACCACACGTTTGGATGAATCTGGCTCTGGACAGGAGAAGAGGCCAATGCGGGGTTTGGAAAACTTTGTCATGCGGGGTACTTCAAGCCAGAACGTTGGAAGGAGTAGCACCAATAAGATAGCTTCGACCAGCTCGCCGCTAGCCGTTGGTAAAGAAAGCAGTAGTGAAGAGCGAAGCCGACCTCGAAGCCACAAGAGGGCTGTGAACAAGATCATTAGTTCAGATGAAGACGAGGACTACATTCCTGAATCGAAGGATGAGGGGGTATGGTCTCACAGTATGCGCCGAGATATACCAGATATACCACCAAAGAAAAAAAGGAAATCAATAACTCGCAGCTCCGCCTCAAAAGCAAGTGAGGACGAAGTCATCGAGCTGACCGATTAAGTCACATTCACCCAAGGGTCAAATTCCGAGTCATCACTCTGCCTGGCAAAGAGTTGTCATATATCACTCTACGATTACATACGATAAGTGGGATACTACAGCACTAAGCACATGAGCCGCTTGTACGGATTGGAGATATGTTTTAACGGTTTGTATAGGATAGATACATAGAGGTTGACCGGGGGTGTCAATACCAATGACAAAGGCGTGGACAGGTATGCTACAAATGAAATGAATAGCGTCATAATGCATAATACCTTCCAACTCCGCCGGTGCTTGTCACCATTTTCCTGCTCCTTTTGGGAAATCCGTCGGGCGAATTACTACCGCTGGAGACCTGAGGCCTGAGGTGCTGTGCCAGCAGCGCTTTGAGGACTTAAGAACTTGATTGACCCGTCGGAGTTCACGTCGACACGAGTACGGGAGGTTTTGAGTGCAGAACGGAGTGGAACCTTAGGGATAAGATGATGGCCCATGTCGATTCGAATACCGCGTTCATTTTGCCAGCCGTCCCCGGATTCGGGGTAGTCGTCGAGGTCAGGTGGGTATTCCTGACCTGCAGAGACAGGGCGATATGCACCATCATTGGTCCACAGTTGATCACTATTATTCGATCAATCATTTATCTGAACACATCTTTTTGTGGTGGATGAGACTGGGGAACCTTACCCGCGACGATTGAACCAACCCTTCCTCCTCTTGCTGGCTATCAACGGAGATGGGCAGATGAGATTTTCTGTCCATCTGACGTTCCGACATTTTAAGCTAATGGCGGATTGGTCACCATCCGAAAACCGCCTGTGCGGTTCTGGGATTCCACGGCTGTGGGAGACATCATCTTGTGGATAGAATGAAACTTTGGGTGATGCCGTGCCTGCAGTACCATCACCATTGTTGATCTTCATGTCTTCACTTGATGTAATTGTAGGATGATCGGAATCCGAGTATCGCCTATGTGGTGGGTCACCTACTCGTGCATTACCCTGGAATGTCATATAGTTAGCTTTGGTGGATGAAGAAACGTACGCTGAGGAATCGTTAGTCACGAGAACTTGGACCTACTTGTCTCTGGTTTTGATTGAGGGGTGATGCGTTGGCTGCCGCCGAAGCAGTCCAAGGTTCATGTGCTGTTTCTCTGTCCATGAGAACTGTATCGTTTAAGATAGAACGAGGTGGTGAGGACGGATGGCCGCCGGAAGCCTTCGGCGAAGATTCGCTGCTAAGATGCCGGGGGCGCGATGATTCAGGAAAGGACTTCAGCGGGGGTGAATTGTTGGGAGTCGAATACGCCGGCGGGGGTAGGGTACCACATTGGCCACGGGAACCTGGTGGTGAATACTGGGCAACCTTTCCTTCGACTTGAGACATGGTCCGACTTCGCATACCGCTTGGTTTACTCTCCTTAATGGGCTGGTCATACCCATCACGGCAATCGTAGAAGCTGGCAGGTCTCGAGAATCCACGGTCGCAATTCCTTTCCCTGTCTCTGTCGCGCTCAATGCTTCGCTCTCTATCTCTGTCTCGACTTCGGTATCTCCCATGCCTGTCTCTTTCCTTATCCCTGTCCCGTTCCCTCTCGCGCACTCTATTTCTGTCTTTGCCTCGGTCCCGATCTCTTCGTTCCCAATCTTTCTCACGTGAGCGTTCCCATTCCTGATCTCGTTCTCTTTCGCGTTCTCTTGACCAGTCTCTATCCCTTTCCCGGTACCAGTCCTTATCTCTCTCTCTTTCACGTTCTTTGCCTCTATCTCTCCCTTTCTCACGGTCCTTTTCCCTATCTCTCTCCCTATCTCTCTCTCGTTCACGATCGCGGTCACGGTCCCTGTCTCGATCCTTCCCTCGATCACGGTCTCTATCGCGGTCAGAGTCTCGCCGGGAAGAGGACGAAGTTGTTGAGCTTGAACTAGACCCGGTATCATGTCCATTAGGATAATAGACCGGATGCACTCTCATGTCAGCGTTTTTGTTCACTAACAATGAGTCCTTTCTTAAACGTCCCTCATTGACAGGATGATATGAAGGATGAGCATCCAATGGATGCTCGTATCCAGGAGGAGGGTAAACCGATTCGGGGTATGGACGGAGGGCATACTGAGGAGGTGGGGGTGGTTGAACGTAGTATTCAGCGGTGGCATCCCGCTTTGGTGGTGAATACCCTTGCCTTTGTCCACGGAAGTACTCGGACAACCCTCCTGAAGGTGGAGAGACGGACATCTTGGGATTAGAGACAGGAACACGTGGCGGAGAAGGTGGGCCGGCCACATACGTTGGGAGAGGAATGGTGTTGTAGGATGGCTCGCCGTGGTGTAAGCTTCGTTGCTGCGTCAATACTAGAGGCACGAGTGTTGAACGATCTGACAGTTTGCCTTCTGAACTATGGCTATTTAGTGTTGAGGTCGAGTCGTTACCAAACGTAGCAAGATTACGAGAGGGGTAGGGAGGTGCTGTAGGATATGCAGAAGCGACTAAGGAAGGCGGGAGTGTTGGCTCGCCGCTCGATGAATCTTGTCGCCGTCGTAGTCCCGGGGAAGGAGAAGACGAATTCGTAGAAGCAGGTAGATATTGTGGCGGAAGTGAGTGCGGGTCATCAGTTGATGGCAACGGGATCGTGCTGACCATTCCGGGCGGAGGTTGGGATTGAAATAGTTCTGAATCCCGTACAGGGCTACCCTTCAAAGGAATATCACCAAACAAACTCTGAGGAGCAGAGCCTACCCCTGAATTATCGTAACCATCGGTCGAACTTTTGGGCTTATCTGCGCTCTGAGATGGTACTGGGGTGACATAAAGGTGACCAGAAGGTAGCGCATTTATACGTGCATTCACCGCGGCAACTTCATCGACATCATTAATGGTTGTGTTGCTTTCTTCGTATTCCGGAACTTGAAGGATAGATCCAGGTAGAATTGGAGGGTGGGAATAAGGTTGCATGTAATGGAAACCCGCACCGGTAGGTAGAAAGTGTGGACCAGCAACAGGCACGAAAGTTTGGGATATCGACCGGCTTTGGGAGCCTGGCATCGTACTTCGGACGTGAGGCTGAGATGATGTTGAGGGGACGGACAGAAAAAGGCCTTTTATGGGAGGCTGTGGATCATCAAGATCAGTTCCTTCAGGAAACACGGGGCTCTTCAGGGCAAGTGTGCTATCAGCTGACAAAGTGGGCGACACGCCAGAAGAATACGCATCGGAGTCTGACGGTGAGTAGGCGTCCGATTTGGAGGACAAAGAACGCTCATAGACATAGGTATCTTTGGCCGCACCAGGATAAATAGAGAAGTTTGTCGAAACCCTTGGATAACTATTGCCCCGACCTGCTGGACCTCCAACTGTGCCGGACGAAGGCTTACTCCCAGAGACTGTTAACTGTGGGCGGGGGTCATTTGGGGTCGAATAGCCTCTAGAGTTCGGTGAGCCATACAATCTTGACGGATACGAAGTGGATTCGCTTTCTTTTTTCGTAGGTTGAGAGGAGGAACGAAGCCCAGGATCGAGTTTAGGTGGTGGGGGGTAATTAGATGACGAAACAGTCGGGGTCTTGAAGACGTTCAATGAAAATGTCCTGGGTACATTAAAACCATACGTCTGTGGGGGCATTGAGTAGAATCGTCTTTGTTAAGGTAATAACCAAAAGTTATGAAATGACGCATGCAGCACCTTTGCGTTCGATGACAATTGTGCCTGTGCCTGCTTTGGAGGAAGAGTGGAAGTTGCGACTGAGGAGAGCATAGCAGATGGTGAGAATACTCAGCATCGACAGCACGTAGTTGGACATGGGAGGAGAGTGCATATATAACCGTGCAGTGAGTGAAACTTGTCACGCCCTTGACACGCGACAAGCTGGTGGTGATCCACGCGGCAAGCGATCCTGCACCCGAGCACGAACCAGAATATAGGATTGGGTAAGGGCTATTCTTCAGAGTCGTGAACCCAACGCGAGGAGCGAAACCCTGTCCAGATATTGGTCCGGACGTGAAGGCTCATGTCTGAGTGGGGGACCACTTCAATGGCCATTCGACCTCAGTGCTGCGGCGACTATAACTGCATCGATATCTTAATAAACCACTTACGTACTCATAATTGCTCATGCATCGTTGCGAAATGAAGGGCATCTGGGGAGTCCTATATAGTTAAATAGTGATATGGGGATATAACCATTGTAAGTGCAGCATATAGCGCAGGAGCGATCGACTAAGCCAATTGGGTTGGTATGCATGCAGCAAGTGCCGTAGCACCCGATCTACCATAGACCGAAGCCATACTAAGGGACTGCGATACAAAACACGAGCTCACCTTTGCACCGTCAACTGGAAACGGATCCACGCTCCGTCGATCAATGCACTTCTTAAATAGCTAGCCTGCCGGCTTTGAAGACTCCGTTCACACCATACGGAAGGTATAGCTATCCACCACGGGCCATTGCAACATATGCCCTCGGACATGCAAGGCTGACCAAATACACCGACCGGCGGCTTTAAGTGCTATTGGCAGCTACTTCATACGATACGGACTGAATTCATGGTGAGTGGACTGAGCAACGCTTCTCGGAATTAATGCGAACGCACCATGAAGGCAGAAAGTGATAAACTCTGAGGCGCGTATGAGCGTCTTCAAAGGGATTCCCACAAGCTAAGGCGACATTCTGTGAGGTGGCTCTCTCTGAGCTAAGTCCAAGCTTTCTCGAGCTGCCAGGGAAGCTGACGAAGGTTCGAGCTGTTGCGGCAGTTTCACTACTTTATGTTGAGAACAAAGTTGACATGTTGGTCCGAAAGGGACTGATTAGCGCAATAACGATATTACACAGTAATCCATCGAGCATATTGTTGGCCACTCCACCGCATGCCGCACCTTCTTTGTGTCAGATAAGCTGCTCGACGAGGAGTGGGCCATGAAGGAGGGAACAATGAGCTGGCTCGACGAGGCTCGACACCAAATATGCACAAGCAAGAAGACCCCAGGGAGTGCGACGCGAGCGCGCTTTCACCACATCCTGGATTGGATGAAAAGTACGTACAACGTCCCATATGTTCAGTTGGGTACGATGATACTCAACGCTCGGAGGCGATTATAGTAGGGATGAAGTGGATGAGTGGAAGATTTAGTATTGAAGTTCAATATTCAGACCCTTCATTTTTTCTCTGGAGTTCTGCCAGGTTTAAAATAGGCTTAGTAAAATTCAGTCGCGTAGATCACCGTGGTACCGTAACACTACAGGAGTTTTGTTTTTTTAGAACCTGGTAAATAAGATCCAAAATGTAAGGGTCCTTCTTAATAAAGAGGGGTTTGCCTTATTTGGAACATTTTAGAAATGATTTTATGAATTATTTAACGTTTAGTGGCTCCCTTAGTACAAAACCCCCGTAGTGTAATTGCCACATATGACTGCGCCACAGCATTGCTCGTCATTCGCACCTTGAATTCACTTAACATATAGTCAAGCACGTTCTTGTCTGGGACATTCTGCCTATACTCTCAACAAAGCCCCAGCGCGTTACTAATAAGCACGTCCAACTTTTATTTGCATTATCTGCATCATCTTCCAACTCAGCGAACGAACTTGACCAGAAGAATGCAGTCAAATGAAGAAAAAAAAAGCTTCTGCGGCGCTATATGAGCGCCTTAGACAAATAGACAGCCCTCTAAGCTTAACGAAAACCACATAGATACACGCCCAACTGCAGAATGAGCGCCTGGAATTTGATGAGATAGGCGGGCAAATTATGGAGCTGGAAGGCAAACTAAAAAACCTGAAGAAAGACCAGAAATTCATTAGACATCAAATATTGTGTAAAAAGCATCTCTCTCTACCCTCCTCCGTCAAATACAAGTGGAGGTCTGGAGGATATCTTTGTTTATGCTACATCCAAACCGTCTTGCCTTCTTCCGTCGACCCCCGATTGACTATCACGCACACATGCAGCTTTTGGAGAAAGATGGCGCTGGATATGCCCGAACTGTGGATCAGCTATGAATCGCCCCAGTAATGAGTATTTACGAAGGGCGCTCACGATTCAAGTGCATCGCATTCATGGAAGTGATCTTCGCCCGAGCTAAACACCTGTTACTATTGCTAGTCACCCCCACCCGCCTACCAGCAGGTTCAGTGTTCCCACCATACTGCTTTCTCGATCTCCTCACCCCGTATCGGAGCCGCTTCGGCCGACTGGACCTTGCCTTACCACTTATGCTACTTCAAATCGCTATCCGAGACTGGTTAGAGGATCTTTCATTCTCATCTGTACGGCAGTTCTCTCTACGCGTGGCTACGTTCTCGGTATCCCCGGGTCTTGGCCTTGGCGCTGAAGACGTCTCCATACCGCTCCAAGACCTATTACCCAAAGTGGAAGAGCTCACACTCGTTCTGCCGTTTATTGTTGATTCTATAACGATACTCTGGAGCCATCTCAAATCATTACACCTCCATGTTGAATGGAGCGATGACTTTGAATCGGAGGAACGTGTTCTTGAACAAATCACGCACTCCCACAATCTCGAAAAGCTCGTTTCCTTCGTCTCTAGACCAGTCCGCACCGAACCATCATTACATGTTCAACTTCCTGCTCCGAGTCTCCACTCACTGGAAATCCTATGGTACAACCAATTCCTCGCACCCACACTCCATATGCTTCTATCATTTTCCTCCAATTTTACCGCTCTCTACTCCGTTGCGTTCTCATTCTTGTGTTTCAATCTATCTGAAGACGAGGACCAACTCGTAGAATTCGGCCTAAAGCCATACCTTCAGAAGCTCGTCATCATTGACCCTTAAGGAGGAAGCAAAACTCTCTGAACTCCAGTTCAATTTGCATCCATCCAGTTCCGAAACCGATGACCCATCATTCAAAGAGAAATTGATAGGTTTCCTCCAGACATTGGAAAAAATGCAATCCGGTGCCGGGGCGGCCGACAACACGGTGTCAAGTGCGAAATCTCTTTCTTCATACATCAAAATAGCATTCCCTGTCTATCATCTCACACACGCAGATTTCAATAAGATTCGTCGTCTTCAACGTAAAGGATTGGTAGCTGAGATCACTAATAAACTAACTCCTCACGAACTCTTGCCCATAGCACATGTACAGTGAAACTGGACTCCTCAAGCCTCGAGTACTTGTTGAATTGCAATCAGAGGTCGAATAATGCATTCTGCTACATTATCTACGATCCGAAGGTTGGGAAGTCTATGCTAATCAGTATGCGCAGGGTCCAGTACACCTCTGGGGAGCCCAGACAACAGTAATGTACCGTCTGATACAAGACCAGAACTTCCAAGATCCCAAACACCCTTCACCTTCTCTACAAACTGATCAAACGACCCGCAAACGGCCGCATATGCTCGTTGAGTCAGCTCATATTCTCCAAGAGTCTGCGCCCGTCCACTACCAGTCCTGTTGGCAGCTTGACGTGCGAGTAAACAACACTCGATGGCATGACACCATCCCTTCAACAAATCGCGATGCGTATACCCAGTCTTTAAACACACGTGAATGCGGAGAGGATCATGTGGACCAGAACCCGGGTTACCCGTATGTGAATGTGGCGAAGTCGCATCCAACCAAACGATATAGCGTTCGTCCTTGAAGACTTCCACTGTCCGCGATACTCGATCGACGTTCGCACCTCCACCGCCCAATCCTGATTCATTCAACACATCCACGAATGAAGAACCGATTGTAACTTCCCCCATAATTTGACCTTTATCATCTCGAATAACACCACTTCGATCCAATATTCGTTCTTGTTTCGATATCGAAGCAGGGAGGAGCGAGAACTCATTCGACTGTGTGGGTTTGTTGCGGTAGTTGTACCACAGCAAGGCCGCACGTTGGCGATTGAGAGTACGCAATTGAAGGCCTTTGACGCCAAAGTAGTTGATTAGCAAATGCAGGAAAACCAGTAAGAATAAGGTCAAGTAGGTCCGCAATGGTGTCGTGAGGCTTGGCACGACAACGCTGCCTAGCTTTGAGACCAGGTAAGGCAATTAGTAAAACCAAAGCACGAAAAAAAACTTACCAGCATGCCACAAAGTGCGAGAACCGTTTCCTTGCTCGAATCCTTCGCGTTCAAATCCCCAACATCACCAGTTCCCGACGCAGGGGAAGAAAAATGCAAAGTAATAGCCGCTTTTGCCCCTCCTACGACAAGTCCACATAACGATCTGCACGACGCGCTCAAGCAGAGGAAAATGGTTCGAGTAGAACGTGGTAGAAGGGGAAGTAGCGCATCTATTACGATTGCACAGTCATTCAAGATGTCTGCAAGCAATCGGTAATTTTTGGCTTCTGGATAGAGAGAGGATCCGAAATAATATGCACCAATGATGGCTATTGGAGCGAAGGCGTAAGAAGCGGCGTGATGAATGGAAATGGGAGGGTACGAACTGGTGAGCCGACTAAACACGTCTTGTACGATAGTGAGCAAGACTGCGCCTGTTGCTGTCGCGTTTGCATCCCCAACACCAAAGCCTGACGTTAAAATGTTAGAATTGCGAGTAATAGCCGTCAGGTTTGGGGAAGCAAAAGACCTTCCAGCACGGCTCTTGACGACAACAACCCAGCCAGTGAACTGCAAAAAGCTTGTAGCGCGTTCAAAATTTGAAAGCTGGCCACATAGCGGAGAGCGGCAGTTCAATGCAATGTTTTGATGGGCATGGCAAAGGAACAAAAGAAGAGGACAAAGATAAACCCCTCATCTCGAGCGGAAAATAAGACAAGGCGCCAACCGTAGATAGTCTGCCAAAACCTATCAGTTTAGCTCTCCGATCAACATAAATTGAACTCACCCGGAGTGACACTGGACGGATACCCGGTCGGCAAGAACACCTTTGTCAAGAACTCTACCGCGGATTGCCTAAGCCCAGGCTGAACAGCAGAATGTGGTTTGCTGCGCTGGGCGCCTTCTACCCCGCTGCTACGTGTCTTAAGATTTGACTTGCTACTAGGCCCATCAAGGACGAATTTTCGAAGCCGCCCATTTGTATCGCGTTCGACAAGCACGAAAGGCATCCGCTTTGCAAGGAAGCGCACTGGACCATTTACGCTACTATTGGTGGAACTCTTGATTAGTCAGCGTCATATATCACGTGCCATGACCCGCCAATGCAGAGTGAAGCTCAGATGTATTCAAGTCGTAGAGTATGTATTTATGCCACTATACAATCAAGGATAGAATGCTCATGTGTACAGATACTAATGGGAGAAAGCCTTGCGGTGATTGCATCTCAAACGTAATCCACATCATGATGAATGAAGGCAATTAGCCTCGTTTCGTAGGAGGCTTCCAAGCCCCGATGCCCCCTACGCCGAAGCTACCGAACGCACCACCGGCATTAATCGGGGCACCACCTTGTATCTCGTTTCCGAAGGGAGCTGTTCCAAATGGTCTAGGAAGCATAGCACCTGCAGCTACTGGCGAAGGCGCAGCAGGTTGGAACGAAGTTCTATAGGAACTGGTAGGGATGGACTGTATGGCGATGAACTTGTTGGGTAGTGGACGGTCCTCGGTGTTGTACTAAAAAAAGATGGTGATAAGTTGTAAAACAATGTCTTGTATGAAGTGAACCAACCTGGAACTCAAATCCAATCCCATCCGCCTCGGAGACATCTAGGAGTTTCACCAGCTTCTTCCCGATGCTATTCAACCTCTCCACGTCATCCTTGCTCCTAGTCCAGACTTGGATACGGTCAACTTTGCTCCTCAAACTAACCACAGCGCCACAAATCTCGTCACCCTCCTCAAGCTCTTCCCCCACCAGGGCTAGAGCAACAAAAGTCCAACACCTATCCAGCAGTTCTGGATTGTTCCTCATTGTCAAAACCCACTTCCCGCCGTTGGCATTGGCTGGGTCTTCCCACATTGGTTTAATGCCAGATTTGAAGAAATGGAAGTTGGAGTTCCGTTCGAGTTTGGAAGGTGGTTTGAGCCAATTGAAGTAACGGCAGAACTCTTCAACGGTGGAGCATTCACCGATGACGGTTAGACCAGCCTCGTATTCGATCATGGACTCTGCGGGATGATTGCCAAAGGCTCCATCTGGTGGTGCCGAGGCTGGTTGAGCAGGAAAGTACTTGGTAGGCTTTGTGTCGTGGTAGAAAGTCCTGAAACGTAGGAATCAGCGCGATAGACTAGGGATAAATGAATGAGGGGAAAATGTGGGGAACGATCACATAGGATGCTCGAACAGAGATAAGGAGCGAGATCGCAATCGAGGATAAAACAGGGATCGATGCTTACCATGTAAACTGTAATGGATGCTCGGGAGCTTTGATCGCTACACCAGGAGTCTTAGGATCCTCAACATACTCCGGTTCCGGTGGTTTCGCCGATCCATCGATGCTCAAGGTGCGAGTCTTGACCAATCTTGCAGTGATAGCATCCAAACTTGGGATATTCTTGTATCCCACTCTTCGTTTCTCCGGCTGTGATGGTGGAGCAGGGGCAGCGCTGGTGTTGTTATTGTTGTTGTTATTGCTACTCGAGTTCTCGAGGTTGAGTTTCTCTAACTTTTCCGTCGTTAGAGAATCCCCGCTTCCATTTATTCCACTCGATGGAGTGGATTCATTCGGTGATGCAGACAAAGGAGAGGCGGAGCGGGTTGAAGGCGGATTTACCGCGGTTGAATCATTAGTCGCCGTGGTAGTTAACGATGTGGTAGATCCTGTGCGAAGGGCGTGTGCGGCCAATCTTGGGCGAGGCCCTGAGGAGGATGGAGCGGCGACAACACCAGTAGTATTGAGCTTGGCGGCGAGCTGGTTGAGAGAAGGCAGGGGTAGGCGGCCAGCACCACTTGCTTTCACAGTGCCTGAGGATGTCGTGGAGGTCGTTCCTAATGTCGTCGCTGTCGTAGATGATGAGGACACTGGATTTGGGGGCTGTTCTTGAGCTGTGGGGGTGCTTGTGTTGCTCATCGTGCTTGAGCGCGAGGAGTTAAGGTGGATTGTGGCGGTCAAGAAGAGACAGCAATCGGCCAAACATAGCCCTGCAGGCTTTGATAACCCCCACCCACCGTCACAATATCTCTTTTGTTGTTGCTCGCTTCAACGATCATTCTTTTCGCTATTTACGTGCATGCGATTTGCTACAATCCTAATTTACGACGGTAAATATATATAACAGTCTTGACAGTCATGGTTAAAGCAAATAGCAGAATCCCGAGATGAAGCGGATCAAGCAAGCAAAAAACAAGCAAGGGAGCATATTTTGCATGTCTCCACCAGTCAGAATTTAAAAAAACAGTGAACCCGAATATTGGTTGTGTGAGCGTTCCAAGAGGTCGTGCTAAGCCTGGTTCCTTGCAGTGCTCGCACATATGCATGACACCTGGATGTTGCGGTTCGTCTGCCGCAACTTCTTCTCCCTTTGGACAAGGGGCAAGGACCAAATCATGGTGATTATTCGGAATCGCATTGCTATTGAATTGTTAAGGATATGTGCAGCGAATTATATGCCGGTGTGCCTACATTTGAGGATGTGACCGAGAATGATGCTCGCCATCATCAACAATGGGAACAAGTTCGAATTCCAAGGATATCAGATTAAGATTTCGAGTTGACCGGAAGCTACTGAGCAATTCGTCGACCGTGGTATATCCTGGAACTGAAAGCTACCGTATCGAGATGAGAATAAGTGCACTTTTAGGATGGAAAGTGACTTGCCTTTCTTTTGATCGCACCGTGAGTATCACTTGAGCCATGCAGGACAACGGTCCTCGGTGTTCCCTGACCTACAGTCACAACAGTCATGGCGCACGTCAATGGTTGGGTCTTTAAGTTGGGAGGAACGACATTTAGTCAGGAGCTAAGCTAAGTGCGTTTTATACTCCCTGGAATATCTACGCCTTCCGCAGGCAAGTCAGCGTAGTGACTGTGCAAATCCTCACTCAGTGGGACTCTTATTAGACGACCAAGATCTGCCCGCATCAGACTTAAGCATAGAACATGCAGGTACGGTAAGAATACAAATTATAACCACTTGTCTCATACTGACTCGTCATACAGCAGCCCTCAAGCTCCTAGATTATAACGTTGCAACGCCAACTCCGTTCGCCATTGTTGACGACTCTGACATGCGTATTTCGCAACAGCTTCTGCCGCAGCCGCGCCGTATGTGTCATCGTCTTCGTCTAGACATATCCATTTAGACACGAGAATCGTAACGGTTTCATAAGCAATCAAACGTACAGTACTTCATCGTTGCACGAGTCTCAGTTGGATTTTCCTCATCGGGTTCCAGGAGCAAAATATGAATATGGGCGAGTGCCTGTTTCAATGTCATATCTGATGTCCAAAGTCTACCCAGCTCTGCAACGTAGATTTTCCCTTGTTTCGAAACCTTGAGCATTATGAGAAGTGAGGTTTGAGGAATGTAGGGCTGGAGAATACTGACATTGGGATGAAGAATAAACGAAACAAAGCGAAATTCGGGGGAACTACGAGGGTAGGTGTCCGGGAACTCGCAGGTCAACAGGAATGTCCCTCCGCTATAGGGGCAGCCAGCAGCAGTTGGAGCCTGAGATCCAATGCATAAGCGTTGTGCAATCCCACTGACTAATGTTTTCGCACCTCAATGACAACCTTCATGAATGTAACGTCTTCCTCATTAACGTACAGGTCAATTGACGGATGGGGAGCCGAATTCCAGGCACTGATCTGTATGTGCGTACGTGCTCGAGATGAAGAACATCACCAGGATCACCACATTCACTTACATCATTCATGATTCGTTTCAGTCGGTCGCCCAATTTGAAGCGTTGTCGGACGCGATTGACCGGAACCACTGGCTGGTACATCTTTGGATGCTCTGCACGCTGTGGGAATGTGTACATAGTTATCTCGTCAGCAGGATACGCTCCAGCATCTTTGAAGTCCTCGAAATCAGAGATGAGAGAGGATGTGATGGCTGGTTTACGCATTGGTCGGCTGCTCGAGTCTAACATGGTTTCAAGCTCCTGCGACGATAGACCAACCGTGAGCATGCATGCGCCGCCGCAATGGACTTAGCCACACCCACAAAGATGGACATTGCATCCGGTAAGGTGCCCTTGGGATAAAACCGATAGCCGCCTGGTAGACGTGAATTTGTCAATGGGCACATTCGAGATCGTGACAACAATACGCACCAGTACAGGCAGAAATGGCATGTAAACCAGTGCTGGTTTCTTTTCCCACTTGCACTGAATCGACGACAATGCCACTGGCATGTAACCTCGCAGCAACAGCATGAGGTAATGTGTTTGACCAATTGTCCTCTCCGCCACTGATAACTATAATGCGCTTGCGCATGTCGGGGTATTGGAAGCCAAACTTCACTATTAACTCATGTGCTTTGGCGAGAGCATCGTAGAGTGGGGTGGTTCCCCTCGCTGTACATTCCTCGAGGGCATGGAGAAAAATTTTGATTGTAGGGGTAAGGCTTTGTGCTATGCGAACCATACCGGAGACTAGGGCGGGGGAGGGAAAATGTCACCCAGGCTGTTACAGTTGAGTAGCAGATCAACATAATAAAACGTACAAGTTATTAAGCCGATGGCCAATGATATCTTGGAGCCGAAAGCACACTGTAAAGACTTAGTGGATTATATGCAGCAGAGCGTAACAATACACCTACCGCTCGTTCCACGAATACGTTGAAAAGCTGAATGGCAAGTTGCAAGCGATTTAGATACGGACTTGCAAAAGACGACGCTCGACCCTTCTTATCGTGCACCTGGGAAAGGCGATTCATGGAACTGCTGAGATCAAGGCAAACAACTATAGCCTGAAGGTGTTGCAATTAATCGCATACTGAACAAGCAGAAGACTCAGAACTGACTTCATCTGGAACACTGCTCTGAGCTACAAAACTATCAATTTCCCATGTATGCTCCTCTTTGGCTATCTTGATGAGAGGCCCTGGAACTCTGGCGTCACGGACGTCATCAGTTTCTTTCTCTCCATTCCTACGATAGATTAGCGCGAACCTCACAATCATTGAAGCAGAACATACGTAGGGAAAAGCAAGGTCATCCTGCAGGCCCTTCTGGTGAATACAGCCAACCAGCCCTGTTTAGCGGATGCCAACCGTCGTCCAGGTCAGTTTCGTTGCAGGCCCAGGGTAGGCGTACACTTACACGTTGATCGAGAACAAGCTGTGGGGTGTTCACATCGACAGCATTAACACCAACAGGTGGCAGGACTCTAAAAGCTGTCGAATTGGCCGCATCAATCAAAGTGGAGAACTCCATTTTGGTCGCAGGCTGAGTAAGGTTATACCTGGCGTCAAAACCCGGTAATGTATCAAGGAGGAAGATATCGACATTTGGTGCGTCACAGTTCCTGGACTGCTTCAGGAGTTGACGGAACTTAGGTTCGAGTTGACTCGGCCGTGTAGTCAGAGGCAGGCCGATCGTGTCGTGAAGATGAGAGAGCTTTCCTCCTGGAGCAAAGAGGTTGAATGCGCTTTGTTCCACTGTAGAGCCTTTGAATGCTGTAGGCTCCTGAAGTCGCTTCAGCGTGAGAGGGCATGTAATGGATACTTCGTCGATAACCCGTGAAGCGGAGGCGCCGGTGCTGGGTCCCTCAGCGGCTACTGCACACAGCTGGGACAAAAAAATTCGAGACTAATATCCAGGGCTGAGAAAAAGAGCAAGGTTGTGGGTGACGATCCAACTCACGACTTCAAATGTACGTTGAGCATTCTTTTGAATGACTTCTGGTACATCATACGTCTCACAATATGCGCGCAGAGCGAGGAACATCGCTTCGGACAACGAAGACTTCTCCCATGGTTCAAGAATCTTATTGAGAAACAGACGGCCCACTGGATATTCGCGTCAAGTGAAGTGGCAAACGAGGGCCATCAACACGGGAGATCTAGATCATGATGCTTTGGAAGTACGTACTGGCACGTATTGCAGGTGGGAAGCGACACATAGAGTACAAGGCCGAAAGGACCTTATTCTCAGTGGAGGTCCCCTGTTTTGTGATTATGGTCGGCAATAGAAATAACGAGGACAAAAACGCAGATATTCCACGTCCGCTTTGCTTTATTTCTGGATGCCACTCTGGCCGTTCGACGAAACTATTTCGGAACTCGTTGGGTTCTAGTGTCCGTTGGTGTTTGGAGACATATAGGGTGATACATTCAGTGGCGCACGTGGATTCAGAAAATATTTCGCCGATTGTGGTAGAACGGCAAGTAGTGATCGGTGCTTCGGAAGTATGGAGATAGATATCAAGGGACGCCTGAGTGCGAATTCGTGGTTGGAAACTTGGACGACTTCTCTCAGGAAAAAGGGTGAACCCCTCGCAATCGATGCCTTTGTGTCCTCGTGATGAGCAAACACTGACAAGAGTGGAAGTATGAAACGTAATGACACTGAAAACTACTAAGACAGGTCCGCATCCCTAGGTTTCGACAAACACGTACTTTTTACCGGGCTGCTTTTGGTGTATTTTCATGTAAAGATTGGGTAAAATGTGGTCATTAGAGGTTAAAAATTGCTCGGTCAATTCCTGCACCGATGCGCAATGAAGTTCTACTTGGTTGCGGGAGTTGCGACAATATCGGTCAGGAACTGGAATTTTGTCAATCTTGTCGCCATCCCAGACTACTGTGATATAGGGGTGGGATTGAGGTAATGAAAGCATCTCCCAGAGAACGAAGCACTTGGGACAGACGTTCAACTGACTGCTGGAAGTAGAATTTGATTGCTCTGCTATGCAGTGCACATGAAGCAAGTGGTTGCACCCCGCATTCTTGAACATATAATTAAGCTTACAATGACATGACTCAGGCATAGCGAACACGAACCTGTGCCAGAGGGCATATAGCGTGTTCTGTACCAGAACACTGGGGGCAAGGGGAGGCTGGTAGAGAGACTTAGCGCACACCAAAATTAAATGGATTGTCAGTAGCTTACTAATCTTAGCCGAGCACAGTGGACAACTCGGATTTCCGAGTGGCACTGGAAAAAAGTCAAGTTCCTTGGTTCAACCATACAGTGAAACATCGCCCACCCTCCATTGCTTCGTGTGAGTATGGACATTCGGGCGTATTGCAAAGCCCACCGGAGGGGTGATGTCGACAATGAAGCATCGATGCCAGTCCGTGTTGCTTGACTTGTAGTGCGATAACACAACTACAAGCAACTTGCGGTTCGTGATGACAGTCGGCGTCCTGTTCGTCCAACTCGGCCAAGTTACAGCGAAATAATCTGGCGGCCTCATGAGTAAGGACAGACTATAACGAAGAAACTCTTGAGTAGTGACCGCATTGGAGGCTTCTTGCTTACCAAAGGCGTATCCCCACTAATCCCTTCACCACCGAAGGCCAACAATCCAATTGGTAACGTATGATCTTCAGGATGCCGACTCGCATGATTATGGGCAATTTGTGCATTAACTAGCCTGATTTGAAACATCTTCGCTGTATGGTTCGCGATTTTGTCCAGCTGCAGGTGGTCGTAAGGAGGAGGGCTGGAAGGTGGGATAGAGCGGACTGAGATGTCCTCCAGAAACTGAGACCTCAGCGGGGCATCTGTGGGCCTATCGGCATCATGATTCCTGCGCGCGGTGACGGTTTCATTGGTCGCAATTACGGAGATGAAGCTGGATGTATACGAGTCACAAACAATTGGCTAAGTGCAGACGCAACTTACTCTTGGCTGCGCAACTCGAATC
The DNA here is from genome assembly GCA_951802395.1 of Volvariella surrecta. Classification (NCBI taxonomy): domain Eukaryota; kingdom Fungi; phylum Basidiomycota; class Agaricomycetes; order Agaricales; family Pluteaceae; genus Volvariella; species Volvariella surrecta. The sequence goes on along the minus strand of OX637791.1, from coordinate 184,338 downwards.
CGTCATTGATCTCAAGGACCAAAGAGCCTCGCGCTTCGGAGCCGGCGCCAATGGTAACCAAAATTTCTGTAGCAAGGTCTGCAACCGTCGCTTTTGAGGACACAGTAACCTGAAGGATCAATGTAAAAAGTAGGTCACAAATAAAAGACAGGCGTGTACCACGAGCTTTCGTCGCCTATTGTCAATGTCCACAACGACGAAGATTCTTCGCCGGTTTTCAACCATTGAGAGATGAGGGCAGTTACTATCCGGTAGGGAAGATGCTGTGGAGTGACTGAGGCTAAGTGAAACACTTCCAATCTATGTATATGTATATGTACGTTTGGAGTAGACTTACTTACGATAGTAACGTACCTGTCTGCAGTGTCTACGTGAAGTGTCTAAAGCCATGAATGAAGCAGTCGCAACATTTCACGTCTGCGCACACCTTCTTTCACGGTGAAATCTAGCTGAGTTCCGTAGATATATGCATAAAATTCGGAAGATGCGGGGTCCCTACTTCTGTTATACTTCTGTTCGGCGGAGCATCACGATGGCCGAGGTTAGATGTTAAAGGTTAAACGATGGCTCTTGTGATAGCTGGCGAATGAGCTGCGGACATAACATCCCTTCTTGTTTGGAAGTAGCTGCAATAATCAAGAATTCAGTGACACCCGTGCCAGAGCAAGTTTGCGAGTTGGTGGCATCGGATGAATTTGATGATTGAGATGGCGCGAGAAGTTGGCGGATGTAGAGAAAACCGCAAAGGACGGGCCGGTAAGCCGTTGCCCTGTACGTTCAGTTTATGATACACGCTACTGTATGTTCATCTGCGTAAGTTACAGGTCGATTTTGAACGACAACAACGAAAGAAGTAGACAATGGAGACGAGGGTCCTCGACGTAATGTACCTCATATCTGCACGAATCGAAGCATTTCAAAGATCACCGGTGCCACCACTTGGGCCGCGTAGTCTTCTTAAAATGATTCGTCCCCTCCAATTCCGTCCGCCACTGTCGGCGGCTCTGCAAAGCATGTTGTTTGACAGCGTTAGCTGCAGATAAAGCAAAAGTACCGTCATCCTCGTCTATTATCCCACCATAATCAGCAATCCGTCAGGATATCCACAAAAGACAAAACGTACAATACTTTAAAGTCGCATGCGTCTCTGTTGGATCCTCCAGATCGGGTTCCAATAGCAAACCAAATATCTGACCCAGCGCCTGTATCAACGTGATATCAGACGTCCAAAGTCGGCCCAGCTCTGCCACACAGATCTTCCCCTGCTTCGAGACCTATTATATGGACTCGCCTTAGTTCGCAACGCGCGTGAATTGAATCAGCACTCACATTTGGATGAAGAATAAATGTGACAAAACGGATCTCAGGGGGAATGCGGGGATAATTCTCTGGGAATTCACAAGTTAGGAGGAAGGTCCCTCCGCTGTATGGACAACCCTCTGAAGGAGCCTGTGTTGAACCCAGTCAACTATGTGAGAAAGATACCAGATGCTCTCGTTCACGTACCTCAACCACCATCTTCATAAAAGTGATATCTTCCTCATTCACATAGATATCAATCGCCGGATGTGGGTCCGCATTCCAAGCTTGAATCTAAAAATCTCCATCAACACAAGTCTTGCTCAATAAGAAAGCTGACCTACGAACCTCGTGCATAATCCGCTTGATCCTATTCGTCGGCGCGGCCTTTTGCTGGAAATTCTTGGCTGCAACAACCGTTTGCTTCATCTTTGGATGTTCTGCTCTCTTCGGGAACGAATCCACGGTCATGACATCAACAGGGTATGTCGCGATACTCTTGAACACGTCAAAGCCAGATTGAAGAACAGGGAATGGACCCTCTGGTTTACGTGGTGGTCGTCCACTTGAATCTAGCATTGTTTCGAGGTCCTGCATACGATACGACGTCAATGAGATCCGACAGTATAGTTTATTCAACAAAACCCACGAAAATGCACAGTGCATCCTCCAAAGATTGGTTAGGGCAGAATCGATAACCACCTGTGGCATCACCGCCATGAGATATCGAATCAGATCAATAACGAGAGACATACCTGTGCAAGCAGAGATTGCATGCAAATTACTATAATTCGTCTCGCCCACTTGCACAGAGTCCACCACAACGTTATTGGCACACAAACCAGAGGCAACAAGATGTGGGGATGACGCGGACGACGTATCTTCTCCATCAGTTATGACAATAATCCGTTTGCGCATATTCGGATGCTGGGAGCCAAAATCCACAAGCAATTGTCGTGCTTTATCCAAGGAATCGTAGAGCGGAGTCATACCGTCGGCTCTACAGTTCTTTAGGGCGTGAAGGAAGTTCTCAAGGATCGGGGTTAAGTTTTGAGCTACTTGGATGCCGGTAGAGACTAAGACTCGACGTAAGCACAAGTACACCAAGAACTGAAGTGACGCGTACACGTTATCAAGCCAATGACTAGCGAGGCTGGAGACTCGAATGAGCTCTAAATAGAGTACGATCAGAAGAGCGTATAAAGGATAACGATCGACCTACTGCTCGGTTGACAAATATATTGAACAGCTCCACCATGAGCTGTAGACGGGTAAGATACTTCTGCTTTTGACCAACCGTGCCCTTATTGTCCTTCGAGCTCAAGACTTGCGAAGGGCTATTCATCGAGCTACTTAGATCCAGGCATATCACAATTGCCTTGAGAAGGGCTTAGCGTTCGAAACCCGGGGTACAACCGAAGACAGACCTCATCCGGCGAGCGGGGTTCTACAGCTTTCGTCGCATAGTCATCAATTGCCCAAGTGCCCTCCTTTTTCACCTTCTCAATGCATGGTTCCAACTCTCGGGCTACTCTCTGAACGTCGACAACGCGTTCCCCAGTCCTGTATGAAAGGTAAGCATATATCACGGTGACAGGCAATACAAAAACGTACGTTGGCATTAAGAAAGTCGTCCCACAAGCTTTCCCAGTGAGAACCGCATTCCAACCCTATCCAAGCAATATAATCAGTCCTCATCCACGTTTATCCCAAGTCAGCAAAAAGGAACTCACATCTCCATCCAGAACAAGCTGAGGTGGGATGACCTTTGCAGAATTAACATCCAACGGGCCAAACATCTTCATATCCGTCAAATTTGCTTCATCAATCAACGACGAAAAGTCTGTTTCCGTCGACCGCAAATCAAGATTATAATCAGACCCAATCTTTGGCAAATCGGCGATAATCAGCGCATCCACTCTCGTCAAGTTGGAATCCTTTGATTGCCTGAGTAGTTGCCGGAATTTGCAGCGAGCGTAACCGGACATGGTGGATAGACTCGGTATGATAGAGTTATCGATATGGGCAAGTTCACCGCCGGGGCCGTAAAGGGCTAACGCGCTTTCCTCCACCATGGAGTCATGGAATCGAACGGGGTCCTGAAGCCGCTTTTGTGTGAGTGGGCAAACGACGGACAGCTCCTCAATAGCCCGTGCATTCTGGGGATTTCTGCTAAATGCGATACCGGCTACGTTGTAAAGCTGGGCCAAGAAAATTCGAGCCTGGAAAGCCGGGGATACACAAACAGAATTAATATTAGCACAAATGGGACGGCGTCAGGCGAAGGACTGACCACTTCAAAAGTACGCTGAGGGTTAGTTCGAATCACGTTTGGTACTTTATAGTTCATGCAGAACGCGATGAGCACGCAATACATGGCTTCACCAAGCGCAGACTTTTCCGAAGGCTCGATAACCTTGTTCAAGAACAGCCGAGCCACTGCAAGTACAACACGGAAAGTCATCACGCAAGTTAGCTTAACTCTGTGATCGCGAGCAAGAGAACTCACATGTACGAACTGCAGGGGGGAACCGACACATGGAGAACAAGAACGAAAGGACCTTATTCTCAGCAACGACACCCTGCTTTGGCACCATCGTCGACAAAAAGAATATTGACGATAACAACGCCGAGATTCCACGACTCGTCTGCTCCATCTCAGGATGCCATTCTGGCCCTTCAGTGAAATTAGCCTCTTTATTCGCCCGAGCATCCGTACTAGATCCTCCTCGTCTCTGCGTAACATAAAGAACGATACACTCAGAGTCGCTCTCCGAGTCCGAAAAGATGGTACTGATGGGTGTACACCCACAGACGACAATAGGTGCTTCAGAGGTATGAAGATCGATGTGCATCGAGCTAGGCTTAGGCGGGAGGGTATGTTGAGACATTTTAATCAGATCCTTCTCTACAGGGATACTCTCTGCAAAGAGACCGAACTGCTTGAAATCTGGATAGGGATGCGCAGATACTGGACAGATGCTGACGAGGGTAGAGTTGTAGAAGGAAACAGACCTAGAATACGTTGTGTATACTTTCTTGTGCATATGAACAAGTGACGTACTCTTTGGTGGGATCTCTCTTATGAATCCTCATCCCAGACTTTGACAACGAATGGCCCCTGAGAGACAAAAATTCTTCGACAAGGCCTTGAACAGCTGTAGAAGAAACTTCTAGTAAACCACGATGGCCCTTGTAATTCTCGGGAACGGGTATTCTATCAATTTTGTCACCATCCCAAACCAATAATATATGTGGTTCGGAGTGAGCGAAAGAGCGCATCTCCCGAGGGTACCATATCTTAGAACAACCCCTCGGGCAGCCAGTGGAAGTTGAGTTTGATGGTCCGCTCAGACAATGAGCATGAAACAGATGGTGGCAACCGGTATTCTGGCGGCCATACACATGAGCAAAATCATTCGAAAATAACTGTAAACCTACTTGAACCAAGGGACACTCGGTGCATTGCGACTTTGAACAATTTAGACAAGGGGAAGCTACAGGAAGTTGGTGTTTAATCGTTATCGCGAGAGTGTTGAAAACTTACTGAGCCTTTCCCAACACAATGAGCAACCATGATCGCCAAACGGGACTAGAACACACACTGATTAACTCTTTTGTCGTTACCTACAGAGCGAACACCACGTGCCTTGCACAGCTTCATGTGAGTAGGGACAATGTGGGACGGTGCACTGCCTTCCCATAAGTTGACGCGAACAATGAAGCATCGATGCCAGTCCATTCAACTCGATCTGCTTCGCAATTGTGCAACTACATGCCAACTGGGGGTCGTGACGACAATCGAGCTCTTGCTCGATGGCCGCGTCCCAATGGAATATCCTCGCTGCTTCATTCTTTATGGCCAACTAAACCAAATGACATGAACACAGGAACAGCCACGTAGAGACATGAGCGCTTACCAAAGAAGTATTCCCGCTGATCCAATTCCCATTAAAAGCCGAGACCCCTGCAGGCAACGACATATCTTCAGGATGTTGGCTAGCATGGGTACGAGCGAGTGCGGCGTTGACAAGTCTGACTTGGAACCTCTTCGGTACGATATCCATAACTGCCAATTGAAGCAGATTATGCTCGTATGGAGGGGGGTTGGAATGTATGGTTGCTCTATCATCTTCAGCTGCTGCTGCTGGCGGTAGGGCGAGAGGGGTTTTGCTGGAACTTGGGGAATCAGAGGCTTTGTCCGAACTTGAAGGACCTGAAGTCTCGATGGCCCGTGCAGTGACAATCTCGTCTGCACCAATCACTGAGACGAGGCTGTGCACGAGCGGAGCTGTCAAAAGCTGAGAATGCACGGAATGGATAGGACTTACTCTTGGTTACGCAGCTCGAATCCATCATTGATCTCCAACACAAACGAGGCTTGCACGTCAATCGTACTCGCGACTTCATTGGCGAGATCTTGCACCGTTGCGTTCTCAGATATGGTAATCTATATTAGCACCACATCAATTGTTGTCATATTATGAACTGTTCAGGGACGCTGCATACCGCAAGCTTCCTCGTCCGACCACCACTCTCAACAACCACGAGAATGCGTCTTCTTCGCTCGCCCATGGCTGTAGAAGTGCGATAAGAGTTTGGGGTGAGATGTTGAGACACAACGAGAAATGTTAAGCCGCAGCCCACCACATATATATATGTGTGTGTGAGGGAATTAGGGTTACAGAACAGCATGTCTGCGCGTAATCATGGGGCCATGGTCATGTGGGCAGCGCAGATGCATGCCAGTTTAATTACCCCTGCCCCTGGCGGCCGCATCACGACAGAATTTTAAAAGGCCCTAAGATCGACATTGAGTTGCGGACGGTGAGGAGGAAGTAAAGACGCGCATCCAAATAGAAGCACACTCGGGGGGGGGGGAACACGGTAATTGCAAGTTACTATGTATGGCTACAGCCCAAACGGTGGGAGACAAAGGCTATGAAATGAATATTAAGTCAATAACAAATGGAGAACACATATAAAGGACAGTGCATGCTATCAAGTTGCTAACGAAAGAAAACAATTGCAAGAGAGTGTGAGGAGATACAAGACGGGTATATTCGAACAGTCCAGTTCGAATGTGCAAGAAATATCATACGTTCGTTCAAGCAGCGGTCAAAATGGTCGGAGACCTCAAGAACATTTCGATAGGAATAGGTTTCCTCTTGAAACCTCCACTCCCATCCGAAGCAACGCTCTCATCACTCCCTGCATCACTAACAAAACTACTCGCCAAACTCACTCTCCTCCCCCTCACAGCACCACCATACTCCCAAGCCTCCAATTCCTTCCTCCCATCCCTACCCACTCCTCGAATATTCCCCGCAGGAACACACGGCGACGACGAAGCAAAAGCAAATAACAAGGGCGACGTCGGCGAAGTAGGTAAATCAGCCATTGGCATGGTACCCGCTTTCTTCATGTTGCTCGGACTAAGCTTGATACTGAACCGGTTATGAGACTTTGATTCCGGAGAAGACGGCACGGAAGTCGCGTTTGGGGGAGGGGGAGGGGGAGGGGGAGGGGGAGGGGGAGTTAAAAAACGGGCACCAAAATAAGACCTCAACCGAGACCTAGAAGAGATGCGCTTACTTCCACGACATGAGCGTTCTTCCACCGCGGATGAGAGGGTCGAAGAACTCCAATGGGAGCGCAACTCTGCGTTGTTCTCGGGGTTTTGATCCTGAGCGGGAATAGAATTCGCTTCAGAAAGTTGGAGTGGCAATAGCGTAGGAGCTCTAGATCCCCGTCTGGTTGTACGACGGAACAGCAACGAAGAATGACTCTTGGCTTGATAATCTGGATGCAATAGACTAGATCGTCGTCGGACTCTCTGCACCAGTGGAGGCGAAAAGTCGGTTCCGTGTGTAACGATAGTGATGGGGGACATGACAGACAAACGTGACGCTGCTCTTAATTCGTCCAAGCTGTGCAAAATATCAGTTTCTAGGTCGATCGGAGAACCAGGCAACGACAACGGCAGCATCATCGAGACCTCCGAATCCATCACCTCCAGCTCGACCGGAAAATCAACATCAAAAGCGGAATCTGTTAAAGTTGTCCGCTTGTGGAGGTAATCTTCATAACCAATCTCAGATTCGCGAGGAATGCCTCCAATCAAGAAATCGGCATTGATAGGCGAAAGAGGCGGACTTGGGTCGTTACCGACGAGATCGTCAGAAGTGAAAGACCAAGAGGAGACACTTCGCTGCTCATCAACGATATGAAGAACGTGGTTTTCAAGTCTGCCCATGACCAGACAATCCGCTGGTATACTGGACCTCGGGGGTCCACGGGACGGTGTCGGGAATGGCGGGACGTTTGGTAGATCACGAGGCGGGCAAAATTGAACAGGAACTACTGGGACGGGTGGGAGTGATTGATTAGAACGTGTCTTGGTTAGACTTCGTCTTCGGGGGAAGTCTGGATCTAACTGGACACTCGGCAATACGCTAGCTGGTGGAGGAGAAACTCTAGGAGAAGGTCTGGTCGGAGAGGAGGGATGATAGAATACATTGTTGAAAGGCATTGGGGGAAGGGAGTCTGGTCGAACAGGCGATGTACATGCGGTACTAGGTTGAGGCGAACTTAACGTAAGTATCTTGGCGAATTCTCGTGAATACCATTCCACGTCTGATTCCGGCTCGGAAGGAGAGTCACAACTCCCAGTAGGGCTCGTTGTGCAGACGAAGGAAGTCGTTAACGCGTCATTACTGGATTTAACAGGAGACTTTTTATTCTTGACGATACGAAGGGGTTTGATCGAAGCACGATGAGGACGAAAGTTAGGCGTAGGCAAGGGTAACAGTTCTCCATCGCTCCTTTCGTGCTCTCCAGAGGTGCGGGGTGTTCTCAATAGCACCTCTAGCTCTGAGACACTAGAGCTGGGGGAGTGCGTCATAGATGGTGGGGGCGACAGTCTCCCATGTGACTTTGGGGACATTGATGGAGAGCGAGATGAAGGAAACATGTAGGCTCCATTGACAGGTGATGAGTTGAACGAGTCAGAAATGTGAGCGGAGACGATTGGTGATGGTCGAGGCGCAGGACGGGGTGAACAGAACAAGCTATCAATGAAGTCGGGGATACTGATGTCTTCGTGTATCGATGCGCGTCTCGGTGTTGGGTGAATGGAAGTGTTGAGCTTGGACAGCTCAACCCCATCGTTTGATGCACCTGGCTGTATAGGAGAGTTAGTTCTTGAAGCAGCACGATCGCTGAGCTCTCCCTCTTCAACGATGATCTGCAGCGGCTTGCTAATGACCGCCGACGGCGATTGTTTGGCAACAGCCAGTGCTGCCGATGTCTGCTTGTGCGCGCGTGCGGTACGTGATTGTCGTGACAGAGGTTTATCCTTCGAGAAAACTAGAAAAAAGTTAGCGATGCCTGACTAAAGCAAGATTCATGGAACTTACAGCTCGAAACAGTCGAGGCCATCGTAGCAAAGATGTCGTAAGAGGAATCAACCTGAGGAAAGAATAAAAATTGGGGAGTCTATAGGAGCTGAGAACGGGCCCTTCGAAGCTCGTACGAGAACCGCGAGAGAGACGACGGGGAGGACCGTGTTCGCAGGGCGGGTATATAAGAACTTCGACGCCATTGTACTTTGGAACAAAAGCATTTCCTTTTCCGGTAATCATTGCAGCATAATGGATTACATCAGCAACAATTATCCTTGCATCCTCGGTCGCACAAGGCGCCAGAAAATAGTCAGAGATCCTTGTCTGATTGATGAAGTCCAAAACACATTTCACTGCTGCAGATTCGACGCAAAACATTTCTCACTCACCGCCAACTCACCGCCTTGTTTGGATGGGTAGACAGCCAAATATGTTTGGATATGATCCCAGATACAAACAAAAGCATTGCCACGCGCAGTGCAACGCGCTCATCTTCATCTTCTTCGTCGCCAAAAGCATCGAGGAAGCCGAGAAGCCGTGGTTCTCGAGGAACCATCGTCAATTACATGAACGCTTCATCTTCCAGTTTGGTATTCGTGATCACGTCCCTATCTGAATGGGTATATATCGACCGAGTTCAGCTCAGGGCTCATTGCGTGCCCTGAACCGGCCTCGGCATCTTTTGATCTGACCAATATTGACAAATCAAATTGGTTAGCCAACGCCTTCAACTTTTCCGTGATACGGATGACTGGGTTCTTTTTCTCCTCAACCTCGCTACCAGCAAATGAAAATATAGATTGCCTAGGCTGCTGAGGCGTATTCTACTCACCATCTAGGAGCTCAATCTACCCTTCCTCCTCCAACGCTCCGTTTCTGCGTAACAACTGCCCTTGTCCGCCCAGCAGGGGTTGTGGGGGGCAAATAACCGGGTCTTGTGGATCCACCCTTTTCTTGGTTCAGTCGTTGTAGGTCCGTGTAGTCCACAACCCCACATTCACATTATTCTCAATCAGTTTCTGGGCATGATTAGCACCTAACAACCTAGTGCTCATCATCTCTACCATATGAAGTTGGACACATCCGGCCTTGAGACCCTGTTCATACCTCGGGAGTTTGAACAAGTCGATGGCTCATCAGGTAAAGGATTCACCGGGTTACTTGTTTGGAAAGGTGAGTTCGACTTCATCACATTCTGGCACTCATTTGCTTGTGTCGCGTCTTCGCAACCACTGAGCTGACTTGATCCTCCAGTTAGTTTGACGGTGCTCCATGCCTGTGGGATTCTATCAACTCTATTCAGGATATTGCACCGATGGTGGTCACGTTCGATGTGGTGGGATGATTATGCCTCCTTCGTGCCTCTTGTTTCAGAGGGTTTATATTGCTCGATGTTGTGGATGTTCAAGAACGAAGGACCCGGTAAATTACCATTCAATTTCTTTAATTTACCCTTGACGCATTCGGTATTCACTATATTCAGGACCACTTAGCGATAAAACATTTACATTCTGGTTGTCAACTGCAGCCTATTTACTCCTGTTGTGGTACGCTCAGTGGCCTCGACCGACACACCGTCGACTCATCAATTCGCAGGTCCTCAAGAGTTTGTCTCGCGCTCTCACTCGCTCGGGTTATACCCGAGGGAAAGCCCACGAGAAGACTGGCCTATATCTTCTCAGTGGTTTTCACGATTGTGGGGTTGGCGATCCTCAGTGGTAGGGTAGCTGTCTGTGTCCCACGCACAGGCACCAGCAGCCCGAAGGAGAGTGCCCGATGCGTGATAAACTCAGGGCTAGTAATTGCTAGCTTCACTGGTAGGATCTAATCTTACATCTATCTCGCAAATCTTAACGACCATTTTTAACTTTCTTCCCCTCTCATCAGTCGACATTGTTGCAGATCTGCTTCTCGTTGCCTGTGCTCTATCGTCATTTTGGAAAGTGAAATTGCCGACAAATCAGCGAAGATTGATTCTCAGCGTATTCTCGGCGAGTACATTGACTTGCGTAGTCGCCATCATCTACCTGTTACTCGTGCTAAGCCCTCTTAATCGGAAACCTATGGGACCCATCTACATGACGATGATGCCGCATATCGAGGTGGGTGTGTTTCCCCTGACGACCTTTCACACGAGTCTCACACCTCTCGTCCATAATAGGCTGCCGTCTCAGTCATCGTCTGCAACCTTTCCGTAGTCGTCAGCTACTTTTACAGAACATGGCGCCGACTCCACCAACTCGTGAGAGCAATGGGCTCCACCACAGAAGCATCTTCGCTTCCATGCGCTCCAACCTCTATTATTAGTCTCTCCGGCAACGCGGATTTGAATCCGTCAGTATTAGCACATGGGACCTCCGGCGGCGTTGTGAGCACCAGGACGGGGACGAAGTTGACATTCATGGCCATCTCTAACCATTCTGGGCATTTGGCGACTGAAGATAGACCAAATTCTCTTACGACGACGGTGGCACCCCCTACAGTGGCGGACGAAAAGAGCAGAGATGCGAATTCAGATGCTTCAGCACCCCTTAAAGTTCCTGACCCTGAGGCTCCACCAGAGGATAAAACACGTTTACGACCAATACAGGAAGAGCAAAGTCGGTGCACACAGGGTTTCAACGCCCCTCCATCGGAATTAAAAATATAGACCAGTCAACACCCTCTGCGAGATAGAGGCACCAGGGGCGTCACCTGACTCACACACGCTGTAGGTTAACACTACGATGGGCCGAGACGAGGCGGTTTTTGATATCCCCTCCATATTAACGTCGAAACTTCACAACTACGATCCTCCCCCTTTTTCCTCTCCTACCTCGTTCGCGCCGTTTTCAACCCACCTACTATAAGGGTAGTAGAGAGAAGCCGTATAATATGTATCCCGGTGTATTCCTAATTTCTACTGGAGCTTCAGTGTGTATGGCAAATCTACATTGCTGTCCTCACTCTAGCTTAAATCTCTTTTGTCACTGATAATGGGTTCGATCGTTGTCCGGATGTTAATATAATGTTAATCAGCAGTTGATATTGCGGCCGATCGTGTATATAACGTTACTGCCGCAACTCTGCCGCATCAATCGGTGCCGAGATGGCTCCGCATTGAACCTGCCAAGCTTTAGGGTATCAATGCCTCTTGATCATCGTTGGATCGACGCAATGTCCAGTTGACAGAATGTTGAGCCGCTACTGTAATTCCAATGGGGATCGCAGTCAGAAATTGTGGGACAGATTCTCATTTGTGTTGTTCCCTGGATCACAACTTTTGAATAATCCGGAACATGAATTTCCTTGACCCTTGTTTGGCACAAGGAGACGTCTTCTTCAAGGATGAGAATTTGAAGCCTGGGAGGTGAACCCAAGCAATCTCTCCAGTCCCACCTATTCCTGAGGATAGACCACATGAAGTTCTCGAAGTGAGGTGCATCTTTTCTACATAGTCGTCAACTAGGGGGCAAAGGAAAAGGTAAAGCCCCTGAAAAACATGCGCTGGATTGACTTGAGGGCGATACATTCCAAACCAAGCATCCGTGATCGTTATCGTTGCCCTCTGATCCCTTGACTACTAATTACTCTAGTCTCGGCGCAGAAACAATGAATGAGTCTATAAACTCTGCCACTGTGGTGGCCGTCTTAAATTGTATCCTTTCAATGCGGTCGAGGACCTGCCGTAGCAGGAGACCAAACTCGGGAAGCAGGGCTTCCCATTCCTGGGGTTCTTCATCATCATCACCATATGAATGATCCTGGCTGAACCAGGAGATTTCGAGCAGTGAGATAACTTGTGACTTTGAGAGTCTGAAGAGTTCGAAAAGGAATTTGAAGATGAGAGGTGGAAAAATGATGACCGTCCAGAATGCTGGGTAGTTGCGCGCTATTTCACGCCAAAGTTGGCACACCCGCGCGACCACCGTCCATCCGTACCGTCGTTTCACTCCGTGAGCGTGTTCACCATCCTTTGTCTCTTTCAGAATCGTGTCTTTGACTGCGAGGAGGGAGCTTGTTGATGGGCCTCAGTTTGTTCTGCTCAGCGCGTCTTGGGCGTTCTTTTTCGGAGAGTGCGATGCCTTTGTGTGTTGCTTTTTCCCTCATGGTGTTATGCTTGCTGGTAGATGGGGAATGCTGGATATGCGTGCTGAATTTGTGTCGCGGGGCGTCGTAGCCAGTAATCACAGAGTAAATGGTTAGAAACGCGATCGGCTTTCTATACGTGGTTAGCAGCACGGCAGCAAATTAGTGGCCGAAACACTCGTGCCACAACTTGGATCTGCTGAGTTGCAAACCGCGCTGGCTGTTCGTTCCACTGGCACTGAGATTGACGCAATGGCAGGCCAAAGTTTATTGCTGGAGAAAACGTCCATGCGTAACAGACAGCAACGTGCTTTTCCTCGACCAGATGTCCACATCTTATCGAGTCAAGCATTAATCTTTGCTGCGACGTTACATATCCATTTTTTTGAATGCGAGTCCGATTTGCTGCATCGTGAGCGTTAGCCAGCAAGCTTTGTGTTTTGTTGGACTTTGGGATGCTTCTTAACCCTGAGAATTACCTGCTGACCGCGTCGCGCACCATTAAGCTTGGGCGTTCGCTCAATAATTCAACTGTCATATCAGCATCTTCGTCGTACTCAACAGTTATCAGATTGAGTAGTGTCATGTTCTCGAGTAACTGAGCCTCATGAAACAAGAACTACCATCTCAGCATCGGGACTGGACAGAGTCACAATTTCTGTAGTTACCACCTTGCTATCATATTGACGCTATTTAACAAGCCTGACACTAACAGAAGGACTGAAGTCACCACAAAACCTTGGAAGCTGCTGCCCCTATTCGCCTCCTCCAATTCGGACTGTATCTTCCCACCGGGGATAAGCTGCGTTCGTACAATATTGGAAAGTGGATTGAGGAAAGGAATGATCCGATCCGATCACAAGCGTCTAGCTTCATGGCGAGCAGCGTTAGCTCTGCCTCCAATAACGCTCGTGAAGCGAGAAATACGGTTCTTGGCGTTCTGACAACCGCGAAACTCTATGGAGTTGTCAGTGATGGCCGTTCCAGTCCACGACTACGATGGAAATTCCCTATTATCTACATAAAAAATTAGCAAAGACCAAATTCCCACATGTGAACCCACCAGAACCCGCTTTCGCCTGTGATTACTACAGAAGCAACTACCACAACGACTATGTAGCAAGCATAGGCCTGACTCGAACAAAAGGCTAAACTGCGACATCAAGTCCCTCCAACGATAGCTCAGATTCACGATCCCAAAGCGGGTAAGAATATTTCCAACCTTGCCGCATTCCTCGCAAGGAGTGCATCAACTACCATCTTCGCTCATCCTCATCTTCATTGCCAAGCGCCGGGTTGTCCTTTCCCTCATCCGTTTTATTTCGGTAGCGATCGAATTGAGGAGTATTCTCCGCGAGATAGTCTTCGAGATCCGATACCCCAGATGCAGAGTAAAGCCTTCAAAGAATGAGAATGAGCATCTAGAGTTTATGACTCTGTAAGAGTTTGACAAGTGCCGAGTTTCTCCTTTCCACCTATAGTGAATTCGAAACGATCGGCCAGCGGAACGCGTCGAGGATGTTCATGAAATCGATCACCCTTGCGCGGCCAGGTGTCAAGGATACCAACTTTGAAGCAAAACTGTGGACTACACGTCGTTCGAAAAAATACGTGAACCGCCATATGCTGTGGGAGCTTCGCGACGCTTAGAGAAAGCCCATACGGGTGGAAGTTTGAAACTCTGGAGGTCTCGCAATGGACCGAGTTCTATACCATCAAGTGGAGAGGCGATTCTCAAGTCTTTGAATCGCGTCAGGAAAGAGAGAGATATCCCAGTTGACTGTACACCGTTCGAGACCTAGTCGGCGAGACGTGGGGGAAGTTGTGGCAAAAAAGAGAGCCAGGGAACTAAAGTCTGGAGCCATGTGTCCTCAACACGTGCCTTATGACGCCTTGGAACGGGTACAGCGTGAGACGTGCACTATACTCGAATGCCTGGATCCGGTGCTGCCGCCTTCTCAAAAATCTCTCGAGTTCTACGATTGGTCGTACTGGATATGGATCAAGCGCACGCTCCACATATCTCGTGCCGCGATACCGCCGTCATTTATCTGATATCTCTCGCGCCGAATCTAATCCTACACAAAAATGAAAAGCACGAGTCAGCTAGAGAGTCATAGCTATGTACAACGTCAGATCAAAAGGAGGGAAGAAGAACCGACAAGGGTATATTGAGAAACCGTATGTCTAGCATGGAGGCGGGTAGGGGTAAGAATGGTGAGTAGGACGATTAAGATGTATGAGATGGGACATGACAGCGACACAATCGAGGGATGATGCATACAATCTAAGGCTCGTCAATGCGTGGTGTAATATGATGAGGAAGAGGAGGAGGGTGAGAGTGATGAGGTTGTGGTTGATATTGTTACTGTTGAGGATCGCGTGAACCTGCTGTTGAGGAAGCCATACTTGAACCAGCAGGTTGTTGTTGCGGTGTTTGTTGTTGCTGTGTAGGCGAGAATATGTGCATGGAAAAAAGGACAAGGAATCAATGATCCAAACAGAATACCAAGCGAATGGAAAAGGGATGTAAAATGCGTGCATGGAAGAGAGACGAGGGAAAGAGAAAAGCGCAACCTCTCACTGACCTGTCTCAGCTTAGCCAAATGGATCTTCAACGTCTCTGCATAATTCTCAAACCCCAACGTCGACATGGCTTGTAAGATATCCTCTCCTCCTATCGTCTTGCGTTTCTCCAACTGGCACTTCTCTGCCGCTTCGGAGGTGATGAAGGAGATGAACTCGGAGACGCATTCTTGGACGCATTCTTTGGCGTCTTTGGCGATTTTAGCAGTGGGCGGGACGGAGGATTTCATGATGCGTGAGACGTTGGCTATCTGAGAAAATAGGTGTGATGGTGATGCGGTGGGCTAGTTGTGAGTGTGAGGGGTTGGATGAGAGAAGGCGTTCTTACGGGCAGGAAACGGTCTTGTTCTCTGTATTCGCCGACTTCTTGGTCTGTGATGGGAGGAGCTGGTGGAGTAGATTGAGGAGAGGGCGAGAGGGTTGGACCACCAGGAATTGGTTGAGCAGGGATGATGGGTTGTAATTGGTCAGACATTGGGGCAGTTCTACGAGTTTGAGAGCGTCGTCGTCGACGACGTTGAATGTCAGAGCGATGAATGCTAGTCGGAGGACGAACGGGATTTTAATTAGTATTGAACGACGCGTCGGAGGCGCAACGATCCAAATTGGTCGGACCCGCGCGTCTTGCACGGTGCTTGGCGGCGGAGGTGTCGGGATTATCGGCGCCACTCGCTCCGAATTGAAAAAAATAGCAGAAAATCTCGGCAGCTTAGAGCCAAGTATCGCCTTTTTCGGAAACGAAGAGGTGCAAAGTGAAAGGTTGGACACACAAAAACTTTGTCTGGTTTGGGGGCTATGTGTGGCGACGGTCTCTGCAAAAAAACGAAATCAAGGAGAAGTATGTTATGGAGAGGATGTGAGATTTCGAATATTTGAAAATGGGAGGGGAAGAGGAGGAACGAATCAAATCCACGCTTTCCAGCCCAATCAGATTCGTGAATTTCCCACAACGAACCACCCCGTTTTGGAAGCTGCGGCCCAACCCACAGGATAGTGGGGATCAAGACACAAGGATAATCTGCACCAAGGCCACTAGAAGGCTAGAAGCATGCTCAACATATCCCATCAGCCGAACAACATATGGCTTTTCTCGGAGTGAAGGCGGGCATTGTCGCCAGACGGTGCTGACTAATCCGGGATATTCGTTGTTGTCCATTGCTTCGTTCTGGGACAAAGGTGAGTCCTTCCTACCAACACAATACCCGCTGTTGACAATTGAAGGATACTCAGAATATGACTACGTATACACTGAAACGTAGTCCTTGTTACTATCATTTTAATCCGCATCGTCAATTTGACAACAACCCATAAGCCGGCCACCTTGCCGCCTTGGAAAAATGACAAGGGCGCACATGGGTGTTTGGCTACCAGGGCCTCGATTGAACAAGAAAGCATCCCTTCATTGGGCCATTGTCATCATCGGGTGCTTGTCACCTCGAAGCCGGCAAACCATCATCGGTTGGGAAAAATAATGTGTCGTTCGTACCTCCATCCATAGTATACCCGAAGGATTAGGTTAAAAGTCTCGCCCATCATTTCTCCCTCTCCCTTCTTCCTTAGAGTTGATCCTCACCTTGCTTTTCAGTTTCCCAGCTTTCCCTACGCTTTTCCACCTTTTGTGTTCTAGGCCATCCTTGACGGAGCCTTTGACGAGCAGCTTGACGCTCTCTACTAATCTTTGCTAGTACATTCTCTCATACTCTTCTTGACGAGTCAACTGAACCCATCCACGACACACTGATTGCCCACTCTCACTTCAAAATGATCGCATCCTCCAACTTCTTTTCCACTGTCCTTATCGCCATCCTATACACAACAGCGATCACCGTCAACGCTGCACCATGGCCACAACACAAAAAGCACGCTACCCATCGTGTTCGGCACATCGGTCGTAACATAAAATTGGAAACGTACAACCCCAAGACCACGTTCAAAGTTTGTCTCCTGCAGTCCCTTCCCTTCTCCCTTCCCCAACATCACCTCCTATCCCATTCTTCATTACGTTTCCCATGCATTGTACTCCGTTCGGGCACACCTATGCAACGAGTCGACGACCGTTGCTCATAAGCTCCGGCTTGGCATACTCGTGGCGTATACCCCTCTTGACGTTTCACAATTCATTTCATCATGTCACCTATCACATACTGACTTTATCATCCCTTCCTCTTTTCTCGTGTGGACGCGTTATGCGTATCTAGACGTACGGAGCAGCTGTCGCACAAGCAGGCGAATCGTCCCTCGTAGCAACGTCAATACAAGACTCAGCCGTCAATTTCCTCACGACTCAACAAGGATATAATGCAAGCAGCATTGGATACCGATCAGGGTTCGATACCACGACCAACGGACGACACGCATACGTAACGCAGAGCCATGTACGTTATCCCCTTCATGTGTTTTGTATCGACCTTGGCGTTCTCACAATATCCTTTTTGATGCCGTTTTTGCCTACCTTTCGTTGGCGACTGTGTGCGTGTGAGTAGGAAGGCGTTCCTTTTGCGAATGCAGTGGCAAACATTGCATGGAAGAATGGGCAAGTTGTCTCATTTGGTTCTTCGTTCATCCAACCCAGTGAGTGTCTAGAAAAAAAAAATCTCACGTCCCTTGTGTCCTCACCGCTTTCTCCGTGCTCTCTCTTTCCCATCTCAACCAATGTACCACACATGAACGCAAAACTGCACCCCCGCATACGAAATCATTAGCATCTATCGCACCCTCAACCCCATCCATCCCCTTTGAATCCGTCGTCAACGCCACGGAAGACGCAC
This sequence comes from Volvariella surrecta, assembly GCA_951802395.1. Classification (NCBI taxonomy): domain Eukaryota; kingdom Fungi; phylum Basidiomycota; class Agaricomycetes; order Agaricales; family Pluteaceae; genus Volvariella; species Volvariella surrecta. The sequence goes on along the minus strand of OX637791.1, from coordinate 166,214 downwards.
TCGGAGCCAAATTCAACGGTAAAGCACCCAAAGTCGAGTACCTCGCCAGATCAGACGGATCCGCCGCTCTCACACACTCATTCCAACTACGAAACGACGACGAATCAACATGGTACGAAGCTTTCGTAGACGCCCACACTGGCGAGCTTCTCTCCGTAACCGATTTCCTTGCACACGCCAGCGTATGTCATTTTTTCGCCTCTATTCGTGATAGCCCCCTTCTGATATGTATATGCACCTCGTAACAGTACACCGTCGTTCCGATCTCCAAAATCTCAGTCGACGATGGAGTTGAAACCTTGACGGACCCAGAGAATCTCGATTCTTCCCCTTTAGGTTGGCAATTTGACGGACAAACCAATTCCACCACCACGGTGTAAGTTTCCTTTTCCTCATTCCCACACACGCATACACACCTGTCGAATGTTTCTCTCATGGCTTTCTCCACATTCCCACTTGGGCCATACTCCTCCCTTGTCACATCCACAAAATGGACTCTTCACCCCACAGTGGCAACAACGCCCTAGCAGCCATAGGCGACCAATCAGGAGTAACCATCCAATCGTCTCCAGGCTTCAACTTCAACTTTGCCTACGACGACAGCAAAGACCCGACAGACCCAACGAACGTCCAAGGTTCGAGCGTCAATGCCTTTTTCATCGCCAACACCGTACATGATTTTGCGTATCAGTATGGGTTCACGGAGACAACCTTTAACTTCCAGCAGAGCAATTTTGGCAAGGGTGGAGAGGAGGGAGATAGAGTGCTGGTCTCTATTCAAGATGCGAGCGGGACGAATAACGCCAATTTCGCTACGCCGCCTGAGTGAGTCTAGTTGTCCTTGGTCTGGACATATGCTGACTTGATATCTGTCATGTTTGTAGTGGTCAATCTGGCATTTGCAGGATGTTCATCTGGGATCTCACTGACGTACGTTGTATCACCTATCTTGTTCATTGAATAGACACTGACGGTTTGGTCTTTTCCAGCCTCGAAAGGACGGTGCGATGGAAAACGATATCATCGTTCATGAAATGGCACACGGAATCACCAATCGTATGACCGGCGGTGGTAGTGGTAGATGTTTGCAAACTACGGAAGCGGGTGGTATGGGTGAAGGATGGTCGGATGCTGTCGCCGAGTAAGTCGTCAACGGTCTTTATATGTCTGCTTTTTGAAAGGTTCACTCATATCATGTCTTTCTCAGGTGGGTGCAGCAGACTGATGGAGAAGTTCGGGATTTCGTGTTGGGGACGTATGTCACAGAGAATCCGGCTGGTATTCGACAATTCCCTTATTCCACAGATTTGTGAGACTCCTTTGACTGTTTCTTCTGCCGTCAACTCATCGTCGCTTGTGCGTCTTTTACAGTAACGTCAATCCCCTCACATTCGCAGACGTCGGTAAACTCAACGAAGTTCACAGTACGTTCATCATCATCACTTACCTCTTACCTTTTCCCGGGCTCATATATCTGACCTTGATAGATATTGGCGAAGTCTGGGCAAACATGTTGCACGGTGTCTATGCCGCACTCGTCGGCGCAAATGGATTTTCATCCACTTTCTTGACTGATGCTTCTGGCTCGGAAGGCAACGTTGTCTTTATGCAACTCCTCATGGACGCTCTTTTGCATCAACCCTGTAACCCAACATGTGAGTCATCTTTTCTTCATTCCGTATCGCTCATGCGCCCGAGTGGAACGGAGTCCTTGCCTTCATTTTCCTTTTTCTTTTACCTCCGTGAACATGATCTAATACGATGCATTCTGTTATATAGTCGTCAATGCGCGAGACGCGTGGATTCAAGCAGATGTGGATAGGTACAATGGTGAACATCAATGCACGCTTTGGAACGCTTTTGCGAGCCGAGGATTGGGATTGAACGCTCAGGAAGATTTTGTGAATGACAACTCTGTACCTCCCGAGTGTGTTGGTAACGGCGATAACGGCACTGGAGCTGGAAACGGTGCAGGTGCTGGAAATGGTGCTGGCGGTAATGATAACACACCTGCCAATGGTGGTGGTTCTGGGGATGGGTCCAGGAACGGGAGCGGTAAAGACCTATTTGCTGCCATCTTTGGTAAAATCATTGGTCGCAGAGGTTCCTGGTAGGAAATGAACATCGCTGGACGATTGCAAGTGGATGCCCAAGGAAACTGTGGGGAGGTTGTGGTTGTTGGTCGATTAAGCTTCTGTGTTTTTTTTTTTTTTTTTTTTGTTTAGGTCATGCTGTCATCTCAATCTCGTCGTGTTGTCGTTACTCTCGGGTTCATCAGTTATTAATCACTAGTCTTAGAAGAGATCATTTTTATCAAAACGGATTGGAGAATGGAAATGAAAGGTCCTGATACTCCGGCCGCTCGTCCGTTTCTCTATTTACTGATACAGGCACCATTATTGCCTGACACGGCTTAGTTGCTCTGGCACGTGTCGATCTCGAGATTCTGTGTCGCATATGCTTACTTTGAAATGGGGATATCATTTCCTTGGACTTCCCACATGCGCTTAGCAGCGAGTCAGCTGTGCCACCGGTATAGCGCTGGACGGCATCGCCACCGGTAGAGCGCTAAACGGCATTGCCCGGAACTACACGTAGCATCCTAGGGCCAACGACGGGGGGTCGTGATCACTTAAACGTTGTCATCAACGATGCTTCCCCAAAGTTGCAGCGCCAACCCATCAGAGGCAGTCCTGGCCGCCATAGACGCAGAGATTGCAACACAAAAGGAATATCTTCGCAAACTATATCATCAACGCAATGCCCATGCGCCCATCAATCAACTCCCCCGCGAATTGTTGACCAAAATCATGTATCTTGTCAAAATCGACACCATGGGACTGTATGGAGGGTACGCTTGGATCCAAGTAGCGCATGTTTGTCAACACTGGAGACGAGTCGCGTTGGATTGCTCACCGCTTTGGGCGACGTTGGAGGTGCTAGTACCTGGTCTATGGTGGATCAAGGAACTATGCACACGTTCAAGATCAGCACCGCTTTCCCTTGTCAGCATTTCGAGCCATTCCGCTTTCCTGCGAAGAATTCGGGGCACAGCTAAACGCGATCAAATGTTGGCTGACATTTTGAGGAAGGAGTTCAGGAGAGTTCAGGTGTTGCGGATTGCCCTTCCAAGTGATAGGGCTAGGACCTTTGTGGAAAACTTGACGACGCCGGCTGATCAACTTACCCGATTGTTCATTTCAAATCCTCCCTTGGAGCCTTTGGAACTCCCGGAAAACATCTTTGATTGTCATCTACCGGTGTTGCGGAATCTCGACTTGGAACAGTGTAGTTTTAAATGGAATACCCCTTTGCTTGCGAGCTCGCTGCAGGTGTTGCGGATTAGAGAGCCCACGGTCAAGTTGCAGGTCGACCGGTTTCATCAGGTCGTGCAGTCGCTCCCGCTCCTACAAAAACTGCATTTGTTCTTTGTCGTGGCTCCACCCGATCGTACTCGTGTGACAGGAAGCGAGGGAGATCGGGGAGGAAAAGCGCCAACAACAGATCAAGTCCACCTACCGTTCTTACGTGAACTACATATCGCGGATACCCACGGTAGCGCTATCGCGAGACTCCTGTCTCGACTCCGGCTTAACGATGATATCGTTCTGAATTTCTACCTAAACGGACGTGATTCGGATTCCTACGAATTTCTCGAGGGCGCTGTGCTCGGCACGCTCCTGAAACACTCTCGTTTTAAACCGGGATTCAACCTGCGGATGTCGTGTCTAGATGGACTTTTGGGTAGCGCTATTATGGGGTTCACGGGTCATTTTACCAGCGTTGGACAAGATAATAATCGATTTCGACTCGAGTTCTGTATAGGGAATGAGGAGTTTGGTGTTAACAGAGAGGTGGAAAGATGGTTTGTGACACTGGAGGATCTCTCTTTGTTGAAGAATATGAGGGAGTTCGAGGTTGGTTATGGGATGGTGGTTCCAGATGCGATATTCCGTGAGATGTGGAGGAGTCCTGTCCTGGAAACTGTTGTACTCGGTGGAGCAAATGACTTTTATGAAAGGTTGGTGGCTTGCATTCCACAATGTGATGCACACAGGAGGGCAGGAGGCTGGGCGGGTGATTTGAGGTCGAGGCATTCCGATGTGGGTGTGAGCGAGAGTACTACCGTTTCTGCAGGGCCCGGAGGAACTGACGAAGAAATTGACAATGGGGACACGACAAGCGCTAGAACAAAGTTCAATATTCCCGTCCGTCGTTGCAAAGAGTGCGAAAATCGTGGAAGACATTTCTTTCCTGCACTCCGACAACTCGTCCTCCGAGACCCGTCTTTGTCGGCGTGGATTAGAACTATTGGCACTGGCACAGCACAACGACATCCAGTTCTGGAGTTTACCATCCGAAGGATACGTTGTAATCTTCCAATCGCAGGAATCGTCTTTAAGGAGGGAACAGTGACTCGGACCACTGATCTATCCAGGTCCCTTGTTGAGCGAAATTTCCAACGTCTGTGCGGAGGGTATGGTCCTTCAATCACGTTTACGAGGGATTAATATATGATGTAAGGATACTGCATCATGGTTGTGCAGAATTGTGGGATTGATTAGACTTGTTTACTATAGGGCGTCCTTGACTCAGTTTGGTTGCAGGGATTTTGTGATAGATTATGATGTTTAGGGGTTTTTTCTAATTGTTGGGTCGTTTCCATTGTCGTCTCCAAGTTGCTTGAAATCCGCCTTGGAGTGTTCGCTTAGAGGAGCACCCGAGAAACCGTGTGGCGGCTGTTATGCGTGGCCCAGGCCGGGCAATATTACCACATAACTTGACCGTGACTCAATCGCTTAGCCATGCATTGAAGCTTCAGATGATCCTGTGTTGTGGCCACAGAATTTGAGCTACTGGCTGAAGTAGGTCAGACACTCAAGCCAGGGCTACAACATATCCAGAGTTCGCCTTTAAATTCACAACGGTCGTGATGCAGAGATATCCAAAGTAGAAACATACCTCTGTCGTTTGCGCGTTCATCGTAGCGCCCTTATTCTTGTAAATCAACTCCCACGCGAAATTCTGGTTCAAATCACTGGCATCAGTACTTGTCCAGCAAGATGTCATGGCAGAAGGAAAGATGGGGTGGATCAAGGTGACACAAGTCTGCCGATACTGGCAGGATACAACGCTAGATTTCCCAGCCCTATAGGAACCATTATGATTCCTTCCTTGAGCATCAAGGGAATTGAGGAACTATGCAAACGTTCACGTTTCTGTCAGACTACAAGTACGACGACGTGTAAACGGATAACAAACTAACTCACTTCAGCCACTCGATAGATTTGACTGAGGTGTGAGAACGGCAAGGTTTCAAGTAGATGTCCATGTACTGCATAGTACCGGATGCGATGCAATATGGACCTCTACAGTAGCGGGGACGAGACCAGCCTGCAGGGTGAACGAACTTAGTGGTAAATATAGATGTCCAAATATAGGTCGGATATGCCCGATGAACCTTGTCAAGATCGATTTCGTCCACCACAACAGCCATTACGATGATCATCCGGGGCAAGGGACCTTTGAACTCAAAAGAATTTTGGGAGAGCAGCTGCACCGAATCCAGGCCATGCCAAAAATAGGCTGGGAAACTATTATAGTTCGACAGGGAGTCTATCAACTTCCGTCTTTACGGTCCATCTACTCAGAAAGCTCTCTTGCAAGTTCGCTGCAGCATTTCTGTGGAATCTACTTCTCAAATCTTGTACCCATACAACTCCTTCCATCTGAAGAGGATTTTGAGGAATTTGTCGACAGAGTTGTGTCGCCGATCCTACTGCACAAGTTTGTGTCGTCCTTCAAAGAGTATGGCTTTACTCCAAGCTCCGCTAGCTGTCACGCTATTTGTTGGCTTCATGTATTCTTTCAACGGCGCGTACTCGGCAGTTGTGGTACAATTGGCACCTTTTCCCTCTGGCCGCGTGACAGCGATCAGGGTTCGTTCCGTCCTCGAGAAGATTCTGATGGACGACGTTGTAGAAATAACTCTATGGGGGACGGGGAAATTTAAAATCTGTCGTTTGTCAAATTTTCTCAGAGCCCCAAACTCGACACGCTCTTCCTTCAAGATTTTCACCCTGGGTTGGCGGCATCGGATCTCGTCGACTACCTTGCGGAGAATACTCCTCAGTGTGATTTCCATTGAGATACATATGAGGGGAAGGACGACCACATGCTTTGCAACGAAGACGTAGATGAAGGAGCAACGAGCAAAGATGACAGTTGGCACCCTCCGAGTCCTTGCGAGGAATACCACAAGGCCGGGAAGTCACTAGTCATTCGTCCCCCCTTTTGTGACTGCTTGTTATTAGGGATGTGGACCTGGAAATCTGGTTGGGAGACCGAAGAAATGGTGCCATGATGTACAGTATTGACTTGTTCGTGAGTTATAGAATCCGCTGCAGGCTTGGGATCAAAGAAATTGCATTTGAAACTGATAGCGAAGCATGGTTATCATTGGAGAATGACCTGAGATCGCAGTTCGAGGGACGTTATGGTGATTTTAGCCCTTTTGTTCGAGTCAGGCTTATCACATAGTGTCCTTGTGGTTGTAATGCTTCTGTAGTAACCACAGAAATTGTAATCGTGTCAGTGTTAGCGTCGCGGTTTCGAAGTCCCCATATGATTGATGCGCACGCGCTGTTGTGTGGCTGTTGCCGCTGTTCGTGTTATAGTTAACGTTCTCAACGCTCGCTTATGCTGATGCAGAGATCCGCAAAGTGAAAGCACATCTCTGCTGTCTGCGCACCTAGCACAGCGCACTCCTCCCTGTCAATCAACTCCCATACGATGTTTTGGTGCACATTATGCACAATATCAGGCAAGGTGCTATCGACAAGTGTTAGTTATGGGAGCAGATGGATTAAATCTTAAGAGATACGTCTCGTTGTATCTAATTACTAGCTGCTGGGAAGATGAGATGCTCGACCTAGTGATCTTCCACTTCGTTCTCGCTACCTAGGACCCCTTGATCCTCCTAGTCAGCATAGGTTCTGAAAGGCACATGCGCACACCACACCTTGACGTTTGCTTTATCTATCTCCATGTCCTCAAATCCCCAATCGCTCAATGCACCGTCCTTCAGGTGCGACCCGTCTACTAGGGACACTACATCCCATGCGCCTCGCACCTCAGCTGGCCGACTCCGTGTAAATGTAGATATAGAGCAGCACCCAACGCGAAGGGGATATTCTCGTTGACCCAAGAGCGACCTCACTAACGCAATCATGGTAGCGACATGGCTCACAAATAACACTCGGGTCTGTTCAGGGTGGTGGCGTTCAATGTTGGCAACGAACGCAGTCAAAAATTGGTCAACTCGTTCGTGTAGTTCGTCAAGATCTTCTCCCTTCCTAGAAGGGTACAATACAGGCGTATAGGATGTGCCGATCTCGCTGAAGTACTCCTGGAGCTCTGTGGCTGATTTTGGACGCGGATGTAAATCTGTTCCCGGTGCGAGAGATGAACACCAATTCGAGATCCCTTGAAATAATTTAATTAGTGGGCAAAGAGGGTGCAACGCTAACTGCATACCATGCTCTACGTAGAGAGGGAGGCCGAAGGCCTCACAGATAGGTTGCGCCGTTTGAAGGCACCGATCTGGACATATCATCAGCATGCCTATTCTTGTGCTGGGACCTAAAGAATGATACAATATGGAGAGGAGTAGATAGCAATGGGCCGCTCTTCCTCAGGCAGGCTTTTGAAAAATGCTGCCACTTCCTGTGCTTGGGACTGGGGATGATAAGATGATCAGTGTTTGACGATGACAGTACTCTTACCACACCAAACTCAGCCAAGGGTGGGTCTCGAGGGATGCCAGTTGGACTTGTCCTGCCCGTTTAAATCTGCTTTAGAGAGGTAGTATCCCTTCACAACGAACTGTGCACGTACCAGTTCGTCGTAACCCAGTCCATGCTGAAGCCTATGCTTTCGTCAGTGCTGCAGCCCGCTGAAGATGGCGCAACGAACCGTGTCGGACAATGTATATCTTCTTAATCATTGGTGTTGGAAAGGCGTGGTCACAGGTATAGAGGGAGTGATGGGAACGCACAGATCGGATTGATGCCACTGAGTGTCAATAATCTGCCAATATGTTATTGGTTATATGATTCGCCGGGCCCAGGAGCCGTGCTACGTACAGGCAGTGTTCAATTGTGATTAAGTAATGGAAACACCGTTGATTGGGCAGTTGTCTTGCAGCTTATGATTCCTTTTCAGGAAGGAGGTCTCTTGTATAGTACAGATACAGATAGATGGATCCCTAGCGATGAAGTTGATGCTGCTGCTGCTGAAGGGTTCAGGGAGCCAAGTAATGTAGCCAGTCAAGAAAGGAGACCTGAAGAAGTGAATTATGACGACAACTCCTACCTGACTTGCCAGAAATCTGAAAGCAAGGGAACCCATTTCTCAAGTTTGCGACGACGAGTCATCCGTAATGTAGACTTGAAGTGGACACGGAAGTAATATGCACCCCATTGTGAGATTCATATTCCTCAGGATCCGCTGCGGGGTTGCGATTGAAGAATTGCATTTGAGACTTGTCGGAAACCCTGTTTATCGTTGGAGGAGGAAATTAGGTCGCAGATCGACAGACTCTGAGGTAAATTTAGCCCTCGTATTGCTGTATGGCTTACTGTATAATGTCGTTTTGGTAGTCATCCCCGTTATTGCTCCTTGGCTTGTTGGTGGCGGCGGCCTGGCTGTCAATACCTGACTGGTTGGTTGATGGCTGCACGCTGGCAATACAATGTTTGAGTGGAATCGTAGTTTCGGGTACATCAACCCAGACATATGGGGTTCAATTTGCTCACGTCCAAGAAACCATGTTACATTATTAGACTAAGATCTGCAGCGACACATGTGTCTCTCATCACGTGGAGTGTGACACATCACTCTCCGTCGTCTGAAACAAAAACTATGAACACCGCATCTTTCCTCTCGAATATCACAACGATTATCGAGGCTGATGCAGCTATCAGAAGTCAGAAACACGACTGCACCTCTGACGCGTCCACCCAACGCGCTTCCTCCTGTAAACCAACTCTCTTGTGGTGTTTTGGTGCACAACGCAATGCCATTGCTAAGGGAGATATGGGATATGGATGGATCACAGTGACACAGGTCTGCAGATAATGGAGAGACGCTGCAATGAATTGTTCATCCCTATGGGGAACCACTTTAATCCAATCGCCAGATGTCGAATGGGTCGATGAACTCTGCGAACGTTCGTGCTCTGCTCCGAGATCGCTTGTGGAGGTTGCATACCACCGCAAACAGAAGAAGAGGTTTCCTCTACCTTATCTGAGACTTTGGACGATTTTGAGAGGTCACTTGCACTGGACTTGGCGTTGGAGTATGACGAGTCCAGGGTGTTGAAGGAATGAGGTTTTCCACAATTCAATATTGGACCTCTCTTCCTTGTGAGTTTAGTTATTCGAGACGCTCCTACAGCAACCAAGTGTCCTGGTTCTGTATTTGGGTCCAACATCCCTAACATACGCCCACTGCATCTCGATCAGCGCTCAGTCTTCTGGAACGACCGCTTCTCTCGCGCTGTATGAAAATTGACTATCCATTCTACCGCCACCGCATAGAAACCGACCATTTCCGGCCCTGAACTCCTCATTTTCACACCTCCGAAGGCTAGAACTTGAAGATATTTTTTTCGCCGTCCCTATTCCCAGTTTTGATTAGGATGCCATTGCAGTTGGACAGGGTACCTGTCAACTTCCGTCCCTGCAATCTCTCTCACTCGGCCTAGACGATTGCGCAAAAACCGCGTCTCTCCTTTCTGGACTCCACTTCCCAAACCTAGTGCGCATACAGCTTATTCCGATTGCGGACAAGCTTGAGGAATTTATCGACAAAGTCGTCTTGCCAATCCTAATACCGAACTTTGGGACATACTCCAAAGAGTATGGATTTATTAATGTGGATAAGTCATACGTTAGAGAAAAAGCCAAAAAGCCTCTTGCATCTTTTCGACGGCTCATAGTTTGATTTGAAGCTGGCTTCCTCGGCTACCCGACACCACTTTGCTGCTTGGTCGGGGAGATTTTAACGAAGGAGATTGGAGAGTTCAGTCTGAGTGATTGGGGGTTCGTTGCAATGCACCCCGTTGTGGAATTCGTGGCGCATAGGATTCGGTGCGGGGTTGGGGTAATTACATTTGAAACTCATAAGGAGCGTTGGTTGCCACCAGAGGAGGCTATTATATTGCAGATTGTGCAATTCTATGAAGATCTTAGTCCTTCCGTTAGAATGAGATCTGTTAGATATCATCATCACGATAATGATACTTCCCTTGATGTCTCGGTGGTCGGTGGTCATGATTGTCGTAAATGAACATTACTGAATTGGAGCTTTTGATTGAGATCTCGCAATATTAATGCTTTACAGGTTACCAAAGGTTTATAAGAATAACTCGTATGGAATCAGAAGTGAATTTCGATGGGCGTAGATTGGGAAGGTTGATACTGAAGCATTGCGACCAGTATCTCTTCCATGTGCGAGTCAAATGTACAGTATCGATATCACTCAGGTGCCAGTGTAGAATGATCAAGGTCTGGTGAACTACTACCCACAGCACGGAGCGCACTACGATCTCACTATCTTCCTCGATCTCAATGGGTCTGTTTATTAGTCCATAATCGGATCTCATCGTCCCTTGACTCGCTCAAGAGGTTCAACTAACTCGGCAGATGCCGGACCGATATTTTAGGGCGTAGGTCTGATGAGCCATCTTGGGTGTGCCCTTGCGCGCGAGTTCCGTGATAGACATCTTGGGTACGAACGTTTGTTATACTGTACTGTACACGAGGTTTTCATAAACTTTTCGTCTCTTCTCATGCATTTTCTCCCAAGTCATCAGGCGGAAAGCATTCTGTTGCAGGTTCGGCATAACATTCGTCAACTACAAAGCCTCCATGTGAATTGTAATGTATTGGACGAAGAAAACGCGGAAGTTTGAGTTTTCTTCATTTGTTTTGGTTGTTCTCTTGGTTCAGTGGGACACTTGAGGATCTGGGGCATATAATCGGACGGGAAAACGCTTGCTTCTCGGCGATTTATTCAGTTGAAGCGGTAGCTCTCTGCTTGAACCAGCCTCACGAGCACAACGACCATTAACGAACACTATATCTCCTATTAACCCGTACGACCCCGGGCCCCTCGTGTAGCGTCACAAGTGGCCTTTTTGGCAAGTGAGCCGTTACAGCTGTTCTCGACATGCAGCGCATAGGTAGGATCTTACAGTACTCTGAATGGAGATCTAGAAAACTGTTCGTTGATGGGGTGGTCTGATGGACGGCGAGAGCGGCGGAGCTTTCGTGGTCCTGGTGATGGTGATGAATCACGAAATAGGCAAAGGTAATCCGGGTGATGTTAGAAATTTGTCAAGAACCAGTCCAGATGAAGGAGTGTATGTACCAATAATTCTAGGACTCTGTTGAGGTGTTCAGAAGATTGCGTTCATCAGCAATTTGTCTAGGGGCTGGAAGAGCTAGGACTAGTTCTTCCAGCTTCTCTAGCAAAATTATGGACTAGGCCCAGACTCACATGCATGGAAGAGCTGGGGCAAGCTGGAGTAAATAGTTTTTACCATCTACTGACCTACAAATGACGTTGACATATATATACATCCTGTGCTTTAATTATCTTCACGTAAATGCATTTTACTGCAATAATGAAATGTGAAAAAAGCGAATTTGAATTTGGGCTGGGGGAGCTGGAGTGAGCTAGAGGAGAATTCCAGCTCCCCAGCTGTTCTAGCTTTCGGACAAATTACTGATGTTACATTACGGGGGTTTTCTCCTCGAGGGAGCATGTAATTTGTAATAAAAAATTTGCTGGATTTTCGAAGGTCTAAGATTTGATGTTTTCTAACGGCCTAAAATAACAATTAAGATTTCATTTTCTCTATCGGTCGATAATTTAATATTGTAGTCGTATTTTTCAACAGTGTTTACAACGGAGCGTGTCTTGCCCACAATGAAAGTAGTTACACTTGAGTTCCTATACTCAAATAGAGTCGAATCTCTTCCCCACCCAGTGTGACGTGGTCCGAGATCAATTTCTTCTACCCACCCCCCCAAACTTTGTCTCTCTTTTCCAGCTATACGGAAAGAATTGGACTTTTCTCATGTTACACATTCCGTCTCCTACGGACGCATTTGCTTTGTAAGACAACCGTAGACCCAATAAACCACGACGAAAGGAGACCGAGGTGACGGAAAGTTCCTCAACCTCCGCCGTTTTCCACATGCTACACATGTGCCCGATCTCGACCGATAACTACAGGAGCGATAGAGCATTGGTGGTCCAAAAACTGGACCGAAGTTTGAGCATCTGGAACGTAGGAACTTTGCGTCCCCATTTCGTAAACATTGATTTATAGGAGAATGTTCGGACGAGTGAGCAGGAACAAAACAATGCAGCGATCATCGCTCGTCACAATGGGTCTACATTTAAATACATCACTTGGAATTGCCAAAACGCTACCCAAATCGCTGTAAGGTGAGTGAGACCTTCATACAAGTTGCACAGTGTCGTAGCATGTTAGCGATTTGGTAATTGGATCCGAATTTCCGAAATGCATGCGCTGTTTGCAGAGTTTCTCACGAACGGTGACAGCAGCGAGATTGGTTGAAGATATACTTACTCATCATCAATTCGAATGGGTGTATTGAAATTAGCCGCCGGACCGCAATAGATTAGTTCGGAAATCCGAGGATTATGGATTTTATACCGTAGCATACGGAAATAGACAGCCTGGCATCCCAAGGTAGGTTTATTCCCTTCTTGCTCATCCAGGTGAGCATTTCCATACCACTGAAAACGCCTTGTTAGTACTCAACCTTTTTGGTTCATGCAGAAAAGCTCGAAAATCATTAATGCGATGGCTATCACATTTGTCCCTGAAGCAGCAGAGGAAGCAATCACAACAATTGACGCAGAGATCACGAAATTGGAAGCTCGACTTCGGCAACTGCGTGCACGCCGAAACTCCCTCATCCTCGTCAATCGCATCCCACCGGAACTGTTGCAAGAGGTTATGCACTATGTGAAAGCAATTTCCCCGAATGAAGAGTACCGCAGTTATTCGTGGATCAAAGTCGCGCAGATTTGTCGACACTGGAGGGAGGTGGCGCTGGGCTGTTCTTCTCTATGGGCAACTCTCTTTCTCCCAAGCGCCAGCACTCGGTGGCTGAAGGTTTTGTGCAAGCGTTCTCGTTCAGTCCCGTTGTCGCTCGTTGACATTCATGGACATGCTGGAGTTGAGCTTAAGGGCAAGGGGACGAAGAAGGCTCGTTTACTTCATCCATATGAAAGCGAAGAGATTGCCGAGCTAATAGAAAGCCAACTACACCGTATTCAAGCCCTAAAATTTGCGTTGGACGAGGAGAATATGCAAGTTATTCTCACTCAACTCAAATCTTCTGCTCCTCTGCTCAAACATCTGGCGATCCGGGGCCTCGAAGACCTACACCATCCTCTACCAGTAGACATATTCGGCGGCAGCATTCCTAAGTTAAGATACTTGCGACTCGATAATTGTATGTTCGGTTGGAATTCGCCCCTTCTCGTGCACACCCTCCACGATCTTCAAATCAGCATGCCCTCAACTCGACTACGGGTCAATGATATCTCGGCAGTCTTCTCCTCCCTCCCCTGCCTTCGAAACCTTGAACTGGAGCTGGCACTCCCCGAGGTTTCCGATATCGATTGGGATGGCTTGTCGTTCGGAGAAGGCTCTATACAGCTGCCACCTTCGTTACACACATTGTCCCTTCGGGAACTAAATTGCCAAAATATGGCCGAGTTTCTCTCCCGCATTTTCATCCATGATGGCGTCCACCTACGTCTTCGCCCTGTCGGGCTCTACTTTGGCCGGTTCCTTGGCAAAATTGCTTACAAGGCTCTACAATCGAAGCCAGCCAGCACCTCTCTGTACTCGGGCTTCAACCTGCGGATGGAGGTAAATCAACTTTACGAAACGAGGGCGGAAGAGTTCGTCCTAACCTTCTCAAACTCGACCAACGACCAGATTTGCTTCGAAATTGGGACCATAGACGAGGACGACCTGCTCTTTCCTATAGTTCAATGTTGTTCCATGATTAGGGAATTACCTCTCCACAACCTCAAGGCCCTGACGATAAGCGGCCGGATAATCCCCCAGGGACCCATTATACGCGCGTTATCGCAAACTCAAAATCTCGAGGTCATCACCCTTAACAGAAAGGAGTACGGTGTGCTTAGTTTCGTTGGGGAGCTCGTGGACCAGATTCCGCAATGCAGCATCCATGAGCAAAACGGTCGTTGCAGACGCTCTTGGAAGTACGCAGAGGTAGGGTATGAAGTACACAGAGGCGAGTACGATGAGGATAGCGAAGGGTCAATCTATGATTCGGAGGACGAAGACGGAGGCGATACGTACGAGGCTCTACGTTCTGATGTGGCCCCTTGTCCAGATTGCAAAGAACTTGGGAAGTCGTACTTCCCCGCTCTTCGAAGACTCATCGTGAGGGACGTGAAGATGGGAAACTGGCGGGTCATGAATGAAGAAAGGAAAAGGATAAATCCAGTTGCAGAGTTCATCGTTCGTCGAATCCGGTGCGGTCTACGGATTGAGGAACTGGTTTTCGAGCCATGCCGAGAGCAGCAGGAATTTAGGATGGCGGGCGTCGTGTACGATAAGCAGCTTCAGGAGTTGTGTGGTGCATTTCGTCCTTTGGTGAAGATTAAACATTTCATACACTGGGATTATTACAATGAGATGAAGGTGGTTGAAGGTTTCGATTCAGAGGACGAATTATAGAGTGAGTACGCATCGATTGAACGATGGAGCTAATAGTGATTTGGTCGTTAGAGCCCTGCCATATTACCCTTGGTCGTACAGAAGGTTCATTGCGAGTTACATTGGGTGGCACACATCAAGTCGAGAGCCAAAAAAACAAAAAAAAAAAAAAAAAAAAAACAATTTTTGTACCAAGGGTTTTATACGTTGTATACCTATTACATACTATGCCCGGCTATCTCATTAGTCTGGACATGTGGGAAAATATGCTCAAGCTCGTTCTGAGACGTCGGTGTTTATGTGGGTTATGTTGCACCATATTGACAGTTACTACGCGTGTCAACGGCCTTGAGGTTGCGAGAATCGGAGTGAATGTGCGTATTCGTCCTCAAAAAGGATTTTGGGTGTCGACGGCTGCGGGGATTGACCTCATCACACAAGGAGGGATGTTTCGACTGCTAGCTTCATTCATCTATTCTCGCCAGTTGATATGTACTGTACTTACTAAAGTTCCAAATACGATGTGGTTGGGAGCATAGAATATGCGTGAGAAGCAGGAGAGCTTGAATTTCTGGATTTGTGGGCATCAAAGTCGAGAACCACAGGGGGATAGACGTGGTCCAGTGAGGAAACAAATGAACCATATCAGTGTGGTGCAGGTCGTTGTCTAGCAATAGAATGTCCTCACAGATTCAATACCACCAATCATGAACGCGCTACCGGAAATATCGGCCTTGATGCAACTGTTTGCTGTGGGCGGTCATAGGATTACCAGGGATGTGTTGCAAAGTTTGCATATAATCTGTGAGCATTGCAATGGGACTTGAGGAGTATGTATGAAAAATCGCCGTTCAACTTCAGTCGCAATTGAGAGAAGCTGAGAGACTGTGTGTCCATAGGGTGATCGATGGTGTCCGTATACGAGGGTCAACATGTTGATCAAAGCAGCACGACCCATGTGGGATTGCGGATTCATGGAGTCTTTCCACCTTTAGAGTACACGGATAATTAAAGCGCGGAAATGAGCAGCGATGAGGGTGCGCGTTCTGTACAGACATATGCTACAGCTCTGGATGACGATTACAAGCTCCTGGATACGGATGTAGAGCCTTGCTAATAATGCGAGGCACTGGGAAGGAACTTTTCCCCTGGTCTTCGAGAGAATATTCTACACGACTCCTCTCCGATGTGGCAATGGGTAGCGAATGAATAAGCGAGGTAATGTAACCCATTTCAGAATTTATCGCTCGAAGAATACGTTGCGGTGTTGAGATTGGAGAAATCTATGTTGACGTTGAAGAGTCACCACAGCAGGGGATTGTCAAAGGGTTGAAAGGATCGTGTGGTGAATACGCTCCTATTGTCAAGTTCAAGGGCGACAAACGCAGTAGGCAAGAATTGATGCAAAGTAAGTAAGTTCGAGCCTTACAAACGCGAAAATTAGGACATGGATATTTTAAAGTCGAAAAAAGGATGATTAACATCGTCACGACCTCATCACATTAGCTACATCGCACAAATTACTCTTTTATTTGTACGTAGCCAACATGAATGCTCGATGCTGGTTGTTCGCTATATCTTCTGGTCTTTTAGTTCGTCTTGGACGTAGTGGAGGTTTTTCTCATTGCGTCGCTCCGCAGTCAAGGCCGAGCGGCCCGGTGCTTGTCTTTGCTTGCCAGTATTTTGTTGTGGCTGACCAATGCGCTTGTTCTCTACCTCCATCCTCGTGTTCTCCCTCATATCATTGGTCCTCGCGTCTGCTGGAGACCGCGCTGGTATCTTTACCCACTGCGTTTCCGACTGTAATAAGACAACATGCTCGCTTAATCCTCCTCCGACGTTGCCCCTTTCACTCCGTTTAACCCGATGGACGTGTCTTGACGACTGCAAATACACTTGCATGCACCAAATAACATCTGCCAACCTAGAGAAGGATCTCAAACCAAAGCAATATTACGGGAAATGGCCATTTGTGAGGTTCGCAGGGATGCAAGAGCCCGCTTCAGTGCTGTTTTCGATCATGAATTTGCTTGTGCATCTCAGAGGCGGAATGAGAATGAAGAGGGAAATTGAGGACGGGCATCCTATGAAGGCTTACTATCGGACCTGGTCAATGGTAAGCGTTAACGCATGGGTCTGGTCTTCTGTGTTTCATACAAGAGGTACGCGCTGTTTTGTACTTCGGAAGTCATGAACGATGCTCAGTCGTTGTGTTGCAGACCTCCCAACAACGGAAAAGCTGGATTATTTTTCCGCCGCATTGGCTATCATGTATGCGCTGTATTATACCACCATAAGGCTTTTCCACCTATATCCTTCTACTCGGTCGCAACGTCGCCCAATGACGAATTCAGCATACAACCACGCCGTTCAACCACTCTCGACTACGTACAAGACGCTGAGGTTGGTCTGCATACTCGCGTACCTTGGTCATATATCCTACTTGACTCTCCTTCCACGCTTTGATTACACCTACAACATGGCTTTCAACGTCGTCATAGGTTTATCCCACAATCTATTATGGCTGCTGTACTCCCTCCCGCTCCCCAACTTCCTAACCCAAACTCTTAACTTCCGTCGTTTTCCCTCTCGTCCGTCTACCTACCTCCCATCATTCACACGGAAAGCCGCGTTGTTTGTCGTGTTGACTACCTTAACGACGGCCCTCGAATTATTTGATTTTCCTCCCTTGGGTGGAATTCTTGACGCCCATGCGTTGTGGCATTTGAGTACCGTACCAATTGCGGAAGTTTGGTATGGGTTCTTAGTGGAAGACTCAAGAGACCCGAGTTGGAGGGAGGCGGCAAAGGAAGGACAAAAGCTGTGAGGTGTAATACTTGTAGGAGCAAGAGACCCTGGCACGGTATATCTTGCAGAAACGTAGGGACTAAGTATGTTATTATTTCATGAGGTTTCATCAATGTAGCGCTCTGGGCAATTGACTGGAATTGCTGTATCATGTCGTGAATGAGAATAATATCTACAAATCACATGACCGTGACCGATTGCCTGGGTTCATTCAGAAAGCCTCCGTTGAGCTCATCAGGCATGGTCCACTCTATCTTTAGTGATCTAAATGAAACACCTCACTTGAGGTACGATTGGGCTAGATTAGTCCAACATTTACTGCTTGTCGTTTTTCTCCTGAGATTAAACGCTCCGTCTCTCTTGATAATCACTGTATATCCATACAAAATGCTTCATAATATACTCATTTTTCTCTTGACCACATCCGACTGTGCCCATCGAACTGTAAGCCCAGAGCTATATGCAATGCCAAAGCAAAAGGAAGAAACACAAGATGCTCTACTTACTCAGTTTTTAGAGCGAGGCGGACGGCCACCGGATGTGCAGAGGACTTACGAGTCTCGAAGAACTCGGCCCAATCGTAGGCGAAAACTGCAGGTTGTGGAGGATACTCGTGGAGACTTGGTCCATGCTGAGGATTACCGTCGGGGGGGAAATGTTCGTCAACCTCGGAAGGTTTGGGTTCATATACTGTTAGGGATGCTGTCACCCGAATTGGGAATCTCCAAGACTTCGAGGGCAGGTGCAGCCATCGTCGATTCTGCGATGTGCAAGGATATGTTGTGACGGGGCGAGTAAAGAAGAAGCGTTTGGAGGGTGCTATCGTGATACACCTCGACCGAAAGTTGCAATGGCCTTGAACGTTGGAACAATAGCTTCAACTCGGCTTCCAGCGATGTAAGGAATCATCAAGTCTTTTCACAACGCGGAGAAGTCTAATGCTATTGCCCTCCAGTGCCGACAAACTTGTTCCAGTCTTATCCACTTGAAGTAGACAGGTTTCTGAATCATTTCGTCTGATCCACATGATGCATGATGCATGATGTCGCACAAGAGCTCAGGTGGGAGTCGGTCTATGGGTACAAGTGAGTTTCGACTAGTGCGAAGTTGATAAATCTGGCTTTGAAGCAAGGCAATCAGTGCGTCAATTGCAGCGAGAGATTCCATGGCCGGACAGCTTGCAATTGGCGTGGGCGCTCACAACAACTGCAAACAACGCGCCCTTTCCCGCCTCGACGGGTCTGACATTTTGCTGCTGATAGCTTCTCACCTTGATCAGGGATCCCTTCGACATCTTCGCACTGTCTGTCACAACTTCCATGATACATTCACGCCTTTGGCTCGCCGAAATATTTGCATTTCGTTCTCGCGGAATTCACTGTCGTCTTTAGGTTCACGCCTGCCATGTCAAGCTATGCCACTTTCTGCGCTGCTCCAATCTGCTAGGGAGCTAACTGTCCAGGCAAACTATGTCATCATCGATGAGGATATCCTTTCTGTCACCGATCCCACCATGAGTGCCCTCTTTGACATGGTCATGTCGCAAATCTCCTGAAGGGCCGAAGAATGGATCCTTACGGGTCATTTCGCCTTCGCCCTCGGTTGATACTGATGATGAAGGGCTGGGGGGTCAGTGATGACCGGGTTAAGACCGGTTCTGACGAGAGTGGTGACCGACTTGGACCAAATTTGGCAGTTGAGACTAATCCCGCCACCCCAAGTGGTTGGGAACCTGGTTATGACCCGTTGCAACTAGGTCTTGACTCTGGTATGGACCAATTCTGGTTGTTGGGACGGGGCGCAACCGAAGAGAAGGGGAAATAACTGGACAGGACTCATTTTTCGTCAATTTAGAAATTTGCGACATATTCAGCAAGATGAACGACGTCTTGTCTCGCGGCTCGTCACTTTCGTGAGGTGTGTAGACATGTATTGGAAGCTACATAAAGGTTGGGGAAAGGACAAGGCGAAAGCTATAGAAAGGAAAGGAGAGGGAGAGCCGACAGAGCGAGGCCTGTCCTGGGCACACCGTGCGCTGGCAGCTTCCAAGAAGTAGGGGGAAAAAGAAATAGGAGGTGAGAAAAGAGTAGCCACTAGGTAGTAATAGGTTATGTAAGCTACCTACGGGTACGTAACTCCGAAATCGTGGTGCTCGCTTCGACAAGATAGGACACCTCAAGTGAAGTGTTTCATTTAGATCACTAAAGATAGAGTGGACCATGCCTGATGAGCTCAACAGAGGCTTTCTGAATGAATTCCTGGCAGACATTGCTTCTGCGGTTCAAATTTGACCAGCCGTGTAAGAAACAAGTTCCAAAGTGGCATCCAGGACCTGGTCAAGGCTAGTACCAGGCTGCAATCCCTGGCATGGGGTCTTGCAATGACCGTTGATGCCGAAGGAATCATCCCCACTCGAGTGAACCCTGCGATCTAATATAACAGTTATTGAGGGAAATCAAACAATGAGCGCCTGGTGCTTTTCGTCCCTACCATGGAAACGATGCTGACGCAGATGACCATTCTCACCTCTCCCACTGTCCACCCTTGTGCTTCAAGTTTGCTCACGGAATCTAGCCCCATTGGACTTTATCTAGCTTCTTCCACCCATCTGTTCGAAAACATATTAGGAAGTGATCGATAGCATATCTTTTATCCGATCCCTTCAACACTTGACGATCATATTCAACGATCAACCTGCATGTGGATAGTTGGAATGGTAAAAAGGATGCTGAAAGCGTCGAAAGATTTTAGATCTCGCACGGGTGTTCCCAAGTCACTCAGGCCGTTCGCCGGGGAGTTCTTGAGCACATTCAGGAAGGAGATGATGCTGGACCTTGGCGGTTTGTGCTTCGCAAATTGGACGTTGATATGGATATGGATGGACTCGGTATTGATAACATTGCAGATTTGATAGAGCGTAATCGATGAAGATCAATTTACCTCGTGAAGGCATCAAAACATTGGAAGGAAGGGCAACGATAATAAGTCAATCCCTGAAACCAGTAGCGACTTACTCAATGCAATGAGTGACGGCAACAAGATCGTTCCAACTAAATTTTTGGCCCTCAGCAGTAATACCGAACCCCCATCACATCTGGTCACTGACTACTGTGGTCAACCCATTAACATGAATCAGGACCAAAAGCTGACATCAAACACTAGCTGGCCATGATATTTCACGACCTTAACCATGAGGCAGCGTAGTCAAATGATACAGTAAATAGCAATTACGAATGGTAGTATCAACCATAAGAAGAGTAAACGAAAAAGAGACAGACCACGATGCTCCACGTCTTCAATACAGCAATTCTAACCAATGCAAATCCTAAACCATCTGACAATTCATCCTGTGGCACGTCACCCTGTTGAAATCCAGCATGGCTTATGCGGCTTGGAGCAACGCATAGCCAGCAAAGACAGCAAGGTGTTGGCTATCCTATGACCATGTTTTCGGGCCGCCAGCTTTCGCTGGTACCGACGAATAATCTTCACCCATATCAACCAGGCTAAATGGAACAGTCAGTACGAGTGAGTGATCTTGCCGAACCCATCAACGCACCTATATTGCTTGGATAACGTGCATTCCCCCCCTTTCTCCAGATCAATGCTATACGAATAGAACCAGCCCTCGGAAGATATAACCATGATGTGAGGCGTGCTCCTATTAAAATTAAGTCAACGCTGTTCACACAATTTGTTCGAAGCAAGCTTACGGGCTTAGTGCAACCACACATCGAGCCCCACTTGTTGGTAGCCGGATGAATGCAAAATCTCGGGCTGGTTCCCATATCTCTGTTAAGCCGCTTGGTAGATAGCCGCCAACAGAGTTTCCTAGGCTTTTCGTCATTTGCAGGGATTTTCTTCGAAGGGACGAACTGTCGACGCGGGCAAAGAAAAGAGAGGGTCAGGCAAAGCTGAAGGTGGATGCATAATCACTTACGAAACGCTCGAAGCCTTTTTCTTCTCAATGTAACCCTCATAACCTCCGTCTAGTCCTGCTGACGCAGCCACTGAACTTTCCCGACTATCGACAGATTCTTGTGGGCTAATAGATTGTTCCCATGTACCTCCATTGTTACCTCCTCCACTTCCTCCACCGTTACTGCTGTTACCGTTGTTTCCCCCTGCCTTACGACCTCCCAACTTGAATATATGCACTGTATCATGCGCCGAGCTCACGGCTAGGAGGGAGCTCACGGTGTTGAAGTTCATCGAGTATATCTTCGCTTCCCTTGTCCCCCTCCGGAATTGATACAGCTTCTCCGCACCAGGAACACTCCACACCCTGATGACTGTCCCTTTGTCTGATGCTGTCGCCAGCAAAGTGCCATTGGAGTTGAGAGAAAGGAATGATATTGAGGCTTTGTGAGCTTGAATGATATTCACAGGAGTAAGCGTCCTGGTTGAGAAGATGGTCACATCGCCACCATGATGCCCCGACGAAGAGGCTGTTGGTGTGGATGGGTTCGCGGACGTGGATGCGGGTGATGGTGTTGATGGATGTGGGGAATGAGTTGTGAAAGGAGATGCGGATGATGGGGCAGGCGAAGGGTACGCGAGGTATGAATTATCAGCATTAGGGGAAAGTGCGCAGATAGCTGTCGGAATTCCTTTCAATTGCGAAGCCATATCGAGGGCAGAGTATATGCGTACCATCGGGATTGGAAGAGGTCTCTATAACATGGAGTAATCTCATATTTGATATATCATAGATATATATCTCGAGCTCGAGAACGATGACAAGTGTTTTTCGGTTCAACTTGACAGCAAGTATTGAGGACGGGAACAAGAGTTCGCATATCATGGACTGTCGCTGTAACGCACCGCAGATGAGTAGATTTCATCGAAACTAGTTCTGGTACACACACCTTGGTGTTCACAATCTGGAGCTTTCGCGGTGTCGACTGCGGCTGGTCTGCCACCCCAACCAAGGCGATGAGAGAAGTGCAAAACAACATCTCAACGATACCACGAGCTCCATCGTCTGCGCATAACCAGCACCAGTCTGCGTGAGTACCACTTCCAACTAAATCCCAACGAAGCCGAAACTCACTCATCGTGTAAACCTTCCCAAACGGGTCGCAGTTGATAATGTTGTATCCTTTCCGTGTGCCCACAGATATACACCTATCCCGGCATCAGTTGGGGGCGTTTATACGAGCATAAGAGCGTACGAGAAGTCCTGGTTGAAGTTTGCGAAGAGCATGTTGGAATGGGTCTTCTCCGCCATGGTGTGAGTAGAGTGGGTGAACAAACCCGGCTATGACACCTCCGTCACAGTCCCTGTTGCGTCACGGTGAGTCACAGGTTACTCACTCCATCACAGTCACAACCCACTACCAAGCATCTGAAATGGACTCCGATTCCCTTGATCTCGACGCGCGACGGGAATTAGCTTTCCAGGTCTTGAAAGAAGTCTGGGACGAGTTCTACACCTGGGAGTACTCTGACAGCACCTTCAGAATCAAGTCTCTGTCAGTATTAGATCCTCGTGAACCACCATTGCTTCCGTGGCCAGTAGCCCTCGCCATTCAGCCGAACGACCAGCCTGAATTAAGCTTCGATGAGGAGGGCTTTTTTACAGTAGAGACATACTACGGCGACTCTCCTCAATCCAAGATGGTTCGAAATGTCCGACCAGTAGATATCGAAATTTCTGCGTCTGTTGAACCCTACCCCAAATACGAGATGTGCACCCCGACCTCCCAGAATATTTCTCGTCCAACTGATTTCAACACGATAGCAAAGTATGCTCCGTACTATGATGATCCCAAATTTCCGATCCAGGAATATCTCAAGCACTTCCTCAAACGAGGTTCAGTCAGTTGGATGACAAATACCAAAGACCCAGACCGTAAGTTGTTCCAATGATGTGTTCCTTGGTGTTGGTTGTATATCCTGTAGAGGGTGTACCGTGTATCGTAGCATGCATCACGGACATGAGTTTTGCAAGGACACTGACTTATTTTATTCCAGAGGAAATGATATTTCTGGAAACGATGCGCCGACTTCACCATACATACGGTCTCAGCATTTCCCAAATTGACGAACTTGGTATTTTACCGCAATCTAGGACGGATTCAAATTCAGGTTTGTTACGGGCAGCAGATAAACGGTAAATACCCATTGAAGTAATAATCACACCTATTGATCGATTGTGATATAGGGATCTACTTATGTGGCCTGGCCATGTCCTGTCTGACTGTCCACCCCTTATACCATTCAAAAGAAATCTTGAAATGGACTGTATCCAGATTTTTGATGTGGTGTCACGTCATTCGATCGATATTTTCTGCGGCAACCTAGGCTGCATCGTTAGTCATTGCTCCCTTCATCGTGGGGATATATCCAGAATACCAGAATGTGGGACTGCAGCCACGCTCTCGTCTGAATATCACTTGATCCCTCCGAAGCCAATGGTCACATCTGACGGTATGAAAGTGATGAAGGGTGAACAGTGTGGAGAAGACTGTTACAGGAGCTACCTTGAAGAAGACGAAAATGGGGATGACCTAAGTTCATTCATGGTGATAATCCTTTACGCAATGTTACTAGCAACCTTCTGAATTACCCCTTCAGGATCATGTTAAATGGACAAACGAGGACGACATCACATTCCTGCAAGGCTTGCTCAAACTGTGTCCTGATACCACTCCTTGTGATCTTTCGCCCATCTGTCGGAAGCCATGTTATGAGGTACGCAAGCATTTTAACGTTTTATCTCAGTTGTCAATCTATGTAATCGTTCGCTGACCTCATCTCAAGGTATTTTCTTACAGGTGTCGATTGCTCTCGGATGAGGACATCATCGACAACCAGCTTGCAGAGCGAGCCAAGCAACCAACGCGGCGACTCAGGAAGAAGCAGCCAGAATTTGGTGGGTGCATCATCTTCGGGGAAGAGACAGTGACTCTTACCGCGTTTCTATCTCGTTGCTAGTTGATGATGCCCCAGGTCAAAATGGCGAGTTGTTTGCACCGTAAGCGCTCCCCCCTCCTTGCTTCACACGGCCCACAGCTCTTGCTTCATTCTCCTGTGCCTTCTAGGATTCCGTCGTGTTATCACGTTGGCTCCTGCGAAGATAATCCAAAGTGCGGGTGTTATATTGAAAAACGATACTGTGAGCGAACCTGCCAGTGTTCGCTTAAATGTCCGTAATTCGTATCACCCCTTGTTACGCATTTACAAGACTCAAATATTTATCATCACATAGGTGAAAGGCGCTGGAAAGGGTGTAAATGTAGCGTACCGAAACAGGCATTGACTAATCATCGTCACCTCCCTCATGATCATGATGATGCCGAGTATGGGGCTCGCCGCAAGAGAAATATGCCACAATATGATGAAGAGGTAGTGGAATTGTGCAACACCAATGATTGTTCTTGTCGTAAAATGCGTAGGGAGTGTGACCCCGAGCTATGCTTCAAGTGCGACGCAAGGAATGGCAAGCGCTTGCTATCATCCAAGGGCTCCACCAAGCGATTTAATAGAGGTAAGCGCCAGTCACACTCGTTATTTTCGATTATTTTACGCTCTTGTATATTCAGTTATGAACGAAAGATCCCCATGCAAGAATGTTGCCATCCAACAAGCCCAATTCGAAGTATGCCCAAAGTTCCGATGTTAAGTCATGCTAACATTAGTGTTCATGTCCACAGCCGGTGAGGATAAAGCGTAGTTATTTTGGGTTGGGAGCATTTGCGACCAGAGACATCCGAACTCAAACTCCACTTGGAGGTATGTCTAATCTAGCATGACCTATTCTGCTACGCACTAACTATCTCTCAACAGAATATGTTGGGGAGTACTACCGGAACGAGCACAAGGGAGGTGGTGAAGATGATGGGCCATCTCTCGAATCACTGTGGGTCCAGCCATATTTGCCTTCGTAGTTATTAACCTCATGCGACGTCCTCCTATGATGAATGATTAAGCTTAAACAATCATACTGGACTCAATTACCTGTTTGATTTCAACGCCCTAGATTTGGTGGATTCCGCGAAAGCAGGCAACGAAATGAGATTTTTAAACCATCGTTCCCGACCCAACTGCGAAGCGGAAGGTAAGTCTCATCACCAAAAACGCATTTCCTTGAACCTCATAACTTGCTGTCCCTTAGTGAGATATGTAAATGGCCAACACCGGTTAGTCATTGAGACAAGTATGTTCAAGCCCAGTCACAGCTACCGTTGCACAACCGCATATACACTGACACCCATTTCCCTTAGTCACGGAGGTCAAGAGAGGAGAGGAGTTGTTTCTCGATTATGGCGAAGCTTATTGGAATCAATCCAACGTCAATCCAGACCATATATCCGATGACGACTTATCCGACGGAGATTCCGGTGATGGTAGCCCAATGGATATATAGATATTAATCATGTAGACAGGGAACATAAACATTCATGAAGATATACGCCTACATCTTTTCTTCATATTGCGTTGCTAGACTTGAACAAAGCCAGGCTTGTTGCGTTTAGCATTCAGATGGCAAGGTGGCGCTATCCCTGAAGTTAGCAGCGCCAACACCAAGACCCTTGCTAGCAAATGCCTTCCATAAAGTACATTTGTTGGCACCACTGTATCGGTTGGCATCAGCTTGAATCCATGCATCACGGCCTTGTGTGACTGTGGTATTGCGTTAGCTCCGTGCTGCATATGCACAAAGATGTCATATGAAGTACGTACAGGTAGGGTTGCATGGTGAATAGCCAATGCATCCAAGAAGAGGTGCAGCCAGACGACGTTACCCTCAGAGCCAGTTGGGTTGCTTCGAGCATCTGCAGCCCAGCCATTGGCAGCAACTAGAGCCGCATATACATTGAAGTGCATGTTAGCACAAACTTCTCCGATGTCTCTTGTTGTGGGACACTTATCAGCATATTGAACTTTCGATCAAATGGGAAGCACTCATTGTGCACCTCATTGAGTTGGGCAATGCTTGAGTAGCGCAATGCGTTAGTATTACTGAATATCCACATGTCATTAGCCTCAAAGAAACATAAGTAGACAGTCGACGCACACGTTGGTAGAATAAGGGTGAGTTCGAATACCACCAGAATCGTTGGTCACATATTTCCCATTAGATTGTAGAATATAGCGACATATGAGGCCATAGCGTCAGACCAACCTGCAGGATGAACGAAATCAGTCTCGAAGGAAGGGGATGAAGAAATGAATAGTAGCATCCCACCTGATTCAGTGGTTTGCAAGCAGCGACTAGTTCCACCACCATTCATGCGGTTAGTAATACCATGAGTCACCTCGTGAACAATGATATCGTTCTCGAGACCCCCATCACGTTGCGACTGGGTATACTCGTTGAGATAGGAATCTTGTCATAATGACGCATTAGTGACTTACCGAGGTGAGAGTCCACAAGAACATCCTCATTTGACCTGATTGGCCACTATGCACGAACTTCAGCTCGAATGTCCCATACTTGCTTGAATGGAATACTCACTCAGCTGGAGTGGCAAAGTTACCGTTGTTGGATCCACTCCTGTCTTGCACGGAGACAAAGACACGGTCATTTCCCCTACCACCGTTTCCGAAGTTGTCATTCTGGAAGTTGAACGCTGCGTAAATCTCAACTTAGTCGTGTTAGGCCCATATAAATCGCGTAATCTACCTCAGTGAATCCATATCTATTGCAACGGTTATTAGCCTCGCACACTCCAGAGGGTCGTAAAACAGTACTTGTAAGCGAAGTCATGTACGTTGTTGACAATGTAGAAAGCATTGGTTCAGGCAGCGTCGACGTTGACCTGTACAGTTGGGGCTTTAGTCGCGTCGTGGTTGAAGATAAAGATGAGTGAAGAGGAGGATTGAGTTATCATGTTGCTTTGAGCTCCCTTGTAGGCAATGACGTTGTTTCCGCTGGTATCACTGTAATGAATCCAATAGTAAGTGGTGATGCAGGTGATTAGCTCCTTATATGAGTGCGCCATGAAAACATTCACTTACATTGGCATCAGTGACGGTATCAGTAACAGAAACCAACTCTCCGGGGTGAGCATCAACAGAGGCTTCGAACCATGCACCGGTTTCCTCATTTGAACTTGGACGACGTGAGTGAGAACGGCTTCACCGTCACTCTTTGAGAAGAACTCAAGCGTGGTTGGGTATTGGTTATGAGCGCCGCGAGCTTTTGCTCAGCAGCTGCGATAGTCTGCTCAACCGTAATGCTTGGGGTATTATCGGCAATCTTCGCGATGGGATTTGTCAGAATGTTGGTAGATGCCATTTCAGTCTACCCCACGTACTTGGCTTGACGAAAGAGGAACTGAGGGCGACCACCTAAGGTAGACGAGTTGAGCACACGAGTAGTGTAAGTTTGACGCATAATTACCCACCTTGTTATCTTTGAATACAATGTTCGCTACTGCGTCGGCGAATGGGACGCCTTTCTGTAAACCCTCTCAGTACCATAAAAGCTCCAATCAAATGAACACATACGTGTGACTGCTTCACATAGGCATGGCTGGCGACTTCACCAGTATACTCAGTCCGCTCTCAAGTGAGCCTGAACAAAGGACACGGCAGCGGACTCAATGCCATCACTAGTGCTCCTGCCCGTGGAGTGCTCAGCTCCCTCACCGAATGTCTAGTATTTGTGAGAGAATACTCTCAGAATCACCATGTAAGTATTAAATGCATCGACCTACCTCGAAAGAAGCTGCAGGGTGGAACACCTCAACCCTGACATTCTCAGGCAAGGCCCTCATTCGGTGACTGGAGGACTCGTGGTTGGGGGGAGATGGCGCAGCGGAGGACAAGGAGGCAAAGACCAGAGCGAGGGAGACAGAGGGTAAAAACTTGTTGAAGGCAACCATTTTTGTAAGAGTTTCGATGTAGTAGGTCAGAGCGTATAACCTGTGGACCTGGGGAGCATATCATCCAATAAAATCAGGTAGGTTTTTATATTTTTTAGGAAGACTTTCAGCATATAATTCCTCGCCCCCATATGATTTGGCCAGCATGAACAGCTGTAAACGTGATTATTTTGGTTTGGATGTCAAGCGCTATGCAGCAACGAGATAGCACAAATGATCCCCCTCGGAATTAAAATGACTACAGTCGATGGCGTCAGCCAACAGTCTCTGTGTGCCAGCGCATGGCACCACACAAGTATGAAAAAACTGCAACCATGCAAAGAAGGACAAGGATGTAAATCCAAGAGATAAGCGCCCAATAAGGGACTACCTAGATATCAAAGCCATGCTGCCAGCTTAAAAATAGACAACAATCTTAGGTGCCAAGCGGCCGGGTAAAAAGCCTTTCACCAGGTACTGAGATCAGGTGAGGCAATTCGTATTATCGAGAAGCCACCTAGCTCCAAACTCGACGCCGGAAAAGACATTTAATCTGGTGATGTCTACCTTCACGTATGTAGGCTTTGCAGCAGGTAGAGTGTATAAAATAACCAAAAATTTCCAACGACGCTCCGAAAAGAAGCTTGCACATTGCTGTCGTCTCGATAGAATGGTAGCGACTGCGCTGTGGCACATGCTAGCGGAGCTAGGCGGTGTAACAATCTTATGGAGCTTTGCGTAGGCCACAGCAATTGCACTAGTTCATGCCAACTTCATCACCCCGAACTGACAGGATCCTCCATACCGGCCCCAAGGAGGAAACCATGACCTGTGACCAGAGCGCTGGGTCCGTTTGTAGTGCACGAGCAATGAAAAACTACGAGCCGGAGAGTAATATCATACAATACACAATATGCGCGACGTTACATTACTTGGTAATGGTTGATAGCAAACTTGACAGCTTCATTGGAAGAGACTCCGGAGTTGAGCTTCAACCGCCTCTGGTGTCATCTTAATATCTGAATAATGCCATTAGTAAATCGATTAAAACATATCCGCGAGTGACTCACACTTCTGAGGATCTATTAGGACAGAAGATAAGAAACCGCATACGGCACCTAAGCAATTGAATTACTTACTCTTACTGAATTCCTTTTCTCGTTGCTTTTGCATGAAGCGCTGCAGCGACGGAACCACCAATTTCACGATTTCATCCCCGATTGTCTCCCTATCATCACGAGCTTCGTCCAAAACCTTCGCTATCTTATGCCTGTCGACGACCTCTTCCAATAAATCGAAAAATCTCGTGAATTTTTCCTTTGTCGCCGCTTTGCCCGACTTCTCCTTTGGATCGTCGGTCAAAGCTTGCATAAGGGGTGAGAAATTGGAATCAAAGTACCCGGCCTTGGCTGTCCGGAAGTTGGAATTAAGAAAGTCTTTCGTTGGTCGGGGGAGAAGAGCTACGAGGCCATCGTTCTTGGGCTCTACGATGATATGTTGACAGAGGTAGGCGATGTTGTTTAATAGAAATATTGACCCATACGCTGGGCGTTTTGAGGTGCGTGACATCGCGCTGAGACTGTTGACTGTAGTCGTTATCACGTCAACTGCGCTTTGGAGTCAGAAATGGATGCATAGGGAGGTAGAGGTCCGGACTTACAAACATAATGTTCTGTTATGACCTGCTCATCACCTTCACCGAGCTTCGGAGCTTTAGTGGCCGGCATGCCCTCGCCCATCTTCCAGTTTCCATCACCCAGAGTCAACAATGCCGATCCAACCGCTGCTTTTACATCTGGCAATCTATCGAGATACTTCACCGTCTGTAGGAAGGAAACTTGAGAACAAATTGAACCGTATCAGAGGAGACAACATACCGAAACAGTAAAGTCGGCCAACGAAGTACCTAGTTCGCCACCTTTCCCGTTAGCGGCCAGCTTGATATCTGCCAAAAACTCAGGGAAACTGCGAAGGCAAACAGCACGTAAAGCATGCAAGCCATCCTTCAGTTCATTCGTCTCTTTCCGCGTTTCTGACCCACGCCTGGCGAGGATGTTGTCCCAACGTGGCTGCAGTGACAGAAGCGCTTCATAAGCTGACAACGCAAGAAATGTGTACTTCGGTAGTGACTGCTTGATGAGGGAGATCAGGGAGGATACGGCCGAGTTGAATAGGACAAGGAACGGAGCGAGGAGGCTTGTATATGTTGAGGCGATCACTGGAGGTGTCTGCAGTGGTGCCAAGTCTAGCATCAGGCTGTATTCATCCTGTGCTCAATCAGATTGTCATGAAAGAAGAACAAACGAGACAAGGGGTCTCACATCGGCGACGTCCAACAGAATCTTCACCCACTGCGCAAACTCCTTCCCTGCAGCGATGGGGTCAATATTATCCGCACGATCCAGAACCCGTTTCCCCTGCACCTCTAAACACTTTTTGCTCCAATTGCCACGCATATCGGCGTACCCTTTCACTGCTTCCTTTAGCGTTGAAAGTATCGCTGGTGAAGCGGGGTGAGATGGGTGCGTCGAGGGCAAGGGCATCGTCCGAAGAAATATGACCAGGGGTTGAAGAGTGGCTAAAAGATCTTCCGGGAACGAGACTACTTCCAAATCGAAGCCAGTCGTTGCACCAGATGATCCTTCTGCGACTAGTTTAGTATAAAGTTGTGTGAGTTTTTTCGCTCCAGTTTCGACCAGACGTGCCTAGGAATAGTATAGATATTGAGGAAGCGACAAGAAAGCGCATATACTCACTGTCTCCTTCGAATCACGAACTGAGGACTTGAAAGCGATTGATGCATTTAACCTTTCCAACGCGTCCTTGTACAACACCAAGTTATTAGGCTGCGGCCTTGCAAGAAATAAGACGCATATAGCTACATATAGACCGACAAAACGTACCCTCGTAGGATCAACGCCTCCTCAGCCGCAATACCCTCTTGATTGCTCGCGACTTCATCAATCTTCTGTAATGCCTTCTCAATATCTAATCGAGTCTGTATGAGCCTCAAGCTTTGGGTATACAGAAAAGGAAACGCTTACTGCTTGCTCTGCGGTTCAACACCTGCGTCGACGTATACAATGGCAAGATCGACTTCTCCAACTTGGCGATTCTAGTATCAAAGCTATCAAGAATAGCTGGTCAAACTTGAGTTGAATAAACAGCTAAAAATGAAATGCGAAAAACTGCTCATGAAATCGTACCTGTCATGCGTTGAGAAATCTGGCGGGTTTTATTGAGGTTTTGTTCGAGCTGCCATTCCGAGAACAAGCATATGCATAGATTCGGTTCAGAGCTGCAGCGTAGTCTTAAAAATAATTTCTATACTGACAAGCTCGATCTCAGCAACTTCATCGTCCATCGTATCAATGGTCCAGTGCGCACAGCGGTCAGAAGATGAGAGTCGGAGCCAATGAACTCCAATTACGTAACAAACATTGTCCCTGTTTGTCATTACCATGAACTTTGATCACAATCCACGATGAGCTTGTCTAGTTTGCACAGATTTGCTCATCGCCGACGGCCCGGCCCGGCCCGGCCCACGTAGCCTCACATGGTAATGCCAGTTTCGGTCAATTTGTTGAGATCCTCGATTTGCAAATCAAACATTTCAAGCCTAAACTCCTCCTTGATTGAACCCCATAAGTGGTAAGCACGCCGCAATGCATTCGCTTCCCCCGCCCACGCGCACAAAATTTACCCTCAACGGCGTCAGCAAAAATCACCAATCGCCCACCCCCGGCATATCAAATCATAAACAGCAAGTTATTAGTCATCACAGTCAGGTTTTACACGTCTCGTGAAAATTTCGGATCTTCGGTCATTCAGATGTGCTTTTCTCGCTGTTCACAACAAGCGTTCTTTCGGTCGCATGATGATCAGATATGGAAGCGCCTTTGTGTAAAAGTACGTATTCACTATATATGTACGTGACTTCCCAAAGGGTTTACTAGACATGGAAGCCTGCGTCGTGGCCAGCGCACCGCAGCTAACGTGGCTTATTTTTGGACCTGAGGGACCAAGTCATCGGGAAGATCGGAGGATGAATTGGGGCGTGTATAAGACCCGCCCCTATTCGTGATAAGTGAGCGATAACTAGAAAAATGCAAGTTATTAGTGGAGGATACTAACTACCGAAAGACGAAATCAATACACGAGTGGACGGTACATCAATGTGGAAAACAGACTACATAATGTAAAGCATAGCGCTACGATGGCGGAGGCCAAACTGAATACTAAAATACACGTATTTTGTCGTATGAATGATCAGATACTCTTGTGATGCAACGTGGCGCTTGCACCAAGTGATCAACCAACCCTCTCCAATTCCAGCTCATCCAGCCTGTATCTCCTCCCCGTCGCCAAGTGGTAGTTCATATACCCCCTGATGGATCGCTCCATCAGGATACTATACGCCTCCTCGTGGTCCTTGAGCACGAGTTTCATCCGATCCGCGATGGCGATGCACTCTGTGGCCAATTCCCTATGGACCTCTACTTTGGGTTTATGCGATATTGATGCGAGAATAGAGATATAATTTGTCGTTTCGCAAGCGAGTTCTTCCTTGTAGAACGAGAATACGTCACTGAAAACGCGACCGGGATGATTCAATTTGATTAAAAACAAGCGCGGATGAATCACAGAAAGGGCAACAATGTCAATGACGAAGCCCAGGGCAAGTGATGTGCAAAAAAGGGAGAGGCAAATTGCAAGTCAGGGTTCCTTCCAGGTAATGATATATTGAGAGCATTACTTACTTGACATAATTCAACCAATCGCAAAGATCAGGAATAATTTGAATATACACGTCCGCGGGGATTGCTTTCAGCCAGAAAAAGACGGCAAAGGAAAGAGCAGCTCCAGACAGCGCTCTAACAAACCGCGGATATTGCTCTACTTTGGGTTGCATCAGGGTTTCCTATAGGTCAGATGTCCCGTCAGCCTCGTGTCTGTGACGAAGGAGACAGAAAAGGAACTGGGAACTGGCAGGGAGCCGAAAGGGAAAATACACGAACAGATGCCTGGTGATCGTATTCCACGACCATCCCGATAATGAAATCCAATGTTCCCTTCACAATCATACTCGCCATCACGTCTCCAAAGTAGTCGCCGGCTCTCGCCGTGCAGACCACGAATGCGTCTAGGACTTCGTCCTTCTGTCTCTTTCCCATCATCAATCGAGTGCCGAAATCTCGTAGCGGCTCAACATCGTCCTGGAAATAGTCATCGATGTAAATGGCTAATACTATCCACAGACAGAGCCATTCGCGTGTTTTGGGATCAGAATGATGGTTGAAAGCGAAGCAAAAAATGCTGATAGCGGCCGTCATAGCGGTTTGAAATTTGCGTGTGCTCGTGTGTCCATAGCCGATTCCAAGAGCAGAAAGTTGCTCAAGGCATGTTTGCTCCAGGTCGTAGTCGTAGCGAAGCTTGGATTTGACGTCGAGGCCAAAATGATGAACGAATTGCACAAAAATCGAGCGGATGGACTCGATATTGGCCTTCGTGAGCGGATCGGAGATGTGAATGGTAGCCGGGCGTTTAGCCTCTATGAGAGGATCGGGGATATGAATAGTAGCCCGGGGTTTGGCGCGGACCTAGTATGTTAGTGGCGTTAGCACAACTGACATGTCAAGGAATGCGGATTTGGGGGCGTACTTCAGAACGACGGTCGAGGCTGACCCCACAAACGTCGGAATGAGTAATAGATGGCTCACGGGATCCAACTCGAATACATATAATTAAAAGAAAAGAAAAGAAAAGAGCAAGAGCAATCGAAGGCTCGAATGCGTACACCTGTCATGCGGGAAAATTAGGCACGAATATGTTAGAGTTGCTGGAGCACTCACAGGCATAACTGAGTTTGAGGGGTTTCTTCACTTAGGCGAGGTGTCGCTTTGATGAGATGTGTGTTTCGGTTTCGCCAACTCTTTATATCTTCTCTCCCAAATCCAGATCCAGGTTTCCGGACACAACTTGCCAACATAGAAAATTGTAACAGTAACAGCATACCGCAATCCAATCCTCCGATATGAAATCGTTCTCATCCGCATAGGGTTATTACATACCAGTTACCATCTTCAGGGAGAATAAAGAAAGCGCTGCATGTAAGACAAACTTCCATGGGGAAGCGACCCACGCGTTTCTTTTTCTTCCATGTCCCTTACCCAATAATAGCGACTAGGTCAAATTCGTCACAGACAAGCACTTTTGCTAAGCTCCTTGATCGATTGAATCGGCTTCAGTTGAGATCCTTTGGTCAGGCATGCTGTCAGCAGATAGAAAGATGCTAGCTTTGACAAATAGTGGCAGCGGCGCATGAGATCGAGATCGATATCTGCTTACCGAACATGGGTGTTTATACCCACCCGATCACTTTTTAACACGATTTCAACGATAGAACAGCATAGGCGACCATACAAAGAGATGCATTCCGGGATCTAAGAAAGCTCATGGCCTCGTGGCTTCGGGTCCTGAAGTATTATGGGTTATGGTCGATTCGGCGGACCGTCCATTAGGAAAGCCTGGAATAACTTGCGTCCCCTTCGACCGTACGGTTTGCAACTTTGCAAGAGGGCTTCCGAGTGTGGTTCAGTCCATCTCTGCAAGTTT
Organism: Volvariella surrecta; assembly: GCA_951802395.1. Taxonomy (NCBI): domain Eukaryota; kingdom Fungi; phylum Basidiomycota; class Agaricomycetes; order Agaricales; family Pluteaceae; genus Volvariella; species Volvariella surrecta. Next base: position 131,177 of record OX637791.1, on the reverse strand, counting down.
GGTTGCAAGAAGATGAGTATTTCTCGAGGCACTTCAGCATAGCGTGAGACTTGGGCAAAGTCACGCTTGCCGTCATATCCCAGGGTTACAAAGCTGTTTCCTTATTCGTGAGCTGCAAAACCAGATCTTCACTCGAGGTTCGTGGCTGATTTTGAAATACGAAGTTCCAGTCAGGGCTACACGCGTGACAATGCATGGTAGGCTAGGGACGCCTGGCTAGCCAAGCGTCACGTAGCGTGACGTTGAGCTTCCCTGTTCAGGGACGGCGTATCCAGTATGGGAAAATAGTTATAAAGAACGTAAGCGCAAAAGAGGCAGCAACGTCACTGTGGGCAAACCGAAGAGAAAGAGTAAGGGGACAATCGAATCGAACACGAGCTCTTCTCCTGGCGTTGATAGATCGTGTAACGCACCTACAATCGGGATTCCCGTTCTATGGGGTAAATGGGGTAAACATGGTGGAACTTCAGCGTGCCCGTAAATAATTTAAGAGTGTGCCCTAAGCATGGCTATCCGGTGGGGCGGCGGTAGCTCAAACCACCGATTCAACCTTTGGATATGAGCATGGTGGGGTGTTTCTGTGCATTTTGAAGTAACGACCGTTGTCGGTCCTCAACCAACGGAAGGGATCTAAAAAAACAAGGGCTCGGCCGTTTGCGAGCAAAGTTAAGTACCAAAGGGAGCAATCCAAACTCGTGAGGTGCCTTTGTAAAATGCTAGACCTTGACAATCACCAACGCCATACCAATGTCGTACTAGGCTTTCACAGAGATAAATAGGGTGATAACGAACCACAGATTGTACACGCCTACGTTATCGGCGGTCAGAACCCGCAAACGCCCACAAAATTTGTAAAAGGGGACCCACAGAGGCACGGTGACTGGTCTGAGAAGTTCTTCTATGTTTTAGGGTACGCGCGTACCCTGATTGGACGATGACTTTGCAAAATAATCTATAAAAAAAGCCGGTCCCACAAGTGATCGAGATCAACATATACATATAGGGCCAACTGTTCTCTGCCCACAGCCGATGAATTTTAACATGAGGGTAAGCACACTCACAACGCCACGTCCCTTCATGCTCAGTGGTTTAAGGTTGCTACAAGAAGTTATGGTCTTTCCGGCGCCAAGATAACCCCAACTCGTGCCATGGTGCCGTGAAGCAAAGCAGGCTTATCACCGAGCTATTCCAGTTCTGTTCCGAAAGCTGAAGTTACGAGAATAACATAGGATCAAATGCGTGCACTTCCTTGAACGAGCGTCTTTGGGCGCAGTGAGGCCTAAGTTAGAAGCGACTATTCATATTAGGCACTAGTAATTGTTAGTTGAAGAAGATTCGAGACACTTAGCATAAAGTGCAAGGAATAATATTACGCATACCAGGAGCCTAAAAATGAGGTAGGAAGACTGGCAAGGCTATGCCATTAGTTGATGCTCCAGCATTCAGGTCGATAGCTGCATTATCAGTTGCAGAGACCATACGAGAAAAGGGTGGGTTGCGTCAACTTGCACCCATCTGTTGACATCGTTCAGTATCCAGGCAGCTTCATCATCACGACCTTGAATGCTGTATTCTGGATAGATGATACCCTGCCCGGCAATTTACAGGGCGCTCGGTGGCATTTCAGAATGGGCGAGGATCGCTGCACTTGCAACGCATCCTGATACCTGTTGAGATGATGGTGAGCAGAGTCAGACCTTCTTGACCGTGGCTGAAAGCGCTGAGAGCTTGGTCGTGGGAAGCAACCGGCAAATAAGGGCATCCGGAAAATCAAATGTCAACACAGCGTGAGGCTCAGGCGTTTGAGCTGAGCTACATCGTGCTCGTCGTGTGGTAACCAGCTTACCACCACGTTCACAGACAACATCCAAGAACCCAACCAATTCCTTTGTTTAGCCGACATCGCTCCTCCATGAACTAGATGGCCGACCACAACGTCAATTTTTCTTGGTCCGACACACTTCGGGCAACGTTTTCCCCATGCCTCGTTTGCTTTAGCCCTAATTCTGGTTCTACCGATTCATTACTCAATTTTGATCCTAATATCGCCAACGACCATTCCGGCTTCAACCCGAGTCGTGGCAGACTCCCACGAGCGAGGGCCGACGAGCTCCATGGCCTCCTGAACGATCCAATCACTGACGATGACAACGACTCTTCACGAGATGGAGATACCATGTCTCTTCACTCCAATATCGGAGATCCAGACAGGAACAGAAGGAGGAAGAAGAATCGCAGAGGGAGAAGAAGGAAACAAGCAGATGTTGCGCATAGCGGAGGGGCGAAGAGCATCACCTTCTTCGGGTTTGACCTCTTTGGTCGTCGTAAGCCTGCGATTCAGCTTTCAGACGGCGAATCAGATGATGAAGATCCAATCCACCGCTCCTTACTGAGGCTGTCGTCTGCCAGGAATCCAACATCTGTCCAATCGCAGGAATCTCAGGATGCCACTTCCGACTCCCAGTCAACCACTACCAGTGGTCTCGGAAAGCGAGACAGCTGGGGAGCAACAACCCACCTCACCTTTGACTCCGACGCATCACCCCTGGATCCCAGCGTCATAGACTCCATGACTCCAGAGGAATTAGCAGCTCATGTCCACGCTGCCGAAGAAGAGCGAATGGCTAAAGAAAACCGGCGCAGACGGCGTGAGAAGAAGGAGCAAGCGAGGAGGCGATTGAAAATGGAACATCAGATGGAGATGGAGATGGATAACGAATTGCTGAAAGCTAGTAGTAATCGATCGCCAGTCCCAGGCGGAGCCTTTGAGGGGTTTCAAGGAAGCGCCGAAGGTGGTCCATTAATGTACATGCCTGAAGAGTATGGAAAATTTGCTCGGACCGTCAATGAGTTTGGTGACGCATCCGCTACATCAATCTCGTCGGGATCTTCTTCCATAACCAGGTTGTCCAAATCCACATCTCGTCGACCTTCTCCCCTCTCCTTCCCTCACCCGCCATCTCCTGGTGCACATCCAGAGGATGAACCTGCCGTTGACGCGGATTTTGATGGCAACTTGTACAATACCCGCCCCTTGAAACCCTCCACACCAAGTTCCGACTCTAAAAGTCGTACCTCAGACTCAGCCTCGCAACGCTCTGGTAGGCAATACGCTGCTTATTCTCAACCCCAAGACCGTCAGCCTCCCCCACCCTTCGGTCACGACTCACCTGTTCCATCATCGGGAACAACCACACCTCGAACCAAGTCCAAAAAGAAGAAAGCAACAAGTGACGCTGATCCTCCACCAATCTCCTCTCCCCCTGGAGCTGTCCCTCAAACGAGTCACAGGTCAACACAGTCTCGTTCATCGGCGTCGAGCACCACACTCCCGTTATCACCACCTCCTTCAGCTTCGTCTTATATCCCCACTATAGCCGAGGCGTCGCCTGACTATGATGGTGAACGTCGACTTGAAGCGCCGCCGGCTTCAGAGCAGGAGTTGTTTTCTCATCTCGACGGAAGAGTACCTGGAAAGGTTTCCGGGTTCGAAGGATACCCCATGGACGACAATGCTAGCGATGCCGTCCAGAGCAATTTCCCCATAACTGGATTTGGAAGATCAGGGTCCGGTTTTGGAGCCGGTTTTGGTAGCCGTGCCTTCAGGGCAAGTGATGGAAGTAGCAGCGACCACAGTGGACAAGGACAAGGACCTATAAGCAACCAAAGGGCTGACGTTGGATTGGCTGCTATGCTTGCTCGAAGGGGCGAATTTTAATGTGCTATGACTCTTAACAAATTTCTAGATATGTTTAAGTGTCTTGCCCTTGGGAGTAACAGGCGAGGTATATGCACAATGTTTGTGACACTTAATATCCCACATTCTGTTATGACTATTGCCCACATATATATTGTCCTTGATACGGCTGCTATAGAATCTGGTTTCAGAGTACCAGAGCCTCGAGGTTGGGATTGTTTGCGCTACTGTTACTGCAAGGTCGAAGGTAACGTGATATGGCACAGTTTCACCTCTAATATTTCTCATTCAAACGCCCATCATGTACGCATCCTTCTCCCCACAAGTTAGTCCAAAAATACAGCGTTATATTGCCTGATTTACTTGAATCCTCGACCCGCAGAAGCAAGAAGCAAGGGTAGCCGAGATCAAAGCCGAAATTGAACGATTACAATTGCTGTTGGGGTATGTATGCCTTTAATCTTCATGCTTCCAGTTTCCAGTACGGCAGCCGAGTTGTTTTCAAGCACTTATCCTCATAATGTTGGCTTGAAGACCTAATGAAGACGCAGAAAAGATCGTCAAGAAGCATATTCAACTCTTACATCGTTATAACGAAGCAAAAGACGCGACCCAAGTGATGCACACATTCTCCTGCTCATTTTATTGCCATCACGACTAATATTCGCTGCCCTGTTCTTGATGAAGGTTTTGATTGGAAGGGTGAGTATATGCGCGTCAAAAATAATGTGATACTTGGGCTTAGCGACTACGACGATAGCTTGCTGAGATCAAACAGACGACTATCAGGAAGATACACGAAGATTACGGATTAGATACAACGGAGTAGATGCTGATCGAGTGCTCAGAGCATGTAGCTCACTTTTGGCATCACGGTATCGAATGTCGGAATGCGCATTTTAACGGTTCACCATGTCGAGGTGTTGAACAAGAGCACCTTTTGCACGCGCTCAGTTTGCCGTTCAAAGTTGCATAAGCACTTCAAAATCTGAACTTATCACTATACCCTTGACACCTTGGAAAAGGCACTCAATGCCAGAATTCAGAGATTGCCCATCTCTTTGTGAAGCATTTGCATCGTATTTATTAAGTCTGACATATCGACATCCAATCCACGATGCTCGAACAGCCATATCCAGTCTCCTCGCCATCAAAGATCTTCTCGCAGTCGTATTCTCCCGTGAAGAGCTTCAACTTCTTTGGAACGCCTGTGGCACACCCCAGTTCCGTTGACTTTCAATATCCTCTTTGCTGTTCTATACTAACCACCAGGTCGTCTGCCAAATATGTTGAGAAACTTAAGAGAAGGTAGAAAAGCAACGCTGTCCACCAATCCTTGGTATCATTCAAGTTACAGGAGATGATCGGTCGCGGCCAAGTCGAGATCTAGTAAACAAAGGGTCTGAATGCAGAACGTCAGGACACGTACCGGTGAAGAATCGCCATGCACATGTTGGCTTGTAATTTAAGCAGATATCTCGATGAGGCGGATACTGATCTGATGCATTCGTATTACTGTCTCTGCGTGCCTGCGGGCAATACTTATAGAGGAAAATGTGGTTGACAACACCTCCGATAAGGTCGGCAACGCCACTTGCACTCAGAATCCGTTAAACATCTGCGCAGCGTGTATTGATGTGGTTAGATGTTGTCCAGAAGTTGCATACTGAACTTACTAAATATATGACATCTCGCTCGCAGAGTGCTTGAGTCATTTGGAAGGCGATGACCCCTCGCGGCTGGCTTTCGAGAATTTCCATGGCACTTCCTCGCGATGACTAGCACAAGGCACAAAGCTGTCAATTACACTCAAAGACACGAGGTCAAGGCGTGCGTGACAATTGATGATCAGAGACACTTGCAGCCGTTTTCTCGCTCAACGTACTTTCAATACATCGAGAAGCCTGGAGTAATCCGAGTCCATTTCGGCCGCAATCACGGATAATGCAGAACATAGTGAACTTGGGTTCATTGAGTGGCCACACAAATAATTCCGTCATCAGTTTACGTATCCGCGAGTACCTCAGGCTGAGCATGAGAAGAGCACTGCACTTTCTCCCACCCTCAACCCATCATCATATCGATGAAGAGCTTTCAATCCACATCTCGAAGATTGTGTTGACTCATCACAATCCTCAGAAATCAATTCAGGCTTCAAGCCTCCCTGGACAGCGGAATAGGTTTGCGGGCAATCGCGGCTCCATGATCATGAGTGGTTATTCGTTCCGGCCAGATCTGCCTGCAGTAAGATTCGGCTATTTGCCACCTCTTCGGGTCCCGTGGATAGGATATCTCACTAAATCATCACAATCGCTACGTATCCAAGAGCTTTCGAATCAGCTATGCAGGCGCACTACATTCCAGGTTTGGATATCAGCCATCTACTAAGAATTCCTCTACACGTAATGTATACGTTCTGCTCCATTAATGATAACTTTTATGATCGCGTCACACTGCACTTGAAATGCAGCAGATAATTAGGTACAGATTCCAGAGTTTACACAGCAGCTCTGACATCATGCATCATGCGTCGCCATTCAGTTCTTTTCGTTCGCACAAGTGCAACCACGCTTGTGTGCATAGAGTGAGAAGAATTTGAAGATCTCAACTAGGTTCACCACCACTGCTTCTCACCGTGGTTCGAATTCCGTTTTAATTGAGATACACAACTAGAGCTAGAGCGTAACTAGATTCAAAGTATATCTGATATGCATGCGAGGAAGTAAAGAGGGCTTCGAGGACATACGTCATATGTCAGCGAGATGAACAGGTGCATTGATTAGATGCTTGAAAGTCGTGTTGACGGAACCTTGAGACTGACACTAGGCCTCTTTTCTTGTTAACCCTTAAGGGGATCTCGTGGTACCGGCCGGCGTCGAGTTTCTCTGACCCTTCGATACATTTAGCTAGACCAAAAAAAGAGGGATAGAACCTGAAGGGAAAGGGCTTTAGATAGGACGAGCGAGCACGCGCACCTGGATGTGCATGCCTTGATGGTGTGGATGAATGGTTTCTGCTCTGGCTTCGGACTTGAAGCGATAGATATCATCCCATCAAAAATACGAGAACGACGACAAGAATTGCCTTGAAGAAGGAAGATGAACACGCACCATCATCATTATGTGCCTGTGTGAGGCATTTATGAGTCGATGATGAACAAAATTGGTCAGTTTGGAGCCTTGGACGGGGGTAATCCACAAATCATCCGCAAGTGCACTTGGCTTTATTTTATTAGCAGGAAGCCCTTTCGTATCGAGGCAGTGATGCGTTGCTTCTCTCGCTAACCGACACTTCGTTTGTAGGCACCAAGAGCGGCCACAACTCCACTCAGAGGGACAGATTAATGCATAACCCCCAACTACAGCCAATGATAACGAAAGAAGAAACAGCAAACCCAACAAAGCAATCTCAACGAAGGAACGTTCTAGCCAACCGGCACCGAGAGTGCACACAGTGTGCATACTTAGTAACTCCTGTCAATGATAAGTGATCTATTGGAGATTAGAGGCCGTGCGGAAGTAGGCAGAGGCGGCAATTCAGGGACGAATTGAGGAGGACGTCACCATCGGAGGATTCCTTTATTGATGTCGAGGGTTTTCTTTGCCTTGGCGCCGACGCTTGAGCTTGAGCCCCCCTGTGCAAATGGTCTACGCGTGGGAGATAAGACTGTAACGATCCGATTTCCAGGCCCCTACCTACTTTTTACTGCAATTTCCAATTCCAACATCTGGCATCAATCTGCCCAATAGATAATTCAACCTCCGCGACAACGAACTGGGTCAAGCTACTAAAGGACAAGAAAGCGATTGTGGGGAGTATATTGACTTGATTAATCTTGCTTGTCAACGGGAGCGGCAACAAACAGGTACGTGAACCCCGTGATCGCCAACGCCTTCCAAACTTGGTTCTCCTCCTTTCCGCCGTGCCAGCTACGAGCGGGAGAAGAGTAGGTTTTTGATATTGTAGACCAGAATAAGCCATCATCAATGCATCAGCCGTACCTGTCAAGCTGGTAGCACGCTTCTTTCCAAACCTTAGTTGACGAACGCACCAGGGGCACCGCATCTGTTCTCTTTTGGATTGTTCGAATTTCATCATTGACATGGTCCTGTCAGGTTTCCTTCGACGCTCTAAGTCCGAGAAATAGCACCAGGTGCCTTTGGAATAGCTCGTTTCCTCGCCCAACAAGGCGGAAGTAAACTATTCTCTCCACAAATCTTTATCTGCGATTGTCAGTAATGGCAACAAAAAACATATCTTCAAAATCGGTGAGATTGGAGGAGTATATAACCCTTTGCTCCATCTTGTTTCTTCATCTGCCTTATCGTTCTCTCTAAAGACACTACTCCCCCTCTCTTCAATCAACAACACAATGCCTTCCCTCGTCTGGGTCATCACTGGTACCTCGTACGTGCCCACCACCACTCTCCTACCACACCACACCCCAACTCACGCATTCCTCACCCTCTAGCACCGGCATCGGCCGTCTCCTCACCGAAGCAGCCCTCGCTCGCGGTGACAGAGTCATCGCCACCGCCCGAGCCCGCTCCGTCGAAAAACTAGCCGACCTCAAACAAAAAGGAGCCGCCACTCTCGAACTGGATGTCTCCGCTCCCCAAGAACAACTCGACGCCGTTGCCAAGCAGGCCTTTGAGACTTACGGACAAATCGATGTGGTGGTCAATAACGCTGGGTATATCCTGGTCGGTGCTATTGAGGAGAACACGTAAGTCGATGGATAAGATATTATGCTTCTCTTTTTGCGTTGATGCATCGGAATTAGAGTGACGAGGAGCTTTTGGATTGTTGCCGTTTTTTCTGCGTTGTTAGTCACCTTGTTAATAGAGATGCTGACGTGTACCTCACAGCACCAAAGAGACCTACGATCAATTCAAGTCAGTCTTGAAATACCGCTCTGCCACCCTCGAAGGCATACTGACATCACCATTGTCATTTATTTTAGCACTAATGTCTTTGGTGCTATAAATGTCACTCGTGCTTTCCTTCCTTATATGCGTCAGAGGAAGTCTGGTAGGATCCTCTTCATCGGCTCCATTGGTGGTTGGTAGTAAGTACCATCTCGCTTTTATCCACACAATTGACTGACTGTATTTTTAGTGCTGTCCCCAACGCTGGTCTCTATGCTGCTACGAAATATACCGTGCGCGGTACGTCATTCCGTGTTGACGCTAGCATTCAAGATCTCATTCATACGCTTGTATAGGTATCTCCACCACCCTCGATGCAGAAGTAAAGCCCCTCGGCATCCGCAGCACCTGCATCGACTTTGGCTACTTCCGCACCGACTTCCTGACTGCCGATCACCGCGCCCCGCACATCTCTCGCATTGCGGATTACAAACCAATGTCGGATGCCGCCGGCGCCGCACTGACAGCGTATAATGGGCATCAGCCTGGAAACCCTGAGAAGGGCGTGCAAGCCATATTGGACTTGGTACATGGGACGGGGTTGGCGGCGGGCAAGGAGTGGCCGATTCAGCTTGCGTTGGGATCGGATTGTTATGGTGTTGTGAAGGAGGAGTCGGAGAAGACCTTGAAGGGGTTGGAGGAGTGGAAGGAGTTTACGCTTTCGACTGATTTCCCCAAGTGAACGTGAAGCATTTATGGTTTGTAGTGTTGAGACTCTCGAAGTGGTAGAGGTGGCACTATCCATTCTGCATTTCTAATCAAATCAAGCATTGAACATGTACTTATTTTTCGATTCCTTTGTGTGTAAAATGGGATATGAAAAAAATTGGACACGCAGTTTATCGTGGAAGTTACACCAAAGCCCTCCTTAACGTCCATATAGACACTGGTACCCAAGGGATTGAACAAGTCGTACAGCGACGTCAAGACTTCGTCATCCGATACCTTCTCACGCCATTCAACGCCATATGCACATATATTGTCGATATGATGTCATCTCCGAATGACACGGTGGGTTCGGGATAAAATAAGAATCAGAAGTTCCCAACTATGCTTGGCCTGGAGTACACTGATCATGCTGACAGACTGGTGAGCGGCGGATATAAGATTAAGAAGTGATGATCACGATACATCGCGATCTCTTACTACTCTTTGCGTACTAGCCCGATTATGGAGACAACAGAATTTTTGTATCTGTCATATACTGACGGTTGCTGGTTTTGTTGTCCGAAAAAATATGATATGAGTTCATCTACTTTTGGTAATACCGCGCTGCACCAATACCGTCATGAAGTTGAAATCGTCCCTTCGTTTACGTCCTGAACCACAAATTCGGATCTAAGCTTATGCCTGTGTACATGTCCCTCACCGTCCTTCGGATCAAGGGCCATGACGTATTTGTCATTTGGGGGATCATGATGGAAGCTGCAGTGTTTCCCACCGGGACCTGAAGGAAATCGAATGCAGTGTCGCTCTGCTGGGAATTTTGGAAGTTGAGAACTAACAGAAGAATCGGATTTTTTGAGCGGGAATAGTACAATAAAAACAGTTCAACTATTCCACAAACGCAAAGAATGTTTAAATTTGATTCCGGTAATCCACACAGCAAGATTAGGTTCTGCCCGTCATGGAAGAGATATATGCGGTACGATGACGAAGTGAGTACAGCACTCATAGATCCAATGATTTTGTCAGTCACTCTCGGACATGTACGGCTTGTATGTGGTAAATAGCACTGTGGGAAGGGCATAACTGTGCCCAGATTTCTCACCCTCAATTTCAATTCCCCAAAACCATCAATCTATTCATTGTACATTCTGATTGAATCAACTATAATGCAACTCGGATACGCTCAGAATTTCAGCCGCAACATCATCAGCGCTCAATCCAGGCGGCTTATCATCAACAGTCAATTTGCGAAAGGAGGTATTTCCACAACCCAGCCTCCTCTCTCTCCATAATGTGTTGGGATTCGTATTCACCTACGAATAGTTTTAATATCTTGGGGTTATTGATATTGCTGAAAAGTCCTTGCCACCTGGTGCACGAAACCATGGCATTTTGGCTTCAACTGGGATCATGTTCCACCAAAAAGGTCTCGGAGTATACTCAATCCTGAACAATTCAAGAGACGGTATGCGAGATGCATGTCTCAGTATCTCCTGGTATCGATTGAACAACCTGTCTGTTTTTTTTTGCAAGCAATATCTGCTCTGCTGCCAGACGAAAAAAATGTCGAACGAAGCGACGTACCGTTAAATGGTGCGGGAGGTAAGAATAGACATCTTCTCCAGCACTGGCATCTTAAATGATGGAGAGAAACAATGACTATTGGTTATCATTTCTCCCCCACCAGGAAAGAATATTGTGAGCTCCTGGAGCGTGGTACTATGTCTGATGAGACCGTTGTTGAAAAATGAAGATATGAGGCCTGGATCGATGGATTCCGCACATGGTACGAAGCTCATATTGAGAATGCGCAGACCTGTGTAGCTTTCAAGGTATGTTACGAACGCTCGTGATATCTGACAGCCTTTCGAGATACGTTTGAGTGGCTATCAAAAATAATTATAAGTTGTCGAGGGAATGATTGGTCAAGTCTGGCAGGACGTGCAGGTATCTGAGGTTGCAGAGATAAGCGGCGTCGACGAGAAAACTTTAGGAAACAGAAGCCCCTCCATGGTCAATGATCGCAACCCTCCCGGTAGAGATTGAAGCAATTCTTCAGCATCAACAGCTTTCGGTGCAACCCATGTCAACCATTCCAGTTGGGTATTGACCTTCACCAATTCACGAGCAAAGCCTAGAGTAGGTTCGACACTCTCGTCGTTGTCGAAGTGTTGAATACAGATACACAGAGACTTCACGTGTACTCTGTACCAAAGATATTCCAGTGCGCCACGAGTCGCTTATAACACTGAAGATGCAATTCTCTCCATGAAACCATTTTCGACGGCGGCCGGACTGCCCTGCCAATCCAGTATCAACGATTTCAACCCGGTCAGTTTGGCAGCCATTGGCACGAGCGTAGTAATGTGATGCTCGATTGGGAGATGATCGCCACCACCGACTGGATCTGCCTGTACAACAAGTTGCTTAACATATCGAAGAAGCCCGGAGAGCGGTACTTTGCGACTTGATAATCGAGAGCTTAACGCAGGTTGAGTGGCCCACGAGGAACGGATGTAAATTGTTGTGAAATGCGACAGGAGAGATGGTATCGTGAAAATGGCGACAAGCCAAACGAAGCTGGAGACGAGAATTGGGATCGAGGTGACTGGTTATCAACTCCACAATATTATCTAGCCGTGAGCGCCTTGTAGACATCATTAGGATCCAGAATGAAGTAGTAAAAATAAAAACTGTGGCGAGCGAGGCGGGCTGTAATGCAGTAGACGGTCAGTGAATCTCAAGCTTGGCCACTTTAAGCGCTGGTTTATGCGTCGTTGTGTCTCTTCATCACTCTCTTCAATAAAAACCTTGCTAAGCACAATTGTTGGCTCAAGGTGATGACACGACTCCCTGAACACACGGCAGAACGATTCCAATGCGCTTGATCCGACTTCACCACTGATGGAAACTTCTTCAATGCGAAGACCGCATCGGATCCTGCGGCCAAAGAGCTTGGGCGATGGTAGAACATCCGGCCTTTTGATTGGAGCGGGAAAAAAGGATTTTCCCAGCTCCTGGCAATCAGAAAGAAATAGTTGAGCCGTGGGGTTTCATCAAGTTCGGCCCGCTCCCGAGGTGTTTAGGGGCATCTCCTACTTCTCAATAACATCCAAAATGTAAGGGTCCTTTTCAATAAAGAATGTTTAGCCTTATTTGGAACATTTTAGAAATGATTTTATGAATTATTTAACATTTAGTGCTCCATTAAAATCGAAACCCATCTGTGTCGCATTGTGGAGTGCATTTTCGCTATGTCGTCCATATTTTCGAAGAAATCCGCTATGTAGGAATAAGCGGTGATCACTTCCACGTTCCTGCCGGTCGATAAACTGCGTATCCTCTTCTTCCCGTAACCAGGCATGTAAGGAACTAAATTCCACCAACTCATGGCATTCTCTAATCGTGACTTTGAAATGATCGCGCAGAATATTTTATCATTTTTTTCCCGGAATACTGGTCTGGTCGTTGTGTGCAGTTGAGAACGTGGATGGTACTTACTCTGGAACTTGAACTGAGTAGACGCAAATTGAACGGGAAAGCTATACTGCCGATGCAGGTTTCATTTGAAGGGGATTACATACGACGTTATCGAGGAATGGCTCGCCATATGCTTCCCTGGGTGTCATGGAGAGCTATGCGAAATAGGAACATCGCAATGGTATAGCAGGAAACTGAATGGAGGGTCAAGGTGTGAAGAGCAGGGAGTTGAACGGGCCCTTGTCCAAGCGCATAGCTATCCCAATCCATATTTTCGACTTCCTGCAACGAATTTTCCAGCCTGGGGTTTTGAAGGTTTGGAATTAATGAAAGGAGGTGACACAATTGGTTGAATGTCAATGTGAGTTCAATTCTTATGATTTGTAAACTTGGAGAGTCGGTGCCGGTAGTTTTGGGTTCCATTGGCAGTTTACAGTCAAAGAGCGTAAATTTGGCAACACCGTGCTCTGCTTGATCATGGTGTCGTCATTCTTCATCCACAGCGACAGTGACTCGAGTGATAGCCGCTGTCTTGATTCCATTAATCGCTGGCCAAAGTAGGTGGGTGCCATATAGCTCTCAGTATCAATAACGTTAAGTATTCGGATTCTGTGTCGTGTCGTTGTTTCAGTACAACCCTTACGATCTCCCGACTGAATGCGGCCCTCCTGCTGAGGATGAATTTTGATCGAAAGTGGTGACGAGTGTGAGCGCTTGAGCAACTCCTTCAACCACGTAATGCTCGACCTTGGGTAAAGTCGTATCTTGCCCCAAAGAGCAGGGTAGCTCAACGCAACGTCTCTCCAGTGCTGGCACACCTGATCCAACTTCTCCAACCTAAACTTTACTAAAGTACACCCCATCTGATCTTCCCCTCTCACATGATGCATAATCCCCTGCAAGAGTTCGCGAGGAATCCTGTTGATCGGCACAATCTCATTGCGACGAACGCGCAAGATGTTCTCGTCGATTTCTGGAAGAGCGTCTTTGGTCACGCTGAAGATGATCATGGTAGTCAATTGTGTGAAACGCCCAAGACTCAAGATATTGTGAGATAACAAGTGATATTGAATGCCATTTGCAAAGAGGTTCAGCAATGCGCAGCTGGCAAATGTGTGAACTTGAATTCAACGACCTACACGTGGGAGGAATGGTACTGTCCAGGCCTAAAGATAATATGCCTTCATGGTGTCCACAACGTATCCAGCCGACAATAAACTTGGCAATGACGGGATGTGTTTGTTATATATGAAGAGCCAATCACTCGAAACATGTTTTGAAGCACCACTTTTCGGAGGGTGGAGAAGAACTTGTCAAGCTTTTGACACTCTTTGCATGGGCAGGAACCAATACCTATGTGATGAAGTCTCGGCGGATTCAGCTTGTATTTGGCTGGCATGGCAATGGAAGATTTTGCGATTTGCATGCACCCAAGAAGTAATCACGGCAAGGAAAATCATACACCGACTGACCACTAGGCGAACGACATGATCATCGGCAAAAATCAACGGCAAGGCAGATGCCGGAACAAATATTGACCTTTTGTGGCAGGTCCCTCCAATCGCGATTGTGAGAACATGATAATGCAGTAACATAACACCATGGCGTTATACTATGTAATAGGTTAATGGAATACCTCATCAATGCCCCGAAAATCATTAACAATCTTCTCTGCATCAATCTCCATGAGTCCCTGTTCCGAAAATGTGATATAACCTTTTTTGGCAAGGACATGGGATATTTGGGCGGTGAGTGTCAAGATGATTATATTCCCACACTCCTGGAATATCGGATGAGGGTTGGCTGGGAGCTGGGCAAAGATCGCAAACAATGGTGCATGGAGTTTTTTCGGAGATCTTGAAAGCTGTTGCTCACACAAATTCATAAAAGTAGTCACGGTCTGAGACTGGCTTTACAGAGTAGGGTGTTCTCTCGAGTGCAACTGAGCAGCCCCGAGACAATCCACAGAACCCAAAGGGCATGGGAAACCCAACCTGCCCAATAAGGACAACGTTCTTCTGAACTAAACCCCGCTTTGCATGGACAATATGGTGTCCAATTTGAGTGCGCATCACACCCTGTATTGATAGACCAATCACATTGGCAGCAAAGGAGGGTGTAATCGGTTTTTCTGTTTGCCCATAATGAATGCTCCTTCATTAGCAAAAGTTATCCGGAGCATCTCAGAGACATCATCTATACCTCATTCCTATCTGTCACCACTTCTGCGACACTATAATTTGAAGTCAGGGGATATACAAGTGGATTTGAAGTTTGAAGTGGCCGACTGTTTCTGTAGATATGTTGGCTGAGGGGGTGTGTTCTGTTGCCATTACTGAGTGCTCCAAGGCTAAACTGATACTTGAGGCATCAAAAGTTCAAGTATGTCTGCCCCTTTCTTCAGTCAGGCAGCCGGTCCCCGACACCTCCGTGATGTAATGTGCTTATGCATGACGTGGGTTGTGTCCCTGCTATCTCCCAATCCAGCCCAAGTTTCACACTTTGGGCATTGAACTTCACGTCGACCCTCCTGATTCCAACGGGATGTGTAACCTTGAATTGTTTCAGGTAGGCTAGGCATATCAGGGCTATTGCCAGCATAAAAGGGGTTGACTAGGGCTATAAGAAGTCGTTATGGTGCGGGGAGTGGCTCGAATCTACGAGAGGCTGAGGCCCTATTTTTGCCAAATCGGTAACTGTACGTGTGCGAAAGCCGAGCCTGCACGCATTTGTTTTGCAATTGATGGGAACACCCTAAGCCATAATAAATCTCAACGTCGAGTTGCTCGTTGCTCGTCCACGCTGCCATTTATAGTAAATCGGACTGGATAGCTAAAATGTACTCCATCATAGCTTTTGAACAATACTATAATCATATTATTTTTATGACAGAGGCAGCTCGATAGACAAAGTGGTCGGCTGGGGTGGTACCCCAACCACACCACCCAGTCAGTATATCGGAAATGTCCATTGGTTGCCTCTTAACATGCACTCATCTTCGTTGGCGTATCCCAAAAGGTTACTTTATTGTTTGGCAAACACAGGAACATGACGTAACGTGGCGACAAACCACGCTTAAAGTTTCCTCCCATCATGCGTCAGAACATAACCCATTTGCTATATTGTATTGTAGAACCTTCATGCATGTAACAGTAACCGATGCCAGGCTGGGCAAATCAACAACGCATCATTGCGAAGATCGATATCCGCTTACCATACCTGGTCAGCTGTGTTTGAACTTCAATTCACCCCAGGGTCCGTGGCTCGTGCGGCCCCGAGCTGTTCTTGAACAACAACATTCAATCCTATGTACTCTCGCCGCAGTCACCTCTCTTTGACCATAACAGTCCCAGATGTAGAACACGACACACCCTCCAGCCATCGCCCAGCAGCAATTCAGCTCTAGAATCCGTGTGATCACCCAACAGTCCCCGCATTTAATGATCAAGATCCACCCTCCTGTGTACGTATACGTACGCTTTTACCCATATAGCCTAGCTCCATCCAGAAACACAGTCTTCTGCTGTCATGACTGTCATAAATATTCAAACAATCAAACTCAAACCTAACCCTTCCAAGGACCCCGAATCCCTGGCAACAACCGTGAACCCCTCCCACCCAAACATACTAGTAGGCGAACGCCACAAACGACAAATACCAGAATGCCAGAAGGAAACCGGAACAGAGATAAGGGAGGAAAGTCTTATCGCTACAACTAAGCGATCGTGGTGTCTGTGCCTTTTACAACGCCCATTAATGTATCATGTCATTCCTTGCTCCACGCATTGACGCAACCGTGTGGCCACACTGCTTCGGGATATAGATGCTTCGGTCTTCTAGCCCAGGAAGCACAAAAAACGACAACACTAGTGTAGAACAGGTACCAAAGATACAACAGGGATCATGATATCCTACAAACGAATCAACACCGCGATAGAGTACGGGATGAAAAAAGGGGAATGGGCGGCCAGGGAAATGTACAGAAAAAGTTCAGACCTCCCAACCATCCATCGCAAAAGGCTCCAGAAACCTGTCAGCGATTGGTTTAGCTGGCCCAAAGTTTAACAACGTCAAAGGCAATAATCTGGAATAATCGTAGATGATACATTTGCAGTGGGCGGGGGGGGGGGGCAATGGAAGCATATCAGCAAACACTAGTCAGAAACAACGGCTTTAATGGTATTGAAAAATGACACATAAACATTTTGGTATCGATTAGATGGTGGTCAAGAAAAAAAGAATAAAAGGGAGGGAAAAAGACGACGAACTCAATCATCCCTTGCGGGCATGCGGGTGATAAAAGAGATCAAAAGTGCCTGATCATGAACAGCTTTATAGATTGAGGGAATGGTAGCCTGAGCTGGAAAAGAGGAGTTGTGTCGATATGTTACATTTTGCGATATGTATTACAGAAAGGAGGGGGAGGGGGGAGGCGCAAGACAAACGACATAATCATACAGGCGCAAAACGAGGTTAGGGAGTCAGCTGGATTCGCAGTAAGCGTGTTCGTTCGTATGGGTTATTCATAAGCGAAGGTACTGGGCGCATATACATTGCAGGTCGGTCGACATAACCGATAGGGCGCGTATCGGCAGGTAGTCGAGTCGCAAGTAATGTCGTGGCACCCAAAATGTGGCACTGGGCATCGCAGGGATGGCGGCGTATCGTGAGAGTTCGTGAGAGAAAAATCGACGACAGCGGGCGGATGGCGGATGGACTCATGAGGTCTCCATTACCTCGCCATCGTGCTCCTGTTTTAGCCTAGTCGGAGAGCTGCCCATTACGGCCATGCCCATATTCATCCCCATTCCAAAGCCCATGTTGGGGTTCATTCCCATACCCATACTCACAAAGTCTATCCCACCCACGCTGAGGTTCATGCCATGAATGACACTACCGCCAGGTAGTCCCTTGGTACCCGCAGAGGTAGGCGCTGGTACGGGGACTGAGTTGCTTCGCCCTCTCCTAACATCCGTTCCATTCCCTGGCTCATGAGAGTCGGCGCTGTCGTCACCTAGTCTCTTGTTATACCTCCCCAGGTGGGCATGAGCATCCTCACCATCCAGATCCCCGTTTCCCCTTCCATGAGGCTGAGCGGACAAGTTGTCATCCATACCCATCACCATACTCATATTCATCAACATATTCTCGAAGCCATTCTTATTCCCGTTGAACCCACCATGGGGATGACCATTGTCCTGTTGGTCGAGCTGGATGGCATGGTGGTGACCGCTCTCCTGTGAACGTTGGACCTTGGTGTGACCTCGAATGCTAGTACTCCTCCCGATCCTCCCCGAATCCCATCCACGGCCCCTCGAATCTTCGCTGTCCAAATCTTCGTGGCTACCGTCATCACCGTCATCCCGGTCGTCGAGGTCCTCATCTTCGACTTCCTCGCCCTCGATACCCTCGGGCATTGTTGGCAACATTCCCCCAAAACCGCCAAAGCTACTTGTCCTCCGCTTGTGCCTAGACTGGGTAACGTGGTGTTGAGTAGGCGATAAAGCAGATCCAGATTGAGAACCACCGCTTGGCATATTGCCGAAGCCAACTTCGTCGTGCAACATCATATTAACCATTGACATATCGTCATGCCCATCCACTACCACTGCATTGCCTTGCTGGGATAACGCATGTTCATCAGTCTTGATTCCAGACTCTGGGGGTGAGCCGAGTGCATCATTCCCGTTGACATGCGACTTTGGCTGCCCATTGTCGTCAATTGATGTTACTGATGTGCCTTCAGAACAGCTCAAGCTGCCATCGCTCGTGTTGCCTGACGATGATGCAGTCGAGGTCGTAGGCGAAGTTGTTTGCGGTTGATTGACTCCAGCCGCAGTTCGATAACCTTTCAATTCTTGCTCAAGCTCACGGTTCCTTGCTCCCTGGGCGGTTACCAATTGCTGGAGATAGCTATGCGTACGAATCGGGATAGAAGCGCATAGAAATTGAAATCCATCAGAGCCGAAGGTGAGCGAGAGGCTGATAATACGGGCCATATATGCCAAAGGAAGTAAAACTCACCGAATATATTCCACGCTCTTCCGGAGGATCATCCCTTTGTTTGCCTTTACGATGGGGCCTTCCCCATTGTCTGCGATGGGGCTGACTGCTCCATCCTCCTTCTTCGTCTCTCCATCTCCGCCATTCTTGGTGGGCCAAGCTTCGAGCGGAGAAGGCAGGAGTGCGTCATCTGTAGGTGATAGTAAGGCTGCATTGCTCGATCCTATCATTGGATGTCAGATAAGATAAGATTCGCACAAGAATTATCGCATAAGGGAATACGGAGAAATACGGAGATAGAAGGCGTGAACAAAAGGGGGAAGACGAGGTCCAATGAGAAGCCTCGCTTACCATTTCCACTCCCAGGTATATCCAGCATACATTCCGGAATCAACGTTGCAAGTTCACTGATCTTCTCGTTGATATTGTCCCGGCGCCGACGTTCGACAGCGTTGTGGCTTTCTCTCCTTCTCCTTCGCTTCTCGTTGACCAGCATAGCCTGCTTCTCCGCGGCAGTCAAAACTGTTGGAGAAGCCGGTACACCCGGAACTACCGGGACGCCTGTTTGCACGTGACCATAAATGAGCTCAGATTCAAAGGCCAAGTAGAAGAACGCACCGCTAACAGGCCCATTTGATGGGACAGGGGGATTGGAAGACACCGCGTTGAGTCCAAGCGAGGATGATCCAATCATCCCACTGATCCCGGGCATCCCGTTCATCATATTCCCCATGCCACTTATCATTCCACTCATCCCCATCCCCATGCTAGACAGCCCGCCTAAACCGCCCGGAGAAACTGGCGAGATTCCACTTGGACTGACATAGCTGGGAGAGCCAACATGGGGACTTGGCCCAGATCCGTGATGCATCATATTGCTTCCATTGCTAGGATAGTGGGAGAGGGAAGACGCAGGGGGTAGATGCATTATGTCAACATTGGAGTTTTGTCCATTGTTGTTGGAGTTGCTTGCATTCGGCGCGGTCGTCGATGTGGCGCTAGACGGAGGAGACAGACCAAATGGCGAATAACCATTGCCAGTCATCGAAGATCCAGAAGCGTGGTGGTGGTGGTGGTTCGTATGATGATGAGATGGAGATGGATGCGAATGCATCGAGTCCGGGGTCGGTAGCGAGTATTCAGACGTTCTTTTGAGTAAATATAAGCACTTCAGTGACATCCAAAAACATAGAGAATGCAAAAGAGAAGCCTTGGCGGATAGGAACACTTACGCAGCGAGCCACCCGTTGCCATTTCCATTTCCATTTGAAGTTCCTGAACTGATATTCAAAGGGCTCAGAGGAGCACCACCGATGGCTAGGGGACCGTGTCCATGATTGTGACCCTTGGAGCCAGGAATCAAGATTGCCTGGGGTCGTGCAGATGGTGGAGGACTTGTGCTGCTCACACTACCGTTTCGACGAGGCCTGGTGGTCCTGGCTGGACCTCCATTCGTCGAAGTTGCGCCTGGCACAGATCCTGGTCCATTTGACGAGGAAGGTGGGCGAGATCTCGATCTGGAGCGTGAGGAAGTTGTTGCGGTACGCTGTGAATGAGGATGATGAGAGGATACGGTAGGCGAAGGTGTGTGCCTAAACTGGGAAGAGGGAAATGAAGAGGGTGGTGCAGTGCTTGTCGCTGAAGGAGGATCCGGGTGGGGTTCGTAACGCATGGAGCTGCTCAAAGCTGGAAGTGTAGAATTGAAATGAGACGCAAAATCGTGAGATGAGGAGTTTGGGAAGCTGGAAGAAGTGTTTGATGAGACCGATGAAGGTTGTTGAAAATGATGATGTGGTTGATGGGCGGTGGAGGGAGCAGAGGTATCAAAGATATTGTGCGGGCGGTGCTGATGGTCTTCTGGTTGGTGGTAGCTCCCTGGAGCAGCAGCACTTATGCTCGAAGCTGGTGAGTGAGTTGAACGCTCGTGCGAGTGTGGATGCTGATGGGGCGGGGAGTTTGCACTGATAAAGCTCGCGAGATCCTCAAAGTCCATACCCGCAGATGAAGGGTGTTCGGAATGATTGGTGCCCAAACCTTGGAGGGAGCCGCGACGAAAAGGATCGGGAAGGTAGCTCGGATGGGTAGCCATTGACGGAAAGGAATCGAAAGGAGAAGAAACAGTCGGCGGCGGGGTCGTTGCTGACGACGAGTCGGGCGATGGCAAATGAAAACCCTCTTGTCTGGTATGCGGTTTGAAGGAGGAGGAGGAGAAGAAGGACATTCGTTGGCTGAGAGAGAGATTCGAGCCCAGGATGCCATCCAAAAATACAATTTATCAATTTAGTTTTTCTTATTTATTTATTTTCGTTGCTATCCCCGCCAATCTGGTCTTTCGGGGTCCCGTCCCCCTGCTAAACTCCGCTTTCCCCACACGCCGCAGGCACACTCACCCCTGACCAGTATTTCGGGTCATGCAATTACGTAATTTCTCGTCTTCATCGTCGTTTCCGTCGGCCGCGTGGTCCGGAGGTCGAATCTCTGCCACCGCCCAATCATTCCTAAATGGCTTTGCGAACTTTGTATTCATTGTATGATCTCTATCCACCGTCGCAGGCGCAACTTCCCTCACGTTGTGCGCTTCAGTCGCCACGTTGCGGGACACTCCACACGGGATTTCCTCGGCCGATATGAATATTATTTTGAGTATGTTACGCGTTGCTGTGGGGCCCGACCCAATCGTTGCTATGACCTACTCGCTTTTGTGGTGCTCCCGACTATCAATATTACCCTACCAGCTTGGTCCCCGAAATCACGTTACCCGGTACGAGTCTATCTGGCACAGGTACAACCACTCAATCATTTACGATCTATAAGCGATGTCAACATCATTCGCAATCGTATCTTGGCAGATCCCAGGGTGCGTAATGACATGCAGCTGAGACTTACAGATCCCTCCACGCACCCGCCATATGAATCATCAATTTGATGTGCCGTCGGGGCCTATAAATTGAAGGAACAAATTTAAATATGATAGCAAATTTTCAACCTCTGATGGGGTGCTGTCAGTGTCGTATGCGTTGCTCCACCAATTCTGGCTGGTGTTTGGATATAGAACCCCTCCCTAAGTTTGCCGAGATTCGGACAGCTCATGATTGTGATATCAATAGTCGTCTCCTCATTCGTTGACTCCCGCAACTCTTCATTCTGAGAGGTGAGGACCAAAATCTCCCTTCACTTTGAGCACTCACCAGTGCCACCTCCTCATCCCCGGAACTTGGTTTCCGGTGCCATGATATCGATATGGGCACTATCGGTGCGCGACAATTTCTTCTTCTAGAGGCTAAATGGGATCCAAGAGTCATGTCGCAAAACGCTGCTCAAGGTCAGTCCGTCTGCACTTCCAACCCATCCTAGCGCATGCCCGAGTGGCTCATCACTGACAGAATCTCCATTTTTGACGTCATTTCCCGCAATGCAATGCATGCCTCGAGTTTCAGGGCCAGGGCATACGAAAATAACCACACGCTTATCAGGACAACACCCATCTTGAAGTCACAATCACTGCAACACAAACATCATACCGAGGATGTTTCCGTCAGGGTTGACGTCCTCGATCCACAGAGTCCGGATCCGCTGTGCCATCTAATGAATGGTGACCTTGAAAGTCCTCGTGGAAGATCTGGACATCTGGACCGTGGCTCGATGATGCTTCTGTTCTAGTCAACGTTGTATAAACAAATTGCGGGTTGCTTTCTCTGTATACATACTGACAAGCACATCTGGGAGAATGCGACTACGTCAACGCCCAACACGTGTAGGAATACGTAGCGTGTCCTGTCAAAGCCTTGGTCTCCGGCTGTCTATTACCTAACCGGCTTAATCCTTTTAAGCTCCTTTTGGCATTGCAAACCTTTGAGCGCATGTCGTCGCTATGCTTCTCGATCATTTGCTCAGCTTCAATACGTCCATGTTCACGTTTAAATGACATGTCAGAGTGTCAGAAGCCCCGTTCTGGATTTCTATCCCGTCGCCGTCCAGACCTATTTTTGCACTGCCATACCGCTATGAGCGGTCACTAAAACACACCTCCTATTTACGAACTAATGAAACTTCTTGAAATCGGCAAACAAAAGGAATATCATTCTGCAAATCTCGGCATTTCGGACCTTGTGAACTTTCTTCAATCTTTGTCAGTAACTTTGACATTATGTATATCAAAATACGCAAAGAATGAGTCGTATATCGTACGGCAATCATTCGTTGCTCTGAGTCTGTTCCCGCTCGCGATCGGAAGTGGTCAACCCCTGTGAGCACCATAGCAGCCGAACACATGCAACCTCCCAAATAAGGTCGCATTTGTCGTCGTCTCCCATCCGTTCCTTTCCGATTCGAGCTCTGTTGACGTCACAACTCTTTTCAACACATCCACCACCGATTTGGATGAATTTGCGTCGGTGAACACGGTCAAATTCATCTTATGTTCGAATCCTTGTCAACATACACGATTTTCATTTGCCTCTATACCGCAATGTCTGCTGCAACACCACCAACTGTCCCAGATGACCCGGAGAAAGTCTGGTATAATCGCGAGAACTATTGTAGGTGGGTGCTTCAACACGGCCTGTGACCCGTGTAGTGCTGCCGCGGTTCGAACCACAAGACCCTGTCACAAAGTATCACAATTATAATTTCGGTGTCTCTTGCCTCAATATCAGAGGTCTGCACCGTTTTAGATACTCCATAAAATGAAATGGACATATGCCTATCGATATGTACCAAAATCGTCTTGAAAGAGCGGGAGTTGAGCAAGACATCCAACTATTCTATTTCATGTGACAGTGGTTCGGTCACACAAACCAGACTGCCAAATTTTGCATCCATTAGAGTCCCAAAGTTCAACCATGGATCTGATCCTACAGGTGTGTGAACTCATTTGAAGTAATTTTACAATGTGCTCCTTCAATGAATAAAAATTGTGGCAAGAAAGGTCTTGCAGAGCATGCAAATTTATTCAACCACCAGAAACTGCGCGCCAAACTGTGGCAGCAATAGACCCATGACAAAATTGGCGAAAGCAAAGCTCACTCAAGATAAAACTGAACCAGTGTCTACCACAGTATGAGTAGATCAATGTCGAAGTAATACCCAACCTGCTCCCAATATCCTCTAAATCCAAATCTATCGAAATCAATAACCTATCCTGACTTGCATATAAAACTTCTAGCTATCAATTTGCCAAACAAGGCAGATTTCTAGAACTGCAACCCTCAGGTAGCGTCCGTGCAGCAGCTTTCTTTTTGGTCGATTTTAGATGCAGCAGGTGATGCACTCCCTTTGTGTCCCGAGATTATATTGCCCTATAGACTTGCAAAGAGAGCATATGGAATAAATGGATTCAAGGGCCTAGGGAAAGCTCGCACTGCCATGTCAATAAGCAATAATATGTGTTGGTGTAAAATATTGTCATGCATCATGCCCTACCAGCGGAATATCCATGATACGAGCTCACCAGTCGTGATGGGTCATACAATGATACATTGTTCTGCTCGGCTGAAGGGTCACGTGACCGAAGTAACAGTTAGTAACGTGGTAACACAACGGGCAGAACGGAATCTTACTGCGTGGAATATATGAATAGGATTTAGAAGGCCTTTGTGTCCGTGGAATAGTTGAAATGTTTTTACCGTTCTTTATCCTATTCCCACTGTCGAGCGAGATGGATGTCTCAGCGAGGGAGCGACGGGTGAGTCGGGCGTTCGCTCATGTAACTATTGCTATATATATCGTACCAGTCCTTCGGCTTGCTCATTACCTCAATATCCCAACACCCACTCAAAGATCTGATTCTGCCTGTTGTGTAACTCAAGTAACCTCGGTGGGAGCAAACTCGCGCAACCCTAGCGATGTCACCCGTCACGTGTAAACTGACCGATTACCGAACTCCGGGGATGGAGTCGACGACATGAGCCTGGAGACAGAGACAAGCCTCCACACTTGACGAAAACTGCATGAAGGACAGGAACAGGAAGCGAGGGGCTGCTATTCACAACCCCCCTCCCGAGCTTGTGACCCATATTACCTCTTTTGCTTGCGAAGGCAAGGCGGAGTCCAATCACTATCACCCAACTTTCGCGTTGGATCAGGAAGGTCCCCATTGATTGTCCTTCACTATGGTCAACCATCGATATATGTGCGCCAAAGGCGTGGAATGAAGAATGCTTGCGTCGCTCAGGGCGGACGCCACTTCACATCGAGCGTCACGAAGAGGCTTTTAACCAGCCAGAAGTGGTCAAGGGCCACGAAGGGAGGTTCGAAACAATAAACGTGAAATTTCTTGGCCATGAGAAGGAAATGGCGTTTGAAAGCGAGGCACCGCTGCTAGAATCCCTTGTTTTTGGTTGCGTAGATGACAACGACCTCTCAGCAGGAATATTCTCTGCGCCAATGGGGCACTGCGTCATGTGGAACTGAATGCCAGCGATGTTCCATGGCGCGGGCCACTGAGTGCTTAACCAACTTGACCCACTTGAATATCAACTGCTCCCTTACCTCTGCCCCAACGCCCGTTGTCCTTGCCATGTTTTAAACCGGAATCCTGGTTTGCAGCATCTTGCGTTCGAACTTTCCGACCTTCGAGAGGATTATTCAATAACCACACTCATCGATGTGTCCCTCCCTCACCTACAATCGATCAAGATTCGTGACATTCAACCGCCCAGTGAGGTCTCCCGTCTGCCATCCCATCTCCAATTCCCGCCATCTGCAAAATTCTCGCTACAATCTGGTAACCCCAGAGCAAACGAGAAATTTGCTCAATTCGCTCGAGGTATCTTCAACCCAGTCAAAGATTCATGCATACGACACCTAATCCTTACCAATGCCAGTCCACCAGGCAATGAAGTACAACGTCCTGGGAGTGACAATACCTCTCTAACCCTCTGGCTGCATACAGAATCTCACTTATATCATCCCCAAAGTTTTACGATGGCTTTTGAGGCTGCACAAGCTTTATCTATCGACCAAGTGGACGAGTTGGACATTCGAGCCGGAGGTGATCTAGAAGGTTTGGAGTCGCATTTGTTGCATATCTTCGAACGTTGCCGCTGCATCCATCCGAAAGCTCGTGATAAATGGAGATATGGCAAGCCTATTTGGGGGATGTCTACGCGAAAGCTTGCCAGCTTGTGCAAAGTCGCTCACCCGGAGAACAGAGTTAGGTAGACGGAGAGAGGGGAGCGTCTGATAGAGGACGAACTGAGGAGGGCTCGAATCGCGGTGACAGCGAAGGCTTACATGATTGCGACTCCTGCCACCCGTTTAAGGGTTCCACATTGGCCAACTTGGAGCACGTCGAATTCGTCAATGTACTTCTCAACCCTTCCCCGGAATTGGGGAGATACTTCATTCTGAAAGCGAAAATAGGGAAGAAACTGTCTTTTTTAGGGCTGGACGCTTGTCACCCTCTACATGTTTCGGGCATCTGTAGAGACAGTCAACTAGGTTCGAGCACCAGAACCAGAGGATGAAGATGGGGGTTATATGGAGTATGATGCAAGTTATTGTGGCTTTGGACTCGAACAAGAGGATTACAGTGACATCGAGTTTGATGGGCAGGGTAACGCTTATCGCCTTGTGTCTGACGACGATGGTGATTGGGACCCAGCTGTATGGTACCAGACCGCTGGACGGTTTCAGGAAGACTTTGATGAGGAATTGGATATATACTACTAAATGTTATAATCCGGGACTTCGTCTTTCTGTTGGTAGAATCTGTGTATGATTGATTACCTTTCCTTAGGTTCTAATAGAGTCTTCATGCTATGAAAGTGATTCCGTAAGAGATATCTACTCTGCTGGTCTAATAATTCGATAGGAGAACATGATATATTCGCGAGAAATTGGTAAGACTCGAGTGGCAATGCCAGTGTCTACGCGAAGTTAAAAGGCTCCCTTAGCGACCACCTCACCTTCACTTTGATGCGATGCAAATTTCACTCAATCCTCAATTACATTTCAGCTTTCTGACAATCAACATGTAGCTATAGACGTCCGAAACGGAGGATCCTGCCACCTCAAATGATGCATACAGAGCACCGATGCCGTCCGCACCTACAGAGCGATGCCCCTGAACCCCCTAGCTCAGATCTGTAACGAAGGTGTGTCCGCCAATAGGGTGGGGAGGTACTTGGCATGGTATCTATCCCCTGTATGTTTTTCGAGGTTCTCGGCTGCGCGGCGAATCATAGCCAGCTCAATCATGGATAGTCTGAGTCTGGCGCCTTTCAAGTTTTCGTGGAGATACTTGTACGAAACGTTACTGCAGTCCCTTGACGAAGAGATATCAGAAATACCTTAATTTTACTTGTCCCCGGAATAGGGATGATGTCCTTTCCTTGGGCAAGGATCCATGCTAAACAGACCTGAGCTGGCGTGGCTTGGTGTATCCGTGCCAAGCCCTTCAACAACTCCACGAACTCAAGGATCCGGGGTAAGGATTCTCCACAGTACCTGATCCATAATTAAACGATTGATAGTAGAGGGGGGAGCACGTCTGCTGACCTTGGTATGGTACGTCTGAAATCATTCTCGAGAAAATCTTCTTGCGAACGCTATTCATTGTTAGCGAGAATCCAATCAATACGACCAACTTACAATATTCCCCGTCAATACCCCCCTGCCAAGAGGTGCATAAGCGACAATAGTCGCTCCCAATTCACGACAAGCCTGAATAAGGCCAATATTCGGATCCTCGATTGACACCGTGAAAGGCGAATACTCCAGTTGAACCGCTGCAATCGGGTGGACTTTGGATGCCCGCCGAAGGGTTTCAGCGGAGACCTCTGACAAACCCAGATAACGGACTTTCCCTTCTCTGGTTGCATCAGAGTCCTAAGTGTTATGAATTATGCAATGATGACGACCTTTAACTTACTTGACGAGTTCGGCCATTGCCTTGACTGTGAGCTATGGCCATGTGTTCGTAAGTGGCAATGTAGAGAAGTGTTCGTTACGGTGCTCACCTCCACAGGGACAGTGGGGTCGACACGCTAGTTTGCTTCAGCACTAAAGCATAAAATATCAAAGGAGCCTTACATGCGCATAGTACAAGTCAATCGAGTCAATTCCAAGCCGAGTCAATGAGGCATGTGCTGCTGCTTTCACATATCCCGGGTTTCCGTTCACAATTCTGTCAGGATCATTGGTAAAACCGAACTTCGTGGCAAGGAAAATGTGCTTTCTTGCGCCCGTCCTTCTGAACCTACGAGACATGTGAGTACGCAAGTCAAACACAGAGATGGACACCCCATACCATTTGCCAAGAAGCTCTTCGTTATCACCGTAAACGTCTGCTGTATCCCAGAAATTACAGCCACTCTCCAACAGCGCATCCAGGAACTTTGTCGATATGAGACAATAATGCCCGAGAAATGAAGGTCTCTGCTTCACCTTGAACCGGTCTTGGTCTGTAGTTGTCGTCGCTGGGTCATTATACGAGCTCGATAGGGTCATCAACCCCGCTCCGACTTCAGAAACGGGAACATCCCCAATGACTCGAGCGTTGAGAGGAAATCGTGTCGTGCTAACCAACTTCCTGGTTGCTGGGAACATTGTGTGCTTGATGGACAGAAGACCGAGACGGAGGCATCAAGTCTGTCGCATGATAGACGTCATAGCTCTAGACCTATCACTGAATCCAACAGTTGATCGGCATTCCATACTAGGTACGTGCACGTGCTTATGTTTACGCTGAAGTCGGTTTTCGTTTCCTCCATGATTCTATCGCGCGTAATTAATGTGTCCAGCTGGATGCCACCTGCAGGCAATTCCCAACCGATGTTGTGGCTAAATATCAACAGTGTAAGCGTTCTTTTCATCTACAATGTCCTTGTTCGAGCGCTTTGTTAGAGAGTAGTAGATGACATATCCAGCCTCAGATCTTGTGCAACATTTTTTCCATCACGCTGGCGATGATTCATTCTGGGATTCATTTCGCTTCCTTGGACTTGGCCTGGATTGACGGCGACAGGCAGTGCAATTTCGTACGGTCTGTTCTTGTGGCCTAGGACGCTATATCCACGCGTTGCCTGACATAGCGGATCTATTCAATGCCCTTACGTATGTGCATTACTACTATCCTCTCGGATTGCGACTGAATTGTATGCTCGTAGCCACGTTTTATCTTTCTATAAGGAGGAACTGAACACGTAATTGACCATTTCATTTCAATCACAACCAAAGTGCAGGGATGCTCGATGAAAAAAAACTGTTGAAGGATGACAATGAAACATAAGGTATTTTCATTGCTGGTATAGTCACAGGATACGTAGTTCCACTTCCCTTCCTAGAGGCTATTGGGAAATCATAGTTGGGATGGTCAAAAAGATGAAGTTAATTAGACGGGGTAATAGAACGGGGTTATATATAGGATAATCATGGATGTCATGCCATTAGATCTCTCGTAAAAATGAGGAAGAGATGGCGTCATGGCGGACCATCCTTGTTGGATGGCACAGGTATGACCTGGTACGTCTCAGTTACGAGGGTACCTTCCTTGAGGCTTTCGAGCGCCTGCTTGAGTTCGGTAAATATCTGAATCTTGTCCTTTTTCTGCAAGTCGATCATTGAAGTAATCAACTTTGTCATCCGTAATCACGAACTGACCTGATATCGCGTAACTCTCCCAGATGTACTTGGCACAATAAAGAACAAGGTCTCTCGGCAATCACCTGGATGCTGCTTAACACACCAGTCCAGGCTAATCTTTGGGGAGCCCACCTTGTTCGACCTCGTGTACAATCTTGTAGGCCTGAAGTCCAACCTCATTCTTCGCTTTCCCTTTCCCTTTAACACTTGTGCGCTGTAGATGCGATGAGTTGCGGTCATGAACATATATAGAGAGATGACATACCGGCAGCAGCTCTGTCCGGAACGTGTTAGCAATACCCATTCCCACAAAGCAAACAAATCGAGGACGGTATTGGACCAATTTTTGCAGTAGGACTGGGACACCGGACATCATCTCGTCGGATGCCAATTCACCTGACTGTTGGGAAAATAGATCATAAAATGGTTCATTATAAGGTGTAGTAATAGGTTGGTTACCTCCGCAGTTGGCCGCACGACGAGGTCCGTCTGTCAAATTATGACTTCAGCCATTCCCTTTTACTACGGCTGTACACTGAGATAATTCACCAATCCCAGTCGGTAATGCTCTGGCAAGAGGTGACTGTCATAAGGGGACAGGCGCTTGGGTGTTATTCCTAGGCAGGATCCGTCAAAAATCAAGATGCGAGGGAAACAAAACACTGAGTACCAGACTCAAATAGACATGGCCAGAACTGGTTGGTTGGGTGGCCAAAATGGCGCCCAATTTCTGCCGACTTTTGACCTGGGCTGTAACCAATTAGCTCGCGTCAATCTTTCCACAATGTATGGCGGACTCGCTTAATTCCGCAAAAGAGGACTAGACACTTGGTAAGTCGTCTGTCTATCTTCAAAAAGAATGAGGCCACATACTGTCTAGCTCATAATCGAGGTGGTCTGTCAAAGGCTTCAGGTGGGCATATTTCGCTGGGTCTGAGTAGCCCCGTTTGGCCTTCTTCTGACTCTTTTTGCTTACAACCTCGTCATCAACGAGACTTGTGTCCTCTTCTTTATTTTCTACATCTTCGTCGCGCATCCTCTTACGCGTTTCGTTAACAACACGGCGCGCAGCTCGTTTGATCGTTGAGACCTCAACTGTGGTCGACGTCTTAGTGGTAGACTGCTCTTGTGACGCGAAATAATGCGAACGTGTCACTTTCCTCTCCATGTCGCCTTTTTTGATCGGTTGACTTGGTTTAGCGGGGAGGGATGCCAATAGGGGGGGAACAAAACACGGAGGTTGTGACAGGCGCGAAGCAAAGCGTGACATCTGCCCCTGAACCAGAAACGAATCCACTCTCGGGTCGAGACAGTGCTCCATAGCATTTGCCAGTTGAATTTCCACTTAAAGGGGATACTTTGGGCGTCGGAGGCCTCGCGTTACCTTGCTCGCTTATAACCTTAAAACACAAATTCGTCTCATATACTTGTCCTCGTTTTGGGTGTGATAGTGCATGAGCTAATTAATGAGATATTGTATCAGCAATTACAACGCGGTCAGCTATAAAATACAATGCCAACGACAAGAAATGAAACGATCATCAAATTACCCATCCCAGGAAGAAAGCAGGTTTTTACTCGTCGCTGTCCATATCTTCATCGTCGTCATCACTATCGCTTTCCTCTCCCTCAGCCACGTCAATAGGATCCAGCGCAATGTCATGGTCCGCGCCGACATACGAATCACAGATGACGTAGAGCTTCAATGAATGCTTGCCCTTGGGCAAAGTGAATTCCAACCGGACAGCAAGGTTTCTGTTCACAGTGACTTTCTTGATTGAAAGTAGTTGACGTGAGACAGGGTCACCGACGACCAACCACCAGTTCGCCATTTTCTTGGTGGGATAGAATGGTGCAATGACTCCTTCGTCTTCCGCTTCATCGTCTTCATCTAAATCCTTCGATAGCGTAACTTTGAGCACGATGGGTGAACCTGCCGTATACTCGCCCTCCACGAGTTCGTGCGCAACATCCAACGAGGGATATGCATTAACGAACGCCGCAACGTCACGCCTAGTATGATATATTTTAACTTGGGTTCAAAGGTTGAAGCTGAGACAGGGGATAGGCTTACATTTGTGCTGGAGTCATTTGCAACAGGTTGTTGCGATCGTTGTCCTCCATCTCCATGATGTCATATACGGATTCAATACCTGCATCCTTGCATCTTTTGACCACCTACATAGTAAAATTAGCAACCGAGGAGGGGGGAACAGCCAGCAAGACATACATCTGGTTCGAAGTGTGGAACCTGCTTCAACGGCGAGTCCGTATCCCACACTGCTTGCACACACATCTGAGACAAGTCCATTGCTCCGAGGGCATTCAACCATGCATTCGACGACATGACGTCGACACATGCAGACAGTAAGTTCAATACCTTCTCCAGCACCAACACTTGATCAGCAGCAAGGTCGGGTGGCAATTGAATGCGCGAGAAGTGCGCTTGTAGCAAGAGGAACGTCTTGAAATGAGGTGCCTCAAAATCGACCCGATCGAGTTTGACAGGCACGCGCTCGTATATACGGCGGAGAAGAATGTCTTCATGACGACGGATGGGAATGCTTTCGAACTCGGCTGAGGATGATACGACTTCCAAGAGTCCCTTGAGTTTCGTGCGCTCCTTGAGTGACAAGGTGTACACTTCAACAGTGACATCTGTAATAGAGAAAATGAGTATACAGTTCCTTCGGCAGACGGAAGGACATACAGGATATATTGTAGTACGCAGCGATCATGCCCAAGTTCAACGCAGAAACATCCATTTCGTCCTCTGAAGAGCGTGAGTTAGGCTCGAATCAAAGTGGAGGGGACCCGACGTACCAATGGAGATACACTTCGATTTCACCAAGTCGCTCAACGTATTTTCCACAAGTTCAGAGAGGTGGTCGGATAGATGCTGGTGGCTGACGTTGTGGAGGTTGTAATAGTTGGCGTTCTGGGTCATCCTTCGATAGAAGTACGTCCAAGTCAGAATATCCTGTATCGGATTAGTTAACAGATAGACAAACAGTGAGTAACACTGCCGGGCATACCATGGCGTCTTGCTTATTCTCGATGGTCTTGACCGCAATCTCCGCCAAGAAGTAATCATGTAGCAGATGGGTCGGGAGGTGAGATTCGATTGGAAGCCCTTCAGCCAAGAATTTCTTATAGAAATCCTTCCTTGTGTGTTGGCACATGAGCACGCAACGACTGCGCTCGTCGTCCCGAGGACGGCAAGCTCGTCCCATCATTTGAAGGACATCCATCACGGGGTAGTCGACATATCGATGCTCTTTACCCTCGTAGTATTGCACACCCATGATGACAACCATGTAGCTTGCCACTGGTAGACTCCATGCGGTATCCTGAAAAAAGCAGAGTTAGTGCGGTGTAGCCAAAAGGAGTGAGTATCCAACCTTTGATGCAACCATGACCTGTATTGCCCCAGCTTCGAACAGTCGCTGCACGATCCTCTTATCTTGTTTGCTCAATGCCTCGTGGAAGTAACCGATACCGTGCTTCAATGTCTCCACCAGTCCCTTATCTGAAACATGGTCCAAGTGGGGTTGCAGGTCCTCTAGCTCGATATGCAAGAACCTGTCGGGGTTATCGTCCGCTGCGCAATGGTTGAGAAGATCGTCGACGGTGAATCGACATTGACGGCGAGAAGGAACGAAGACGATGACGGGCTTGTTGGGTGCATACTCTACGGCTGCTAGGTACGCAGGTTTCGACATGGCAATCATCAACGACGGGAAGTGGTTGATCTGGAATGATTGAAGGTGGATATCAATATCCAGTGGGCGTGCGCTAAAGAGAAATCCTGTGAGCGAAATGAACGAGAGGGATGTAATTTTCTCACCTTGGCGAGAAGTTGAAGATGGCTTGAGATGGAGCACCCATCCATTCACCAAGATCTTGAGCATTGGCCAAGGATACACCACAGGCGACAATACGGGTTTTGATGTCCGTCTGTCCTGACACGTAGCGCGTTCGGGAAATGATGACTTCGTAAGTAGGTCCCACTTCCCCGCCAACTAACTGGACTTCGTCTGCAATCAGCAGTCCAATGGTCTGGACATTCTTTCGTTGTCTCCATCTGCGTGAAATGACGTCCCACTAGACAATAACAATAATTAGTATAGTATCAAAAACGGGGGACCTCGACATACCTGAGTCGGGGTGCAGACTATAACATCGCCCTTCTCAAGTAACCTCAAGTCGGCACTGGTTTCACCCGTCAAGCTCACAATCTCCTTGCCGCCTTGCACGTCGCCGAACTTATCTTTCCATTCCTTCACCCTCATATCGACCATGTCTTGATACGGCTCGATACAAACCGCTCGCCTCTGTTCTTTCTTGCTCCACAGTCGTAGGAGTGCAAACTCCGCGCATATAGTCTTTCCACTCCCAGTAGGAGCGCCAATGAAGACATTGTCATCCGTTGTGTATAGAGCCTGGAACACCTGCGTCTGAATTTTGTTGAAGTTTGTAATGTTAGAGGAGTAGAGCTCTTCGAACTCCTTGTTGTGAAGTGCGGAAAGGGGGAGTGGTTGAAGATCGAGGAGAGGTGTTGGGGAAGGGAACTTCTCTGGCAGGATGAGATGCTTGAATGAAATGGGGAGACGAGTCTCAGAATGTAGCCAACGATCTGCGATGATGGAGATGTAGTAGTTTGGAGGAACTGGCTCGAACATGGGGACGGTGATGGTCACATTATGCTCAGCCTCTGCGTAGCGCTGGAGAAGAACGAAGGTATCGTGGAACAGTATCACCTCCCCGTCAACATCCTCAACGAGGATGTTGAAAGTTTCGGCGCCGCCGTGGATCTTCTCATCCCATTTGAAGTCAGGAATGATTGAGACGTCGATGCGGAGTAACGATCGGGTGATAGGCTGAACCTGGGCTTGAAGCCTAGAAACACGGTTAGGGAGTGATAAAAACGCATTGAACAGTAGTAGACTGACTGTAGCTTGGGGAAGCTATGCACCAAGCGATGCACAAGACGACCGGCGTTCGGAAGATTGATAAGCTCTCCGAGTTCGGGGGGACTCTGAGGGAATCCGTAAGCAACTTATTGCCAATCAGACACCCTGCTAACTCACCAAGTCAAAGTATCGGTACCAAGGCTAGAAGAAAACTGATCAGGACAGAGAACAGGACCGGTAAAGATACAAAGACCCACGAATTGTTTGCCCTCCGCCTTACGAATGACCTCTTGCGGTACACCCTTGAACTGACGGAGCGGCGTCATCGAACCCCACATCCGCTTCTCGACCATCTTGCAAAGGTCCAGCGCAGCCTTGGCAGGAACAGCCCATCCACGCTTCAAACAAATCTCGTATATCGCGCGAAGGATACTATAACCTCCAATCAGACTCCAATCGAGGTGGCAACACTAGCTACTCACCGTCCAGCAGATTGTTGAATGAACACCATGTCAGCCAGGAGGACGAAACCATCCAACTTGAGTTGAGAGATGTACGCCTGAAGGAGTACGTTGATCTTGGCGGCGGACTCTTCAACAGTTTCCTTCACTGGAATAGGTACCCGCTCCAATAACTTCGCCAGTTCCAATTTTTCCTGAAGCGTGAATCAGTACATAGTACCAATCAAATGCGAGCGAACATCAACCCACCTCCTGTCTGACCGGTAGCAGCTTGAACTCGTTCGACAACGCGAACACCCTGAAGAGCTCCAACGTCGACATCGTTGATCGCAGGTGCTGGTTGTAAACTTGCATGGAATTATGCGTAACATAATAATGCGATGCAATTCGTCCAAGCTCGGTACTCTGGAATCGTCCTGACGCGCGTTCGTACTTGATCAGCTGACACTTTTCCAAAATCACAGCGGCTGAATGGACAATATCGGCTCGCTTTTGGATCAGATTACCGTCCTCTTGGTAATCCACACCAACGCCATAGAGACCGGGAGATTTGAGCATACGGACGAAGCTGAAAAGAAGCGTTAGAAACAGGAAGACATGATATCAAAAGGACGCGGACGTACAGATAGGTGTAGCCTAACCATTGGACTGCCTCATCACGATTCCTGACAGTACCAAGGACGATTTCCGCATTGAGGTTGTCCGCCAACCTGCTGACGAACTGACTCTCTATCGGCAGTTGCTGATTCAACAAGCTGAGGTAATACTGAAGCTCGCTGTGATTCGTGATAATGATGCCTTCTCCGAAAGTATCGTACTGCGGTCGTCCAGCACGCCCCAGCATCTGCAGTACGTCCTGCGATGACAGCTCTACCCAGCGGCCTTTCTCGGGGTTGTATATCTGGGTACCCTTGATAATGACCGCGTGTGCGGGAAGATTGACACCCCAAGCCAAGGTGGCGGTACAGACGAGAACGGTGATAGTGCCATCAGAGAACAAGTCCTCAACCAATGCCCTGTCCTCTCTCGTCATCCCAGCATGATGAATACCGAACCCGAATGGAAGCAAGTCCTTCAGGTTGGGATCCTTAACATTCCCAGTTTCCTCCAACAGAATTTCTCTCGCAGCTCCGTCGGGGCGGACAAAGTGGGTGATGGTCTCCTTCTCCACAGCTGCATCCCGCAGGTACTTCGCCGTTTTCGCTGTCTCCTTCCGCGAGTGGACAAAAACGAGAGTCTGGTTTTTGCCCATGGCCTGATCCAACACCTTCTCGTAACAGACCTCGTTGGTGATCTGATACCGCTTGATTGCCTTCTTTTCCGTGACACCGATGAACTGTTGTTGGAGCCCGCATGGTCGGTATGACGCGTCAAAGTAGAACAAGCCCTTTTTTTCATCCACCCTCAAGAATGTCGCGACGTCTTGATAATTCGGCAACGTAGCGGAAAGACCAACAAGGCGCACGTAGTCGTTCGTTTGTTCCATCCTCCTGACTGTCCTAGCAATGACTGTTTCCAAGACAGGTCCTCGGTCGTCATGCAACAAGTGGATCTCATCGATAATGATGAGTCGGACGAGGTTCGTGTAGCTGGTGTCCGTGGATTTACGCGTGATCACGTCCCACTTTTCGGGTGTCGTGACGATAATTTGGGTTTCGGAAATCTGTTGCTTGGTCATTTGATGATCACCGGTAAGTTCACCGACTCTGATCCCATACTCTTTTAGGCGGGAGGTGAAATTGCCAACCATTTCTTGCACAAGAGCCTTCATAGGCGCGATGTAGACGATCTTGAAGGAGTCGTAATCAAATTCACCGGTGACTTCATCTCTGTGTTTTGACATCTCGTTCAGGATGGTAAGCATGGCTACATTGGTCTGGACGTGACACGATCAGTATTCTGGACAGATACGCGAAAGCAGAGAGTCATTACCTTTCCGGCACCAGTAGGCGCGCACAGCAGTAGAGGCTCGTCCGTACCAAATGCGACGGGGAAGAGCTTGCTCTGGATGCGATTGAGACGAGGAACGGTGAACGCCTTGCGCGCCCATTCAGGAAGGGATGCTATTGGTACCAACTCCCCCTCAGTAACAGGCTTAGATTTCGGTGCTGGGACGTGAATTTCTTCGAACCCCTTCCTCGCACGCTTGAATGAACCGTCTGGCAGCTTGCACTTCTTGTTGGTCATAAGATGTCCTCCTTGACTGAAGGTCATGGCCTCCAAGTCGACGGTCTTCTTGGGCTGCAATGTCGAGCCGGGGGCGAGAGTAGCGGTCTTGGGAACCGACTTTGGTTCGTCCACGTCCATGGCTTCTGATGGTTGCTGAGTCTTTGCTTGTCGATCACCTGCGAGCTCTCGAAGAATCCAACCCACTCCCTTCTCCCGCATCGCAACCTCCACGTTGACGCGCTCATCGGCATCACTACGCATGAGCTTTGTGCACCATACGATGACTTCCCGATTCTTGAGGAACTTGGTGATGATATGGAAGCTTTCATAGTCGAAGAGCTCCATTAGCTGGTTCTCGCAATCACGGGCATTGGATTCCGAGCCAAGGATGGAGAGCACCGATGTTGCCTTATCGGCTGCAGTGACGGGATCAGGGTAGACTTCAGATATCTGGCGCTGTACCCAGAATCCGTCGATGGAATGAGGTGAGACAATGTCCTTGTCTACTTTCGACTTGCTTTTACGCGTCGCTTCTCCGCCAATAACCAACTCTTCATCGCCAGCTTCTGCTTCTGGTGCCTCTTCGTCGTCTTTTTCACCTTCTTCCTCCTCCTCGTCGGATTCATCACGTATCTCAAATCCTTCTTCATCCTCCTCCTCCTGCTCTTCTTCATCGAATAGCACCGCCACGCCGGCTTCATCATCAATCTCCGCATCTTTCTTCTCCAGGTCTGGGTCTGCCATTGCGACGTCTTCGTCACCATAGTCTGTGATCTTCTTGGACAAAGTAACCAGCTGGGAGAACTGCACATTCGATAGTGGGCCTACGACATCCTCAATATCCCTTTTCTTGTCAAAATCTTTCATCCCGTCGTCCTTAAGCGTCTCTAGCACCGTATCTGCTGCACTTCGAACGATGTCTTGAGCTTGATCGCCCAAAGCAGTGTGCACCGACGCCAAGATCATTTCGTAAACCTCCCTCGTCTCCGCGGTCTTCGGTCTATACGTCAAACCCTCCACATCCTGCGTAGCCTCGATAATGTCGGTGTACCCATAACCACCAAGAGCACCTTCCGTTTTCCGCTTCGCAGTTTGCTGCTTCTCTATGTTTTCCTGGCGATCTGCGGCCTTTTTCTTCTTTTTGTCGAGGTCCTTCGGTACCGCGCGTTGTACCCGTGAACCCATCTCACGGGGGTCAATTCGGCCAGCGAGAGAAGTGGGTGCACCATCTGGTTCCTTGTCTCTACGAGGTAGAGCCGACCTGTCGGCAGACAGAACGAGCGAGGAGATGGCGCTGTAGTTGTAACCCGACCATTTACCCTGTTTTTCAGCCATGGCAAGGTGGTTAGAGTCCAAAAGGCAATGATTCGCTGTGACCGTGCTGACAAAAACTTTCCAACAGACCGTCACGCACACGTCACGCGTCTGTCACACCTGTAACTTGCTCAAGATTCAGATGGATGCCACCCAAAAGAGAACAGCTGACCTGGTGGAACAGGTATTCAGGGAAACCTGCGACGATTTTTATGCCTGGGAACAGGAATACTCTAGGCAATCACTTGCCCGATTACGGGCTGTACCAGCTCCCGTGCCTACTTATTCACAGGATGAGCAAACTCTTCCCGAGAGTCTCGATCTGTTGTCTATTGATGACGACGATGAAGGGGGAGAGTTTACGGTTACATACTCAAATGGACAAACACGAACCATCAAGCCCCTCGAAATTACTCTTGACGCTGGGGATCTGGAACCGACGCCGGCATATGAAGCATGCACTCCCACAAGTCGGAATATTATGCACGGGGATGACGATCCACTCATGCCTTTCCAGCCATATTACGATGACGAAACATTCGATTACGAGGATTACTACACTGAATATGAAGGTCAACGATGGCTCATGCCTAATCGTGACCCAGACCGTATGTGTGAATCAACAGAGTTTCTTTACACGCTGAACACCTCTCAGTGGAAATCATCGTCCTCGAAACCGCTCAGCGGTTAGTAACACGACATCAGATACCCTTACAGAATATTGAGGAAGTTGGTGTTCTTCCTCTTCATCTATGGACCATCGACCATAAACCGGGAGTGCTCGTCACTAGCCAACGACGGTAAGCGACATATCTCTCCATCGTATCGTTTAATTGACCGTCACAGAGACTTTCCTCCGTTCCCAATGACTCCTACACCTATCAGGTTACCTCAAAGTCATCTCTCTGACGGACCGAAAGCCATCACAGAGAATATAACCAAGTATTTCTGCAGTAATCCTGGTTGCGTGATCGGCTACTGCACAACACACAGTATGTACACAGATCTCGGACTTCAATCAATCTGCTAACCATTTCTAGCGGGAGTATTCCCTCCCATTCAACCCATTCAAACACAGCTCAACGACACAGAGTTACGAAATCTTTGTAAGAAGCCATGTGGAGATCAGTGTTTTCTGCTTTCTCGACCGCAAGATTCAATGGTAAGCATATTCCATCCTAAGTGTTCATTTCACGCACCGTCTAACGAAATGAAGAAAACACACTGGTCCAATTCGGATATAGAAACGCTTCAAGTCGTATTGTTTTCATCCCCTGAAACCGTACCCTGTGATCTCTCTGTGATATGTCGGAAACCGTGCTTAGAGGTAAAACTATCATGCTGATCCGATGCCTCCGTAGCTTATCCAAGTTCATCATTTAGACATTCTTATACAGCAAGCGCCTACGTAGCACCCAAATTACACATACGTCGCCCCCTCTAGAAGATACCAAGTCTTCAGAGTCGACTGCTCAGGTAGAAAATGCACCCGAGTCGGAAGTTAATTCCAACGCACGATCTTTGAGACCTCGTGTAGTACGAGTTCCTGCTCCAATCTATGCGGACGAAGACTCTACAACCTTTTCCCCGTATGTATACAAATCTAGATATCTACAATCGCTGACGGCCAGCTCCCAACAGTGATGGCCCATGTTCTCATGAAGGGCCATGTGATGCTACAATCTCTCCTTCCTGCTCGTGTGTAGCGAACAAGGCACATTGTGAGAACTGGTGTAGATGCTCCTCGCAGTGTAAGTCGCTACTTGATTTTGTTTAGCGTTCAAACACCGAGATCCACGATATCAGGCCAGCGCCGATGGAAAGGCTGTAACTGTTCTCCAGGAAAGCAGTCAAAATCCAAAAATGGTACCAAGACACCGGGAAAGGCGTGTAGAACTACAAGATGTGCTTGCTATGCTCAGAGGAGGGAATGTAACCCAGAGCTGTGTGGAAAATGCGAGGCCAGGTAAGTATCAGATTGGTTCAAAGACAATGCCACTGATGGATCGCTTGACGGGTGTCCGCCCTACGATGTACAAGAGGCACGTTATCCTCGCATAGGATTACGGGGTTCAAACTTACAGGTTATTTTGTCTGAAGACAGCACCTCAGATGTCTGTCAAAACGTGGCCATCCAACGGGATGTCAGAAAGGTAATGCGGTCACTTTTTCAAAACTACTGCCTGCACTGTGATCCAACAAAATTACAGCTTACAGACATACGGAGGAGCAAGTACGGCTTCGGTTTGTTTGCCCTGGAAAGGATAGAAAAACATGAGTATATCGATGGTACCCTTTTGGTTGTTTCTCTTGTCAGTATTACTGACTTCAATCCTCAATCTACTCCACGTCGAAAGAGTATACCGGAGAACTAATTTATGACGCAACAACGCGTTCACGCGAGTAAGTTCCTTGCTCCCTGACCCTAAATATCATCTCAACCCCGCATGAATCGTCATCACTCCATAATAGCAAAGTCGCCTACCACAGAAAACGATCATACCTCTTCGGGCTAAACTCAACACTCTCCATCGATGGAAGCTACGCAGGGAATCAAACACGTTTCATCAATCACGACATGAAGATCTGGAATTGCCACGCACAAGGTAGGTCTTTACCTGCAGCATTAAAGACACCACCTGACTAGCTCACTCTACGACAACTGGGCATACGATAGTGAAGATCGTGAACGGTGAACACAGAATAGGGATATTTGCAAGTCAGTTTTTCACCACCCACTCATCCTTCGCTAAAAACGACTCTAATGGGATTAATCCAGTGGAGGACATCGAACCCGGAACGGAGCTGTTCATGAATTATGGTCATGAATTCTGGGGGAGTCAAGATCAAGAGGATAGCCATATTGTTGCCGATTAGTGGGGTCCATAGAAATGATTGTAGAAAGCGTGTATAAATTGTATCGCTGTCGCACACGTGCACGTGGTTCTCACGTGGCCGTGGATACCTCCGACTCTGAGCCCCGAGTCAAACGAAGCCTTCTCTCCGAGCTATATAATGGGACGCGGTGTTCCTCTAGTTTTCTCCCAACTATACCTGCAGGAAAGACACGTCTCATAGCGTGGCATAGCGTTAATCAGCTGTCACTGCACTCACACCAAAGCTTGTTTTAAAGTTCGTCTTGCCATGATGTCCGAGTGGTGAGTACCAGTCCCGTTTTCGTTGCTTACTGGGAGGAAAACAAGCGAAATCCTCTCTACGCCAAATGAGTTCATTCTGGGAGCTGCGCTCAGGTTTTGGTTTCTGCCGAAGCCGGGTCAACACCCGCTGAACGGCGGATGAGGGTTGTGTAAATTTGCAATCTGACATTCTTGGTTTTTGCCTCATTATTGTGTCATCAGCCATTAACTTCGCGTTTACAGATTGGACAGATTGAATTGAATCTAATTTATGCTGCTCTATTGCCTATTATCAGTGACCAACATCGTCCTGGCCATCAACTCGTCCTCAGCGTCATCCGTTCCAACGTCAGAAAGGGGCCAAAGATCATCATTCCACCACAAGTCCTCAGAATTGTATTTGAGACCGTCATACGATAAACCCTCCCATCTCGTCCAAATCACGGATTCTGCCATGGCGCTCCATCTGTCAATGGTAGACGGGGATGCATTGTAAGGCGTCGAGATTTCCAACGTTTTTAGTCTATTCCCAATTTGTTCTCTGAAAGCGAGGTATTTCTCGACGTATTGTTCAAACTTCCACCAAGTGTTGCCGCAGCTGCTCGCTTGGAGATGCTGTAGGTTCGCAAGACATGGATTCATTAAACGAGAGCAGTCGTGGGTGTGGACGAGTTCCTTGTCATTTTGACTGTGGGGTTCAGAAGGGGAGGTTATTACGCAGCCTAGAAGCTCATCTGCGAGCAACTGGCTAAACAGGCCAACCAATCCGGGACCTATCGTGAGCGTTTGAAGACGCCCACAATGACCCAAAAATTCAAGTAAATCTGATGAGGATACGTTGACATTCCCTTCTCCATTCATTTCTAATTCTTCGATCTCCCCGATTGGTAGGGTGAGTGCATCTTCGATCGCGGTCTTAAGGGTTTCATAGATACCCCAATTGCAATAGACCACTAGCTTGACAATAAGGGCAGGATCTTCCCCTCCAGTACTTTGTATCTTGATGGAAGAGGACTGTTCGAATTCTACACTGTGTCTGACGGATAGGCGCTTAAAGCGCAAACAACTGGATAGTGGAATATCGTGAAATATTTTGCTAGGGCCATCGACCTGGGAAGGATAGGCGGCCGAGAATGTGAAGTTCGCGGTGGGCGGATAGTGGATATGTGAGACGAGAACACGCAGGTGGCTATAGTTGATACTTCCCAACGTGATTGATTGGATATTTGGAAGGTGGACATTCGCTGAGGGCATCGATGACAAGTTATCCCGGAATGAGAGGTGTTTTAGTTGAAGGTATTCTAACCCCTGCATGCTGGCTAGCGTTGTCAACACCTCTTGCGGGGTAGTATAGGATAAATTATGCACAATGGATAAGTGCGTAAGATTGGCCCGAAATGTCGTCCATGGAATAGTGCAATTGACCAACGTTATGCGGCGTAGCGCAGCCACTGGTCTACTATCTTCGCTTGTGTCCATCGCCACCTCTTGGTAATGG
This sequence comes from Volvariella surrecta, assembly GCA_951802395.1. Lineage (NCBI taxonomy): Eukaryota > Fungi > Basidiomycota > Agaricomycetes > Agaricales > Pluteaceae > Volvariella > Volvariella surrecta. Next base: position 88,324 of record OX637791.1, on the reverse strand, counting down.
GTAATAAGAGCGTCCAGTTGCATTTCCGACGGCTCGAAAGGCGTTCCAATTTGCACCATGTTTATCGACTTGACCCTCCATCCATTCCACTTCAATAAGCCACATAATTGATCCTCGACTCGATCAGTTGCCAGCCCAGTGCACCACCTCCTATTATGATCTGGGCAGGCTACGATATCAAGTGGTGCCTTCTTGGATCGACGTAAGCACTCTGCATTCCAATCTCTGGACGCGCAGAGATCAATTGTCGTCCACAACAAGGGAAAGTTGATGGCAACATTCCTAAAATGACGCGAGACGTGTGTGATGTTGACCAGGGTTCGCTGGTCACAGGGGTAAGATGGTGACTGACAACAGAGAGTGATGATGTCTGTGAGGAGTTCAGGAGGAATGTGCAGTATTGGTGGAGGTTTGTTTTGTAGAATATCTGAGGATGCGGTTTCATCTCCTCTGCCAGTTGGTCGATCGAGGCTGAGACCGCGATTACGAGGATGTTGAGAGCTAGACGGGGTCGGCATCGAGGCAGTTGGTTGAATACTACACTGGCTGAGTATTTGAGTACGACTTGCTGCGCGCCTTCGCCAACAGAGATTTACTATGACTGAGCGCGCGGCGCCGCCTTCATCGTTCTGATCTCCCTATTTGATCTCGATAGCTGCGTACGACTTGCGAAGTCTTAGGATCGTTTATCAACGGCAATTCAATAGATCGGGAAGTCATAATGTGAGGGTTGTGCTGTCAGTATGTTGCTCAGAGTCCATTTGGCACATCGTACATACAATTCAACGCTATTGTAACCCTTACGTCAGTTTCAACTTCGCCACAACTGCTCATTCAAGTAGATCTCGAGCGACTTGGGACAGCAGCTCACAAACTGGGCAAATTCGCTCTGGTACATGACAATATATTCACGGAATCGTACCCGAACCAACTGAGAGCCAGGGCGATTGAGAAAGGCGATCAAGCCTTCTAGGTCCAGGTCGCCCAAATAGGCACTCTGAATCGTAATTTGGCAAAGTTTTTGACTAAAAGTGTTGCTATGTTCGTCGCAGTAGCGGATAAGACCCAGTGAACATCGATTCTATTTTGTAAGATTTTTCACATATTAATATGCTGTGATCGATTCTGGTTCATTTTTGGTAGAAGTACCTGATTGCTTGTACCATTCGAGCTGCTTTCAGCGATTAATAAACTTTTGTTCACAAATTACTCATCCAGACCTGCCTGACGCAGCAACTAGCGTTTTCTGTTTTCTGAATCATGCCACTCATCTTCGATGAGCAAATTTTTACTTCGATACCGACTCAATCTACAACCCCCATCAATCCCCCAGCTCCTCCACACCTCCGTTGCCTCCACCTTCCCCAAATGCATCATTGAATGAGTAAGCAGAAAATTAGTTGCTGGGTCAGGCAGGTTTGAACGAGTAATTTGTGAACAAAAGTTTATTAATCGCTGAAAGCAGCTCGAATGGTACAAGCAATCAGGTACTTTTACCAAAAATAAACCAGAATCGATCACAGCATATTAATGTGTGAAAAATCTTACAGATAGAACCGATGTTCATTGGGGGGAAAGACCGAGTCCCGTCAGTCAAAACGCCTCCACCAATATAGTGCGTGACACATTACAAACAATTTCATGGTACAAATAGAATATAATGTATGATGATCATCGAAAAATACCCTGCCGCTCGCTAAGCGCCTCGATTGCAGAATTGGTCGAGCACTCTCGTCCAGTTTCGTCTAGTTTCGTATTACACGGAGGGAATTTCACGTCTAATAGGTCTGATAGACCATTTGAAACGGCATAACCAGGGTGCAGATACGCCCCTCCTAAGACCTGACAAAGAGACTGACAGTCTTTGGAGATGGCTGGAAACTTGAAGAGCTGCTCCGGAATACCCCAAGTGCGGTGATGAATGACTAACAATGCAGTAACGACCTTCATCCGATCGTGAAGAACCTGTCGCGTACTGGTACCTTGGGTATGCTTACCGAACCAGAATACGCCTAAAAAGTCAGATCTTCCTTCGTCTCCCAGTTTCGTAGTGACATCCTCAGGACCGGTACTCCACTTCGAGAGAGAGAATGCAATGATTGCGACCTGTGCATCATCGTAAAGTAAGCCGAAAGCGAGGGGTGTATTTTGTGAGAGAGAGTTGCTGGCTGCTGCTCGTTACTAGAGCTACGTTGACGAGACGATGCCTGCAACGCTTTGAGTATCAAGCTCAACTGTGATTGGAGCATGGACATTCCCTGAATGAGGATGAGATTTCGCTCTTGTCCTGATTGAAACGCGGATTTACCGACTGTCATTGCTGCAAGGAGGATAGGATGTGCTGGTAACTTAGGCATGTACCGATCACGAAGTGCTCCCCAAGGCAATATTTCTGGCTGAGTGGGATGGTATTGCAACGCCAATCCCGTCTCTGCTGGTGGTAGCTAGTCCGAACCCTTGTCTAACTTTGTTAAATCATATTTCGGTGGAAACTGACTGTGGAAATCTTGTCAGTACATCTGCAAGACGAGTTCGTGTCACTGACTGATTGATCTAACAGCGAGGCGTTCCGGCAAGGATACTCGAGAGGCACCTTTCACCAAGATTAGAAGTCCCACTGTATGCTATCAACCCAGCAATCTGTTTAGCATAGATACATGGATTCCTGTCATCAAGATGATTCGGTTTCGTAGGTCGATCGATTTGGATTGTACTCCGCCAAACAGCAGGAAGTCAGGGGAAGTGGAAAGAAACCCTATGCCTGGTATCTATTTATGATCGGCCGAGTAGTTTGAATGTCGAGTGAAACTCGCGGTACAGTTCCTTCATTTCTCTGAATGTGCCGAAATCGATATGCGCACTTTGACTTTTCACGACTCCACGAGGCAAACGGGGCCGTGCAAATCTTCCGCTTTATCTTGATTGGTATGCCTATGTCGGGATGCACCATTTGCGTTAGGGGATGGTTCTTTGCGACGCAGGGTCTATTCGCTCCTCGCCTGGTTCATTTGTTTTGCTGCTTCCAGGGCTTTGAGTACGGCACACTTTGCGTACGTGTATGTATCATCTGTGCCCTTCCCTCTCTTCCCTCCCTTACTCTTCTATTCCACCCAATCACCGGATTCCTGACAAACGCAAAGGGAATTCATCCATGCGTTGGTATACTCAGGTATTCCCCATGTACCTCTGGACTATCGTTGCCATTCTTCCTTTTTGGAGACGATGGAGTTTTATATAATTTCGTCTCTTTTGTCACTCTTCTGGATAATCTTGTACGAGTCGTATTCGTGAGCGGTGATGGAATAATAGCTGACTAGCCATTGAATGCCTCTCATTTATTTATCTAGCTGTTGATTCCCGTTTTGTCAATTTCGGAGACTCGGAGGTGGAACTTTCGACATGGCACCGAGAAGCGGGTAAACCACCTATCTATCTCTCACACATCACCTCCGCGCCTACCGCTTTCTCCTCTTGTATCCTCTTCCAGGGCCTCATGCTCTATTATTTTCTCTTTATTTTGGACTGTTTTTCCTGACACTTCAACAACGCGCGCTCGCACTACGCTACCATGAGGAGATTCCGGAATCTCTCGGAAGAAGATGTGACGTAAAGAATTTTGGGAAGACGGTTCCTACATCATGCTTAGGGTGAACAGCTGGGGCTTTGGTGTGCTTTGGCGGTATAGATCGCGGTGGATGTGTTTCCTTCAAGTGCATTGCGGTTCGACGTCAGTTTTCGTTTTTGTTTTTGCCAACAAATAATCACGTGGCTGCTTTACACTCTTCTCACAGACACCTACCACGAACACGGCATCGACAAGTCTCCTCAAGCGTTGAGCCACGTATACGAATCATGGTAACCTGTCTCTGTTATAAATTATTATAAATTATCAAGGTGTATGATTTCTGAATCCTCCGTAAATGACCTGACAGCTTACAGAGGCCCAGAATTTGATGAAAAGTTTCCTTGGGTGTTGTGGGAAAACGATCACCTAGGGGATATACACCACAACCCCATAAAAGCCGATGAATACCCAAGGTACCCATCCGGGTGATTCTTAAGCAGGGATATTCTAGGCAGTGACGTCTACGTGAATAAAGTTAGAGCTATCGGCATCAGCTGTTCGAAACTGCTTTTTCGGTCAGGAGTTGATATCTCGCTGGAAGAGCACAGAAGTGGTAGACGCATTGTAAGTATCTTACTGCTCCTTGTCTTTCTTTACGGCTATCGGTAGCATTCGGATCCGGAGAACCGCTGAAGTAGACGTTCAAAGTTCAAATTTCAGATTGATAACTTCGTCATCAGTGATGGTGATGCTTTCTCTGATAGATGGATTTAGCATCCCGAGAAACAGGCCTGGACCGAGTAGGCGGTGTTATGTAAATGCCACTACCTGAATTGTGCAGATGGTCATATGCAAGTGGTCATATAATACCAAGCCATTCTACTGAGCCTCCCGTTCTTCTCCCTCGTCGTTGGCCGTTCCCAGTCCTCGTGTATCCTTTCCCCTTCGAGGATTTGGTTGAGTTTAAGTGACAAGCTTTATTGCTTGAGGTGATACAGGGGACAAGGTACCCAAGCTCAGGTGCAACGACGACTCCAGACAACAACGACAAGATGGCACAACCATCATCAGAACAGGATCCTACACTCGCAGTGCCCAAATCCACCAGAGCTCACTTCACACTCTCGCCTACCTCCTCGGGATCGGGTTCTCCCATCCCGTGGACCTCAGGCGGCACTGGCAACAACAACGGTTTCAGAAGCGCTAAAGCAGAAAAAATTATCGGAGGGACGATAGAAGACGCTGAAAATCACATGAATTTGGACTCAAATGTGTATGATGTGATGTTGCCTTGGTGGAGAGCGAGGATACGACGGTGGATTGTGGAGAGGGTTAGGGAGGAGTCCGTCATTCTTGCACGATTGCAGGTGAGGAAATAGACCACTGTCACCTTATTTGACACCACCTCGACGCCAGAAGCACACTACCTTACTCTAATGGCTAACCCCCTGTAAAGCAGCGATGATGCTGATACTTGCTCGCAGGAAACTATTCGAACTCCCTGGCTCGACACATACTTTGTATACACCTCCTGGCTCGGCACACATACATTTTTCATGATCGGTATACCCGCATATTTTTTTTTTGGTTACTCAGAGATGGCACATGGGTGCGCTGTTTCGTTATTTCACTATTATTTTACTCGTCTTGACAGCCCATGGGCTAGGCTGTTGGTCGTCATCGCGGGAGGCATCTATTTTTCGTCGTTTCTCAAGGATTTGATATGTTCTCCAAGGCCTTTTTCTCCCCCCGTGACAAGACTAAGTAAGGTTCTCTCTCCTTCATTCGTGTAGGCTCCAAGAATTGACAAGTCATCTACAGCCATCGGAACTCATCACCTAGAATACGGTTTCCCGTCCACCCATTCCACCAACAGCACCTCCATAGCACTCTTCCTCTTCGCTCACTTCCACCGTCTCTACACCACACTTAACCCCGAAACATCCGAGCGCATCATCTCCTCTGAGATGTTCACATTTTCGATTCTCGTCCTCCTTTGGTACATCACCTCCATCGTCTTTGGCCGTCTGTACACAGCCATGCATTCCTTTACGGATTGCGTGATGGGGGTCTTCATCGGGACTGCCGTCTGGTGGTGTGAATCCAGCTGGGAGGGTATCCCCATCACCCTATCTTCCTCCAACCCTATCTTCTGGCTCACCACCCTCCTCAACCTTGGCTCACCTCTCCCTCTCAATACCTCCGAACGTCTTGTGTATCTCGGACAGGGATTGGGGCTGGGACAGAGGATGTCGTGGTGGGTGCAGAGCGGGGGATGGGAAGTTCCGGTGATCACGATGGCGATCACATTATTGGGAGTAAACCAACATCCGCAACCAGTAGATGATTGTCCTTGTTTTGAGGATGCAATTGCGATTGCGAGTGCGGGGGCTGGAGTGTTATTGGGGGTGTGGGTGGCGACGTATTTTGGTGTGGGAGTGGGGAGGGTGGGGAGGGTGGTTGTGCAACCTGGGAGTGGATGGGTGCTGAAAGCGGGAGAATGGGTGAATGTTGACAGGACAATTGGAGATATGATACTCTGGTGGAGCGTGTCGGTGGTGAAAATGGCGATTGGGGTGTTGGCGATCTTCGTTTGGCGGTTGGTTGCAAAATCGATATTGCACAAGGTGTTGCCGCCGACGTTTAGGATGTTGGCGAGGGTGTTTTCATTGCCGAATAGGAGGTTTTATACGCCTGCGACGGATTATAAGAGTGTGCCGAGTGATTTTGTGGCTACTGGGGATGGAGGGTTTGCGCTGAGGCCTATTCCGAGTGTGATTGATTTGGCGGGGACGACGAGTGTGGAGGTGGGAGGGATTGGGAGTGGGGGAGAGGTCAAGTCGAGGGGAGGAGGGGAGAAGGGCCAGCATGGATTGGCGGCGGCGGTGAATGAAAAAGAAAAAGGTGAAGAATTTGAAAAGGTGAAGCACTACGATGCTGATGGTGAGTGATTTGCTGGTGAATGGGAATGTGCTCAGGCCGTGTTAGTGTTGACAAAGGTATTTGTGTATTTCGGGATCGGGCTTTTAGTATCGCAAGTGATGCCGTTCGTGTTCGAACTCTCTGGATTGGGGGTATATTCCTGCCCTGTTTTGAGATAGTCTCCTTTTTGGATTTGGTTCTCTTTCATGATGAATCGTTCTACTAACTAATAATGGCACTTGGACATGTTCTCTCAATGAATTGAAATCAAATAACTCATGGCATTTACGAATGGTAACGCAGAATATTTTATCATCCGTGTCCGGAATACTGATGTTGAAGAAGATTCGGTCGTTATGCTGTGTTGAGAATATAAATATTACGTCGTTGTAACCGGATAAACACAAATTGAACGTGGAAGCTTCCTACAAATTCTGGGTTGATTAAGCGCTATTTAACCCCAAGTGGCCATGACCCTTGAATGCCTGAGCAGTTCCTTTATTGTCGACTGATTACTAAAAAGTTTAAACGTTGGATGAAATTCAAGTTTTGTCCAAAGTGTCGTGCAGTGCAGAACACGACGTCTCTCCAGTGCTGGCACATCTGATCCAACTTCTCCAACCTAAAATATTCACCCTTCATCGCATCGCCCCCTCTCACGTAATGCATGATCCCCTGTAACAACTCGCGAGGAATCCAGTTTATCGGCACACCTGCATTGCGACGGACGCGTAATTCATGGATCTGGTCTTCCAGGTTCGCAATTTTCTTGTCAATTCCTGCAAGTTCATCGTTGATGTGGTTGAAGGTGGGCATGACAGTCAATGGTGTGAGATGTTCACAAAATGCAATGTTATGATGGTGACGGCGGGTGGTGACAAGTTGGTACCGTGGTGGGCGCCGGCTGTGGGAAACAAAATTCAGCCAGGGTGTAAGCGGCAACATGGTTGAGCGCTATTTCTGACACGAGTCCTGCAGAATATTTCCCTTCAAGTTCGGTGGCTATGAGAATAAGGAGAAGGCCACATAGGCCTGGAAATTTCAGCCATTCATCTTCTGATTCAATAGCTCCATGAATTCCATGTGTGATACTTTCAATCTGATGTCTGGTTACAGTATGTATAATACATGTTCGCCTGTACTTTGCAATCACACCTATTCTGATTCATCTCTCTTTTCATCCCCCTTGATTATCGCTCACTCCGTCGACGGCGGGACATCTGACCTTTTGATTTCACCGAGGCCACTGGATATTTTTAGGTCATAATCGACTAAACGCAAATTGAACGGGGAAGCTAGAAATGTCGACAGAGTTCCATTTGAAGGGCCGTGTACACGACGTTTTCAAGGAAGGAGTCGTCGGCCCGTTTCCACGTCCTGGGATGTATACGCAGGGCGACTCCGCATGAAGAGTTATAGAGGATAACAACATTCGCGATGGTAGCCTGATGTGCTATATACTGGGTTATACTCTCTGCGTACTCGACCTTTACGGAAGCCAAGGGTTATGTGGGTACCTTACTCCGAAGACAGACTGACCATGCATCACGACATGTTTGAGAATGAGCAATAATTATGTTGAGACTTTTCCAAGCAGAGCGCTGAGTAAGTAGGATATTAAATATGAAGTACGAGTTATAAAAGAATTGTACTCATTCCGAACTTTCTAACGAAACCTGGAAGCCGCGCCAGCCCCAATATTGTGCTCATTCGTCGTCCGATTCACTCCAAGTACTCTCTCCATCACTCGATTCGTCAGCCATGATACTCCTGGCCGCAATAGACGGCCCAAGGTCGTAGTCTGTAAATTTACGACGAAATGATTCTAATTTCCGTGGTCGGATCTCCTCATCAATGAAGACTTCTTCAATATGTAGCCCACATCGGATCCTACGGTCAAAAAAATCCAATGATGGAAGGGGTAACGACCGCTCCGTTATATCCCTGTCCGTGGAGAGTTGAAGGACTATCCTTCGGAGAGCGGGAAAGAAGGATTTTCCCAACTCTTGGCACTCATCGCATGGATAGAAATCGTTGTGCGATGGATGACAGGTTCCGTCGAGGTCAGCTCGTTCGTGACTTGTTTGCTGATGAACGTTGCATTGTGGAATGCATTTTGCCATGTTGTCGAAGAATTTCACGAATCCCGTCTGGAAAGAATTGACCGTGATGACCTCCAAATTTCTCGCCTTCGATAAACTGCGTATCCTCCTCTCCCCATATTCTATCAAGTAAGGAATGAGAATCGAACAGCTTGTAAGGTTTTGCAATGGTAAATTTGAAATCATCATGAAGAATACTTCATCGTCCATCTCTGGAACGCTGATTTCGAAGAAAACCAGATCGTCGTGTGCAGTTGAGAGAGTGAATGTTACGTCGCTGTAACCGGATAGACGCAAACTGTACGGGGAAGCTAAACATGCTGATGGTGGTTTCATTTGAAAGGCCTTGCGCACGACCTTTTCGAAGAAGGAGTTGTCGCGTTGTTTCTCGGGGTGCAGGTGCAAGGAGACCCCGTCATGGAGGGTTATACAAGATAGGAACATCGCAGCGGTATTGCAATCTTTTGAATGGAGTGTCAAGGTGTGAAGATCGGGGAGTTGAACGGGCCCTTGTCCAAATGTATAAGTTTCCCAATCTATATCCTCGACGTCCTGTAATGAGTCCACCAGTTCAAGGGTCTGAAGGTTCGGAAGTACCGAGAGGATGCGGGAGATTTTGCTGAGTGTCAGTCCGGGAACAATAGCCCGAATACACAGATGTTGAAGGGTTGGTGCCATTAGGTTTGAATTCCAGTAGCTCTCTATTGTCAAGGAGCGTAGCTTCGGCAGTACCATACTCCTCGTACGCACAGGGTCGTTACTGGGCATCCTCAGGGACAGCGACTCGAGCAAAGGCCACTGCAGTGGTTGCGACATCAACAGCTGGACAAAGTAAGTGGGTTCCCCATCGTTCTCAGTTTCGTCGACATCCAGTACTCGGATTCTGTGTCGTTGTTCCCATATAATCATAGTTGTTACCGGATCGTATTCATAGGGGTCCATCGTTTTGGGATAAAATTTGATCGAGAGTGGTGATGAACGTGAGCGCTTCAATAGCTCATTCAACCACATAACGCTGAACCCCGTCGGCAGACAAAGGCAAATTTTTGCCCAAAGGACCGGGTAATTTAACGCGACGTCTCTCCAGTGCCTGCACACCTGATCCAACTTCTCCAAGCAAAACTCTTCTTCATCCGCCATCTCATCCTCGCCTCTCACATAGTACATAATCTCCTGCAACACCTCGCGAGGGATTTGGTTTATTGGCACCATTGCGTTACGACGGGTGCGTAATCGAAACAGCCGATCTTCCAGTCTCGCAATTTCTTTGTCAATTTCTGCAAGGTCATCTTTAATGCCGCCGAAGGTGATCATGACAACTAAAGGGATGAGATGTACAGATAAGGTCGTTGTTGTGATGTGGCAGTCAGTGATGGGCGTCGACGTAAGCGACCGAGGAGCTTGAAGTGATGTATCCGCCGTGCGAACTTGATCAAAATGCATCCGCATACTGCACTGGCATTGCAAAAGTGCGAGTGATGAATCGAGATGGCACAACATCTATAATAAGCACCAGCCAGCCAGGGAGTTTGCTCTTCCCCGTCTGCGTGCCCGTTTACGGACGAGATATGATCAAAGTAACCAGCAAAGGAAAAATCTAAAGTCTGAGCCTATCATTCTATGGCTATCATGTTCTCAAATTCCATTGGCTGGAGAAACTGGTGTTCGATTCACGGTGCGCCAAAAGACGAATTGCCAAGAACGCTTCGAGGTTATCATCACGAGATACGGCATCAGTTCGATACTGGGCCGGTCTATTATTAGAAATACTATCTATATGCCCACGCAATGCATTTTGAGAATAATTCGCTTCAGGGTCGATGTTCAAGCTTTCAAATTGGGCGTGGTTGGCGGATCCAGGCGGAGGCACAAACTTCGGGGAGAGCCGATGTCGCCGCCTCTCTGACGATGACCTCCATCATCCGACGACGGCGGCCGTGACATACGAAACAGCAGCTGGCCCTGATCTCAGCCAAAGCACTCTGTGTCCTTCTCACGTCCTCCGCAAGTAGTCCTCACGCCACTTGCCGGCGCAGCATTTGCATTTGTGTATTCCAGTCTCGTGAGGCAGGAGCAAGGACCCCTATTCAGCGAACATGAGTTCGAACACATGTATCAGGGTGAAATGTGATTGTAGAAAAGAGCAGGTCAATCCTTGGCCTCTGCGGAACATGCACTTTCCATCTCCCTCGCCGATCCAACTCGGCGGGCTTGGTGTTTGCCTGCAGTTTGCGCCTCTTCTTATCACCTTCTCAACGCCCTGTGGGTAACAACCGAAGGCATCCCTTCCCAGAATAACCATTCCATCGACACCTCGAGAAATGCACATCGTCAATCGAGGTACCAGGCATAAAGTGAGTCATTCTTATCGTGGCCCGTCTTCTGCTTGACTTTAGTACACAGCGAAACAGCAGCACGGCATGTACTAAAGATCACAGTCGGTCCGAGATCGTTCCAGCTGAATCCGCTTTAACCTTTTCGATAATATGGGATCCGGCGGGTGAGGTGGCGATGTTCTCAAATGCAGAGCTGTTGGGGCCTTGCAAGAGCGATCCCAATCCGTTAGCATCGCCAGTTGACGTTGCAGAGAGTCAATCCCAGGTCTTGACATTCGAACAGGTCGCCAATAATATTCCATTAAGTGACAACACCCCGACTCTCGCCATTTTTCACGAGAAGCATGGTTCTATGTTTACAGCTCGATCCCCGCTATTTGATAGGCAAATGAGGGTTGGAAGAGCTCGAAGGTCTTCAACATATGGGGGACTCGACATCTACTTTCGGGGGTCAATTGCCGCCCGTGCACCCCACGTGAACCGAGATGCATCCATAGTTGATGTGGGCATGGAGCATCCGTTTGGGTCACTCGAATCTTTTGTCAGGTTGTGCTTGGATTACGCAGAGGGAGCAGTGGAGATTGCTGATAGTGTGGCTAGCGAGCGACACTTTTTGAGTGTGGTCAGTGTTACCAACCCTTTCAGTCATACTACCCTGCCATGTCACCTTTCACAGATTTCAGTATCAACAACTGTTCCATCGTCTGCACCGTCGGGTTATCTTACTGCCATGCCGGAGCCAGCTTCCGAGGGCACGACAGACTCGACTTGGTCAGAAATGGAGCCACCCTCGACACAGATGTATCCACATCCCATGCGTCCGCAGCCAGTCGAGCATCGCTCACGATGGCTAAGAAAACCTAAGCCTTCACACGAACCCCTCCTCCCGCCTCAAGTTCTAGAACCTGATGTGTATCACCATGAATCGGAACCCCGGCTTCATTCATGGAAGCAATATAGGTTTCCCAAGATCGCTAGTAACATACGAAAGTGGGCGGGACTGAATGGTAACCATGGATCAAGCGAAGCCTGGGTGTGGATAGAACTTTCGCAAGAGATTACTCACCACTACCTCGATTGAACAGAGTGAGCACCTGCAGACATTGGTTTATGCATTTATCTCTATACCTATTATTGAGCGGACAACTTACGGACTCACTACTGTATTGTCGTGTTTAGGTCGTACCTTCTCAATGTATGCTTACAACCATGCGTTTGATCATGTTTAGGTGTCACCCGTGAATGGCATGGACGTTGGATGACTCATGTTCGAGCAGCACTTTGCGAGCCCGAAGTGCCGTATACTTTCCTTTCCTCTGGGTTTAACATGAGGATGTATGAGCAATGTCTGACACCTCCACTCCGTTGTCACACGTGCCTCGTGGCGGGATCTACGATAGCTATCGTGGTGCATACAAATTTGCGAATCGTTCATGGACGCTTCGAACATTGAAGGCCATAAGTAGGCGCAAGGTCGTTCGCCCCTGCTGTGCACCGGGTGGTCCTTCTCTCGTATTCGGTATGCCTTCGCGAACAGTCTTCCTTCACAGTGCTGAATCTTTCACAAGTTGCTCTTTACGACTTTCTATTGAAACTGGCGACCCTCTCATATAATACCCATCATGCTTTCTGTACACCAGCATATTTTGCGGCTAGAAAATCACATTGAAGTAAGTTCATCCTGTATTCATGGATCGTCATCTCCACTTTGTCTGAATCGTCGACTTTAGTCACCTCTTTCTTTGTCTGACGGGCGCCACCTACACTCACATCATTACCGCCACCCAACTACTCCCGGAGCCCAAGACAATCCTACATTGATCTTCGCTGCAATATGGGACGCAGAAGAAGGGATGAAAGCCTATTGTGGTTCACAACCCCTCAGCTCTCCGCTAAGTCGGAAGTTTAATTTTCCATGGGGCATGAATGCATGTGAAGCCTCATCTGGCTGCCCTAACCATGGTACGCCGCTCATAACGTTTCTTGGAGGTGTAAACTCATTCCGCGCAGTTTGAATGCTCCAAGAATGAGGTCAGCTTCGGGAACGGAATCGTAAGGCAGGGTGGCCGTTACCGGACGACCGCTGCACTGCCTTCCAATTAGTAATGTACCCTCGTCTCAACACAAGTCCAGCTTGAAATGGTCTACCACCCAGCCTAGACCGTTTCGCCCAGCTGCTCAGCAGAACCATCAAGTCAAGGGTTGTGGTCGTGGCACTAGATTCTCAGACCTTCCCTCCGGACTGTTGTCAGCACTCGCACAGAAGATCACGTCCGTCAAGCCATCACATTCGGCCCCAACTAAACACGAGTCCGACTCGATCAGTGGACATAAAGAATGGCTCGTCGATGCTCCTGATCGGTTCAATCATTCAATTTCTGAGCTCCTTTCGGTAAGTAACACATCGCTTTGATATATATTCTCTCCGTAGCTCATCAAACGTCTTCCTATCTGCATAGTCATCCTCTTATTCTATTCCAACTACTTCTTTCCCGAATTCTGATCGACATCAAGCGAGTGGAGCTCCTAGTGTTAATATGTCCCTCATCGCGAACTGTGGATTCAGCCCCGTTAGTAGCACAAGATATGCCGTTCAGCCCGTTAACTTTGGCGATGATGAAAGTGGAGTCTTCGTGGGCTATCCTTCCATGGACGATCTCTACGGTCATCCCGACTGTGAACCGCATCTCGTAAGTGCCCATTATGCCTAACGCCGAATGCCACTCGACTGATCACGATGTATAGTCCTCTAGATTCTCGGTCACCACCACATCCACCTCGAACTACCTTCAAGTCGATTTCGGTAGTGATGTATCGAGCATCAACACCTCTCGTCCCGCCAACCGCAGAGTCATCAGAGCTCCACCTGTCTCCAAATTACCCCTTCATCTCCAACATGACCTATCATCCCATCCTCCCCCATCTCAAATCCGGAACCTAGCAAGGCGGTGTGTTTCGAATCGCCGCCCCTCCCACGGCCACCACGTTACCCATCAATATGAGGACCAACCTCAACGGAAGAGCCTTACAAACTCCCTAAAGACATTATCTATATCCCATTTACGAACATTTACCAGATGGAGGAAGAACAGGACGCGAAGGGATGATCAATGGGTTTGTATTGACTTACGGCCTGTTATTACGGAACGACTCGTTCATCTGGAGCGTTATTGAACGGGGTCTTTTACCATCGTTTTATGGGGGTACTGGAATGCCGTTGACTTGTGGCCGCAGTCTCCATGTTCTGCCCCATGAGGACATTGAATGGTTGGCTGGCTCCCACCTTCCGTAACTTGACCTTCACTCACCCACTATCGCTACCCGTTCCGTTCGTTCTTCCATGGACAACCGCCTTGGTTCTTTCCCTACCGTACATGACACGCTCCCACCATCAAGTTTGATGATACCCTTGTTTCTGTTGTGTTTTTCGTTGCTTCCTTGATTCACGTCGTTCTTTCTACTATCACCTTCCCGGACAGACCTTTCCTTTGTTCTCCAGCCAACACACCCATGCTGTATACCCTCGTGCCCACGATATATACCAACAGCACATCATCCCGTCAGCGTGGAATTTGTACTTGTACCATTTGGAACTTTTTTGTCTACGCCATTTCCAAATACCTACCCGACCTTTCAACACCCCGCATTCAATGTACCGCGCAATGCGTGGAACACAATTGCATCGCCTCATCCATCACTAGCACTAGCCGTCTCCGTCACCTTTCCCATGCCCGCTTCCGTAAACGATGCCCAGATCACTTCAACATGAAAACCTCGTGAATTGCCCGCATCACATTCACACGGCCAACTCACGCCTTTTCCAAACCACATGGTGCCACGATGGCCACGGCCTCGAGCTCAAACGGATGCTCGTCCTCACTCTGGTTATTCAACGTATCTCGGAATCTAATGGTACCTACACCGAGCATTGGATCATCATGAAGCTTCCCAATCGAGCCTCTCGCGAGATGGGGCCCTGCCAGGACCGCGCACTTTCTACTTGACTAATCGTAAAAAGGTAACACGTGGAGCACCGCCTTGGTACCTCGAGACGAGTACTCGAGTGGTCTTTGACGTCCAGAATCGCCACGATCAACAACGTCTAACTGCACGTGGACTTGAACTCGATAGATTCATGCCCCACGATAGGGAGTCAGTCGGTCGTTATGCGACGTATATACCACGCATGCACACCTTTTTGATGGTAAGTGCTCGGAGTGGGAAGGGAACACTTGTCGCCCATCCGCTTCCAGTCGAATACGTAGGGCCCGCTCGGATCCGGCCCGGGTGCATCGATGAAACGGAGGAAGTTGAACCTGGCTGTGTCATGTTGTCATCATCGTCATCAAAGCCGCCACAAGCCAAAATGTGTAAACTCACTTCCAAAAAATCTACCCCCCCACCCCGCACAGTCATCCTCCACAATTGACTGGGGCTGCGACGGATGCTCGGCATATGAGGAGCAAAGGAAGGAGCTCCTGCGGGGCTCCACGTTTCCAACGAGATCTACTCCACATCAGGCCTAAGATCCCACAAAATAAGCTTCAGCAAGGTTAGGAATCGCTCAATATCCTCTCGCGCCATGCTATAATACAATTGGGATTCGCGGTGGTCAAGGTAATCCAAGGAACACACCAAAAGGCAGCTCCACGCACCAACGCGAATCAACGCCGACACCCCCCGATCCCACGCTAGCAGGATTGAAAGGAATAACATCCGAGTCACCTGATGGTAAAATAGGTAACAATGCATGCGCATCGAGAAAAGCAAGCCATAACCGATACAACACACCTGATCACAGAAAACGTTAGAGTAGACAACAACAGAAACGGCCAGTGACAGCGAGTATATACCACACCATCCGACGACAGATACGACACAAGAGTAGCATGAGCGATAGACACGAGAGGTGTATATTATCATTCGATACAATCACTACGTATCTGTATCTGTATCTGTATCCACATCTAAATCCGTATCTGTATCTGTATCCTCCAGGTATGATATAGGACAGTGGGTACCAGCGAGATGGGGGATGAGAGATGAGATGATGACGAGGGGGTGTGGGACGACGATGAGTGGGGTATGTCGAGTCCAACCACTCGTCAGGTAACAACAATAAAAGTCACAAGGCAAAAAAGGCAGGGCGATGTCCAAAAGAGCGACGGTAGGGTGGGTTGGGACATTGCGCCATTGCCATTGCCATCGCGACAACATGGCAACACGGCAAAATGGCAAAAACTAAAACCAGACACAAGAAATGAAAACAACATCAAGTCGACCAATGGGCAAAAACTTAAACCAGATACAAGAAATGAAAACAACATCAAGTCGACCAATGCCAACTGCCAGAGCGGTTAAAAAGAAAAAAAAAAAAACGGTAGCAAGGGAGGTGTAGCAGTGAAACAACAAGCGTAGCAAAACGGAAACGGAAAAAAAAAAAAGGTTACAACCAGATGGGTTATTTGAAACAACGACGACAACCGCGTACAACTTTTTTGGTTTCCCCGCCTTGTCAAAACATCAACGAGGCAAAGCAACAACCGGGGGGGAAATGAATCGACAGGAATAGGGGAGGGTAAATGGTAGACGATATATGAATATCAACGATGACAAGGGCAGAGAGGCGATAGATGAACCAACGACAAGTGCAAGCACAACCAGAAGGAAGAAAAAGTCAAGTCGAGCCACGGCCACGGGAAACGACACAGACAGAAGAAGAAACACACATTCACATAAAATCACAATCCAACATTCATTTCAACAAAAATCGAATCCAGTTTTTTCTTCAATAATACCCATACCCATCTTCTTCCCATGATTCTGCAAAACACCAGATGGTCAGCATCAAGCAACACGGTGTGATCAACACGGAAAACGTAAAACGGCAACCCGTTGCTTGCAACGATGAGAGCAGCCGCCCTGAGAGGGTCAACCACGCGCTCTCCATCACGTGTAGCGAGAAAACGTCATCCCAACAGCCGAAAATGAAGAAAAACATCAGAAAAAGTGTCCGTGCGTGTGAACGACGGAGGGAGAGAATATCACGTCATCTAGACCCCTCTACCGCCCTCGTGGCAGGATGACAGAGGGAGAGAACATCATCTAGACAACTCTACCGCCCTCGTGGCAGAATGACAGTCCAACAACATGCACATTACAAGACAATGAAGCGGGGTAACCGATCATACAGACAAAAGACCGAATCATGCGTCTGCCCACTCACCCTCTGTGATACTTCTCCAAGCAAGGTATAGGACGCCCACAGCTGCCGTTTCTAGAATCGTCGCCACAAACGAGCCATCGACTTTTGCGTTGGCTCCCTGCACATCCATCAATGGGCATGACACATGCATCGTCGGAACAACACTCACCCGGCATATGACTCTATTGAGCAGAAAATAGTCGAGTTGGGAGAGCACAAAGAGAAAGGCGGATAGGACGTAAAAGAACATGGGTTTTGTCTCGTTGAGCACCCGAAGGACAATCACGGTCATGATGACAAAGTAAGCCAGTACGGCACTGCAACGGGATGTGAGGATGACAAGGTATATGGGGGCAACAAAGGGACTGACACTGCTGGCCAAATGCTTGTCAGCACGAACAAGGGTATACTGTGGAGTGATTGCAGTGAGTCGCTGGGACCCAAGGCATCTGTGACTCCTAGTGCGATGTCCAACGAGATGTAGGTGGTTGCGGCGAAAAAGGCTAGGCTCACACCATAGAAAGGCTGAGATCGGAATGATCAGAGGGGAGCAGAGAAAGGGATGAGGCTACATACGATAAGCGAGCTTGGTGTTCCGTCCTCCACGATCTGCGTTGCTACGAGAGAGTTGGCTAGGAGGACCCAAAAGAGGGTGACGACCAAGCCGGCATGGATGGCGGTCAAGACGACGAGCGCCGTTGAACCTTGCTCGAACAGTGCACCGGTGGTGAGCAGTTGGAAAGGCAGCGTGAGGAGATACAAGACGAGAAAAGCTCGTATCTCGACTCTTCCTATGGAAACGGTGAATACAAGCCACGGTCGAATGCGAGAGACGTACCGACGGCAGCTTTTCTTCTGCTGGCGAAGAACACCAAGCCAGCGATGAGAAAAAAGCTGATGGCGCATACGATGATGTTGGCAATGTTGGCAACAGAGGTTGGGCCGTTGGCGATGGAGGTGCCGACTTTGGGGATACCGCAGTCTGGATTGACGCCGACGGGAGCCGAAGACGAGGGAAGAGATAGGCCGTCGAGGATGGAGGCATCGACTCGTTGCACCTGGCGGTAGAAGAGATTACACCAGGGATAGGAAGGAGTTTGTGTACATAGTGGTTGGAAATCGCCAAATCTTGTCATTGGTATATTCTTTGATATCGTGTGAGGTGCGAGGGCAGCGTTAAGGACGTGGAGAGCGTCGAGGCGGGGGCGGGATGGCGGGATGGCGGGGGCGGAGGAGGAGGGGTATCAAGAGAAAAACGGTTGTGAGCATACGAAAAAGGGAACACGGTCCGATGGGCAGATGGACAAACAAGTCAAAATAGGCGGGCGCTAATCACGACGACGAGATCGGCCATTGTAATATGTGTGCGCATCGAGGACGCCGTCGACTACGACGACTATTTAGCGTACGACGACTGTAGCGTACGACGACTGTAGCGCACGACGAGTAATACAGCGCACGACGGGTAATACAGCGCACGACGAGTAATACAGCGCACGACTAATGTAGCGCACGACTATACAGCGTACCGCGCGCGTCCACCATCTCCCGCCCTCCGCCCGCCCATTCATCCCAGCACAGCGCCAACGCAACCGTATCCCTCCCAAACGCTTCCCGCCTCGGATCGCCCGCCCTCCCCCTCCCCCTCCCATTCGCCGCCGCCGCCTCCTTCACCACCTTCGCCCATCGATAGAGACCCTCCCTCTTGAACCCCATCTTCTCCGCCACCCCGATGCTCTTTGCATTCCTCTCGTTCGCCATCCACACCACCTTCTTCAACCCCAACCCTCCCTCCTCCTTTGCATCCAACGCATAATGCAACAACAACCCAATCGCATTCACCGCAACATGGGTGCCTTGAAACTCCGGAAACACCTCCACACACCCCATCTCCGTCGTCGATGTCAACAGACTCGTATTCATATATCCCATCACCCCCGCCAACGCTCCCCTCGTCTTGTCAAACACCGCAAACAACACCGCACCATCCTGCGACCGGATCTTCATCTCAATCAACCTGTTCCACTCTTCCTCCGTTTGAAAGGGCCCATAGGGGAGATAGGTGTACATCTCGGGATGATGCTTGGATTTCTCAAAGTACTCTCGTCCATGAATCGCGGGCTACGAATCAATTGACGGTATACGACGTGTGCAATCGACTCACTATCAACGGCTCCAACCTCACTCGTTCATTCTCCAGCTGTTCTGGCACAGAGAGGCAGCAGTTGACATCGTACAGGGCGTCCATGACAGAGATCGGACTCGGTGATCTGATTTGGGTATGTCAAACAATCTAGGGTATATATATACACTGTCCACTTCCTACGCCAACACCGGCCAGGAATGTACTCCCCAACCAACGAGCTCAAACACGAACGGCATCACTTGCGATGCCACAAGTCCGATCCCGGCATACACAAATACCTTTGTCAACACTAACACCGACCTGAGCACATTCCCATTCACCAGAAAATCACTCACCATCAGCATCGTAGTGCTTCACCTTTTCAAATTCTTCACCTTTTTCTTTTTCATTCACCACAGCCATCAATCCATGCTGGCCCTTCTCCCCTCCTCCCCTCGACTTGACCTCTCCCCCACTCCCAATCCCTCCCACCTCCACACTCGTCGTCCCCGCCAAATCAATCACACTCGGAATAGACCTCAACGCAAACCCTCCATCCCCAGTAGCCACAAAATCACTCGGCACACTCTTATAATCCGTCGCAGGCGTATAAAACCTCCTATTCGGCAACGAAAACACCCTCGCCAACATCCTAAACGTCGGCGGCAACACCTTGTGCAATATCGATTTCGCAACCAACCGCCACACAAAGATCGCCAACACCCCCACCACCATTTTCACCACCGACACACTCCACCAGAGCATCACATCCCCCATCGTCCTCTCCACGCTCACCCATTCTCCCGCCTGCAACACCCATCCACTTCCAGGTTGCACCACCACCCTCCCCACTCCCACACCAAAATGCGTCTCCACCCACGCACCCAATAACACTCCAGACCCTACACTCGCAATCGCAATCGCATCCTCAAAGCAAGGACAATCATCCACCGGTTGCGGATGCTGGTTGACTCCCAACAACGTGATCGCCATCGTGATCACCGGAACTTCCCATCCCCCGCTCTGCACCCACCCCGACATCCTCTGCCCCAGTCCGAGTCCCTGTCCGAGATATACGAGACGTTGGGAGGCATCGATAGGGAGGGGTGAGCCGAGGTTCAGAAGGCTGGTGAGCCAGAAGAGAGGGTTGGAGGAAGATAGGGTGATGGGGATACCCTCCCAGCTGGATTCACACCACCAGACGGCAGTCCCGATGAAAACCCCCATTACACAATCCGTAAAGGAATGCATGGCTGTGTAAAGACGGCCAAAGACGATGGAGGAAGTGTACCAAATGAGGACGAGGGCCAAATAGCCGAACATCTCGGAGGAGATGATGGGCTCGGATGTCTCGGGGTCAACAGTGGCGTAGAGACGGTGAAAGTGGGCAAAGAGGAAGAGTGCTATGGAGGTGCTGTTGGTGGAATGGGTGGATGGGAAACCGTATTCCAAGTGATGTGTTCCGATAGCTGTAGACGATGTTCAACCCTGAGTCACGTCTGAATAAGAACACTTACTCAGTCTTGTCACGGGGGGGGCAAAAGGCCTTGGAGAACATATCGAATCCTTGAGAAACGACGAACAATAGATGCCTCCCGCGATGACGACCAACAATCTGAGGGGCTGTCAGCACACGAAAGCCCCTAAACGGTATATAAGCAACGCACCCATGTCCCATCTCTGCGTAACCGAAAAAGAAAAAGGCAGGTAAACCGATCATGAAAAACGTATGCGTGCCCAAGGAGGACGTGTACACGAAATATGCATCCAGCCACGGAGTTCGAACCGTTTCCTGAGACACACACATCAGCGTCGTGCTACCCCTTGGATAGCATCCTCTCACCTGAAATCGCGCAAGAACGAGGGACTCTTTCCGAACCCGTTCGACGATCCACCGTCGTATCCTCGCTCTCCACCAAGGCAACACCACATCATACACGTTCGAATCCGGCTTCATCGTGTTCTCCGCGTCTTCCATCGGGTTTTCTGCTTTGGCGCTTTTGAAACCGGCGTTGTGGGCTGTGCCGGTGGAGGACCACGGGGTGGGAGAAGTCGATCTTGAAGAGGCTGGGGAGAGCGAAAAGTGCACTCGGGTAGGTTTGGGCACTGCGAACGCTGGATTCTGATCGGAAGAGCGTGGTGCCATGGTCGTTTCTCGTCTTGTCGCACTTTTGAGTACCTTGAGCTGGAGCTTGAGCTTGAGCTGGAATCCTATCCTATATCACCGCTTCACGTCCAACAACCAAACCACGAAAGAAAAAAAAGGTGAGAGGATCAGCCAACGACGAGGAAGAGAGAGAGAAAAAAAGGGGCAAGTGGATTGTACGGCTGTAGACCTTCATAAGCGATAGTTACGTAACACCCGGGACACCGCTTAACCACCATCATTGATGAGAGAAGCCCCTATCTACTGGAACCGATTTCGAGGTAATCGACGGAATGCAGAATCCCTGGACGACTGAACCAGATCGTTGAGTGCCCCGCGCTGGTGCCGCGTCATTCGTCTCGCAGAATCTCAAGCGAAAAAGCTATAAATTCATTCATGAGGATAAGGATAGTGCGAGACGTGTAGGGCGCTTTCAGTAGTCGCAGATGCACATCGCGGCGTTCTCCAACCGTCAACAGCAGTGTTTGAATAAACAGATTGGTGCGCTACAGCTACTGATATCGGGTAAAGACGAGCCATCTGGACCCAACTCTGGTAAAATACATAATCAACAGAACTTGATATCGACTGGATCGATTGATTGAACCTATTCACTCGAATAGCTTGTGGAACGACTTGACAAGAATACTGCAAGAGAGTCAGCGCTGATTGTAGAGTGCGCTCAACAACTTACGCGTGTGATTTGAACACAGCATCTTCCACCTGTGACCTAGATGGTTCTGGGCAGTATCCGTGAAGCTCTTCAGTCAGCCTAGTCCTCTGCCTGGCCTTTCCAGGTTCCCCTTCAGCGCCTGTTGACGGGCCATCGTCCTCTACAACGTAAAACCTTCGCATGATCCGTACTTGGATCTCGGTGTCTGGAATGAAGCTTTCATATAATGCTATCTTAAGAGTTTCGTCCCAGGTCAAAGCCCCAGCTGCGTGGATGGCCTCGCCTGAGACTTCTTCGTGGAACTTGAAAGACTGGCGAGGGAGTATCCTCGCATTACCGGGGTCCTAGAGCAGCAAAAGGATCAACTTTGGCCTTTTTTTCCGTTTTGAGATAAAATTCACCCCCTGGCCGTCGTAATTGGGCATCGTGCGTGCTTGCACATCATCCAGTTTCAGATGAGACGGTAGTGCGATGGTATCCTCCTTCACGAGCGAGCATCCTACGATCAGGGGCGAAAACCGAAAAATGGGTTCTATTCCTTCTTTCGTGGCTATAATCCGAAATACTTCGGATATGGGATGGTCGAATATGACAGAAAGCGTGTGAGAGAAATTGGATGGAAAGGCGGGACTTGCGACAGCTTCTGTGTGGAGAGCCATATGAGATTCTAAGAGCTGAAGAGCCAAGTGGAGTACATCGCGTTAAGGTATTTATATTGTTGGACGCAACCGAGCACGGCCAACCACGGCAACTTTATAATTATAAGCCGGAACAGACTTTGACCTTTTATGACAGGTCCCTCTGATCGGGATTGCGAGAACATGATCTATCATGCAACATCTCTCCAATAGAACCACTGCTAGAATCCAAATCGGAACCTCCTGCACCGGTATGTATTCGGGTCCTTCCTATAGGAAATGAAGGAGGCTACAATACTGCTACTGCTTACAACGGTTATGCGTTCTTTAAAAACGCCGAGCTTAAAACACACTAGGTGCGAGCTACCGTTGTGGGGGATTTTAGGATTCTGCATTACCCCGACCCTTTGTGCGAAGGATGCCGGTAGTGATGATAGTGTTATTGACGCGTTTTTGGACTGGAAATCAAAGCAAAGAGCGCTTTCAGCCCTGAAATGTCACGGTCATTTCAGGCCTCCATGTCGAATTGGATATGCGAAGCTGTACCAATACATCCATTGATTACGACCAGAACCTAAACGTGGGTAATCACCATGCTTCTGCATCCAGTCTTATTCCAAACAGCATACCTCCCAGCTGTCATGAGCAACCTGAATGCGGGTGGTGAAGTTCTAGTCAAGTAGTGTTGCCGTAGTCCTCAGTATCTCCAACCCAAGGTCGGGTGATACTCCTCACCCAATTTCGGGAAATCATCCTCCAGAGTTGAATCTAAATCTTCAAGTCAGATAGACAGCATAAGGAGGGCAGATACCTACAAGGAAATGGGTAAGTTACGTGGATATCAAGAGTTTTGTGCTTGGTAGTCTGTGGTAAGAGATGCAGGAACATCGGAAGAACTCCTTCGACGTTGACGTTCCTATCGCAAGCCTGTATGTGCATTACAACGACTTCCAGCTGATTAAATTTACGATCCATCAACATGTTGTCCAAGCTTTTCCAATGTTGCCATAGATCCTGCAGCTCCGAAAAGGATCTGTCGACGATGCCTGTCGCGATGATGAGATAGAGCTCGGTAAGGGTATTTGTAAAGGGTATCGAGGATAGCTCCTCGAATACCCAGCTAGGAGCATGACTGCAGACATAGGAATCGTAAACAGAGAGGGTGAGACACGATAACTGGGGGAATGTGGATAAATCGATTATCAATGAAGGGAGCAGCGGCCCGAATTGCTGGTCAGATTCGGCTGGAATGACAATGAATCTATATCGTTCCACATGTGAGGAAGGTACCCACAACAGCCAAATGGTTGAATAGCCAGCGACTTCAATGTTTTAGGGATGACAGGGAGTATAGGGACGATGCAATCGATATCGTATGGGTTGACAATGGCAAAAGCGGAGAGGGCCTGCACATCGATCGGGCATCTGGCGTGCAGCATCCAATGGCAAAAAGGCTCAGTGTCTTCCGGAGGTACCTCAAAAAGGAATGAGGTTACTGGCGTGGGTGGCATGGACGCATACTCCGGTGGTGCGTATTTACCCAAGGTTGAGTGCCTGAGAGATAGGTGTTGGAGGGATGGACATTGTTGAAGATAATACCAGTCGAGGTGTTGGGCGTGTGAGGCGGCAAAGTAGGTGACGGTTGGCCTACAACAACGACGTACGAGGTCGTTATCGAGCCACATAGCGCTATTTAGTCTCATGCAATTGATTGTTACTCGCTTTAGGTTTACGAGCTTGTCCACGACTTGAATGAGAGCCGCAGTGCTTGGTCCACATTTGCCGACCGATATGCATAAGGACTGGACGTATAAAAATACCTCCCTGGCGGATAGTGTGGCGTAGATATCTCGAAATCGCTCTATGTTCCATTCCCATCCTGGTGAGTCGTTGATCTCGAGCGACAGTGAACGGAATAGGCGACGTTGGGATGGAAGACTGAAGCTGTGGGATATAAGGCTGCAGTTGGAGAGTTCTTTCTTATCATTTGGGAGTTGACAGACGATGGAATCGATGACCTCTTGTACTATACGCTTCCCACAGAGGATAGCCATGGATTGAGACCGGCAGACAGCAATGAAGACGTGCCGCAAAATAACGGTAAACAAGGAATTACCTCGCCGTTGTCACCGTTCCGACAGGCCATTTCCGTCTCCTCGAGATCCCGGATGGTTCACTAATCGTTCACATATCCCAACGCCTGTACACTCTCGCAGTGTCTGGGAATAGCAAATCAACGCTCCTTTTCAGGCATCCTTGTCAAATTAGATATGCTAAGCTGTACCAATACATCCATTTACTACGACAAGGGCCGGAACGTGGGCAGGCGCAATGCTTCTGCAGCCAGCGTTATTTCAAACAGCATACATCACAACAGTTACGAACAACCGGAACGATGATTGAAGTTCTAATCAAGTAATCGATCTGGTGACGTTCACAGACTATAGCTCGAGTACTTACCTGATTGATTGCTGTCGTCCTCAACATCTCCAATTCAACGTCGGTCGATACTTCTGACCCAATTTCGGGAACTCCTCATCATCCATAGTTATAACTAAACCCTCTAGTCAGATAGACGGTATAAAGTGATCAGAGCCTTACAAGGCATCCATGGGAGAGATACGTCAATATCAAGGGGCTTGTGCTCGGCAGTCCGTGGCAAAAATTGCTTGAACATCGGGACAACCCCCTCGGCGTTATTTTTCTCATAATGGGCCGGCACCTGTACGTGTATTGCAATGGATTCCAACTTGTCAAATTTTCGATCCATTAATACGTTATCCAAGCACTGCCAATGTTGCCATAGCTCCTGAAGCTCCAAGAGAGACATGTCGACATTGCCTGTGGCGATGATCAAATGGAGCTCGGCAAGGGTATTCGTTGAGGGTATCGTCGATAGTTCTGCGAAAACCCAGCTAGTTGCGTGACTGTCTGTATCGGAATCATAAACAGAAAGGGTGAGGCATGATAACCGAGAGAAGGTGGATAAATCGATTATCAGAGAAGGGAGTAGCGACCAGAATTGCTGGTCACTTGAGGCTAAAATAACGACGGTTTAAATACGGTTTCACGTGCGGAGGAAGCACGCACAACGGCCAAACGGCTGGATAGCCAGTGACTCCAACGTTTTAGGGACGATGGGAAGTATAGGAGCGATCCGGTTGAGAGAGTATGGGTTGACGAGAGCAAAAGCAGAGAGGGACCGCACGTCAATCGGACATTGTGCATTTTGCATCCATTGACAAAAACCGTCAGTTTCTCCTGGGGGTACCACGAACAGAAATGAAGATACACGGGTGGGTGGTATGGACGCATAGTCTGGTGGTGCGTAATCGTCCAAGGTCGAGTATCTGAGCGATAGGTGTTGGAGAGATGGACAATGTTGAAGATGATACCATGCGACGTTTTTGGCATACGATACGTCAAAGTAGGTGACGGTGGGGTGACAACAACTACGTATGATGTCGTTATCGAGCCAGGTAGATGCTATTACCCTTGCGCATTCGATTGTTACTCTCTTGAGGTTGACCAGCTGGTCCACGATGTGGATGAGAGCAGGGGTGCTTGGTCCACATTTACCGACCGTTAAGAATAAGGATTGGACGTGCAGAAATATGCCCCTATGGGATAATATGGTGGAGATATCTTGGAATTTCTGAATGTTCAATGGCGTCTTCGACGGGTGAAAATCACTGATCCTCAGAGACAGTGAATGGAATAGGCGACGTTGGGAAGAAAAATTGAAGCTGTGGGATATGAGACTGCAATTTGAGAGCTCTTCCTTATCTTCTGGAAGTCGATTGACGATGCAGTCGACGAGCTCTTGTGCTATCTGCATCCCACACAGGACAGCCATGGACTAAGATGAGCCGCAAAACAACGGTAAACAAGGAATTACCTTGCCCGCCGTCATCACCAGCAACGTTCCCCAATGAACGAGACAGGCCATTTCCGCCTCCTCGAGGTCCCGTATGATATTTTATCGATAATATTCGACTTTCTACCGACGTCCTCTCTCCTGAGCCTGCGTTCAACTTCGCGTGCTCTCGATGATAGCTTGGCGCCCACAGCACTCCGCAAGGTTCACTTGTCATTCACATATCCCAACGCCTATTATTCTCTCGCAGGGTCCGGGAATAGCAAGTCAACACTCCTTCTCGGCCTCCATAACCATACAAGACATCTTGTTATCACCATAAGCGACCATTACGTCTCGGATTACCTTTCCATGGAACTCGTTCCAGGATTATGGACGAACCTCTCCCTTCTACATAACCTCGAAACATTTGAGCTATGCTGGGAAGTCCGCCATGATATCAATAACGAGAGACCTGACGGTGCAAGTTTGAGGAATTTGGACGATTGGTTACAACGGATCTCTGCAATTGTCGTTGAAGCCAGCACTACGGTCAGCGGGAAGGGACTGCTTAAATCTCTCATTCTCAGACCGGCACCAGCGTATCCCAAGGACCTGATACCTAAACCGTTGCTCGAGCTTTCTAGGCTGGAACACCTAATGATAACCCAAGGACAATTGGAGGACGGATGTCCCGCAGTCCCTTGGGTAGATTTAGAGATCGGGGGACTTCTACTCATAAACTGCAATTGCGTCTCCGACCGCGCCATATCCTTGATGTGCTCGCTTGTCCAGACAAACTCCCAGACGCTACGAGACCTAACCATTCGTTTTGGGTGTACGAGATGGCAGTTGGAGTCAGAGACGATTTTGCCCTACCTTCAAACCGTTCGACGGCTGGAGATTCCAGGATTCAAGATTGAGAGTAGCCCAAATGGCCGCGACTCGCAAATGGTCCCTCCTATCGATGTTTCATCTTTGACCAATCTCCAAAACCTTACCGTTCACTACACCTTCGACACCTTCAACCTCGATCCGTTATGGATTGCACTCAAGTCCGCCGGAATATCCCTCACCTCATTCCATTGCAATCAGATCACATTTATTCTCGCCGACTATCTCGCCTCCTTCTCTGGACTACAAGAACTATCCATTCATAACATCGAAGACACACTCGAATCCAACTCCACTCGAACAACCTCAAAATTTTTCGATCACGCTCTGGCCTTGCATGCACCGACGCTCATCGTGCTTTCCATCCGATTCATGTTCAACTTCCTTGCACCTCCCAGAACCGGTTCCTCCAGCAGCTCAACCAATCAGATCCACCTCGAAGAATGGCGTTACAATCCCGCGCGTTGGGATCCCATATTCTCTCAACTCACTTCGCTCAAACGACTTCATCTTCCTCCACCGTCGTTCCCAGGCTCTCGTTCAGTCAAATTCGGCGAGTTTGTACGGACAATTTATCAAGATATTATTCAGGCGGTTCAACGTATTCATACGTTGTGCACGCTCGAGATCGTTGGCAATGGGTTTTCCTCCCGTACGGGTGCGGGTAGGAGGCATTCCGCTTCTGGGTTTATGAAGACGAGGATGATGGAGAATCAGATGAGAGAGGCGATTGCGATGTTGGTGGTACCCCAAGCGAAATCGGGGGACAGACGACGTGTACCAGAAAAGCTTGTGGTTACGAAGGAAGTGTACCTATTGGGAGAGGATGGGAGATACAGACGCTCGACGTAGGTTCTGGGGTCCGTGTATAGGTCGTAGTATTTCGTACCATGTGGTATAAACCAAGTCGTACTCACCAGAGCCCACTGTAGCTCGCTGGCTCGACCGAATCTTGAGGCGTAGTCTATTAAGCAAAGTCGAGATACAAAGCAGTCTCGATATTCACGACTCATCGGGGTAGCTGGAACTGTATGTGTGCACACGAGTATTAGCCATTTGAGCGAGGAGAATGGTACCACAAAGCACCCACATTCTACATAGTCAACATGAAGAACAAACAGTTTTCGCGCTCTCAACTTTGGCATCTTTCTCTCTGTCCATCAAAAGTACAATTTGGGCCCGGATAAGACGTCATCGGATTGTGAGAAACTGATTCTGGCAAGAAGAAACGACGGGAAGGTCGGTGTTGATGAATAGATGGAACTCTTGGAGGATGCTGGAAAACGTTAGCGTCGAAAGGTGGGGGTTGATCCACCGGAGCGAATTGTGGTCGTCGATGCGAGACAAATTAATCTGGTGCATAGGGAGAGATCGAGGGGGGTCAAGCCGGGTCCAGACCGCCGCCACGCTGAAGTATCACAATGAACTTATCATATCGATTGAATATCGTTATCGTGAGTTGCTTTAAAGGCAAATCTTTCCAAGGTTCGAATGCTGATTGAACATTGATCATCTAGTCACCAAGACACAGGAAGTCTCTCTACCACAGTGACCTAGTCGCTGACTTTTGTTTTTCTGTGTCCTCCCTCCCACCCTACTCTTTTCTTACCTCCTATTTCTCTTTCCCCCCACCCACCCTACATCTTGGAAGCTGCCAGCACACGGTGCGCCTAGGACAGGCCTCGCTCTATTGGCTCTCCCTCTCCTTTCCTTTCCCCAACCTTTACGTAGCTTCCAATACATATCTATACACCTCACGCAAGTGACGAGCCGCCAGACAAGATTGGGGTTATAGAAAAATACAGCGCGTGCTCCCCCATTCCCACGCTTCATGCACCACAGCACTGCGCTCAAGAAATCAATAGGCATTAAAATGAATAGATTTCGTGGTTTCGCGTGAATACAAGCGAACTATGTGCCCGGAACTTAAGCAAGCAGGGTAATCGTGACATCAAGTTCGCACGGTCCGTGCTTGTCTACTCGTCTCCGTCACAGCAACTGCATTTCCTGAGCATCTCCACATTTGACTGCTATGACCGACTTCACCAACTACAAAGACACACTTGCAGAAATGGATGAGAGCATCGAAAGGATGGAACAACAGCTCATTCAGTTGCGCGTCCGTCGCAATATGATTGTGCCAATAAACCGAACCCCTCGCGAATTGTTGCAGGAAATTATGCATTATGTGAAAGGAGACGATGCGGTGGAAGGTCATATGGAGTCCAGCTTCATGAAGTTGGAACAGGTGTGTCAGTACTGGAGAGAGGTTGTTTTGGAGTACCCAACGCTATGGACAAAACTCGAGCTTCATCACAAGTTTGATCTTTTACGGTTAAAGGAAGTGCTCAGGCGTTCAAAATCATCGCCACTTTGGGTTCAATGGCGTTATCGAGGAAAACCTGTCGAAGGATTTGGTCGAGAATTGGCTTCTGTGATACAAGGACAACAGCATCGAATCCAAATACTCGAAATCAACGAGTCCTACTATTCTACCCGTGTTCAAGGCGGTTTTACTTACTACTTGATGGAGTCGAAGAACTGGCCATCCCTCGAATCTTTGAAGATTCGCATCATGACCGGCACTCGCGAGGTCATCATGCTCACGAATGATCTTTCAATCCCCAAATTACGCTCCCTGTCTGTTGAGCGATACTGGGATCCCACTCTACTAGTACCATCGCTCCAAGAGTTGCAAATTATCTCGCCCAACACCAGATTGCAGTTCAACCAGCTCTCCTCTCTGCTTTCTTCCCTCCCGAATCTTCAGGAGCTTGATCTGCGCGATGCATTATTGGAAGTCCAGGGTGAACATTGGGACAGTTATACTCTTGGACAAGGACCCATCCAAATCCGGTCTCTTCGCAAGTTGATTCTCCATTCATATAACTGCAGTACCGTTGCAGCCTTCCTTTCCCGTATTGCCCTCCATGATGGAGTCGCCCTGCACCTACATTCCCGGAATGCACGCAACGACCCGTTCCTTGATAAAATTGCTTTCAAAGCCCTTCGAACGAAACCTGTATTGACGTGCATGGCTTCCCGCTTTAGTTTAGGCCTAGATCACCATAGCACGTCTTCCACATTCACGTTTTCCGACCTACCTACAAATCAGATCTGGTTCAAGATCACCATTCCGGGCACAGATAACGAAGTATCATATTCCATGATCTCCGCAATTTCTCTCGAAAACCTCGTGTCTTGTTCGATTTCCACAACTTGCAGGAAGCTTGAAGAAAGAGTGGTACGCACTTTATCGACAGGTACAACATTGGAGGTTATCACACTCGGCCCGGGCTTTTCGAACGATGGAAATAGAGATTTCATTGATGACATGGCGAATTGCATCCCGCAATGCAACGTCCACCAACAAGCAGGCCAAGAACAAGCTGAACTCGTGGAAAGCAAACGCTATGCCTTGCCACGTAGTTATCCCCACCCATGCAAAGAGTGCCAAGAACTCGGGAAGTCCTTCTTCCCCGCTCTCAGAAAGATAGTGCTTCCCCATACAGGCATGCGCACCAGGTCATTACCAAGATTCATTGTTGGTAGGATACGCTGCGGGCTTCGAATCGAAGAAATCTTTATTGACGACAGTGTTCGATCAAGACGATTGGAAATGTTTCGTCTGAAATATTTGGAGCTGTGCAATGACTTTGGGCCATCGGTTAAGGCCAGGAACATTGGCATTGAGGAATACAGCGATGGATTCGAGAATTGGGATGAGTGGGATGAAGGCGATGAAGGCGATAAAAGGGACGACGACTGAGAACAAAATTGGTGCCGGTGTTTAGGCTTATGGTGATGCAGATTCGGAGGCGAACATTTGTCATAAGTACAGTACAATCTCAGATGTGATATCTTGCTTACCTCGCTCTCGGCGTTGACGTGTCGTTATGCATCCTCAATCTGGCCTGTTGCGAGAGCAAGATTCTGACGATACAGGTACAGGCTTTTGTACGTACCAGACCCGCAGATACCATACACACTACGGTTCATTGAGGACGCCAGTAGTTCACGCGTTCACGGACTGACACGTAGAGCGATATTGTACATAGAGCTGTCACCTGCACTCGTCCCAAAGAATACAAAAATCTTTACCCCATCGTAAAAATTGCCATGGTTTAAACCACTGATTGGCACCCTCAATTGGGCCGTCTCCTTGTCCATCCCACATGGTCAAGCACAAATGATATTTAAATAGACAGAGATGGCAGTATCGACTATGGTCTGAGCGAACGTTGTTATTCAGATAGAGGGCTAGTAAGTGGCATTACAGTTTCTCCAAAGTGCTCCCACTCACATGTTCGAGTTCAACATTATGCTGATGCATGGCAAGCTTGAGTTCACACGCCGGGTTACTAGTCAGCCTGCAAGGATGCCGGTGAACATTTGTATAACCTCTTAATAATCCATGCTTTGAATGCGGCTTTGAGAGCAAGATTTTGTCGTAGCATTTGGCTTTTGTACAAGAATATACAGCTGATATACACCCAATAGATAGACAATGACACATACACAGACACACGGAATACACTGTACTGTACATACAGATGCCCTACGCTCTCGCGTTAAAGTACACAAACATCGTTATCCTTTACAATAATCGACATTCTCTCCACCACCGAATGATACATCGTCACCACCTGACCCTTGTCCATCCCCAACGACGACGAGAACGGTACCTTTCCAGAAGCGATATCCAAACACACAGAAGTGGAGGGATCGAATATGGATTGAGCAAACGTCGTCGAGGGGGGTGCAGATTTTTTGAGATTGGCCAAGTTGAGGTGGGTGAGAGGGAAGGAAGAGATGAGTCCGAGACAAGATGAGTCGGTTTGGATGGTTTGAAGAAGGGATTTAGGGGTCGGAGGAGGGGAGGGATTGAGTAGAGTCGAGAGGGTGGTTGTGGATTCGTTGGAATGAGCTGGAGGAGGGCTGGGAGGTGGACTTGGGGGTACTGGGTCGTCTTCAGGATAAAGCTTGAGTTTGAGGCTACGGAAGAAGCTGGGTGCTGGAGCTTGGCTTGCTTTCCCTGCATCCGCGCTCGGGGGTGAAAGAGTACCGTTCGCGTCTACAAGGGAGGTGAACGCTTTGGTGATGGTACCTACGATGTTGAGCCTCGTCATGTTATCCCCAGGATTCGACGGTCCAGGGAGGGAAAGCACAAAGGGCATCACGCTTGCGCTCAATCCCTCTTCGCTACCTCTCAAATCGATGTTCATGAGATGTTGAAGTGGGAGCTTGTTAAGGAGGGTGAGGAATGCAGAGATGGTGGAAGGCGTGGAAGAGATGCCGCCTTTGAATGTCAGGTTGAGGAAATCGTGCTTTGGACCTGAGCTGGAGCTGGAGCTGAGGGAGAAGGTGAAACGACCGAATTTGGTCTTGTCGGTTTGGTGGAGGATGAGCATGTTGTAGAGCTTAGGAAGAGATGGATGAAGAGACGCTTCGTTTTCTATGTCTGTGAAAGGACTGAAACGTTCGGTGAGAGTGAGGAAAAGTTGTTCAAAGGTGTTTGGAGTGGTGTCGTGCACACTGTTCGTTTCGCCTCTCTCGAGAATGCTATGGGTATGCACCCTTCTCCTTCCATCGGTTACAATCGCTATTTTTGCGCCTAGCGGGAAATCTATATTCGCTAGCAAGCCGCCGAGGAATATGAGGTTGTTGTCGCCTAAGTAGAGGGATTCTAACTTGGGTAGCGAGAGGACTTTGGTTGACCCGAGTCTAGATTGGTGAGGCCAAGAACCGACGAGTAAGATGTCGAACAAGTGGAGATGTTGGAGATTGGGTAAGGAGGATAACGTGTCGATGAGTTCGTGAGTCGTGATACCTTGCTGGGTTCCTTTAATGCTTATGGATGTTAATTGTGGGTTAAAAATGGCCTTGGATGACCATGTGAATATCGTGTTGTGCAGTTCGATGGCGAATGATTGGAGTTGAGTGTGTGGTGGGATGACGGGCGGTGAAATATTAGGGGTGTGAAGTTGTGTATAGCGTAACGAGAGCTGTTCGAGTGACGTTAAATTTGGGATACTAGACCTCCACTGGATCGGCAATGGAGCGTCGAGGGAGATTGATTGGATACGAGAGAGATGGGTCTGGAATAGTTCAACGATATCAGCTGAAGGAGTTGTAGTAAAAGTGATTATGAGAGGTAGGGATTTGGAACGGGAAAGGAGGGTAAGGAGTAAATCCTCGGATACGGGGATGAAGATGGTCGTCCAGAGAGTGGGATCAGCGAGCGCTAGGTCTCGTAAGTATGATGATACGTGGGTGATGGTAAGCCACTGATAAGGCTTGCCATGCTGTGCTCCTATGAGGGAGTAGGCGTATATGATGCGAGAGAGGACCTCAGGGGGGAGTTGGGCGATGAGAGGTGCAAGTTGGTTTCGGCGCCGGCGCAGCTGAAAGAGCTGGCTACCTGAGTCGGTGTCTGGATAGAGTTGAAGCTCTGTGATGAGTTCATCTATCTCGGCTTGCTCGAGCCACCAAGACTCGGAGGATGGGGAGTCCATTGTGAGCATCATTGCATGAATGGGTGGCAAGCTGTGGTTGCCTGCTTTAATGGCAGTCTATAAAGCAACGGTTACTTGTCAACTCGATGCACTGCAGTCTATCCACCCCTGAACCAGCGCCCAGGGAAACGAAGGCTTGGGTTATAGATGGATGACTAAGCCGGTACCATATTGCTGCCTCAACGGATCCGAGCCTATTCTCATCTCCTCCGAGCTACTCGTCCTTGTCGTAACAAGGCTGTGGCCATGCAAGGCGCCTCGTGT
Source organism: Volvariella surrecta (assembly GCA_951802395.1). Taxonomy (NCBI): domain Eukaryota; kingdom Fungi; phylum Basidiomycota; class Agaricomycetes; order Agaricales; family Pluteaceae; genus Volvariella; species Volvariella surrecta. Next base: position 54,083 of record OX637791.1, on the reverse strand, counting down.
TACATTGTCGAGGTCTCGAAGCACGAGTACAAGGGTAAGGAGCAATGGCAACCGTTGTTGTATTAGGCTATTTGCCACGAGCGCTATTGTTGAAGGAACAATAGAAAGCTTGGAATGCAGATGGTCGGTGGATGAAGGGGACGCAGGGCCACAATTGCAATGAACTGCTCGTCTTTGTAAGTCATCATCGTTCTCGTTATTCTGACTCCTTCCCTTTCTCTCTTTCTACCACCCAACTTGCCCGCCGTCTTCTCCTTTCTCGTCATTCGTTTGGTTGATTTCGCCATGTCTGCGCGGTCAGGCATGCTCGCGATTGTACTATTAGCGCTATCAGCAAGTTTAATTGGTGAGTGCTCCGAGTCTGTCGTGCTTGGTCGCTCATGTCCATCACAGTCGCTCAAACTACACCAGCTGTAGTGTGCATTGCTGGCGAATGTGTTCAAGGATATTCCAACATCACCAGTGAGTTCCTCTCCCTCAAGCATACTCTACAGATCTGACATCCCCTCAGTTGGTGCGCAACTATCAGCATCGGGTGCTGCAACGTCCATCCAACTTTTACCCGGCGAATACACGAGCAACACCAATCCCCAACTTCTTCACGACCTTCTTGTCTCTCCATCTGCACGACTGAGTCCATCACCGGGCTTCCCAAATGACTCCTCACCAATATCATTGCCACTCGACTTTACGCTTCAGCCAGGTCTAGCAGCCTACTCCGATGCTCTCTACTCGGGCCAAGCTTCCTTCATCCCGCTTTCAACCGATCCAAGCGTCAACCCATCAACACCGCTGACCGCAAGCTCACTGGCAATGTCATCAAACTCCTGGGCAGCATTGTCCCTATCCCCTTCCAACACCCGCTTGGTCATATGGGATTCAATACCCGACATGTCTCAACTCCCATCATCAGGCTCCATTTCCCTCCTCGATATCCAATCGCAAACTTGCACCCCTCAATGTTCCAGTGCCGGTATCTGCACCTCTTCCGGATCATGCACCTGTCTCCCTGGTTTCGAAGGTCCCTCATGCGAATCTTGCTCTTCAGGTCACTTCGGCCCATCTTGCCAACCTTGTCCTGAAAACTGTGAAAGTTGCGCTGAAGGTACGACAGGTACAGGCGTATGCTTGAAACCTACGATTACCAATGCGCCGGAGAGCTGTAACTGTCTGAATGGGGTCTGTGGAAATAATGGGCAATGCAGATGTAATGAAGGCTTCACGACCGGAGACGATGGGAAATCATGTTCAAAATGTGAAAATGGGTTCTTTCTAACATCAGAAGGAAACTGTCAAGGTGTGTCATTTCTCCGATCCTGTTTTCCCGGTTTTAACTCCATATATGCAGTCTGCCAACTCGGATGCGATCAGTGCACGGATGGAACCGGAGTCTGTACTGTCTGCACATCTGGATTCTCTCAAGACAACAACGACCGTACGAAATGTAATGCTCCACGATCTGTGACGTCAACGGGAACCGTTTGTCCTAACGGTGCCTTTGCAAATGGCAATTCATGCGCCGCGTGCGATGCTGCTTGTTCAACATGTACAGCTGGAACCTCCAACGATTGCATCGTTTGTGCTCCGGGGAGTTTCACGCTGGATGGAGCGTGCGTCGCGGTTAATGCTGATGGAGTTTGTGAAGGCTCGAGTAGGATTGCGAATAACGTGAAGCGGGCTTGTGATAGTGCGTTTTTATCGTTCTTTTTTATATCTTCACAGAATTTGACCCAGCGTTATAGCTTGTCCTGCAAAGTGCACGACTTGTCGCATTCCAGGATTCAGCGTGGCGTCACTACCTACCGACATCCAATGCACGGCCTGTCTACCAGGCTTCTTCCTCTCAAATGGCCAATGTGGCGATTCCTGCCCATCCGGCACTTTTCTCTCCCAAGACGGTTTCACCTGTACTCGTGAGTCTACATTTATGCTCTTCGTCTTATCTATTGTTTATCCAACCCTTTTACGGCTCTCAGCTTGTGCCTCATCCTGCGCCACCTGTTCCGGATCATCCAATTTCTGTCTAACTTGCCCATCAAACCAACTCGCCTCCAACGGTAGCTGCATAACCGGAGCCTGCCCCTCGAACACTTTCTCCTCCAACGGTGCTTGCCTACCCTGCCATCCCGACTGCACATCCTGCACAGGCGCTTCATTCAACCAATGCACCGCATGTCCTTCTACGCGTCCCGTGCTCAGCGGTTCCAATGGCGGCCGCTGTCTCCCAACATGCACTAAAACCCAATTCTTTGATACCATCTCGGGGACATGTCAATCCTGCCATTCATCCTGTGCATCATGCTCAGGTCCCGGATCTGACCAGTGTCTCTCTTGTCAATCGAATGATTCGTCACCGACGGTGTTGAGAGGCGGACATTGCACCTCGACGTCATGCGGAACTGGCAACGCAGGTCAAGATTCTGGAGGTCCGTTTGTTCAGGATCTAGGCGTTTGTCTGTCGGAGCTTGTCGTTGTACCTGAAGGCTCGGGTACGGATGAGCTGCCCCCTTTGCCTAGCGTGACTGGGATAGATGAACCCACGAAAGTGGACAACGGTGTCAAATTGGAGTGGTGGCAGATATTGTTGATGGTTCTCGGATGTGTGGCGATCTTCGCGTTCGTCGTTTGGCTGTTATGGTGCAGGAGAAGGAATAAGAGGAAGCAGAAAAAATTGATGGTGATGGGCAGTGCAGGGAGTAGTACGAAGAAAAGCTGGTGGCGCACCTTTGTGGGACTGTTCAAGAGTCGTCATGCGGACAAGGGTGGAAAGACCGGCAAATTGGTTATCGTTCACCCTACGTTGGATGACGAACAAAAGGACTTTGATATTGGTGGAAGACCTCCAAGGAGTTCGGATGAAGAATCGGACATGTCGAGGCTTCGAAGGTTACGCGCTGTTGAAGGAGGCCTACCGACGCATTACGACTATGATTACGATCGTGATCGTGAGCTCGACTATGGTCGTGATTATGAGCGTGATCAGTATTCTTCACCTCGCTTTGGACATCCTCACTTGGATTTGGATCATGATCATGACTCGGATTATCAGGCTCAACCCCCTGTGATGGCGACGTATCATATCACAAATCATTATTCGACACGTTCGCATTCACATTCGCATTCACAATCGGATGATGACGCGAGCGGAAGATCGAGGTCGACCAAGTCAAGAAGCACGCGTACCCGTGAACATACGCATGCACGCGCGAAATCGCGCGACGGTGGCCAGGCTCTGCATGAGGAGGAGGAGGGAGAAGAAGCAGAAGATGTAGGACAGCTTATCGATTCCTATGCTCATGCATCTCAGCATGAGAGATCCCCTACCCTCTCCAAGCGTCATCCGCATCGTCGTCGTCATCATCATCACGATCAAAGTCCTGAACCAAGAGAATATGATTCACGTTCTCAGTACTCTTATGAGAGCTACGAACGAGAACGGGACGAAGAACGACGTGACAGACGGAGAGATAGGGATCGGGATAGGTACAAAGAGGATCAATACGAGATCGAGGAAGATAGATACTCGGATAACTTTACACCGCTGCCACCTCCACCTCGACCTTCAGCTTCATCATCCAAATCGAGCCCGCGATATCCTCAGTATGATCAACAATACCTCCAGCAAGACCCTTATCGTCGTCCTTCGAACCAGAACGCTCGCGATCGTCAACGACTTGCAGCATCGTATTCTAGACATCAGGCCCCTCCACGGAACAGGTTTCAAGGGGAGAACATGAGCACCATTTCAGCTCCGTCGTTATATTCCCAAATGACGGGTGCACCCAGAAGAGTTCCAGAACCTAGGACGAGATTGAGGGGCGATGATAGTCGATGGGCATGGGATGCTCGAGTTGATGAACGGGCTGAATACGATGAATACGATTATGGTCACGCACGCGAACACGAAGACCGCTACCCAGAAATCGTTGGGGATAGGCAAGATGGACAAGATCATTTAGGAGCGGAAGTGATGAGTACGAAGACAGGAAGTTTCGGTGGGCTCAAATCAAGGTTTTCGATGAGCACGCTTGGGACAGCTGCTAGAGTGAAGCAGGATGGGAAGTTGAGGAAGAGGATGGGGTTATTTTGGAGACGTTGATTTCTCATCTTTTAGGCATTCATTTCTTGATACACGACTTGATACGAACGATGGCATGGCATTCTAATCGTGGGGTTGATCCCCATGTGGACTTTCTTTACCTTACATATCTTTTTATTATTTCATCATGTCTTGATTCGTATACCACACGCGCTCGATTACGATTGTTTCACATTACGATATACGTCCCACGACGCTCGTTATTGATTGATATCCTATACTCTGACTTAATATGTATATTTGTAGCATCCATTTTGCTTGGAACTATGATTACAGGCAGAATAATCACTTGTATTATGTAGACGATCTTGCAAGGCAACGTCCGCTTTGCAAACTCACTGTTGTTTGAGTTTGCTCCCCACCAGACCAATTCGAGACTGATTGACACACTTCTACTCGCTAAACCGAGAGAACGCACGTGTCCAGAGTCCCCATGTTCGAATTGCAAGTTGCACATCTGGTTCCTTTCTCGATTACAAGACTCTATGAGTAACCACGATGTATGTGCATTGCGCACGTACGATCATACCACAATGGAAACTCTAAGGATCACAGATCGGGTTCAGCCATAGTGATTTGGTAGTTCTCTGCGTCCGCAGTATTCGATAAAAGTGTCGCAACACCCGCAGCGTCCTCCCCAGTCTCAACATCACTTGAGTCCTCCATCAGCATGTCATCGTCTTCCTTTCTTCCCCATTTATATGGTTTCTCGACGGGTTTGATATCAGGTCTCTTAGCATCCGGTGTCGCGGCAGTCTCGATCCCAGCGGCCTTGATCGCCCTGAGCAACACATCCTTGCTCTTACAACTCCTACAATCCAAACTCTTCACCCCATATTGAAGTCGTCGACAATACGAAAGCATGCGGGAGAATGGCACTAGATCAACATTACCAAAATCCAACGCCGTGAAGGTGATGTGGGTCAAAGAAGGGAAGAATGTCCTCCGGAATGTGTCGCAAGAGACGCAATCGGTCAACTCTGCAGGTTGGGAAAGTGCGCGAGGCATGGCCGCGTCCATGGAGGCAGTGGGTCCAACTTCGGCTGGAGTCTTCGTATCCTGAAGAGGGATTTCACCTAGATGTGCGCAGCCGGGTCTAGCCCTTCCGAACGACTGGATTACGGATAAGCCGACGATAGATGACAGGTACATCTTCAAGAGTTTTGGTGCTGTTGAGATCACTGGTAAGCAGTAGTCGTTCAAGGCAGGACCGTCTATATGCAGCGAAACCAACTCTTCGAGAGGTAGGTGACGGAAGAGACTTATCAACTGTGATTGCAGTTCGTTATGTGGCTCAGATGCCGCTTGGACCGATATGTAGAGCCATGGTCGCTCTTCAAAGCCCTCAAGAGCTGATAGAGCTGTCTGATACGGATTACAATCGATAACGATGCTGTTGCAATACTGCATCCTGCTAATGATGTCGGAGTAGTGGGTGGATAGAGTTTGGATGAGTGGCGCTGCGGACGCCCGAGCGGCGTAACAAGAAATGGAGATGTTGACGGATATGGGGATGCGCGTGTGGCGAAGGAAGTAAGCTGTTGAGTCGACTGAGTTGTCCCCAAGATGTAGAGAGGAAAGGGCAGGAAGGTGGGCGTTGACTTCAGTGTCAACAGAGGGAGGTGGGTGACGCAAGGCATGGTACAGACTGAGTCTGGAAAGGGAAGGAAGTTGTCGAAGGAGACCAAAGAGTTGAAACATCGCAGGTGGGGAGTTGATATCACTGATGCTGAGGTTCGTCAGGGAAGGACAAGTGAAAGAGTCCCATTGCAATGAGCAACGGATAAGGTGGAGTTTCTGCAGGTTGGGAGTCGATTCAAAGACAATGGATGGTAGACGATTTAGACGCGAATATCTGCACGCAACCACAAATTTCTCCATCTTTGGAGCGGGCTTTTCCAAAAATGTACCGATCTTATGCACAACATCCCCATCAATATCGACGAACGACAGGCGGCGAATACGGGGAATGTGTCCATCCAAATGAGCCAAATTCATCTTGTGGTCGCAATTGACCGTGAGTAGGGAAGCTTTAGAGCGAGTCAGCACTTCTTCAATGCATGTGTCCTGGTACTTCATGTGAATGTTGGACCAGAGACTAGGCGTCGTGCGCGCCACCTCCCTCCAATGGTGCGAGACATGCGTGACTTGCACCCACTTGTATGATTCTTTGAATGAAGAGCTGTGTTCGGAGAAGATCCTCGACAGGACTTCTGGGGGCAAGTAGTAGACTGGTGTGAGCGTGTTACGGCGGCGTCGCAATTCAATGATGGCGTGTTGTAATCGTTGGATCTGGTCATCAATTTCTTGAAAGGACGATGCTAGGCCTTTATTCGTATTGTAAGTTGTATTATGTGCGTGGATTGTGTAGGGGACGGGTGAAGACATTGGCGATATTGTGGACGTGCCTATGTCTTTAATATAATTTGGAGTTTCGTGCGGAGTTCGCACGTTCTTCAGGGTCGTGTTCTATAATGACTCTGCACAACTCGATTCGACATTCGCCTCCGAGTCCGATGGCTGCTTTATGCGAGAAAGGGTTCCTCAAGAGCTAATTGGCTCCATCTTCAATTATCTTTCGGATGACTCATGAGCTACAGTCTGCCAAGCTCAACGCCTCCTCTTCAACACCATTTCTCTTCGTATCGGCCACTTTGTCGCCAGTGACGTTAGTGAAACTAGCCAACGTTTTCGAGGATTCTTCATAACATTATCTTCAAGGCATATATCACCCGGGAATATTCTCCAATTAGAGGATATAAACTGTCGCTCGAGCACTCCAGCGCCTATTCAGGTTCTGGATGAGCTCAAGGTGTGCATGCCGTGTATACCCTGGCATCACTCGCCCTTGATACTTTTGTATTTGATGAGTTGCTTGTGTTGTAATAGCATATCGTATCGAACTACATATGCAACATTTCCACAGAACAACTGGGAACCTCACCCACCCTTGATCTATCCACAATATTGGATTTGTCTCTCTTAACGGATGTCATGCCTTTCCATCTTCATTGTGAACTGGGTAACGCCTGGATACTTGCAGCGCTGTCCACCCTATCAGAAGAGAACGGCCTTAAAGAACTCCACATTTCTTGCAACCTTGTTGATGATCGTGCTGTCTCCTCAGATATTGAGAGACAGTGACCACGTTGGGTTGGTTTGGACGTCTCGGACATATTGGCAGATGCAAATTACAGACTACCACGCATTGTTTACTTGCATTTGGAAGCCGTGGACGATGAGGTACCTGCTATGAGACTTGTTGATGTGTCCAAGCAAGTGCTACCGAACACGAACAAGCAGAAGTTGCTTGTTACCTAGCTTGCGAGGTCATATTGACCCCCCACCTGCAGCTTCCCAACACGAGCAAACAATGGCTTTGTGTACAATTTCGAGAGATGTGGGTCGTTTCCTGTCATCAAACACTTTGTTGACGATTTCGGCAGAACCTTGCTTGGGCAAGGAAGGTCAGACACGATTAGTGAACGCTAGTTAGCAACCCATTTGCTGTCTACAAACGTGTCGATATAATTTTCAATCTCGACAAATTGACGTCGGACTATGCGCAGCCGGCGACGAAATAAGAAATAAAGTGTATCACTGGACAAATAGAGAATCGTTGAATTGTTTCTCAGTATTCAAACCCTTTTAATCCTGCCCATTAATCATTGCGTAGCTTGTAAATGGCTTGGAAGCGGGTGCTATATGGCAGATTGCAAGTACGTTTACGATGGCAGGGTGGGGATTGTCTTACTGACATTATCTGGGGAAGTGGTTGACCATCCCTCTCTCCAAGAGTCCTGGGTTGAGTTTAAATTATTTTGGTACTCGGAATGTACGACATTTCATGCATGTTAATGGCAACTCTCGTTTATTCCAAACAAATACTAGAGTACACCCGGCCACAAATGCCTCAAATTCCCTAGCATGGTCCACTGCCAGTCATGGAGGCGAAAACGTACCAACCTTAGAATGCATGATCAGGTAGTCCCAAATTAACTCTCTTAAACCTCCTTGGTATTCAAGTAAAAACGAGTTGCACGACGATACCAATCATGACCACACTGTTAATTAAGTACCTCATCATATTAAATCAAGCAATGAACGACTACTTCAGAAAGAATGACACAACTATCAACTTGTAATCTAGGACTACGTGTATTATGAATGTGCGTGAGGACAGTCACAAAACCAGGTTATCACCCTAGAGGGTATCACTGGACACAAGTAATGACTCTCGTGCCGAATTAAAGGTTAAGGTTGATTGGGGTGCAACCAATTGCGACAACTCCGTTCTGAGGCAAAAAGTTAGCACAATGTAAAACACATGTGAAAAAAGTAACATACGAAGCTGTTGTCCGTGCAGCAGACGGGTTGGGCAGTGCAGGACTGAGAGTTAGCAAGACCGAGGGGGGAGCACGTAATGCCAACAGGGACGGTGAGGTCTCCGACGATAATACCGAGTAAACCTAATAAGGACTGAGCATAGGGAGAGCCGGCCTGGATCACAAACCGAAATCAGTCATGATGAAAAATGGCAAAACAATCTGCGACTAACACTCTGAACATCTTGGCAGCACTGAACGCCGCCTACGTTGCATTCATTGCCAGTACTAGGGGGCGGGCTTCCTCCTGCCTATAGTTAAACATGTGAGTATATGCATCCTGCGATTCCACCATGGTGACCTACGAGAACCGTAGAAACGGCGCCGAGAGCAAGGAGAGCAAAGGTGAATGTCGAAGAGACGCGAGCCAACATTGTAGACGAGTGAAGGGCTTTGAGAAAGGTAAAGGACTAAGTTGAGTAGCTGAGTAGATGGGTCTGACTTGCTGAAGAATAAACAGGCAAGTCGACGGTTTATATACTCCAAAGAAGCCTCAAAATATATATATATAGATTTTTCTATCCGAATGAAGACATTATTTGTACCTCACAATTCTGTCTTCAACCGAACAGAAGCTCGAGCTATTTCTGAATTGTAACTAGCAATGCGTTGAAGTCAATAATATGTAAAAAAGAAAAACTTACATGCGAGGAAAAAGAAACTTGCATGCGAAGCGAGCCATCGTCGTTGCTTCTAGCCTCATCAGCCTCGATTAGCGACGGTGGAGCAATAGTTTTTTTTTTAAACATAGGTGTTCAGCCCGCTAATGTAGCAAACCTTCGTAACATCCGGATTGCGATGAGCTTCGAAAACAAGAGTGCCGTTATCGGATTACTTTCTCATTGGCTGTTCAACGAAATGCACTCATAAAATTAGATAATTGACACAGATAAAATACGGTCCTGTTTGAACACCACTCCAGTAAAATAGAGAAGCTCCACGGAATTGAGGTCGTCACGAAAAGGCGCGTGCATTGCTAGAATTTCTCTGGGTGGACACCATCTTCACCTCGACATGTGGAGCGTTTGAAAGCTATGAGTCAACGGGCAGGAATGAAAGCTAGGAAATACTTTTAGAATTAGTTCCTGATTACGCTTAGTTGTCCATGCGCTCCCATCAGAGCAACGTATTTTTCTCGGCCATGCATCGGTTCTTTACCGCTCAATTATTTACCAACAGGAGAGACGGAGACCTTAGGAGTTCATGTATAATTATAACGTTTTTGCCGTTTTGGCCGTTTGTGCTATATTTTCGTCCAACCAACGATCCAGATGTTAGTTTGGAGGAACCCTCAAGTTGCGAGCATGTAAGCCGCTAAACTTCCGTGCTGGACGACTGCAAGTTCATGGGCTTCCATTAATATGATTTAGACTGAGTGCGTTGTCGGAAAATTGTAGGGGGACAAAGTGCAGGAGGTGGTTGAGTCCAGTTTCAGGCCGGAGCTCCACAGAAGGGGTACAACCAAAGGTATCACCCTTCTCGAAGATGAACCACACTTGAGAAATTCTCGAATACTAGCACGAGATGCTACAAAATGCAGACCTTCTAAGCAACGAGCGACTATTGTACAACTAATTTTATTGTGAGTTCTAGATCGCAAACTCCCTATTTGGCTCCAGAAACCTATTTGGCTCACGACACACCACAGATACATCAGTTACTGACCTTGCGTACATAAACCCCATATGAACTGCACTCAAGCAAACACAGGTCACATTAACCCTTCCCACTCTGACTCTATCCTCAAAGATTCTCCTTTCATACCGTGAAGGATAGCAGGGTAGCAAAAGGGCATTGGGATGGCAGGGGATTCAATAAAGAAGGCAGCGAGCTGCGTGACAATTGGTAGCACCAAAATTCCGTGATCCTGCAAGCCCGGAAGAATTCTACCATACCTTGACGACGTTTTCGAGTTGGGGCTCCGGATCGGTGCATTGAACTGGATCTGTATACTAGGAGCAAGTAATAAACGCGTAGTCTATGACCAGAGCTCATTTAATACTAAGTTAGAATTCGGGTGAGAAATTTGGGCCGACTGGAGCGAAATTGTTCCGTCTTACGGCCAGCAACTCACGGGCCGGGAACTACCGTTATCATGCGAGACCAGGAATTTCTCTTGCTATACACACGATCAAGCGCTTAGGGTCGATCCGTTTCAGCATTAGAGCACGCGAAACACACCTTCAATCAACATCGGTACAATGTCTACACCTAAGTCAATACCATCATCACTCTCCCATACGACTACTCGACTGACTGCTCTTGCTTCACACCTTAGTCCGACTAACGATACCGCGAGAAGGAAGGTAGTAGTATGTAGGGATTTGGGACAAGATGTAATGGAGTTGTTGCAGGAGAGGAAGGACTTTGACGTGAGCGAGGTTGTTGGCAGTACAGTTGAGGGTACTGACGGGATGTACATAGATCGTGCTTTGGACAGAAGATCGTCCGACCGATCGGCAGTGGCTGTTGAAGAATATCTATGGGGCTAGTGGTGTACTCGTCATGCTGTCCGAAAAGGTGGGTTATCATTTATCTGCGCACTGTCCGGTCCAAATCTTCATGTTGGAACTGAACTTCCGGGTAGGTTAATGCTGAACTTCTAGATGCTGGTGAGTGAGCAACTCTTTAAGCTGACAACATCTTGCGATGATACTGGCACTTGCATCAGCTGGCCCAAGTCTGCGTGTTGTTTCCACTATGTCCGTTGGATACGGTACGATTTCCTCCGCGCTGGTATTAACAATCAGACCCTTACGATCTGCAGAACATATTGACAGAGCGGAAGTCGAAAAAAGAGGAATTAAAGTTGGATATACCCCCGATGTTTTAACTGATGCAGGTAATAGATCTATTATGGACAGGAAAATAGCACTGACTGTGCATTTTCTCGTCTTGGTATATTAGTTGCAGATTTGTCAGTAATGCTGGCCCTTATGGCAAGCCGCAATGTCGGTCAAACACTTTCTCTCGTCAAGGCAGGCCAGGTACTCAATTCACCCAAAATTACATCTTTTGATCTCACCGCAAACCGATCACACCTCTAGTGGCCAAATCATACCTGGTCGCCATTCAGCTTTTGTGGTCCCCAGTTAAGCGCATCCCCCCGTTCACCGACACGTATAGTTGGTTTTCTAGGTTTCGGTCGCATTTCCCAGGCGATACTCACCCGCCTGGTGCCATTTGGTATAACCCATTGTATCTACTCATCTAATCCCAACTCTCCACCAAATCTGGCCCGGGACGCCGCACTTGCCAAATCGCTCAACTTGAATTCCATCATACGCGTCACGCTCGATGCGCTAGCTCGAGAGAGTGACATTTTGTTCGTTCTTACTCCGGGTGGTGAAGAGACGAGACATTTAGTCAATGAAGCATTCCTGAAGAAGATGAGGAATGGGAGTGTACTTGTAAATACCTCTAGAGGTAGTGTGGTAGACTCTGACGCGCTTGCTAAAGCGTTGAGTATGGGGTGGATTTGGGGTGCCGGTGTGGATGTAGTGGAAGGTGAGCCTAACGTGACGGATCAACATCCCTTAGTCCAGGAGCCCAGGTGAGTCGTCGAGCAGCTTCGCTTCTTCGTTCTCTATCGCCTCGAGCAACATAGATTAACGAACCGGCAGATGTATTGTGCTACCACATATCGGAAGTGCTACCTTCGAGACGAGGTTGGGTATGGCTACATTGGCTGCTAAGAATTTGTTGGCGGGGTTAGATGGAGTACAACTTCCTGCTATGGTGCAATGATGAAATACCTGTTGTTGGTTGTCTACGGATTATAGACCATCGAACTGGATGAAGCTGGTGTGTATGCATAAGGGAATTGATCGGTTTTTTGGTTCCCGCCTAAGCTCATTCACAGCGTAATGTGCAAGTGTTAGTTGGGGAGATACAGAATTCTGGATGTAGCAGGGCAACGAACACACACGATGAAGGAATGGCTTTCCGTAAGGGAGTGTACGCTCGCCAGAATTCCAACTGCTTTACCTTTACTCGTAGTTACCGCCATGACTAGCCTCCACTTAGCACATTGTCCCTCTTCCTTTAGTACCTCCCTTCATCGATATCCTACTCAATGGAGCAAATTCGCTACCGAATTCGGGGCCATATACCCCTCTGACGGAACAGAACGCCAGTCCACTTCACGTTTATCTGTAACCATCCTGCAAATCGAATCATCTTCCCAATCGTAGCGCATATCGTGATTACCGTACGCTGATTTTCCTGCCTGGACTTGTTTGCCGATTGATCGACTCGTACTACTACCTGTTTCATAACTGCCTTCTGTGCGTGCCGTTTTCCATTGTCTGGTAGTATTTGGTAAGTCTTCAACCTCGCCTTTGAGTGCGGCTAACGAATAAGTACGACGTCCTCTCTTTCTGGGGTCGAGTCTATCTCATCCCAAAACTAGAACCCAGCTTCAGAATATGACTTCCTCCAGAATGATCCTGCACCGCGTTCCCGGAACTTCCTCGAGGTATTATTCCCAAATTCAGCCATTAACGGGATCACCGTACCATGGAAATTGTGGCGCCCCGCATTGCATTTGTGCTTCAAGAAGCGTTTGAGAGAACGTGATGTTTAACAACCCTTTCCGCAATATTGCTCAAAGTAGTTCACCAGCGCTCTGACTTCCATAAGCTCATCCAGGTATCATCGAATGGATTGCATTCCCATTGATATCAAGGTTTAACGTAACTAGTGCGGCGAGGGCGATTACGTAGTTCTGACTTCGAAGGCGTTTTTGATGCCTGATCCAGAGCCTGGCATGATGCATGAAGGACGAGTGGAGAATGGGCTTGATCCAAACATGAATGCCCAAGTCTTCGAGTTGTAAACCCATAACTGACGAATAAAAACCAATGAGTGGCAGTGGAACTAGGTGCAACTTCAATTACCTCAGGTACGCCAAATCTCCATCTCATAACGTTACAGTTTCAATCCTCCTGGTCCTGACCAAGCGGACTCAAAATGACAGCCCTATGGTGTGGATGAGAACCGATACCAATGCTACTTCGATCACGACGAGTTCTTTTCAATTTACCTAGGTTTCTTTTAAATCCTATCTCTTCTCGACAACACTGATTGCCATCGCACGACGTTCTTTATTTCTCGCCGTACTTATTATTCTACCGATCTAATCGATTATGTTATCATCTTATCAAGATGAACAGTATATCCTTCGTCGCCCTGCATACGTTCCATCCGTGTACATTTGCATTCAGAAATCCTAACTCAGCGTCAGCGTCCATTATCAAAAGAGTTTAAATCCTTGCCAGCAAGGCCAAAAATTTTCAAGTCCTCAAGAAACTCCTCAGGAACACCGATAGGCTGCAATGACGCAATCGCATCTGATGTGAAGAGCTGAGGATGAGCCGCTTATTGCCAGCAGCTCGAATGGGACTAATTGCAACGATAAAAACATCGAGCAGGGCGGTTGAGATGACCTTCATTGTGAGATTATCAAGCTTGCTTTGGTCACCGAAAAGGTGATGGACATTTGTCCTGCGGAGTTCGAGGCTTTCACCGACTTCGGCCAAGGTCTCCCTCCAGACGAGCGATAGGCTCTTTTTACCATCCTTTGGCATCCGTAGCCAGCTTTGCTTGACCGCAGTCAAGCAAATGACGTATGTTATTCATGTAGTCCGGATCTCTCTAGATGATAAAGCAATAGTATGCAATGAAAATGTGAAATATTACGCACGGCAGAGATCTATCCATGAATCGCTTCTTTCGACTCCAGCAGCTCATGAATATACCCTTTCAGGTACTCTATCTCTCCTTCTTGGGCGCCCAGCTTCTGCTTCACCTTGTTCAACTCAGCCTTGTCCTGTTCTCGGGCTGCCTTCACTTGAGTCAACTCAGCCTTGTCCTGCTCCCGGGCTGCGGTCAATTCGGATAAATGCGTCATCAGCCTGTCGACTCTTTCACTCAACCCTGCAGTCGGCCCATCAGAAGTAGAAGTTGTCGGCGACGACTGTGCAGAGAGTGCGAGGTCGTTGCCCGCTTCGTCTAGCGTTGGCAAGCTGTGTAAGTCTGGACCACCTCTCTGGCAGTGGATATACACACCATCTCCGTGTGAAGTCATAAATCTGCATGAATAACGACCTCTGGGCCGGAGATTCCAGTCTGTCGTCAGCTTCGAGAGCAACGAACGTTCCAGTCTCCGGATCATAAGCACTAAAGATGGGCTCTACGTGATATATGAATTCCGCACTGTCGGAGCCCCATTTTCCTTGACGTGTTTATACATGAAAGTGCGAGTCGTAAATGCAATATCCATGGCGACACTGGAAGGCTGGGGAACAAAATGACTCTCTGTAAAAGTTGAACGTCGTGGAACTTCCACCGCCGTCAAGACCACTGTCCTATCCTTCTTCTGCTGGGTCGCATCTGGCCTAGACTTGACAAGAGATGAGTTGGATTGCTGCTGAGATCGAGATGCATTTGAGCTCATAACTATCGATGGGAGTCGGGATGAAAGGATGTTTGTCCCTCACCATGGCTATCTGCTGACTCAGCGGCACAGTTTCGCACGGGCTATGCACGAACATGCGAACAGCGACTGCGCACGAGCGGATGTTCTGGGCAGGAAATCGCGTTAGTCACTTGAAAATGAGCACAGAATTGTTGGTATGTCGCATACTGATTGATGAGATACCCTATGCAACGTTCCTACACGATAGGACTAATGTTCACTGTCATCTTCAATGCCCGAGCAGAAAAATCTATTATCATCGCTTCCTGTCAATCATGGCATCCCCAACAAGAAAGACATCCGAGCCGACTCCTGGTACTCATATCTCGGCACATGTAGTGCAGTTCTCCTCTTCATCACTCTCTTCGTCGACCCCAATACTTCTGGCCGCAATTAAAGGTCTGTCGACGAGCCTCTTCCAAGGTGTTAGTTGGACATTTTGGTCGATAAAGATTTATTCAATCCGAAGCCCACAATGTATCCTGCCGACAATTAACCTTGGTAATGACAGGATTTCTTAGTTACATATGAAGAGCCAATCATTCGAGAATGTGTTTTGACGCACTATTTTTCGCAGAGCTGGGAAGAACGACTTGCCAAGTTCTTGACGCTCTTTGCATGGGCGGGGATGACTACGTGACAAATGATAGGGTTCAATCTCGGCGGATTGAGGTTGTAAATGAATTGCTTGTTGGTGCACGTTGCATTGCGGCATATAATTCGCCAAATCATCGATGAACATTATGCCGTCCCAGCGTGGTTAGTCGAGTGTGATGACCTCCAAGTTGGGACTTGCCGATAAAGCACATATAATCCTTTCTTAGAGCTGCATGGAGGACAAAATCGAAAATGCACCAAGTTTTTGAGTGGGATCGGGCAGATAATCGCATATACTACTTCATCATCTGCGTCCGGAATGGTGACCTCGAAACAAATCAGATTGTTGTGCGCGTTGGAGAAACCAAAAGTGACGTGAGTATCACTGTCTAGGTGCAAACCGAACCTAGAAGCCGTACAAGTTGATGCGGGCTCCATCTTACTAGTGAAAGCATACACTGCCTTATCAAGGAAGAGGTCGTCACAGTTATCCTCAGGGTGCAGACGTAGGGCGAGGTCGTTATGAAGATGAATATGGGAGAGAAAACTGGCAATGGCACAATCGCCCCAGTATAGAGATAATGTGCGAAGCGATGGGAATTCGTTGGGTCCCTTCCCAAGTGTATAGCTATCCCTATCCACTTTCTGGGCCTCCTGTAATAGGTGTCGCAGTTCGAGTTGTTGAGGGTCTAAGAGTTAAGAGAGGAGAGGAAGGAGTTCTTTAATCTGGAATTTGGGTTCGGATGGAAGGACTTTCAACTCCTGGTGGGCTGGGACCAGTAACTTGGGATCCCAGTAGTCCTCAACGGATAAGGAACGTAATCTGGGGATTGAAATGCCACTCGGAGGTATAGCCTCGATATTATTGGTAATTGTTAGGTGTAGCGATTCGAGAGCAGGCCAATTCGTCGCCTTGAGAAACATGGACTGAATCCAATTTGAGGCTGGGTGGGATAGGATTCGATGATCTTGCGTGTTGGGTTCGGTGCTGTTGACCCTGCAAGATCGTGGCGATTTCTTGGTAGGATTCGTCAAATTCTAATTGTAAGGAACGTCATTCGAAAATGGTGATGACCTTCAACGCCTGAGCACTTCCGTCATTGACTGAGTACTGAATCTCGGATGAAGTTCAAGTTTTGCATGGAGCGTCGTGTGGTTCAGAACGACGTCTCCAGTATCGGCACACCTGCGATACCTTCACCATACTGAACTCAGCATCATCGTCCACCGCATCATCTCCCTTGACATAGTGCATGATTTCCTACAGAAACTCGCGAGAAATCCGGTTTATCGGCAGAATTGCATTGCTCCGGACGCGCAACTGAACGAGTTGTTCTTCCGTTCTCGCAATTTCCTCGTCCATTTGTGCAAGTGCTTCTTTCGTGCCGTTAAAGATGGTCATAACCGTCAACCCGATGAGGGTACGACGTCCACAAAATTTAACTGCTGCGATGGTAATAGATTGAGGACGGAGGTTCAAGCGAGCCATGTGAAATGGACCAGGTGGACGGAAATTCACGCGCGCCAATGATCATGACAGTCAAAATGGTGAAGTCCCATTCTGGACGAAATCCTGGGTGTGATGGGAACAATGCACTATTCACGAAATGAATTTTTATCATCTTGAAGTCGACGTGTCCACGCACGGGGCTGCTTTGCATATGATATTTCATGTAAATCATTACTTCGATTAATCCAACTCCTCAGTACATATACGACATCAACAAGATCTTTAATCCAGCCCATGGTGAATGTCAGGACATTCTATAACACACCACATAATTCGGATACTATTCAGATAATTAGAAGGAATAAAAACTCGAACTTGGCATAATTGATCGTCAAGCTGATGTAGCACGTGTTGGCAGCGTTCCCTTCCACACCTGCAGCAACGTCATAAGCTTCCTGCCAAAACCAAAAACATCCGCACGTTCTTTGCCTCATTCCTAATCAGAGTAATCAGAGTCGTCCTGATCAGAGACGCAGTCGTTATCCACAAGGACCCTTCTGACCTCAATTGAAGGCCCAAGGTCACCCTACCTTTTCACGAACCGGCGCCAAAAAGACTCTAAACTACTAAGGTAGGCCGTCCCTTCCAAAAAGAGTTCTTCAATTCGAAGGCGATATCATATCCTCCACATGATGAACTTCGGAAGTTGTGAGCCTGGCCAATGGTTTGCACAGAAATGCTCCAGATGCTTATCCTGAACCACCAGCCTTCACAGGGCAGCTGTGAAGGCTGGAAAGATGGACTTTCCAGTTTCTGTACACCGTTCGCATGGGTAGGTCTTGTAGCTTTCATCGACCCTATCTTTTTTTATTTGTTTGCTGGTGCACTTCGCATCGCTGGGTGTGTGTTTTTCGCCAGGCGCATCATATAGAAACATATCTCGCGTTGACTATCTTCGGAATAATCGAGAGAAACGATGCTTCAAAAGGAATCAAACCTCTTGGACGGTGTTACAGCACCGAACAGCACTAGTATTGCATAGGTCGACATCATTCGAAGATTCATCATGATGGCCTCCAGTGGGAACAGCCTGTTGCGGAACGAATTCAAGACTGGATTCAGTTATGATAGTGTGGTTACACGTACCACAACGGGAGAGACGAGAGCGAGGAGGGCAAGAGGAAAGGTAGAGGTGACACGAGACACCATTTTGAATATGAGGAGAGCGCTTGAGAAGAGATTTAGTTTTATACCGCAGAGCAGAGCAGCAAACCGAATAACATTTCGCCATAATCTAAAGAATGCACATTTAATATTCAATACAGAAGCGCCGGCGATCTTGGTGGACTTCATGTCTTGGTCCCGTTTCGTAAGGTTCAGGAATGCACGCAGCCATTAAGC
Source organism: Volvariella surrecta (assembly GCA_951802395.1). Lineage (NCBI taxonomy): Eukaryota > Fungi > Basidiomycota > Agaricomycetes > Agaricales > Pluteaceae > Volvariella > Volvariella surrecta. The sequence continues at coordinate 35,673 of OX637791.1, read as the reverse complement.
GACAAAAGGGTGCAGATCTGGGCTAAGATTTAGGGGAACTGAAGTCAGTAATGGCGAAGAGGGCGGGTGTTTGAGTCAACGTACATTCATGGCTTTAGATTGACAAATTAAACGATTCTAGAACATGAGCAAAAATGAACGATAGCTCAGGTATCGCACTGCATCCTTGTTGAAGCAAGTTCCATGTACGCTCTGCATATATAAGCCTCCTGGATAGCCTTGAGTTGAAATAGAAAAATATCTGATGAGGTAGTCGAGAGGTTACGGTGCCCTCAAACGGTCGCTTCCTTCAGTAAAACTTGAGAATGAAATGAGACATACGTCAAACTTGAGCACTGGAGACGCAAGATTCATTTAAACGCCACCCAAATAATCAAGGTGGGTATTCAAACTTTACCAAGAAATGCTGTTAGCTATCCGCTTCGCAGTTGTCAGAATGACCCGGAGGGAGGTGAGCGTCCTCGGCTTCGCTGGCGTCGAAAAACTTAAACCCACCTGGCCAGCAAGGCAGGAAGAGAAAACTTACGCTGACAGGATAATGGAAGCTCGGAACGTGAAATAGACTTTTGGGTGGGTTCTTTTGTGTGCCTTTTTTGGAGCGTTCTTAGAGTTTACGTACCCTTGTCATGTGCTTGGAAGTGAAAAACGTTAAGTGCTTCCCGCAGAGCGATGTATCGCGTCCACAGGTTACTTGCATCAAGCACGCTGTGGCGTTATTGAGGATCGTACCCTGTCAACGCAGCCTGGAGGTGATACCAACCTCGTCTCGGTCAAGTTGCGAAGGATGGGCAGAGCGATAGGAGTGAGAAAAACAAAAACCAAACAAGTGCTGATCCAGGAGTTCTCGTGAGTCGAAAGGCACAGAAGGGCTGCTCAAAAACACAACAGTGAGATGACATCAAGGGCTGAGAACGTTTGCCAGCATAGGAGGTTTATTTACGTGTTTTTTTTTTAAAATAAAAACTCTACTGTATTCCGTGACATACAAATCGACGGCCGCAGGGCAAAATACAGGTAAGAAACGGGGAGGGCGTAGTAACTACATATAGTACATAACAGGGAGTTGAGCCAGGGCAGATAAGCAAAACTCCCGACGAGTCCACGAAACTGAGAAAAAGAAACACTACATAATCAAGAGTCGGGCGCTGTCGTAAATAGCTAATCATGTGGTAATTGGGTTGAATGAGAATAGTGAGTGGGAAAAGTAACAAAGAGGCACGGTGATTTGGAAAAGATACGAACGAATCATAATGGAACGGAAAAAACTAGGAAAGCTCACCCTGGGTCTTCCACAAGTGGACCGTCCGCAAAGGTGAACGCTCTGTCGTTGGTCTTCAGCCAATCCGCTATAGCCGAATGAATGTTGTCCGGGGTGCCCATAGTCCACCATCTATCCAATGCCACGTCCTTCCGGGGGCGTGCTCTAACACTTTGGTCTGATACATCGTCGAATGCGAAGCTCACGCCTGCTTCGTAAACGCACTTGGTGAAGACGTGTTCTCTGTCATGTAGCTGTAGGGCGGGCTCCGCAGCTCTGTCACAGGCACACACCAATGCTCTCCTAATCATCCCCCTCGCTCTCCATTCTCTATCCAGTTTGCACTCCTCACTGTTGAAGTATGAATGTTCAACGGTATCCTCTGTTCTATTTATACTTGACCTATTTTTACTACTATCCCAACATTATGAGGCTGGCCTCGTACCCGCTACTATACAGGTCTCAATGGGTTTTCGTACCCGCTACTGTACAGCTATGGATATACTTATGAAACCTTATCCACCGAACCACCTCAGTCAATCTATACGAACGACTGAGATCCTTACTGTTTGACACTCACTGCAAGTGTTTATTTACGTGTTGCGCGCTCGAAGATAATGTGCTCATGTTTGTCATCTTCCTTCGCTCCAAATACATGCCACGCGCCGAATCACGGCCCGGACTCTCCGGTAAGATCGCCAAAGTTGCTTGTTCTCAACGCAATTTGCGTACAACGACGCCATCCCGTCCTTTTCAGTTGAAGAGCGATATCTGGTATCTCTATACCTATTCCTCTAAGCATATCAAAATGTCAATCCGTCGGCAACGAGAGATAACTTGAAGTGTTCGTGATCTCGTTATCAGTACAATTTCGCAATGCAGAATTTGATTGAAGTTAATTCTTGATGCGCATCATATCACAAGTCGAGGTTGCAATATGAATTAGACTTGGCCACTTAGTTTCATGTATACATAACTAACTACTCGGGAGCAGAATTGACGAAACTTTTCGTCCATATTTTATTGACGTCGTGAAGGAAAGATAAAAGGCGAAAAGGCAGAGAATTTTAATTAATGCCCTAATAACAAAACAGAAACTTGAGAAAGCATATCTCTATAACGTGCAACGTGCTAGTGGGCTAAGGCACAGTAGATACAGCAGATAGGAAGTGCGAACAAACTCCAATCATAATCGAATGAATGGATCGAGGGAGTAGGGTTACAGTGGATGTCCAGCGCAATATCAGCTTACAGTCCATTATTAGCTAAACAAAACAACAAGCGACGCAAAGTGAACAGAAAAGCACAAAGCAAGAGAGAGAGAGGAGAAGGGGATAATACAACATTCAAGGATATAGCAAGCAGCAGCACACTACAGAAAGCGCGAGCATGTACGTAGTAAAGCAGGTACTTGATCGATAGATGAATTCTTTGAGATGCAGATAGATAGTCCATAAATTTACAGTACCGTAGATTCATTTTGTGCAGTACGTCGGTCACGGGGTCGACGTCTTTCGATAACGGGTTGATGATGATCCTGATGTGGAACATTTGGAAAACTCGGATATCGATCGCTCCCATGCTGCTCTTGCTGTTGCTGCTGTCGTTGTCGTTGATATGATTGACGGTGGACATGACGTGGTCGTAGTCTCTGAACCATCAGAGGGCTTGCTAGTCGGTCGTTTTGAATGGTGGTACTGGTGTTGTCCCCAGAACTGCTTTGATGTTTGGAATTTAAGCCAAGTTGAGGTCGTGGGTGGGTTGGGACTTCCGATGGGACTTCGAGTCCATATCGGGTCGCCAATTGACTGCAACGTCGGAATGCATTAGAGACTGCATCGAACGAAGACAAGAGCCAAGAACCCACTTTGCATAATTATCAATGATAATCGCCATATTATGCAAACTCAGCCTATACGCCTCTGGCATCATGCCCTTCCCAAACCTATACGTCACATGATTCGAACACAACCCCGCCGTCATCATGACCGCCAAATGTGCGGGCACGAGACAAAACACAATCGTATACCACCTCCACAAAGCCTTCCTCTGGAAATTCAGATACCTCGACTTACACCCGGACAACACGCTCCTCGAATAACACGTCTGGCTCACCGTCGCTTCGACGTATGGGCTGAAATACCCACAGCACATGAGCTGGTTTTGGATCCTCAGTCTGCCTTGGGCGCCGAGATCGCGAGACCATTGGGCGTTGATTTTGCCCTCGAGGTTGAAGGTGCGGCGTTTGTAGGAGAGATAGCCGGGGATGACGAGGAAGATGAAGACGATCCAGAGGAGGAAGGAGTAGATGGCGAGGAAGGTGCGGTTGTTGAGAAGAATGCCGGCCCAGCCAATGACGGCTACGAAGAGGCCGAGGGAGGCAGCGAGCGTGGAGATGGTCAGGTCGGTGTGGTTGCCTGTTACGATGACGTCGGAGTAGTGCCAAATACCGAACCAGGTCAAGAGACAGGCGATGAGGCCCGTGAGGGAGTATATTGTCAACTAAGGAGATATGTGATGAGTGTGATGAGGCGAAGGCGATGATAACGTACGACGGAGTTGGAGATAAATAGCGCCCATTTGAATTTATTCCATCTTGCTTTCTTCCCTTTGGGTCGTACGCCTCCCGTCTTGATCGTGATACCATCATCGTCGTCATCGTCCTCGTTCCCTTGTCCGCCCACTCTCGCTTCACCAGCCTTGAACGCCTCAACGCCACCGCCAAATTTGGGATTACTGTTGTTGTTGCTGCTATACCCATTTTGATTGCCGTTCCCTCTTCGTTTCCTGGCACCATTGGATGTGGGGGTGATCATCGGCTTGGTAAATTTATTGGGAATGTAATTGATGGCGAGCGAGGTTGTACTCGCATCCTTATCCCAATTCCTGTCATTGGGAATTCGGACCATGGGTAAGGGGTGTGTTGAAGGCATCATGATGGGTGATGAACTGAGAGGAGAGAGTAAAGGAAGAGAACGACGATGGCTGAGGGATGAAGTGAGGTAATTATTCTGGTTATGGTTATGTGTGCCTGTGCCCAATGTGCCAGCACTTGATAAGATGTGACCTGCATATGTTGGTCCTGATGGGTATGTGTTGTGCGACATATTGTCGACGTCCGCTGAGCTGGATACGGTGTAGTCCTCCAGTCAACCTCAAGATGTTCGAGAAATATTCTGGACTCCACACTCACGGTGATGTATAATCCCAAGGGAAAAACCCAATCATGCTGATGGATAACCTGACGGGTAAGAGCTTAGAGCGCTCCGCGGACAGAAACATATGTTTCCATGCCCATATATGGATATGGTAATCTCAAGCCGGCCATCAAAAATCCCAACTCGCTGTCTCAGTCCACCCGGATTCTCATCGCTCGCAGTTTTCACCAGATATTTCTCCGGCATCTTCGTTATGGAAGAGGAAGGGAGGAGAGAAGGTGTAGGGAATAGGTCCGAAAGGATGCCAGTGAGCGGTGTTCGACATCAGACCTATCCGCGCATTTCGTCCTGTGGGCCATGCGGATTCATCATCGATACCGGTGTATCCTCGCACACTACACATCGGCTTTTCAGCACAATTACCCCACCCTGTCCACCTGGTAAAGTGTCAAATAATGGCAGTTCATTTCGATCCTGCTTCAATATCACGGATCAGAGCATCGAGTGGGGAAATACCAGAGTAAACATGGGGCTGAGAGTGTTGACCCTTTTCCATCTCTGTACCGCACCTGCCCACCGCCGTTCGCTTTGTTATAGCGACGTGCACATGGACACCTCTAGTCCAATCATATGACTTGCAACCGTTCTCATCGGCGATAAGGAGAAGCATACTAAATGCAGCTAGAACATGGATGAGCAAGACCGGCAATGATAATCGAATGATTTGACCGTACATAGTTCAAATGATCACGTGCATGAGCGCAGACTTGGAGTTTACTTAAGGAAAGACGCGAACGTACGGTCTGAAGTCCTATACCACGCGCTTCTCGTTGCCCTCTCCGCTATTCCAGCTCACAACCACCTACGGACTCTGGCTCGGAACCACGGTACGGTGTTTTCTGATGCACTGTACTTTGGATTGCAAATAAAGTTAACACATACGTACAAAATGCGCTATTCCGAGTCGAAGAAGCCAGAGTTTGACCGTCGTCATGTGGTACTGCTAATGCCGAGGAAACGGCATTCTTCACCGTGGATTTGAATTCCGAGGAGTAGACTTGGAAAGAGCGGAGTTACTGTGCTCTGAAAGGTTGTGCTTTATTGTCGATTGGTTACGTATGAGTGAGTGTATTTAATTAGTAGGGACGGGTTCTCGCTCCTGAGTAATTGCCGAGGATTTTGTTGTTAACGAAATGCTCAAACATCTGATCTTGACATACAATTAATGACAAAGTAAGACAGAGAAGTATCAGGTGAAGCGAGGCGATCAAGGTAGGACTCAACGTCGAGTTGGTCATGGAGGATATGACAATGGGTAAATGTAATACCAGGGTAAATGAGAAGGAGATATCAAGATACGAGGTAACGATGAGAAAGAGAAGAAAAGATGAGAAGTGAAGTGAAGAAAACTCCGTGTAAAATGAGATGATTCATATTCGTCCATCCGTTCCATTGGTTCGTCGTCGTCCGTTCAAGCATAACACCGCGTCGCAGCACCGTAGCATCTCGAGTTGAATACGGTTTTTTGGTTTTGTTTGTATCATCGAGTTGGACATGAATGCACCCAACGCGCCTGGCGTGCAATAAAATTCGTTCTATAAGCCCATGTCGTCTTGCTCGTCCTCGTCCAATCGTTCCAAACGGTCACTAAACCATCACTTGAGTATAACGTATCGCAAAACACCATCTCACTCACGACTCAAATCAATCCGGGGAAGAACCACCGGGGAACATTAGCAGCATACTGCTCCCACTCCTCCTTGAACAGCTTTTTCATCTGTCTATCCTCCGCTTCGGCTCTACTCACACCGACAGCCAAGGTCCAGGCCCACCATAGGATCCAAACGATCGTTGCCGTCCCCGGGATCCTCAAAGGTCCACACTCGGTCAACCAGCTTCCTCTCGTCAAGTGGCTGAACGCCAGTCCAGCGACGAGGAAGATGGAGCCCGTATACGCCGGATGACGGACGTACGAATAGAAACGGGTGGTGACCAGTTTGTGTTGGGGCAGAACAGTGAGGTCAAAGGTGAAGAGTTCACCGAGGGTACGGAAACAGTCGATACGGATGTAGGCGCCTAGGACGACTGCTGTGACGCCAATGACAAATAGGGGCGTTGTGCGGACGGGGTTGTGGGTAGAAGAGGGACAGAAGAGGGATTCTGTAAAGGAAGGGAGGGAGGACGAGGCGGCTATGGTGATTTGGTGGGATATTTCGAAAAATGCGCATATCCACACGGTGAGTTCATGGATCTAGTTCGATGTCAGTGGTGGACAGACGGGAGGAATAAGGGGTACCTTGAAGACAAGAGGAGCGATTTGGAGAATAAAGAGCTCGTCTGTGTGGTAGCGAGCTTTGGGCGGAGTGGGGTTGGGCGGAGTGCATGCGCGATGGTTGCACCATGCCTGGACGATGATGAGGATAACGCGACCCAGGGACATCTCTAAGAGGAGGAATGGGGTCTATCGGATACGCAGTATCCGGCATTTTATACTTGGAACTAGGAATCCTCATGGATCCACGGGAGATGCCGAGGTAATACTCAATCGAGCCAAAATAACATTTACCACCTCTTCATGGCAGATTGGACTCCAGATAGCTGGAAATTGAAACCCGTCGCTCAGGTGGGTATTGTCACTCAATATTGGGCATTGGCTGACTGCAACACAGGATGTCGAGTATCCAGATCAAGCGCATCTGGCCAGGCAAGTACTGCCGCCTGCTCAGGGCCCCGTCTGACCCGTTCAGCACAGAGTACTATCCAAGATTCACACATTGCCGCCCTTAGTCACTCCATCCGAGGTAGTTGTCCTTATCTCCAGCCGATCTCTACTCATCCCACATTCTAGATCGAGCGTCTCCGTTATCAACTCGGCCTCGTTCAGCGCAATGAAGCTTTTCTGCTCCATGCCGGCGATTGTGCAGAGAGTTTCGACGCTTGCACACACGTACGCACTCCACCATTCCATGATCGTTTTCTCACCTCGCACAGGAAAACATCTCATCCAAAATCGGACTCATCCTGTCCTTCTCCCTCGTCCTAATCTGGGGCGGTCGACTCCCTGTTGTGAGTGCAAATCTCATCTGCTGATCAAAGAGAGAGGGGTGCGAACGAAGAACGGAGTGTCTGTTTTTGGCTTTTTCCCTTTAACTTTGCGTCTTTCCTTCACGTCTTCCACTGCTTCCACGCTTGCTTTACGTTTCCGCCCCGCGGTGCTTTTGCCTCGAACCTCACTGAATCCCCCTCCGAATCCCGCGTATCCTAACCTCCCTTCCTCGCCCTGTCCTCTCATTCCTATCCTCATCCTCATCCTCGTTCTCGATCTCATTTCCCTCCTCCTGCAGGTCCGAATCGGTCGCATCGCAGGCCAATATGCCAAACCCAGAAGCAGCAGCTACGAAAAAATCGGCGACCGACAGGTTTTAAATTTTAGGTATGTTCAATCCACTTCGCAAAACCTTACGAAACCTTCCTTTTCTTATGATTGGGTAATTTCCCCCTAAACTCAGAGGCGATAATGTCAACGGGTCAGTAAGTCCAGAGATGAAACACTTCCACGATTCCGTCTTCTATTAGGGGCTGAATTCTTATTTTTCCTTCAGTCTTGACCCAGACGACAGAACACCCGATCCCGAGCGTTTGCTTAGGTGAGACACACGTACACATCGATACACTATCTACTCATCGTCACTATCCTCTCATCACAGAGCTTACTTTCACTCTACCACCACGTTGAACTATATTCGTGGTTTGCTTACATCCGGTTTCGCATCTTTACATCATCCCAGTGATTGGTCTTTAAACCATGTTCGATCCACCGCGCTTCGGTATGTGATCGCACCGTCTCATGTTATCGCATATTAATCATTCTTACCGCTCCCATTGCGAATCCCGAATCTCAACGTCGAAAACAATGACAGTCGTGAATTTCAAACGATCGTGGATGGCTTATCGGATGCGTTGGATTTCAGCCGAACGATCGGTGTAGATCCTAGTCCTCCGTTCGAGAGAGGTGGAGGAAGAGGGACGTTGGGAGAGGTTGATTTTTATACTAGGTGAGGCGTTCACGGTTTCCGTGTATTGAGTTGAGTAAGAGCCGAGTGTGGATGTGCAATGACCGACGGACACGCATCGCACCTCTCTTCCTTCCTTCCTCGATTCTGGTGTATATTGCATTTTTTCTTTGTTGTTGGTCACCAAGCATTCCATTACTCATATCCGATTTTCCCCTTCTCCTTCGACCGATCAAAGGCGTGTTTATCTTTGTTCGCATTTCATTCGTTCTTTTACGCGTCTTCACTCTCGTTTGATTTCGTTATTTCGTTATCGTGATGAGGACGTGATCATGAATCATCGCGCTCCATCGCCATATCCGTTTCTCTTTTCTATTTTACACCCGCTCAGTCGTTATACCTCTGCTTACGCGTCTATTCTCTATACAGTCATGAAGGTCTCATGTTAGGCTACGAACAGGCTCTCACGCGCGAATTTGCAGTTCCAAGTTCCCTCGCTCAACGTTCAAGTACCAAGTCCAGTGGTTCCGCGGACGTCAACGCTGTTCCAAGCTCAGCTTCATCAACGTCAACATCAGCACCCACCTCGTCAGCCTCAGTCTCAGCATCAACGGCATCACCGCATGGTTCAGCGAAAGCGTGGTACAACACCTCTGCACATTTCCTCTGGATAGGCGATCGAACAAGACAGCTGGACGGAGCGCATGTCGAGTATTTTAGAGGCATTCGGAATCCTATTGGGATCAAAGTTGGCCCGAGCATGGGCGATGAAGAGTTGGTTCGGTTGTTGAATAGTACGTGTTGGATTTTCTCTTGTTCTTTTTCTTCTGTGTTGTTGGCAGTTTCGAGTGGTTGTTTTCGATTCTTTCGATCCTTTTTTCGTTTTCATTTCTACTTTTCCTTCCGCTTCCCCGGCCCCTGGAAACGAACCTATCCTCGTTCATTGTACTAATAACTCGTGTTTGGTATTGTGCTGGTGCTACCTCTTGATGACGCCTTTGCCTTTGCCCCTTCATGTGCCTTGGTCTCCATCATATCCTTGCCATTCTTCATAACCACTTCTCGCCCCTTTCATGTGCCTTGGGGTCCTTTGCCCTTCATATCCTCTCCCTTCTTCATAATAACTCCCCGCTTCCTTTCCTTTTTTCTCCCCTCGGCATTCCCTCCGTATGCCAACGGACACGGTGAATTCCTGTTTCTCTTACACTTTCTACGCTGGACACCGAAGGACAAATGGAAGTGTAGAAGTGGCTGGTTTGACCGGCGGGTATTGCAAGAAGCAAAAGAACAGAAGCACGGGATATTATGCCAAACACGACACATACTCGGGCGCCTCGTTCGTTTCTTTGGAAGTTGGAGATGGTCGGTCGAGGTCGAGACTCGGGATAGTTCTTGATTTCGATTTTCTCTTTTGTGTGTTCTGTGTTGTGTTGCTTTGCCTTCTCTCCGACTATTTCTACTTTTCGTTGTCTCGCTTTGTGTGGTTCATCACTGGAACAAAATGCTGACTGCTACTCCATTTCACTCCACGTTCCGCCATTTTGTTCCACTGTTTCTTTTTCGCAGTTGTCAATCCGGACAAGGAGCCTGGAAAAGTGACGCTTATTACGCGCTACGGTGCTGGGAAGGTAAGTCAAATACTCTGTTTACTCTATCCATTGGTCTATCACGGTATAATGTACATTTCGGATGGGCTTCCATCACAAATTTCTGCTGTGTCTTCTTTGACGATACTAACACGATTTCCTATCACACAGGTCGATAAATACCTTCCTGGACATATTGCTGCGGTCACGAGATCAGGTCATCCAGTGGCCTGGATATGTGATCCCATGCACGGAAAGTACGTCTCATCCACACGCACAACAACCCTATACCCACATCATCCATCTACAGCACCCTAACCTCCAGCACCGGTCCCAAAACACGGCACTTCTCCACGATCATCTCCGAGCTGATTTCGTGCCTCAAAATCCACTCCTCGAACTCCTCCCGCCTCGGTGGTGTCAGCCTCGAGTTTACGGGGGAGCTGAATGATGAGGGGTATAGCGTGACGGAATGTCTCGGAGGAAGTATGGAGTTGAGCGAGGAACAGCTTGGGTTGAGGTATCAGAGCTTTTGTGATCCGAGGTTGAATTTTGAGCAGAGCCTTGGTGCGTCGGTGCTCGTTTTATTTTTCCTTCTCGCTTTCGGTTTTTTTTTTTTTTTTTTTTTTTTTTTTTGGGTCTCGATCGTTTGGTTTTGATCTGTATTGGGCTGTACTGATCCTTTGGTTCCGTTTTTGTCTCTGTTTCTTGTAGATGTCGCATTTTTAGTTTCGAATTACCTTAAGCGGGAGAGGCGGGGAGAGAACCATCAAGATTTGGACGTGTTGTATGAGGAGTTCGCGGTGCCTCCCACGCAGTAAGCCGATCAGCTAGGGAGCTTGCTGCCTCGGAAAAGTAGGCGTTTTGAGTACTGTACTGTATACCCACAAAATCGTGCTGTGTGGGAATTGTAGACCAGGAAAGATATTCTTAACTGCATCCCAATTTGGGATCGGTACGCATGATATGACTCCAGACATGACAACATATCGGGCCGTCCTTGACGACACGAGAGAATCCCGAGGCTGAATCACCAAAGCCATTTAAGGGTGTTCCGTGATGATGATTGAATGTTGAGATGATATTGGATATACAGTATAATTACATGCGATTCAGTCGGTCAGGGATCGGAGGCGGTACTGCGGAAAAGAGCGGGATGGCGTGTACGTGAGAAAGGTAATGGCAGTGATAATAATGCATGTGGGTGACCAAGAGCTGGCTTCGTCGAAAGATAAAATGGATGGTGTGGTCATGCAAATAGATACGGGTAGTGCTACACTGTGAGGATATAGAATGGAAAAGGAAGAATGCAATTCCGTGTGTTGTATGTACGTCGTTCGGGCCATGCCAGATGGGTGGTGGCGGTAGTCGTGGGCGGCGTTCATCGACCTTTAAGTTTCAAGTCTCTCAGGCCTTTAACGACATCGCCAATATCTTGAACATTCCACTCGCCACTCCACTCTCGTTCCTTTCTCTTTCCCCACTCGGCAGATTCCAAGTACACGTCCGGGTGTAAATGGTGATTGTCGTTATGGAGGGATGAGTTCCGCTTGGGTAACGAAGAAAGGAGGTTGATGTTGGCATCGCTGGATGTTGTGATGTGGACTTGCACGGGTGGCAATAAATAGGGGGAGAAGGGTTTTGGCTTGTGTTTCTTGTGTTCGGTGATGGCGGACGCGGGGTATGTTCGTTTAACGAGATTGTCGGTCGCGAAACTTGTGACGCTCATGCTCCGTCCTTTCCTGAAATGGAGTGCTTTGGTGACACCAGGCGCATCAAGGTGATAGTGTGATTGAGAGTGTTTGTGAGTATGAGGTGATGGGATGGCGGGAGGGGACGGTGAACTGGCACGGAAGACCAATTCTTGAGGGACGTTCTCTCCTAGAGTGCGTTTAAGCTTGGCGAGTTTCTTCCGTCTGGCGTCAATGCTGGGGTCGGTGTTGTTAGAGGTTGTACTGGCGTGTGAGGTACTGCGACGAAGCGATGCGGGTGGGAGTGGTGGCGGGGCGATGGGTGGAGGGGGTGATATGAGAGATATGACTGATGATATAGTTGAACTGCGGGATAGGCTGGACGCTGTAGTTGACATGGGGGTGTCCCCAAGGGAGGCACGACCACCACGGTGCTCCACTTGGACATAGAGTGGTGGACGAGACTTTTTCTCGAATGACCGCTTGGTGTCGAATGACAACACAGCATGGGGAGACTCTGGTGGGCTCGTAGGAGGTAGAGAAACGTAGACCAAGTTTGATGTGCTCGAATGAGAACGATGGAGCTTAGACTCCGGAGCAGAGGGGGCGTCTTGCAAGACGACGGTTGTCCCTAAAATTGCTCCGAGCTTCCTCGTCGAGCGGATGAGACGAGCTTTCTCCTTGTCGTTGAGATGATTGAGCGTTGGTGGTAGTGCCATGAATAATTGAAATCCAACATACTTACCGGTGGCTTTATACTTAAGCGTCTGGTTACCATATATGGCACAAAAGTTCGGTATTTGGACATATTTGTTCTCCATATGTTCTTGGACCGCGACATTCAATGCGCCGACTAGAACTTCACTCTTCCGCGCTCAGCGACGACGAATACGCTCTGTACACCAATGCCATCAACGACATCACCCTCTCCAACGACGTCCAGTATGACAATTTGAAAATCGGCATCCGCGAAATCAGGGCCTGGTTGCGCGGCCGATATTCGCACGTCCCGTCTGCTACCATCGATACCGTGCGTGCTCCTCACCCTCGTTCCTTGTTCTTTATTCACTCTATCTATTGTTTCTATGCACTCTTTTAGATCTTGCGATACTTTTCATCTGATTTTGCCCAGGATGATATCCTCTCTGCTGGCGAATTCTTTGCCGCTTTACGACTCGTCATTCATGCTCAATCTGGAAGGGAGATCGATAGGGCTCTGGCTTTTGTGCAAGGTTCGTGCTGCTCATTATCTCCTGTCGCTATGTACTTATCGTCGCTACAGCCAATCCCAAGCAAGCTACACCGGCCCCCACCAACCTGCCGCCTCCTAACCCATTCACCCACATGACCTCACGCAATCCATTCGTATCCTCTCCCAAGCAAGTTAAAGCTGTCCCCACTCGTTTACAGGATGCATCTCCAAAGCTTCCGCCCTTGCCTCCTCGAAAGCCAACAGCTCCTCATCCACAGCCTCCTGCACCACCTCGGCACACTGTGACGTCTTCGCCTTCCTTGGTGACACCACAGCCACTTTTCAAGAGATCTCCAAATCCATATTTAACCCCTACAATATCACCCGCTCCCAACCTCTCTGCAACCATCGGTCCACCTCCACCACCGCCTTCACACCTCAAACCAGCAAACCATGTCACCTCTGTGTTGATGAAACAAAGCTTGACTGCCTCAAAAATCGCACAAAGCTTGAAAAAAGCAGAAGAACAATTGGAAAAGGAGCGACATTTGCATGTTATCAAATCAACTTCTGGTGGACGTGCGTATTTTACTTCCTTCCCCCTTTGCCCATGACGAGCCCCTCTGCAGATATATCCAATAAGAGTCCACATCATTCCCCAAGCCCTCCTCGGTCTCGGCCTATTCATAAATCCCCGGTCCCAATGAGTTCTGCTTCTGCTTCGAGTGGATCAGATCAATACAGCCACTCGCAGCCTCCTCCTCCACCCTTGCCCAAACGGCGTCCTCAACTGTTGCCCCCGCGGATGCATTCTCCACCTATATCGACGAGCTCATTTGAGCAAGTCGCTTTAGCAACTGCGCCCCTCCCATCCAGGCAGTACCCACCACCACCACCACCTCCCCCTCAAACCCAAGATGGAACAATGAGTCGTTCACGACTGAACTCAGGCAATAACTCCCCCCAAAAGGAGCACCACGGTTTACTGCCAACCGCGCCTCCGACACATCCTGATCGAAAGCCTCCACCTCTCCCTCTATCTGATCATCCACGAAGTCCTTTTGATTCTGTGTACAACATATCTGTCTCACCCCCAGCATCTGCATCTGCATCATCACCTGCACTGTCATCACCTTCAATCGATTCTCCTTCTCGTCAGCACACACTCCGTCATACCCATTCAAGTTCACATTCACATTCATCATCGCCCACGGCAACACCAACCACGAGAGTGTTCAGGTCTAAATCGCTCAATGTACATGTTCCTCCACCGATACATAATTCATCAATCAATAATTTCCCGCCACCACCTCAAGCACCACCACCTCCTGCTAGACGAAAACGTCCAGAGAGTATCCAAGTCCTTGGATCCCCATCAAGTGGTGGCGTTGCGGCTGTGGCAGAAGCGTTTGATAACGTTGCAAGAGGTGCCATGACCCCATCCAGGCAATCTTCTATGGCTTCCCCGAACCTCCCGAACCTCTCCATACACAGGAAAGAGGGTTCGGGCGGATCGGTCGCATCGCAAACGCATTCGTATGACCCACATTTCTCGACATCTTCAAGCACTCAATCAAACTCCAACTTACCGCTGAATATGTCTCAGATACAAAAAGCGCTGGCGGGTCTTCAACCGAAGATTGATGCCAGACTGGATAAGGCGAGGTATAAGGCTGAGGCTGGGTTGAGTAGGCGAGGGTTTATGAGAGGACCTGGTGGTGGGCACGCGGATGAAGAAGGGTTGATGAAACAAGATAAATGGAGTGGCAAGAGAGCTGGGACTGTTGGAAGACATGGTTTTGGACATGGCTATCCTCATTCCTATAGTGCAGACGAAGGCAGGTATCGTGATGACGTGACGACCGTTGACGATAATGGGGAAGATGGTACCAGCGCGTTTGGTGTAAATTTGGATGGTGATGATAATGAAGCCACTATTCGGGGACGAACTGGGCGAAGTAGGATGATGATTGGCGGTAACGATGGAGTGGGAGATGGAAGCGCTAGGCAAGGGTGGAACCCCAAAGTCGGCGATGGTTGGCAACCGCTGTAGATTTATAATTAAAGGAGGAAAAACGGATGTATTCGGACCTAAATTGGAACTAGCGACGTCGCATTGAAGAATGGTCATTATTTATTATTGTTGCAAGGTCAGAGAAACTCACTGAATACGTTATATATGGCAGATTTATTATTGACACCTGATCATCTTTCGTTGCTCGTATCGCTGAATGTATATTACCGTCGATCGTTATTATTGAAGGACCTGTAGAACATACATGAATGGATTGAAACGCGGTCAATTAAAAACTACTGATAGGGAGAAAACCAAGCCGCAGAGTGTGATCGAGGAATGATCGTAGTTGCGATGCCCGTGGAGGGATGCATTACATGAGGAGTATCAAGACATCTACAGTAGTACTCTTCGTCAAGCTCCTTGGCAATAAACTGCTTGTTCTGTTTCGTTCGTACCATCACTTTGTCCACCAACTGGCTCTCTTTTCCTACAGGTTTCTGATAATAAAAACAATCAACGTGAGTCGCGAGAACGTCATCTAGCATCTTCTTCCATCGTTGACATATGGCCTTGAGATTGAAGTTGTCACAGAGGTTGATGCGATGGCTACAGATGACCAATTGAAATTCTTTGAGGTTCGTTTTGGGTACGGTAGAAAATTGGGCGGTGATTCAGAAGAAAAGATGGATGATATGTCTCGAGAAATCCAACCACCTTCCAGGTAACGCCGTTTCGATCCGCATGACATTGACTGCGCCTACGGGATCTTTAGATGGTGGAAAGCTTGAATAGAGGGAAACGACGCGTACAATCAATGCTTGGTCCAATGGCAAAGCATTTCTAGATTGCTCAGCATTGGTCAAAGTTATTAAAACGTCTCGATTTGTGTCTCGCCACGGCCCATCTGCATCAACACACGCCCTAGTGAAGTGAGGATGTCGAGCCTAAATGGACCAAATGGATCTTGTGCCTAATGCATAAGTGTCGATAGTGGGAAATGACCGTTTAAATATAAAGAGCGCAAGGGCACATAAGCCACTAGTTTCTGTGCATCAGGTTCGGAAGAAAGAAGATGGAGGGGCAAAGTCGACCATGAAGTGTTTGAGTGACTGTCACTGACGGATATAGTGCCATAGCCCAAGGAAATCAGGTGGATTACTGATAGTAATGTGCGTAGACGTCGGTTTGCAATAAAGACCCATCACGGCATTACTCAAACTCGTGTCGTCAGTACAACTAACAACCACCCCGGTTAGTTTCATGAGGTTTGCAAAGACTCCGACGACGCATGGTACACACTGTCCTGTTTGGACATAATCTAAAACCTTGGACGAGATATGGACAAGCTGGTCGTGGCGTCTGATTGGGGCCAAATCGTTATTACGTTCGTCCACACTAAGCGGAAGGGTGTGAATAGAGCGCCTGGCAAGATTGGATGAAAGCAGGGGAGACAATGCTACATGATCTGATAGACGGCTTGCGATGGTTGACATTCGTGTTCATGAGTTCTTGAGGAATGTGCCGCCCCATAAGAGCACTATATTTTTGTTAAAGCCTTTCGAAAGTTGGAACCCATTGGAGTTTGTTGGGTTTCATCACGAGGAGAGAAAATACTCCCACACCTCCAGAGGGCGCGTTGACCTGAGCCTGAGACTAGACTAAGCTGTGCAGTGCCTCTGTGAGATAGTCAGTCCTTTGATCACGACCTCTTCCGTCACAAGGCCACAAAAATGTTCGTTCATTTGGCAGAGACACCTCACTTGAGATGGCCTGTCTTGTCGAAGCGAGGCACCGCGTAGGTAGCTTACATAACCCATTACTACTCTACTCGCTGACTTTCGTTTTTCTGTGTCCTCCCTCCCACCCTGC
This sequence comes from Volvariella surrecta, assembly GCA_951802395.1. Lineage (NCBI taxonomy): Eukaryota > Fungi > Basidiomycota > Agaricomycetes > Agaricales > Pluteaceae > Volvariella > Volvariella surrecta. Next base: position 18,889 of record OX637791.1, on the reverse strand, counting down.
TCCTTTCTTACCTCCTATTTCTCTTTACTCCCACCCACCCTACATCTTGGAAGCTGCCAGCACACGGTGCGCCCAGGACAGGCCTCGCTCTAATGGCTCTCCCTCTCCTTTCCTTTCCGAACCGAGCTTTGCACGAGAATAGGGGCGAAGCTCTATTTGATGCATGATGTGCAACACGTGCTTATTTTAAGCTTGCCCATTTTAGCCATCATCAGAGATGTCCATACTCTTGTCTCCCCTGTTCATCTATTTCTCAACGTAATAAATCTGTCTAGACGAATCTCTTCCGTCCCGCCCAACCTGCAGCCTTTGCAACGCGTGGCTGCCATGTCCATATGACACCGTTCTCAAGCATATCATATCAGAAAATGACCCGACGCGAGAAAGTCTGGTCGCACGCGGTATTGCTTCAGGATCATCTTTTCATTCGGCTTCTCGTCCCCAGGGTCACAATGCAGGTGTAAAGCCTCACGTGGCTTAAATGGTCTTCTCGCCGAGGTTCAGCCCTCTTTTGGGAGCTGTTACTAACGCTGCGGGAGAGACTGTAACTCTCCGATGCTAGTCATCTTGGATGACAAACATTCGGGGGCTGAGAGTGCTCGTTATCCTTGGGAGGCCTGCCAAGGTCGACTCACATTCCAGGGAAGATGTTCCAGCATTACGTTAATCGAGACAAAACTTGCACTACATAGAAAACAAGAAATTAAGATGGGTGTGGTACACCAAGAGAGTTATAAGATGAGCGCTCACCATACCCGTAGAACCAAGGTGTCACGAACATCTGCCCAATACATACGAAAATGTGGACGTTAACCAGGGCCTGGCTAACAACTACAATGGCAAGCACTGAGGTGTGAATAATATCATATTTGATGATAACCGCAATGCGAAATGAAGCAGTCTATCATCTTTGCTCGGATGTCTCAAAATCGGGTTAGCAGACACTTACATTCACGTCACGAAAAAAGATGCCCCGACCGCCGCCGCTGATCAATGCCAAGTGGGATGCAAGAGTGCATAATCGAATGTATAACAACAAAGATGAGCTGCGGTACTGAAAATGAAGACTCCACAAAAGCGGGTTATCGAGAAGTAATGGGTAGGTGGAGAAGAAATCAGCGACCTTCAGGCCGGGGTTCTGAGAGCAGTCACCTTGAGTCAAATTAGAGCAAAAGAAGAGCAAGAACTCACGACTCCATTGCACGCTTAGAATCAAGTTGTCATAACCTCTCCCATGCAACTTCTCCATGGCTTTCTGCGCGGTCTCTCTATCTTCAAAGCTCACGAATGCGAATCCTTTACCAACACCAGTCTCCCTATCTCTCCCAACAAACACTCGAACAACTCTGCCGAATCTCCCAAAGAGCTCACGTAAGTCATTTTCTTGCGTATCCTCGGAAATGTTGGTAACTCGGAGTGTTGGGAGATCATCACGACTTGTCGTACCGCGCATAGATTCTCCAGCTACACCAGAACGTCCTGCACGAAGTGAAGGAGGGACATATTTCCCGCCGCTAGTTGTGCCCGTGTTTCCACTGGCAGCAGGGGCGGGTTCTGCACCCAGATCATCATCTGGACCTAAACATCACATTAATGCGAAGGCGATCAGACGGCTCCATAAAAAATGGGCAAATGACGCACCTTTAGTTTCAAGCTCGCCCAGTTTATCCTTGTAAGGACACTTGGCGGTATAGTGATCTCCTTTACAAAGTCGGCACATTACCTTGCCGGCTCCAGCTTTGGCAAGGTTCTTCTTGACGTTTTCTTCTGGAGTGGGCTCTGGTTCAGAATTCTATCAAGGGATTGTACAAGAAGAAGCGAGGCAATGAAGATCGAGGAAAACACGAGGATAAGGGAGCGCGCACCTTGTTACCAGCCGTAAGTTTCAGACCGATGTCCTCCCCAACGGTGGTAGTAGCTCGATCGGGACCCGGTTTCTTGCCCACTTCCAAGCCAAATTTGGCCCACTTTTGCCGCTCAGCAACTGCATGCTCTACCACAGATTTTTGAAGAACTCTCTTTATCCGCCTTGTAATCTATTGAAATCCAAACCGACGAGAGGAGAACGGACGGATCGGCGCGTTATGTATGTTCGAAAGTGAGAGACAGACGACGAACGGGTGTGAGTTCATGAATAGGTTAGTTGATCAGAATACGCACCTTGACTTTCTTTCCGTCCTCATTCACGACAATCTCAACTGTCGTTCTGATCTCATCTCCAGCGTCGTCCTTTTGATCCTTTTGATCTGCATTTGACGAATGTCAAGAGAAGTTTATATTCACCATTCGTCAACACATCACTCGTATTTCAGGTAACGCGCTCACCTAGATCATCGACGTCGTCCGCCCAAGACGTCTTTTGCAATCTATTGTGCACTTAGTCATACATATGCTGACAGAATCAGCTCAAGAACACTCACACGGCCGTAGTCATGATGGTAAGAGCTCGGTTGTGATTGAATTTTGACCAGGCGTTGTGATAAAAGTTTGGAGAAAGATAAGATTTGGCTGTGTTGCATTTGTACAAACGGGGTCAAAGTGAAATAGCACAGCCACCTCCGGCCCGGCTGTTTTCTCGCCATTTGCACCAGATGGATACATTCCTTTTTCTATGAGCACCATCTTCGAACTAGGTCAGGAGGCGCTGCGTGCTGGCTGAGCATGTAAAACGTAGACGAGAACAAGACTGTCTCAATTCGTATAAACTTGCTAGTGAAGCCAGGACTTGTAAGTAAAGAGAAACCTCCAGTCCGCATCCAACAAATCCATGGGACCAAAACCCCTTCCATTGTCTGACACGTTAAGGGTTCTGCGTTAGTTTGTATTGCGACAGCTCGTGCATAACCCGTTTGATTACATTGATCAACGTCTCTTCGTCTAGATTCGTACATGTGGCACTCGAAGCAGCATAGTTGGCGTGGATAGGATATTTTCGAATTCCCCAAAGTATTCGGAGTGTGTTCCAGATGGCGAAGAATTATGTCCCGGCGAAGCTGAGAAATCGGATGTTATTCGCTTGTGGCACGGTAGAGAGTGGAGCAAAAAGGCAGGGCAAGTAACCTGCGCCATATATGTTAGAGGAACTCAATGTCGTTGAACATCGTTATGAGAACGCAGCAGAGTGTTCAGGAATGATTCGCTCCAATGAATTGAGGAGGAACATGCGCGCTGGAGTGGCTGTGTGTGCTTACATAATACGCGCGGGAACAACCGCTCTCATCTCCATCGCCATTCTCTCCAACCTCCAATTCCACCGTTCCGCTTTGACTACACGATCTTCACCTCGCTTTATACCCCACGCTCATCAGAGGTCCCAAAAGTTCATTTTATACTTCATTAATAACCTCCGGACAAGCTCAAGTGATTCACTTTCTTTGATCTTGATTTCCATCTCGGGAATGTCATCCGCTGAAGGTCTTTCTCGGCGCCGCGTGGCGGGTTCGTCCTCAAATGGATATGCATACGGCAACGAGGGTGCCTCGTCGTATATCAACGGCAACTTAGACGATGACGACTACCGACCCTCTCGGTCGAATGGTTCCCCTGGAGTTGGAGCAGACGGCAGCTTGAGTACTGGAGGGACGAGAGGTTTTCAACACGCTGGATCAGCTTTTGAAGGAGGGAGTAGAATCGCGTATGACCCTCGCGACTTGAATGAAGACGCTGTGGAGCAACAGAGGGCAGGCGGTAAAATCCCAAAGCTTACGCTCATGGAGGAAGTGTTGTTGTTGGGGCTCAAGGACAAACAAGTACGTATGCTATCCTCTCGGCCCCTTGTGCGGCGGGAGCAATGGCTTGTACGAGATCACTGATCTTTCCATTCATTTCAGGGCTACCTTTCGTTTTGGAATGACAACATCTCCTATACCCTCAGGGGCTGTATCATCATTGAATTAGCGTTGAGGCGAAGAATCGCGTTGGTAAAAGATCCCCATCGACGACGAATAGCCGTAGCTGAACGTATAGTTGAAGTCCTGGATGATAGGCAGACAGGAGAAACAATCCTTGACGAGACTCTGAGAATGATGAAGGCACAAGAGTCGGAGAGACTGAGCATCAACAGCTGGATCGACCTCCTGAGTGGTGAGTGTTGAATTTATCTGGATTGATCTAGCCACTCACTAGGTAGCTCATACCTTTCTCAGGTGAAACTTGGAACGTGATGAAGATTGGTTATCAATTGAAGCAAGTACGAGAGCGCCTGGCAAAAGGACTTGTGGACAAAGGAATTCTTCGCACAGAGAAACGCAACTTCCTCCTCTTCGACATGGCCACTCACCCAGTTGCCGATATACGAACTAAGGAGTCGATCGTGAACCGCGTTGTATCCCTATTGACAGCAACAACTTCAACCATTCCTCCATCAGCTCTTGACAAAGAAGGGATCCAATGTCGAGTGCTCCGGGCGGTATGCTTGGTATGTACGGCCTATACCGCCAGCGTCCTAGATAACGCCTTTGGAAGGCTAGGCTACGAAGACAGAGAGGCTGCTTTCCAGCGATGTGACGAGATCCTAGTGGAATTTGTATCGTGGCCTTTTGGAGGTTCATCGAGCGGCAGCAGCAGTGCAGCAACTGCAATGGGGAGACGGCGACAAGCTGCAAATTTACTGAGGATAGGCATGGGAAGCGAGTTGACGGGGAGGGAAAGCATTTTGGGTTTGCTAGCTGAAATTAAGAAGGAGAGCCTAGGCGAAGAGGATTTGGGTTTTGAGCTCGTCGCGGGGGTATTGGAGGTGCTCTCGAAACTGGACTCATTGATATGATAGCAATGATAGATGGATGCAAGATGTTATCGGCTTGTGATATTAGTGCGCTTGGTTTTCCTTCTTTCCTTTAGTTGTTAGTCTGTCCATTTGTCTTCTTTTCCATTATGTTACGGATAAGAATCACGTCCCTTGACTACCTTGACTCCTGATCGAGGTTCGGGGGTTTCTGGCACTGGTGATTAGTAAGCGACGGGGATCATGGTCCTGGAGTAGTACGGGTAAGTAACCTAAATATTCGGATGGCAGGTTATTCATGTTCCGTCTTGCTGAATATCGACGTGTCAATCCTCAGGACTCATTGCTGCATATCTGTGCATACAAGTTCGCTCCCTTCTTTTTCTGCTCGGACCGATAGTAAACGTTAGGGTACTCCCCGCCCTGGCCTAGTCTGCACCCTGAAATAATGGCGTAATGAATTGGACAAGGGGTGTCCGATCAATTGTTTCGCCACCTTCTGCAAGGGATTCGTATGCCTCACGATACCCCTCGCTGTCTTCGACCCGTCTCTCCTCAAGCATTCTCATGCAGAGCCTCAACATCATCAACACGTTTACTTGCGGTCAGCATCTTGGTGCATCGAGCACACCGTTTCCCGATGCCTAAGCAGTTCTCGTGCTCCATTTGGCCATAATCGGTACTGTTGTTGCCAATACAGTCTGTTCCCCCTCACAGGCGAGCGGATACACATGGGAGGAACGGCGGGTACCCTATCAACTATTTACCCTCAAATTCTTCATCACCCTGGCCCCCAAACTCTTTGTGACCCTGGTTTAGGGAAGATATGGCTTTGTGAGTCCGCTATCCCTATCTTGTGTTGGAGTTTTCTTAGTCGTAGCTGAAATACCTCCACACGTATCCACTCCTTATTTTGTCATAGTAAACACGCCCTTAAGACCCTTTCCAAAAACTGCAGCGGCTTCTGTCGTTGGGCTACCAACTGATCCCACAAATACCCCTCCTCCAACCTCTCCGTCGTTCGTTCTTGTTCGACTTTTTTACCTCCGCTCTTTGACCCATTTTGTTTGCGTTCCTTATTTGCAGACATCGTTTGACCCGGCGCCTTCCATCATCCTGTCGAGACACCAGACCAATCTTGGTACTTGACTCTCTTCCAAACGCCATGTTTACCCATGATCCTTTCGACCCTCTGACATCGCTGCTCGCCCCACCCGAGAATGAAACTCCGGAACAAAGAGTAGCAAGAGAGAAGGCCGAGGCGACTGCAAAGAAGAAGAGCGAGAAAATTGATGAAGAGCTCAAGCAAGAACAGGCGAGGTTGAAGAAGGAGATGGCGAATGTCGTCAAAGTCCTTTTGTTGGGTCAAAGTGAGAGCGGCAAGTCTACAACGTTAAAAAGTAGGTCTCCGTCCTTTCTTCCGGCATTCCCACGGAATATCCATATCTATTTACCCCCCTGCGACCACATGCTGACGGATGACGTCTTTAGATTTCAGAATGGCACATGCACGGGCGGCATGGATTCAAGAACGTCAGTCCTGGCGTTCTGTAGTGCAGCTGAATCTCCTCAAATCTATTCACACGATCCTGGCCGTGCTCGAACGCGAACTGGCAATCGATGCTCCTGTCAATTCGGTGTCTACGTTCTCTGTGCCAACCTCTGTAATCCAGTTGCATCCTTCCTCGCAAGTACCGATTGCGCTAGCGAGTGGTGCTACCTATGCGGTCTCGTCATCCAATCCCCTGGGCTACCACGACTACCACGACACATCAGAAACGGTCCCTCACTGCCGTGTCAAACTCAAAGAGAAATTCCAGCTGCTGAAGCTCCGTCTCATGCCCCTTCGCCAGATTGAGCAAGTCCTTAAAAAAAGATTGGGCGCTGCGAGTGACGAAAGCTACGACGTTGCCAAGAATGCAGACGACTATGGCTCGGCACTAATGCATACCTCGGGCGATGACGATATAAATGGGGCGCAAGCGCTGGCCGACTTGGAGGCAGAGCTGCAAGGGGTGGGTGCCGTGAACTCAAGAAGAGCAGGTATGATGAGAAGATCAGGGCAACGAAGATTGGGTGTCTTGAAAGGTAGTGGCATGGAAGTCGGTGTGCGGGTATGGAAAGATGCATTACAGAGCCTTGGCGCATCGGCCGCCAAGGCAATGCAACATGGAAAGGGCAGTGCACGGGGCCAGCGAGATGACAACGAAAATGGACTCGACGAAGCGACCGATTTGATCGCAAGCTGTCGAGAGGATATCAAAGACCTTTGGGACGACCTTTACATAAGAGCGGTGCTACACAAGCATAACACGAGGCTGGAAGATTCGCCTGGCTTGTAGGTGACAACCCTTTCTCTGGGTTATCAACGAATCTGACGGGCTGCAAAAGCTTTTTGGACGATTTGGATAGGATCGCGCAAAGAGAGTACCAACCTACCGACGAAGATATTGTCCGAGCGAGGCTGCGGACACTGGCTGTGCAGGAGTATCGTGTTCAGTTTGACCAGAATACGTCAAATCAACTCCTAAGTGGTACGTCAACCAGTGCATTATAACTTCAGTGTTTTCAACGTGTTCTAGCCGTCGGACTTGGTGTTTCGTATGGGAGTGAGTGGATTATATACGATGTTGGTGGTTCCAGAACGTTGGTGTGTAATGGGCATCAGTTCTACGACTGGATCAAGATGAACTAATATCGTTGTCAATACAGCGTCATGCGTGGTTCCCGTATTTTGATAACGTCAATGCTATTATCTTTCGTGAGTGTCTCGTCCCAGCCATTTGCTAACTGCTCATACATGGAAACTCTTGCTGTAGTCGCGCGTAAGTGGTCCGCCAACCTGTCGATCTCCACCCTGATCTAATAGGGTTCATTTAACAGCGATCTCGTGCTTCAACGAATACCTATCGGAAGACCCCACCGTCAATCGTCTTGAGGACTCGTTTTCGTTATGGAAAGATATATGCTCATCGAAGCTCCTGGCTAAAGCCACGTTGATCTTGTTTCTGAACAAGTGTGATCTGCTGAGAAGGAAATTAAAGAGTGGTGTTAAGTTCAAGGATTCGATGCCGAAGTATGGTAATCAGCCAAATGATGCCGTGGCGGTGTACAAGTGTAAGTCCCAGGTACAAGTTAACTACGCCTTCGTTGATGTCAACGACCCAGATCTCCGCGAACTATTCAAAGACACGCTTAAGAAGTGTTCGACTGAATCCCGGGTGAGCTATTACTACGGAACTTCAGTGACTGTAAGACTTTTCAGCACCGTTGTTGCGTTACGACTAACATACTTTTGCGTTATGAAAGGATGTCAAAGCCACGGCAACCACTCTTAGAACTGTACGAGATGCCGTCCTCAGAGAACACCTCAGGCAGGCCGATTTGATGTAGATCAGTATGGAGTCACCAGCCGACAACCTTTGTAGATGTTGTGATCAAGCCCAACGAAACCACGTTCGTCCGAATTCGTCACCACACGTCAATTTGGCAACACCACTTGTCAGCAAATGTCAATAAACATTAGGTTTTCTCACTTCTTCGGCAATTCTCATCCACTTCCCCCGTCTTTCCTCCACATTGACAAGTGCTGATGGTCAACACCGTAGAACTTGGATGAGTGCTTAAAGTCAATCTGTAGAACTCTGCTACGTAATTTGTACATAGCGTCACACCGAGTACTGTTATACACACAGAATGAAATTCTGTTACCTACCACGCCATGGCCCCTTTAGGCCCACAGATTCTATGCAACTGCGCACATTCATGTAAGCTGCACAGAGGATCAATGATATCACCTCCTCTTTCTACAAGCATAGAAATGGGACATAGATTTGGAATCAGGGCCTTTGCACAGGCACCATCAGGAATCCGACAAGATGCCGGCGATGCTGGCACCAGCAGAACATGGCTAGTGTGGCTAGCAAGACAGGAGGTGCTGGTATAGCTGGATCTGCTATCACCAGCACGGCCAGTTTCATGGTGCTATACCAGCTCCATACACATTATAGTATCACTCATTACTTAGTCAATAGTAAAGCAAGAGAAAATGTATTCATATCGTACTACACAAATATATATAAAGGGTTAACGTGGAGAGAAAACAAACTACTAGCCTGGGAGATAGCTAAGATAGCTCACTATCAGGATGTATAACCTAATCCAAAATAATGATTGTTATGGCCTGGCCTACTTTATATAGGTGAGGTTGGTTATTGCCTCACCGTTCGTTCAAGCAACTGATAGTAGGCTTCCTCAGATAGGCTTGCTATAAGAACGAGTAGAGACAACGTGTTGACACAAGAGAATAAGCTAAGGATTACATGACACATATCTAGGCTTATATGTATAGGTGTCTAACAAAACCACGTATGTGTATACGTGTCTACCTACTGAGTCCAGAAATTGTGTACATGTACATGTGAAAATAATAAGCTGCAGAGAGTGAAGATGAGATGTGAATTGTGGAGGATACATATAGACTACTAGAATGGGTGATGGACACATAGTATATAAAACGAAAGATAGGTCCTGTTACAGACTAAGGTACCACCCCTATTTTTCCTTTCTCACTCCTATTCCTCAGACTATCTGTTTCCTTCATGCTGCCCTAGGAAAAGAAGACGTCATACTAGGATTACCCTGGTTACGGGATAGTAATCCATCTATTGATTGGAAAGAAGGCACGATCAAATTCCAGAAGCCAGCGCCCTGGGAAGAAACCCTATCGCAGATTCTCACAGGCACCGAGCATTCCGACCAGCAGATCACGATACGACAAATCCAGAGGGACCCCAGAGTCACCTTTTCCCCAATCAAGGGTTCTTGGATCCGACTAAAGTCCGCAATCGCTGAAGGAGTAGACAATCTGATACCTCCCTCGTGGAAAATTCCAAGGAAATATCGGCAATTCAATAAAGTTTTCGATGAAAAGGCATCCACAAGACTACCCAAACGACGGAAATGAGATCACCCTATCGATTTCAAACCAGAATGGGAAGGGAAGGATCTCAATTGCAAATTGTATCCCCTGTTATGGACTAAGGTGACGCCCCTATCTTTCCTTTCTCACCCCTATCCGCGGACTGGTTATTTCTTTCATGTTGTACACCGGACTATCATTTCCTTCAGTATACTACGTGTCCCCCTTCCCCTTTCGGTAGTATACACGTATCCTCTACGTATCTATTACTCCTTCCGTCTTCGCTACAGCACTTCATCCTTCGTCGACACGTATTCTCTTACCGGACTTAGCAATACGCCACGTATACGCTACGTGGACTATTCAGACACCTATACCTTATAAGCCTTAGTACATCTACATGTAACTTCAGCTTATCCTCTTGTGTCAATAGCATCATTGTCTAAGCTCTCTTATAAGCTTGTACACAGTGATCAAGCGACCTATACCTATATAGATTAGGTCGAGGTCGTAACATTAGGATAAGCTCATCAATCCAACGACAACTTAGTCGCTTTGGAACCCCCACCCCGAATTCGACGAAGCGCAGATTGGACACGAATCTCCCGAAAGACAGCATACCTAGAAGGACGACTCAGGTTAAAGAACCGAGAAATCTACTACGAACTCGCCTCCAGGAGGTGGAGATACGAAGACAATGGACGAATTGTCCACTCGTCTAAATTCAAAGAAACAAAGCGAATCACGCGGAGCAACCCACTCGATCAGGTATTCGCCAGAAGACAACTCGACGTCCCCGACCAAGTAGACGATTCAGACTCAGATAACTCTTCAGAAGAAGGGGACCGTACCATCCAACAGATAGACGTAGATCAGCCCAACCCATCACTTCGTCCTTCAAGAACAGTTTCCCCAGTACCCCCATTAGACGACGACGACGGAAACTTTACCCAAGAAGCAGACCAACTACTAGAACAACTCGCCCAACTTTCCCTTTACCCAACTCGAGAACCCACCCCAATCCCTTCACGAACACGAATTCCATCCCCAGAACCCCCTCTTCCTCCCCCACCTCCAATGGCAGAAATACGAGAACTCAGACTTGCCCCCCCTGCTAGGTTCACAGGGAACGAAGATGATGTTAAAACCTTCCAGAATACGTGCAACTTGTACCTGTCAATTAACACCCAGGTCTACGATAACCATGCAAAGAAAATTGCATGGGTCCTTTCCAACTTCGAAGACTCAAACAAACGTGCTGCCGATTGGAAAAATAACTTCATTGAAACGGCCACAAATGCCTTTGAACGAATTCCGGCCAACGAACAAAACACCCGCAGAGGAGAAATGTTCGGAACAATAGAAGCGTTCTGGGAAAGAATGAACGCCGACTTCCTCCCACCTGACCGAAAGGAAGCCGCGCTTACTAGTCTCGAAAGACTTAGAATGGAAAAAAGGCAATTAACCAATTATCTCAACGAATTCGAACGGCTAGTTCACATCATTGGAGACCTCACGGAAGAACAAATCAAGAGTTACTTCTTAAGAGGACTCCATCCTACCGTAGGAATAACCGTGGCCACCCAAACACCTGCACCAGTAGACTATGCGGCCACCAAGGTGCTAGCCCAACGGGTGGAAGCCAACCTGAGAAGGGTAGACTCTATTTATAGAGAAGCCCGAATAAACTCCGACCTGATGTTCAAAACATATAATTCCCCGGCCCCCGACGCTATGGATGTCGATCGAATGAGCACAGAAGAAAGAACCTGGCTAATCAAAGAAGGACGATGTTTCCACTGTAAACAGAAGGGACATCTTAGGGTTAGGGCACAAGCGAGCGACCGAAGGTCGCGAGTGGGATTCAAGGCTGAAGAGAAGGGGGCGTTAGAGCCAAAGAGCTGAGGAACGAACCTCAGCAGCTCTTTCGTCTTTATAGACTCGTCAGTGGCTGTTTCTAACTCGATGCGGTTCTCTTTATCGATCGCGATCGTTCTTATCGTAGATATATCTGTGATCGATTAGTATCAATGAACTCCTGACCTTATCGCGCAACAAATCCGTCCCATCCGATCCTGTACAAACGAGGACTGTACAGGATATCGACTGCGGCAGCAGTCGATGTGGCGTTTGTGGCGGGCTTGACGCGGAGTTGTGTCGTCAGTGGCGTTTTCGGTCGGGATGCCGATATACGAGGTTTTGCCGGTGAACCCGATTTCTCCGATCGGGTATAGGGTGGCGTACTAAGCCACACCGGTTAGCGGTGTTATTCCTTACCGGCGAAAATCGTTGCCACCGATAAGTGGCGTGGATAGTCGGCCCATCCGGCCCGTTCGGGCAACTCGGACATCTAACAGACTTGGGGTTACTTTTGGTAACCTATTAAGTGGGGTACAACCGCCACTTATTGCCTGATTAGGTAGGTTCGGTTAGGGTTAGCTAATATATCGGTTTGTGATCAGTTAGGTGGGAGCGAGCGAATTGCGAAGCAATTTGCGAGTAACTTGATGTGAAGAGAGGTGGGGTGTCAGAGCTATAGGCCGATGAGGGGGACTCACCGGAAGCCTTTCGCCTTTATAGGCTCTTCAGTAGCTATGCTGACGAAGACGGGTATTTCTATTATTAGTCGTGGCACATGTGTTGGGTGTAGGGTTTCACACGACCGTGTGGTGTACTATATGATCCGATTACCTTTCCATAGCCTTGCCATTATTTCTCGCGCTGTCAGCGGAGCTGTCAGGTTTTTGACAGATGATCAGAGACTGATGGTCGTCGTTGATGGTATCCGGACTAGGGTTTATTGTGTTCCCGTGGAGATAAGGATCTCCGTACCTTATCTAGATCTCGAATCGAGATCAGGAACAAGATCTTGCCCGATATAGGTTGCCGTGTGATCCGGATCGTCGTTCCTAATAAGGAAATAGCCGAGGTTACTCCGAAATAGACCAAGATGTCTGAGGTTTCACCGAAAAATACACAACAAACTAACCGTCCACGTAGTGGAACCCTTTAGGGTTAGGTTAGGCTAGATACAATTAAACCGTCAGTTCAATAATATTGGACTGAACTCGAGCACGTACTTGGGGTGTATTTTTTAATTACATTATAGTCGCCCGTCGTAACGTAGTCGATACGTAGTATTACCACTTAGAAATTCTACCGAATTCTGGATGTTCTCTGTCTTCAGAGACTTCGCGCCGATGCAGTTGAATTTCTTCATCCGGTGAAGGATTAGCATTTTGACGAAGGGTCCTATCCCAGTCAAGATGAAACCTGCTTTCAGCGTGAGTTACAGTTTGAGGTAAGACGTTCACCTGATCGGTTAAGTCTTCATCCAGTTTGCGTATAACTGTTTTCTTCCATTGATTAGAAAGGTCGAATAGATTAGTGTTGCGTTTGCGAGACACTATCCAGCGACGCCCGAGTAGTCCGATCTTAGCAAGACTTGGCGTGAAAGACACTTCACAATCGAGATCCTTGACCGTTGCAAAAAGCTCGGGTCTCACATCGTTGATGTCATGAATTTCAGAGGCCGCATCATACGGTCGAAAGGGTCTGGATGGGTCGTCAACATAACGACCATCAGCAGCGCGTTCAAGCCATTCTGCCCAGTATTCGGTAACAGTTTTACCTAGTTCGATAGCTGAGAACCAGTTCCACACATTATCGAAGCGTGTATTGAGTACAAGAACGCCTTCGTTGTCACTTTCCTCGGTTCGACTAGCGTACCGTTTGTCCCAACGTTCTTGGATATTATTACTACACCACGCATTGATAAGTTTTTCGGGATAGCCGCGAATCAGAAAGAGGCTGTTAAGATCTCTGACTGCTCCAATGTAGTTGTCTTTAGTACTACATATCACGGCTAACCGTGAGAGTTCACCAATATAGACGCCACGTTTGACGTCTATGGGATGGTGAGACACCCATGGAACTCGTTCTCGATTGTTTCCGACTTTGACAAATGGTTTCCATTGTAGGGCGTTATTAGCGTCCTTGTATAGTTCCATATCGAGAAATTGACAAAGTGAATCGGAGACAACCCATTCAATAACACATCCATCGTAGTGGACACGATTTGAGATAATCTGCATGGCTTCTGCAGCCGTGTCAGCATAAATAATACTCAAGATATCGTCGATATATCTACCGTAGTAGATCACCTGGGGGTGGAGAGCAACTTCTGAACGTTGTTCGAAGTAGGCGCCAAAAAGGTTAGGGCACAAGCGAGCGACCGAAGGTCGCGAGTGGGATTCAAGGCTGAAGAGAAGGGGGCGTTAGAGCCAAAGAGCTGAGGAACGAACCTCAGCAGCTCTTTCGTCTTTATAGACTCGTCAGTGGCTGTTTCTAACTCGATGCGGTTCTCTTTATCGATCGCGATCGTTCTTATCGTAGATATATCTGTGATCGATTAGTATCAATGAACTCCTGACCTTATCGCGCAACAAATCCGTCCCATCCGATCCTGTACAAACGAGGACTGTACAGGATATCGACTGCGGCAGCAGTCGATGTGGCGTTTGTGGCGGGCTTGACGCGGAGTTGTGTCGTCAGTGGCGTTTTCGGTCGGGATGCCGATATACGAGGTTTTGCCGGTGAACCCGATTTCTCCGATCGGGTATAGGGTGGCGTACTAAGCCACACCGGTTAGCGGTGTTATTCCTTACCGGCGAAAATCGTTGCCACCGATAAGTGGCGTGGATAGTCGGCCCATCCGGCCCGTTCGGGCAACTCGGACATCTAACAGACTTGGGGTTACTTTTGGTAACCTATTAAGTGGGGTACAACCGCCACTTATTGCCTGATTAGGTAGGTTCGGTTAGGGTTAGCTAATATATCGGTTTGTGATCAGTTCGTTGTGAAGGAATGAGCACAAGACAATCTCACGTTAGGGTTAGGGTTAGGAAGGTAGTTGTCAACAAACAAGAGGGGTAGAAAGGGTAGCTGGTCTACTGGGATGGGGTTTCAACCCATCCGCCCAGTTTCGCCTTTATAGGCTCTTCAGGACCGCTTTGTAATCAAGCCGAGATGATGTATGATCGTTGCTAGGCGACCTTCATCAGAATTCTGATTGTTCTTGACATGTATCTGATGGAAGACACACGGGCATGTCACCGTATGACAGTTGATGGCCGTTAACCCTTGATGGTGGAGTTAATTCGTAACCGATGGTTACCCTGTATCTAGATCTATATCTTAGATCCAGATCCGCGATTGATCCGATCAGTAGATCTCGGAGATGTCCGCATTAGGTAATGCCGGGGATACTCCGGAGATCGAATGAAATAATGAAAAAATTCAAACAATAACGAGCCTATACCCGGGCCTTTAGGCAACCGCTTTAGCGGTTAGGGTTAGGTGAGCTGTTGATTTGATTTTTAAGAGATCAAGTTAGCGGTTCGGCTGTCATATCTTGTTACCAAGTTGTACATACGGTTTGTTTGAATTTTAATCGCGTTCGTCCAAGAGACGCCGTGTTCGATAGATTATCTTTTGGTCGTAGTACCTAGGTGACATAAATCAGAATGTGTGCGAGACAAAGAGAGAACGTAAAGGCTTGTTAAAGGCGGTCCTCTTCCAACATTGCGCCAAGGTAATTTTTTAGCTTGGGTGATGCCCGGTGTATTTCGAATTCCTCTTCTCCATCTTGACCTTGGACGGTCTTAGAGTTGATGTAGGCGAGTGTAGCGTCGAAATGGGGGTCAATGGCAATCGCATGCGTACTGATGACGGGGAGGTCAGTTTGTACGATCGGTTGTTGGTCAGCAAGAGATCTTTTCCAAAGATTAGTGAGGTCGGAGAGATTGGTAGTTCGTTTCCGGCTTACCAAAAATCTAGCGTCCATTACTTCTGTGGCTTTACGAATGTCTGGGATGGGGAGCGTGGTCATTGCCTGTTCATCACCGAATTTCGGGTCGACCCATGTCCAGTTCTTGCTAGGAACTGAAACGTGTAGGGAGGATCCTAAATTGGCTAGATCACCAACATCATCCGACACCTGAGGGTAGAAAACGCCGTTCTCAACGACGCCCGAATTAACGAGTCTACCCTGCTCTGCTAGTTCGTACCAGCGAGCCCAGTATGAAGTAATACTCTTGCCGAAGTCTTCGGCACTGAAATTGTCCCAAGCACGATTAAATTCTGTTTTGAGCACCAGGAGGTCATCCAACTGCGCAACTTCGTCTCGAACATTGAGACGTTGTTCCCACCGCCTGGTGAGGTCACTCGTTATCCATTTTTTAATCAAAGGTGCCGGATAGCCACGAGCGCGGTACAGGTATACTAAATCCTGCACGGCTTCCAAGTAGATGCTTTTAATACTACTGATCGTGGCTAAGCGTGATAATTCGCCAATAAATGTCCCGCGCTTTACGTCGAGCGGGTGATGGCTAATCCAAGGGACTCTTTCGAGGTGATTGCCAGGTTTCGCATAAGGGCGATGTTGTAAGCAGCCAACATCGTCCTTGAACAGTTCTAGATCTAGAAAGATACATTTCTGTTCCGATACCTGCCATTCAATTGTGCAGTCTTCGAATACGATCTTTTCAGATACGTATTGTAGAGCTTCATCTTCGCTGTCTGCGTAGACGATGCTAAACACGTCGTCAATGTATCTACCATAGTAGGCTACATTTTCGTCGTTAACGATGTCCGAATCGTTCTCAAATTTAGAGCCGTAGAGGTTTGCAAGATCAGGAGAATCCGCTACGCCCATAGCAAGGCCATTGAGTTGTTCGAAATATTTATCGCCGAAGCTACATAGTAACTGAGAGTTCCCAACCTCGAGGCATCGACTGAATAATTGATGTTCGAGTGAGAGTTTATAGTCGTTGGGGGATATTATCTCATCACCGTTCGTTTTAAAACGAACCCAAAAATCCTCTATAATGGGAAGGCATTTTCGGAGTGGTATGTTGGGATAGAAAGCAACGACATCTCCAGAGACAAAGAACCATTGTCTCGTTGGGTCAGTTTTAACTTTAGAGAGTTTGATCGCGAAATCCTTGCTGCCATGAATAACAGTAGGCTGAGCACGTATGATCGGTTTTAACTCTTTCGAAACGAATTTGGCACATGGGTTCATAATGGCAGAATGGCACGGGATGATCGGTCTGAATCCAGTCGGAGTCTTGTGAATTTTAGGGATTCCATAGAACTCTGGGAGGACATATTTATCGTCACGATTTTTATTCTGACAGTGTTGTGTGAGGAAAGTGTGCACGTTAAGTTCAAAGTACTCTTTGTGACCATAAACAAGGTCAGCGATGGCGAGTATTTCAATTCGTTTCGCTTCTTGAATTACATGAACGTCGTTATACGAAAGCTCTCGATAGTTCCGTTCATCTTTCAGTAATTTCAAGGCTCCTTCTTGTAACCAGGTACGTTTGGACACCGCAAGCCCTAAGTTCTTATCTGTCATCGAAATAACGTAGTCATTATCTGATAAGAACTGGCTGATCTCATTCCGCCGGGGAGCTAAACGTTTATTTAGTATGTCTCCAGCGTGCTTCAACGGGACTTCATTCGCGATCTTGTGACCGTAGAATTGTCCCTGTTTCAGACCGAGTTCGAGCCAAAGCGGTAATTTCGGTTGCCAACCTTTATGTTTGACATAGAAATCTGGATCGAAGGGTTTTCTCACACCATCATTCTCGAAGATGTAGTAAATTTTCATTCTGATTCGTCTTTGAAAGTCGATAAATGCAGAATTAATTAAAGTACTATTGATGCGTGAGTAAAACATATATCTAAGTCCTACACTTAATTGCTTAGATATATGGGATGGTACAACTACACCGGAACTACTATGAACACTATACGACACCAGGGCTGATCCCGCGAGAACCGCAAGAGGAAGGTTGACGCGTGCTTGAGTTCGTTCTAAACTGAGGAGGTGGTGAGTTACCTGCGAAGAATTGTAAGAATGGCTGCGAGCGTACCTTTTTACGCCTTCTCCTTGCCTTTGCCTTTCTTGTCCGCCTTCTTCTTCCGATTCTTGTCCTGAGCCTCCTTCTTCTTGGATGCCTTGATGGCTTCCTTGACGACCTTTCCTTTTGGCGATTTGCCGGCGGGTTTTGGCAAACTTCGCTTGGCGGCGCGAATTTGCTTGGAGGGTGGGTTGGGCTTCTTCTTGTTTCCTTTGTTCTGCGTAACGTGGGGGTAAAAGAATTAGCTGATGCAACAGATCTCTTATGGCATTAAGATTAATTACCTGAGCATCCAACATGGACTTAAGACGAGAGTTGACTGCTTTGTCAACTGCGGACTGAATGCCTTCATTGCTCGTTAAATCGAGCATTTCGACGTCCTTTGTCTTCGTATCGCGTTTGTTGAGGCGCTTTGTATTCTTTTGATTGAAAATGCGCCTCGTGAGTTCTTTGACGTGGAGGCCTGCAACGCAGGCAGTCTTTGTCATAGACTCGTGCAATGCAACGCGACTGGGATCGGTTTCCCAAGAAGTCACGGCATGACCAACGAGCTTAGAGGGGTCGTTGTCAGCGTACATAGGCGATAATACTGGTAGCATAGCGCGTGTACAGATGTGAGCCCAGGCCGTGGCGCATGCTTTCAACATGGCCTGGGCGATCGCATCTCGTGACATTGCAACTTCAAGAAAAGCGCGTTCGTCCTTCTTGGCTTGGATAGCGTTCTTGAGCGACGCTGCCTCGAAGTTCTTACGTGCTTCCTCCATATCTGCTTTGGTTTTATCCGCCGCGCCGGCGGTTTTGTCAAGGTAAACCTTGGACAACTGAACCTGGGGCGTACGCCCCTTCAGATAGGAGGGAAGTTGAACGTTCCCTGAGTCGGTGTCAACCGACTCGAGCTTGGCAAGGCTCATCTCGCTCTCGCACCACTTTTCAGTGATGGCACGGAAGTTTTTAAGTTCCGGAGCGAGATAGGGGCGGTAATCGACTGGGATGCAGCCGAGAACCTGCTCGACACTCTCGCATGCAGTGATGCTGTGCACCAAAGCCGCGGTCGTAGTATCGAAGCCATCAGCAACCGAGCTCGCGTTGAGCAAGGCAGTGATACCCTGAACAGAGGGGGAGAGGGCGCGTTGGAATGAGGTGACGTTCGACGATGAGGGGAAGGACATAGTGGGGGGATCGAGTGTTGATTTGGTTAGGGTTAGGGTTAGGGTTAGGGTTAGGGTTAGGGTTAGGGTTAGGGTTAGGGTTAGGGTTAGGGTTAGGGTTAGGGTTAGGGTTAGGGTTAGGGTTAGGGTTAGGGTTAGGGTTAGGGTT